>WOXC01002266.1:0-610209 GCA_011680675.1 Gymnobelideus leadbeateri
AGATTCATTCCCTCCTGGCCTCATGGTTTTGCCCAATAAGGAGACAGGACTGTGGAGGACACACCTAGCTCATAGGAACTAGGAGGCTGGAATCATTATTATTTGTGTTCTATTTTTTTCTGAATTATCCTCTTTCTTCCATTAGCTCTTCCCACACCAAGAGAATTACATGAGATAATGCATGTAAACTGCTTCAAAAATGGCAAAACTGTCCATACAGTGAGCTGTTATTATTTTAATCTGGAAAAAAAGTCCAGCATGAGATCTGCTGGTCCAGCTGAGGGTCTGATCCTATTAGATGTGCCTGGTAGAACTGGCACCTCCAGAGCTCAGGAGTCCTTGTTCAAACCTCAGCTGTGATAACCTGCAGGTCTTATTGACACAGGTAGCCTAACAAACATACATGAGGCCTTTTAATTGGGTTATCTGACTGGCAGTTAGAACAGAGGTAACTGAATTGACTGTACTTCAATAACAGGTACTGAGAAAGACCTAGACTCTTTGTGTGGAAATGCCCTTTTGCCAAGGTGTATTGGGTGCTAGCATGAATGCACCAGACAGGGTAACACATGAGGCAGGAAATTCAGGAGCCCTCCATGATCCAGCAGGGCGTGCTGCTCTCCTGTGGAAAGCATGGCTGGCTGGCTGCAGCAGCTCTGAGTTTTCTCTGAATCCCTCAGTTCCTGGCTGAGCACAGCCATTCTGTGATTTATGTTACATAGCAATGCCTCCGGGCAGAAAGTGCTGCCAATAATCATCTACTATGGGGGCCTGGGAAGATGTAAAAGATTTCCTAGAGTGTTTCTCTTTGTCTCTTCTCTCTTTTTGCCTAAATGTTCAGCATCTTCCTTCTAATTCATTTTAAAGCTGAGCTATGAAAGCAGACAAATGAAAGCCAATTGTATATTCCTCCTCATTTTGCCTCATTCCCTACTCGAGCCTACCCCCCCAGTCAAACTAAAAGGTGGGTAGAAACTCATGAATGCCTAAAATCTCTGAAAGAAAAAGACTTGAAGTATTAGTGGTTTGAGAAAGGTAAAAGCTAGTGATAAACAGCAATGTTTGGAATCTAAGAGGATGTAACACGGGAATCTAGGAATGCAGGGAGAAAAGGATTCAAAAAGACCTAAAGTGGTACACTAGGAAGAAGAGAAAAGAACAGGACTTTGAGTCTGAGCTCTGCTCCTTAGCCACTAAATAAGCCACATGTCTTTGGGCAAGTCACTTAACTTCTATGAATGTCAGTTTCCTTCTATTGGGGAAAAAATATTGGTAGCAGCTGCATTATGTTCTTGGTAGAAGCAAATAAAATAAGAGATGCAAATCACTCATGTATTACATAACACTTAGAGAACTATATAAAGGTAAGCTGTCATGGATGGAAACAACTATAGAAAATGGAACCAGATTAAGAAAGCAGGTGTACAAGACAGAGAGCAATACATTCTGCCAAGTTCACTAATGAGATCATTATAATTGTTTTGTTATAAGAATGTATAATATAACAGGCTTAATATTATCTTCCTCAGGTGGGAAAAAAATACACACTTGTATGGCAAGTCTAGTGCAACGGGGTAGTGCAGTGAATAGAATGGTGGGCCCGAAGTCAAGAATACTCATCTTCCAGAGTTCAAATCTGGTCACAGAAACTTAGTAGCTATACGACCCTAGGCAAGTCATTTAACCTTGTTTGCCTCAGTTCCTCATCTGTAAAATGAGCTGGAGAAGGAAATAGCAAACCATTCTAGTACCTTTGCCAAGAAAACCCCAAATAGGAATAACAAAGAGTTGGACATGACTGAAACAACTAAACAACAAAAACGACAAGACCATTTATCCTCTTTATGTTGTCTCTGATATTTGATCTTAAAGGGACTGTGACATGGCTCAGAGCAAGGAAGAATTCACTGGTATTTGCTTCTGAATTATGTGAAGCTTTCTTTTCTCTAGCTAACAGTGTGTGTGTGTGTGTGTGTGTGTGTGTGTGTGTGTGTGTGTGTGTGTACACACATACATACATATGCCTGCATGTGTTTTCCCCTGACTGGCCCAGATTTCAGTTGTTTGGTAACCAGAAATGAACATAACACTCCAGATGCAATCTGACCAGTGCAGAATAATACTCAGATTCCATTATTTCATCTCAAGTATACATCTGCTTGCCCTTACTCCCGGTTCATGTGAGACCTGTCTTCTCTACGTTTACATAGGCTTTCTCTTTTAATGCTGTTGCCTGTATGTGCTTTAAAGCAATGTGGTAGTAGACAGGGCTTCTATCCAGGAAGATCTAAGTTGAAGTCCTGCCTCTGATACTTACTAGATGGATGACCTTGAAAAAGTCAATTAAATTCTCAGTGCTCTAAGCAATTCTCAAAAATGAAAAGTTTCAGAGAAGGAAACCTGAATTGGAAGAGGAGAATCCCATACATGGGAGTTCTTAATGTCAGTGATGGAGTCACATCTCTAATCCTGATCTTCCTGTATAATTAAGGCATTATTCTACATGTTCATTATCTTAGAGAATAATCTCATAGAAGAAAGATACTCTATCTTTCAAGCATAAATCCATGGACAAATCCTAACTGTTCTGAATAACTGTGATGATGATAAAGGTGATCACAGGATGATTTAGTTGAAAAGGGCCTCTGAAGTCATCTAGACCATTTTGTACCTGTAAAACAATCCCCTTTACAATATTATTGAGAAATAGCCATTCAGTCTCTGCTTAAAAAAACATTCAAGAATGAGGAACCCCCTGATACCTAAAGTAGCCCCTTCCATTTGAGGGCAGCTCTAATTCTTAGTATGCATTTGCTTAAATAACACTCAATCTACTATTCTGGAATCTTCACCCTTTGCTCTTTGCTCTTAATTACCCTCTGGGACCAAAAAGAACAAGTCTAAACCCTCTTCAATTTGACAGTTCTTTAAATATTTAAGAAGACACTATATTGCCCAAGAATAATTTCTTTTTCAAGATAAACATGCTCATTTTCCTTATGTGATCCTCATTTGGATTGCCCAAATTCCTCATAATTCTGTTTTTTTTTTCCCTCTTAACAAAAATCAAAATGAGGAAAGTGCCCATGTCAGCCGCATTCATTCAATTCTGGACTCCACCCCTGACTCTGCAGGCTTTTTTCTCCACTATAACTCAGTAGCCTTCTGACCTTAGAAGATAGCTCCTCCCCCTGCAGAGGTCAGTTCCAACTGGAACCTCCATTTTTAGGAAATTAATCAGGTCAGTAATATTCATTCCATCATTCCTCTCTTGGCTCCCCTCTTGTCTCTCTGGACTTAATTATCCACCATGATCAAGCAGCCTTTCCACACTAGAAGATTACTCCTAAACAGAAACCTTGTCACACTGGAACATTCCTTCTTTCCCTGCTCCATGGTCCTTTTCAACTTCCTTTTATATATTGCCTTTCCCTATTAGAATGTAAGCTTTTTGAAAACAGAAATGCTTGTTTTTATGTTTTTAAATTTTGCATGCTTTTTGTTTCTTTCCATGCATTTGTTTAGCACAATACCTAATACACAGTAAACATTAAATAATTATCTATTGACTGGACCATTCCAGATTATTACTGTGCTTCTTAAAATGCAGTACCCAGAACTAAACACAAACATACTCTAGATGCTCTCTGACTAGTGTAGAAGAAAGCGTGGCTGTCATGTCTTTTGCTCTGGAAACTGACTCTCCTGATGCAATAAAGGCAACAATACTAGTTGGTTTTTCTTTTTTCTTTTTCTTTGAGTTTCCAGTTTAAATTATGTGCATATATTTGCTGTCCACCAAAAATTTTCAGCTTTATTTTTTCTTTAATATGCTGTTGTCTAATCATACTTTCTTTATGTGATATTGATAATTGGATCCAAAAGTAGATCTTTCATTTGTTCCTATTGGATTTCATTTCATTAGATTCAGCTCATCATTCTAGTTTTCCACAGTGGGTTTAAAATAAATTTCACCTTCTTAAGAAACTCAGTTTCACTTTCAATCAGCAAAGACTTACCACTATTACATTCAAAAAGTTCCATGTCCTGTTAATTTTCAAGACAATTTTAAAAGAGGAGTTCTATCACCTTCCCCAATTTATGTAAAAGGGACCCTGAACAAACTTTGGAGCTACAGAACCCACAAAATGACACAGAGAAGCTAACCTCCCACTAAGGACAGCCCAGCAGCCTGGCAGGGTGTGGCCAGCACAGTGCTCTGGGAACCGAGCCCAGGCCCCCCTGAGCCAGATGTTTTAGCCCCAGGTAGGGCCTGACCAACCACCTGCTAGAGGGACTTCAGATCAGCTGTGGCAGTTTCCAGAATTATCAACATATAGATACCAAGGACAAAGTGAGAGGTCAGTGCAGTGTGGACTTTGGGATCCAGTAGTTGGGAGCGTATTGGTTTTAGACCCTGGGGTAAGAAGTGGCTGAGACAGCACGGCCCTGCAGCCGCAGCCACATGTGGCTGCTTCAGCTCCTGCTTGGCCTGCAGACTGTAGGGGGTCCAAGCAACCAGTCTGAAGGGTAATCACTCTTGCTTTAACCTTCTTGGATCTGGATTGTGGTCTAGGGTTGAGGTCCTGGGGTGTGTGACCACCTTGCCAGAGCATGTAGAGGCTTCAGAGAGGACACGCAACTAATACCTCCAGCAGCCGAGAAAACCCCAGCGTTTGGGACGGAAGCTCCCCTGTCTGGTGACAGAGTCCTACTGTGGCAATAAGCCCAAAAGTCAAGTAATGAGTGGCAACATGTCCAGGCAAAGGAAACAAAATAAACAGAGGGATCCAACATTAGACTCCTATTTTGGGGACAAAAAGAATCAAAGCATGGAACAGGAGGAAGAAAGTAAAGTCAGAACTCCTGCACCAAAAGCTTCAAATAAAAATATGACCTGGTTAAAGGACATAGAGGACTTTAAGAAGCAGATAAGAAAAGTGGGGGAAAAACTGGGAAGAGAAATGAGAATGAGGCAAGAAAATTATGAAATGAGAGTCAACAACCTGACTGAGGAAAATAACACCTTAAAAAATAGACTAACTCAAATGGCAAAAGAGGCTCAAAAAGGCAATGAGGAGAAGAATGCCTTAAAAAGCCAAATTTGCCAGATGGAAAAAGAATCTCAAAAGCTCACTGAGGAGAATCATTCCTTCAGAATTAGATTGTAGCAAATGGAAGCTAGTGACTTTATGAGAAATCAAGATGCTGTTAAGCAGATCCAAACAAATGAAAGAATAGAAGGCAATTTGAAATACCTCATGGGAAAAACCACTGACCTGGAAAACAGATCCAGGAGAGATTTAAAAACTATTGGACTACCTGAAAGCCATTATCTAAGAAAGAGTCTAGAAATCATCCTCCAAGAAATTCTCAAGGAAAACTGCCCTGATGTTTTAGAACCAGAGGGCAAAACAGAGGTTGAAAGAAACTACCCATCACCTCCTGAAAAAGATCCCCAAAAGAAAACTCCTAGGAGTATTATAGCCATGTTCCAGAATTCCCAGATCAAGAAGAGAATATTACAAACAGCCAGGAAGAAATGATTTCAGCATTGTGGAAACACAATCAGGATAACACAGGATCTGGCAGCTTCTACACTGAGGGATCGAAGGGCCTGGAATATGATATTCCAGAGGTCAAAGGAGTTGGGATTAAAACCAAGAATCATCTACCCAGCAAAACTGAGTATCATGTTTCAGGGGAAAATGTGTTCATTCAGTGGAATAGAGGACTTTCAAGTATTTTTGATGAAAAAACCAGAATTGAATAGAAAATTTGACATTCAGATACAAGAAGCAAGAGAAGCATGAGAAGGTAAACAGGGAAAAGAAGTCATAAGGAACTTATCAAAGTTGAACTATTTACATTCCTACATGAAAAATTATAATTATAACTTATGAAACTTTTCTCAGTATGAAAATAGTTGAAGGGAATATATATATAGTCTATATCAGAGGGTATATGGGCGTATGAATATATATGTGAATGTGTGTATATATGTTTACAGGTATACATATATCTCTGGTACAGGACCAATCTAATAGGAAGGGATGATACTTAAAAGGTGAAATTAAGAGTTATGAGAGGAATATAATGAGAGGAGAAGGGGAGAGACAGAATGGGGTAACCTATCTCGTATAGAAGAAGCAAGGGAAAATGGTTACAATAGAGGGGAAGAACAGGAAGGCAAAAGGGAATGGGTCAACCTTATTCTCATGGAATTCTGGCTCAGGGAGGGAATGACATACACATGAAATAGGGTATCTCACCCTCCAGGAGAATAGGGGGAAAGGGGATGAGAGGGGGGATGATGGAAGGGAGGGCAGGCTAGGGGGGAGGGAAATTGGAAGCACCCACTTTTGAAAAGGGAAAGAACCAAAGTAGAGAATAGAACAAGTGGGAGGTGGGATAGGAGGGAGGAAAATATAATCAGTCTTTCACAATATATCGACTATGGTAATGTTTTGCATTAGATACACATACATGTACAACCTATATTGAATTGCTTATCTTCCCAGTAAGGGTGGGTGACAAGGGAGGAAGGGAATGAATCTGGAATTCAAAGTTTTAAAACCAAATGTTCAAATATATATATATATAGATATACTATTATTAATACTATTTTACATGAAATTGGGAAATAGGATATACAGGCACTGGGCCATGGAGATCCACCATGCCCTACCAGAAAAGTTGAAGGAAGTGTGGGGGAAGATAGGGGAGAGAGTAGATTGGAGGAGGGGATATCCTGTAGGACTGCTATTTTGGGGCAGTGGGTAGGGGAAAAATGGGGAGAAAATTTGTAACTCAAAATCTGGTGGAAATAAATGATGTAAACCATAAAGTGAATAAAGCATTTAAAAAAAGAGGAGTTTCACAAAATGTTTTGACAATGGTAGCATCATTGGATCAAGTGTACAACCTTCTAAGAGGACTTCCTGCCATAGCTGTTTCATCAGCATGCCATCTGTGCCTTTGTCCAGTCAGAGGTAAAATTATTCAATATCCAGAAGCAAAGACAAATCATAAGAGCTATTTCTCTAAGTTGACAACCAGCCATTAATGACTCTTTGGGTCCAGTCATTCAACCAGTTCAAAATACATGTAATTATTTTGTCATCCAGCTTGAGATATCTCTACTTCTTGTCAACTAGGCTAGCATGAGACCCACTCTGTTAGGATGATAAAGACATCATGATGCACTGATATATTGATTATGAATGATATATTGTCAACTCAAGAGTATTCATCTGGAATGACTGTAGGAATTGGGGCCCTTCTTCCCTGATGTGAATGTGTATGCATGATGAAATTATAAAGAATGAAAAGGGTTTTTGTTTGTAGCTTATGAATCAGGCTTATTAATAAATGGATGTGTTATCCCAGTAGAGATTAAAATTAAATTGAATAAGGAAGGCATGTGTAGTGACATGGATTCTATATTCCTAAGGAATTTTCTTTATGTATGACTGTATTCATTTCTCTTACAGTGTTTTTCTTTCTGACTAAAGAATTCTTCATTTATTTATTCATTGACAAGAATTCATTGAGTACCTAAAATGCACAAGATACTGGGCTAGGCATTGTGTACTGTGCAACACAGCAGTGTATTATAAGAAAGCTCATAATACAATGAATGCCAGGACTAACAAGATATTAGATTTAAAACTAGAATGGGATGTCAGAGGTCATGGGATCATAGTCTTAGATTTAAACCAAGAATATACCTCAGAGGTCATATGGTTCAACTTTTTCATTTTATAGTTGAGCAAACTGACGTTCACAGAGGTTGAATGACTTACCCAAGGCCACACAGGAAGTAATAAGCAGAACTAGAAGTTGAATACAGGTTCTGTGACTTTAATTTCAGCATGATTTATCCTTCACCATTTTGGTCCTGTGGTTCCATAATAATATAACAACTGGTTATAGCCCCATTCTTCCTAGGATTTCTTACTGCTTTCAGGTATATTATTTCATTTGTACTCAATAACCATGAAATACATAGATACACAACATCTACTATCTGTCCCTCCCCCTTTTTTTATCAGTTGAGAATGTGTCTATATTGTCCCAACTGGAAGGGCAATAAGTAACTCATGGGCCTGATCCCACTGCTGATTAGCACAAAACAGCTTTGACATACTCTGTTTCTGACCTAGTCTTGTCCATCTATTCTTAATCAGTCTCCCTCCTTGGGGTTAATTATAGACTATCCATATTCATGTTAGACTTAGTTCAGGTACCCAGTGGAAACTCAGAACTCCAAATCTCAAGAGTCCTAGCAGCCTCAACTTCTTAGTGACAGATATTAGAGCCATGAGCCATCACTCCTGGTTCCCACTGCTTATAAGAAAGGAAACTTAGGCATAGGTGTTAGAAATTCATCAAAGGTAATTCAAACAATTAAGTCAGTGACAGAGCCAGAGCTAGAACTCAGGTTTCCTTATTCCTAGCCAGTCATTTCCTAAACTGTATTTTTGAGAGTAAAGTATTCTATTTTACTCAATTTGACTGACAACTAAAGCAATACAATGTCTGATTTTCAGTAGAATTAATTGTTGAATATCCCACTAAAAATAGTCTTGGTTGTAGGATGAAACTATACAGGTAAAATCATTCACCGTGTAAGCAACTGTGGGCTTTTCCAAGTTATTCAAGACCAAATGAAAACAGCCTTGTCACAGCAACATGCATCTTCTACCTTCCTCTTTTCTTCCCTCTTCCTGAGCAGCTCATTAAAAGGCCATCTTCTTTCCTAGAGACTTATAGGATGAAAGGGCCAATTTCAGTTAATGGGTTCTGGCAGACCTGACACTGATTTTCAGGGGGTTTTCTTTCTTGACACTGACTTGTCTTCTAGGATGAATAATTTTCTCAAAATGACAGTCATAAGGTAGTTACGTAAAATTAACCTGGGAAACTACATTTAGCAAAGGTTAAAAAGAGAGAATGGAAGCTGAAATGAGGGGAAATGGGAGAAATGTGGCATTATGTGGAAACATTCAACTATGGTAGATTTTCTGAATCCTTCCTAGAAAAGGGATTCATTCTATAAGGGGTAAGGCTAGAGATATGGGGATCATTCTGTTGTTGGTTGAGACCTTATCAGCAAAAGTAGTGTTTTTTCAGAAGGCTGGACACTTTCTCTGAAACTAAGGTTTTCTTAACTGACAGTCCCTATCAAATATATCAACATTTCCCTCCCTAGTGAGTGAGCTCTGTGCAGGAATCAACCCTCCTGACAGTTGCTTCAAAGCTGTCTCAGGCTCATGTTGGTTTAGGATTGTGCTACTTAGGTAAGAAAGCCCCCGCCCCATGAGGCACATTTTCCATTGTTTTTCTCCCAAGCTCAGTGAGTAGGAAGCACATCACCGAATCTTCAGAATCAGCTTTTCTTTAAAATGCTCATATCTCACAATTGACTTCCATTAGCAGAATAAAGCGGAACTATCTGATTGATTCTTAATTATGGAATAGAAAATGGGGAACATGTGGGCATGATAGTCCTTTTCCTATAGTTATCATTTATGTGTGTATGTGTGCGTGTGTGTATAAAGGAAGACTAGTAGAGCTTGAAGGGATCCAGGACATCAGGCTTCTATTCCCAGTTTTACCACTATATGACTGGTCAAATGATTTCCCCTCTCATTCTCAGCTTCCTTTTATGTAATGTGGTGTAGTAATAAAGTCCTAGATTTGAAGGCAGAAAGACCTGAATTCTGATACTCCTGAGACACATAATAGCAAGTGACTTAATCCCTCTGTATTCTAGTGACCTCAAAAGTAAACTATACGGGGTTAGCATCAATGACTTCCATTTGGATCAAAAGGACAAAACTAACAGTAAATAGTAGAAATCACAAAGAAGCAGATTAAGACTGGGGATTG
This sequence comes from Gymnobelideus leadbeateri, assembly GCA_011680675.1. Taxonomy (NCBI): domain Eukaryota; kingdom Metazoa; phylum Chordata; class Mammalia; order Diprotodontia; family Petauridae; genus Gymnobelideus; species Gymnobelideus leadbeateri. The sequence continues at coordinate 9,895 of WOXC01002266.1, forward strand.
GGGGTAAGGACTGTCTGACAATTGGGTCTATCCAAACATGGAATAGGTTGCCTTTGGAGATGGTAGATTCCTCTCATAGAGTGTCACCAAGCTGAAGCTGCATGATCATTTGTAGGGGACACTGGAGAAGTAAATCTTATTTATTTAGACACTATGACCTCAGAGGTTTTTTTTCAGTTATATTGGTCTATGGTTCTGTGATTAGGTAATTTCTAAGGTCCCTTCCTGCTTTAAAATTCTATGACTATCAGTAAATGATCCTGTTTGTATGTCTGTCTCTTTTTGTCTCTCTCCTTTTCTGAATGTGTGTCTCTCTTTCTTTTGTCCTCTATTTCCTTCATCCTTCCATCTTCCCTGCCCCCTTTACTTCCTTTGTCTCTGTCTTCTCCTTCTGTGTGTGTGTGTGTGTGTGTGTGTGTGTGTGTTTGCCTCTGTCTCTCACGATGTAACATTCAATAAGGTAACATATCTTGTAGGGCATGGTTCTATTACTAAGCAAACAAACCCAATTTATACATCTGAATGGGTGTTATTTCCTTCAATGACCCACAAAGTAATGCATTTCAGTCAAATCACAAAGAGATGATAGAAACCATATAACAGTCTACTTTATAATGACTTTTAAACATATGACCAGTGCCTCTAGGATGTAGATATCTCATTGAAGTAATCACCTTGGCAAGCTGTGTATTTATTCTAATGATACTACCATTGCTTGGAATATTTGGGGGAATTCTTCTTTTTTTGGAATTGCCTTCAGAGTATGTAGCACATGTTTTAGAATATTGGTGGTAGCAAATATTTTCCCATTAAGGGTATAACTAAGCTTCTGAATCAGCAAAATGTTATTTAAAGCCAAGTCTGGTAAATAGGGTGGGTGAGCAAGTTCTATGATACTTCATTCAAAACTGATAAGTGATTTTTAAGCAGTAAGGCGATTCTTAAATTATTCATAAAAAATGTTGATCTCTGAACTTCTAGTCCTCATTTAATGGGAGACAAAATAATGAACTTTACACAAATGAGAAAGTTTTTAGAAACCATGAACTGGTCTGCCTTAATATCTATAACCTTTAAAGGTGTGGACGTCAATTCCAAAAGAGGAATTTCCTAAAATGTTTTAAGCAACAGCAGTGTCATTTAAACAACCTGTATATAGGCTTGTAAAGTACATAAGGTCAAATGTCTTACTTCTCCAATTTTATTATAATCATCATTTGGAATCCTTGGATGCAACAACCATGATTTTTCTTTCCTTTTTTCTTATAGTGTTGCATGAATGTCAATGTGGCACAGTGGCTGTGGGGTTGGTTTAGGTAGTCAGAAAACCTGGGTCCAAGTTCTGACTCTGACATATGCTTGCTGTGTGACCATGGGGAAATTTCTTAACCACTCAGTACCCTAATCAATTAACTCTTTAAATCTCTAAGGTATAGACAGGAGTTGTAGATGTATGCCTGAGGATAGAACCTTATGGGACTGTTACAAAGATCAGTGAGAATATGCATATAAAGAACTTTCCATATGTTGTCACACACACACACACACACACACACACATTGGTTGTTTTTGTCATCATTATCAAAATCAGATTAAACAGTCTAATTTTTTTTATCTTTCCCTACAAAATTTACTAATCTACAAACCTTTTAGAGTTCTAGCCCAAATTAAAACCCATGCTTCTCAAATACTAGGTAAAGCTTTTTTTGCAGTCCAACTATTGGCATACCCCAGAGAGCCAAGTCTACATTTCTTCTTCAAATAATGTGGCATGTCATTTTTAATAGGGTATACTCTAATTACACCCATCTATATGGAAGCTTCTTTCATATTGCAAATAACTTGGTTCATCCATTTCTTGATTTTGAAAAGTCCAGTGCCTTATATTAAAACTCTAACCTTATAAAAGGGAAAAATAAAGACATAGAGGCAATGTAAAAGAATTTGTATTTGAATGATGTATTTTTTTAAATGAAGAGGTTGGACCAAATTATTTCAAATATATATAATGTTAATATAATAGGATGATCTTCCCTGCCCATTAATAGGCCTAACACGTGGAGCCTGTGATCACATGGAGCCTGGGTTACATAGAGCCCTGTGTGGGAGGAGCTTGCCCAAGGAGAAGAGAGAGAACAGAGAGTAAGACGGAGGCAAAGTAGAGAGAGAGAAGCAAACTGTGAGTGGGTAGAGGGAGGAATTTGTCTAGGGGAACTTTTCATTGGTTCTGCCACTTCAGAATCTAATTTGAGCATTTATTTTAAAGCTATTTGGAGAGGAATGTTGGGAGAATTCAGCTGGGTTGCTTCCTGTGCTCTATCATCTTGGCTCTGCCTGCCCAGTCACTAATTATTAAATGAGGTAAGTAATACCCAACTCTATGACCTTCATAAGGATGCTGAGTTTATAAGCCATCTCCAAATGCATTTTTCATTGCTAATTCCAGTTCAATATGGGAGGGAAGAAAAAAATAAAGAAAAGCAGAACCACTAATCTTTTCTTCATAACTCTTCTTTGGTCCTAGATTCCCTCTTCCAATAGGTGATGTCAAGATACCCATAACACATTATATAAATAACAGCCTAATTTCAACTTGTCATTGCCCTTCTCTCATATAATAGCATCTTCTGCCAAGTTCTCTTATTTAGTAGCCCACAAATATATCCCTTTTACTTCCTCAATGGAATATTGCATTCTAACCTCCTATATGAAGAAGCTGCCTCCTTATAAGACAGTCTGCTCCTTTAACTTCAATCAGTTGTCTTTACAATTTTATGCTCTTTCTTTCTTGCCCATAATTTTGACCATTCCAACTCTTTCCTTTGTACTTACCAGGATTTCACATTATATAGATCAGGGTTGAGCCCTTTGCCAGAGGCCATTGTTCTACCTTTTCTCCTCCAATCTGTCTTCCATTCTTCTCTGTTCCTCTAATTTATCCAAAATGTCTTTCTTTTATTTATTCATACTACTTTTGCCTCTGAGTGTCCTCCTGCATGTTACTTTGCATGGAATCTTTTCCCTATTTCTATTTATCAAAATTTTTCCTCTCATCAATAAACTTCCTGAAACACCACATTTTTCTGAGATTTTTTGAAACCAAATGCATATAAGACCACTATTAAGATCTCCCACCATTTGGTATCACCATAAAGTCATGATGCCTTTCTGAACAGATTCTCTGTCTGATTCAGTATAGAATTTTTATGGTTTAAAACAGATTTTAACCTTCTTATGCCATGGAATCCTTTGGCAGACCAGTAAAGCCTAATACCCTCCTAATTTTTTTTAAACTTTAAAGGTCTGCCTATCTCATTCAGGCTGGAAGTGAAGCAGCCACTCATATACCTGACACCACTGCTGATTAGCATGAGAACATTAACATTTCTGTTTATGATGTAGGAGAATTCATGCCACCTTGGACAGCCTGATGGCCCATTGATGCCAGTACCTCACCACACTGGTAGCAGACCTAGTGTAACCACTGTAAAGCATTAGCCTTAGTTTTACTCAAAATTCCAAACTGGAGCAATATATCAGTTTCAGTCTCCTCAGTATCAGGGATTATAGATATGTACCACATCACCCAGATGGACCTCTTTTCAGAATAATGTTTTAAAATGCACAAAAATAGAAAAAATTACAAAGAAAACCAATTATGTTGAAAAAAATATTTTTCCTACATTTAATCTTATAGTCCCCTTGAAATCTATCTACAGATGCTTTATGTGGGCCCCAGTTTAAGAATCTCTCATTTAAAACCTTCCTGAAATTAATGGGAAAAAGGCATATTCTCTTCAACATGCAAATCCTAGAATTCCCTCTTGACACACTCTTCCAATAAATATACTTTTCTCTTTTGCCTAAGCTTAATATATTCAAGTACTATTTTCTGTAATATCTTCTATGTCCTTCTTCTCTGACTTTGACTATAGGTTTTTAGAGGACAGGTACAAGACTTGCCTAGAATGATACACAGTACATAATCTTGCAGATGTGAAAAGGAAAGAGAAATTACAATTTGAAAATTTGTTAACAATAATAAAGCCCTAAGAAATAGTTAAAACTCTAATTTTATCCAAGCCAATTCAACCATCCTGTGCCCAGAAGCGCACAGGCAGCCATGCTGTACAACTAACGTGCACCGCTGTGAAACGCAAGCCTTACACAGCAGCCGAAAAATATAAATATGCAAATCACAGACATATACAGAAACAGCCTTCCAATAGAGAAGACCAGCTGTCACCGGCAGCAAAGCAGTCCCAGGACTTGGCATTGGTGTATTGGCAAATACCCCCTAGTTGCTGCTGCCCCATCAATCATGGGCAGTTTGGCCAGCCTGCATTCTTGAACAGCTTTTTTCCCCCTCAACTCAGTTAAGGAATAATTTTTTTCAGGTCAATGAAATAAGCAATCCTTTAATTGGATCTGGGGTTCTGGAAGAGGTATCTTCCTGTGGTTTAGCTGTGGTCACAGAAAATCCTTAATCTTAAAGAGAAAATATTTTGACATAATACAAGCCCCTGCCTTCCTTCTCCCAACCCCTCCCTGCCCCCTGCACCTCCCACCAATTTCCCTACAAAAATATCACCACCATTAAAACACCCAAAGCAAGAGCACTGAGTTAGTTAAAAGACTGTTGGAAAAGTTTCTTTGGTGAAAGTAGGGAGCAGGAAATGCTTAGTACTTTGTAACATTTTGTATGGAATGCTAATTTTGAGTTTTGTGTTCCTAGTAAGTTGAAGACCTTATAGGAGGAATTTTTTTTTTAAGCAAGTGGGGTTAAGTAACTTGCTCAAGGTTACACGGCTAGTTATTTATGTGTGGGTGCTAAGTAACTGAGGCTGGAACCGATCCGGGGTCCTCCCGATGCCGGGCCTGCGCTCTTACTCACTGTGCCACCTAGCCACCCCATAGGAGGAATTCTTAACCTTGGTTACATAAACTGAAAAAAATAAGATAACTATTTCGCTGTAACTGGTTTCCTTTTTAACCTGTGTTTTATTTCATACACATTAAAAAACAATATTTGGAGAAATGGTCCACAGACTTCACCAGGCTATCAACAGTGATACACACACACACACACACACACACACACACACACACACACACACACACACACACACACACACAAAAGGTAAGGGCACTGTGACTGTTTCCAGAGGGTTAATGGTGGAAGGGTAAATGGAATGAAGGGTGATATACGAAATCTGTGTTAACACCCAAAGTCATGGATTCAAGGGAGGGGGAGGGAATGTACTATTCATCAGAAGCAGAATGGTTTACAACCATATAGGCATTATTAGGGAAGTGTATATGTGATCGATTTTAAACAGCAGTATTATCCAGTACAGAACAAATCAATGAAAGTCGCATAGGCTTTCAGATGCTTCAGGATATTAAAGAATAAGCTGTGTTTCCCCCTCTATAAACTATTCCATCCAGAAGAATATTTTTAAATGTATCATAAATCATGATCTCCTCAACAACCAATCAGCACCTAGGAACTCCCCCTCACCTCGCAAACCCCCCAATTTCCTCATTCCAAAACAATCTGGCCTGCTCTCATTTTCACTCACGCTTAGCTCAGATGTAGCTCATCTGACTAGAGATTTGGTAGGGAAATAATTAGTTTTCCTTCAGATAAGACATGCCCTCATACTGGCAGATGCCCAGCACCAAGAACAAGAGTCTTTTCTTTGATAAATTTAGGATACTTTATGAACATTATTTAAATAATACATATCACACCCTTGAGGAATAAAGCAGGGAGGTTCATGGATGAATTTTTAGAAATGAAGGAAACAAAGCCCAGTTATACTGAAAAACTTGCCATGACAACACACAAGGAGTGGAAGGAAAGATGAAGGCACTTGATGCACCATTAGATTGGAAGCTCCCTGGGGATAGGGTTTTTTTTCTTATTTGTATCCCCAGAACACAGCACAGTGTCTGGCACATAGTATACACCTAATAAATGTTTACTGATTATTTGTTGCACAGTATTTGACTCTTTATAGATAAACAGTGATAAACAAGAAAGCTATTCTTCCATTCCTTCATTCCATAAACACATTTACTGAATACTGATTGAGGCATTGTGATTTGGGGGAACCAAGGTCAAGAGACTTGCACTCAAGTTCCAGCTTTGACACAAGTTTTGTGATTTTAGGTAAGCTCTTCACTAGCCTGGGCCTCAGATATGTCATCTATACAATGGGTATAATCCCTTTGCCTATCTTGCAGAGTTGTTTCAAAGGGAAAACTTCTTGTAGCTTTAAAGCCCATTGTAAACCTAAGATCACTACATAAGCATGAATAACTATTATTACTGTATATAAAATGTCTCTGCAAAGATAAAAGGAGTTTTCTTATTTAGGAATTCCATATACTGATAAAATCGCAGATTATGTAGAATAACAGCAAGCACTATGCTAAATTAACATGGCTTAATTCCTATCCTTAAGGAACTTAGCATCTAATAGAGATAATAAGACATGCACAAAAATAAATGACATTACAAAGTAATACATGATAACAGGTATAAACAAAGTGCTTTAGGAACTCCTGACTGAGCTGATCAGTGAAGGGTTCTTGGAAAAGGTCTTATCTGAGCTAAATCTTAAAGATCATTGGAATATTTGGGAAGTAGTGGGGAAAGGTGAAATCCTAGAAGCCTACTGCAACCTAATGGGGAAAAAAGAATGGCTAGAAAGTTGAGACAGAGGCTGAGGGCGCTTTAACCTCCTCAGAGGCTCAGTGATCGTACTGACCCTGCGGTGAGACCTCCCCCTAGGCAGCCTCCAGCCCGCTGGACGCCGGACTCTGCCGCAGGCCTCGTGCCCCCGCCGCCTCCTTGTGTTTTCCTCTATGGTCCTGGGCACATAGTATGATCATTAGGTGTTCAGTTTCCCCACAACTTTCTATGGAAAATCAAAGGAAGTGGGCCATGGTTGCCGTGAGCAACTTTGAAGAGCGGGACACCTTTAGAGAAGCTTGATCAAGGTGCCATCATCGTGAGACCCTCCAGATCAGGACTTCGGCAGAGTTCCTCTATCTCGTCTTGCTCAATCAGTGGAGGCTATCTTTCCATTTTTCCTCTGCCTCCTGGGAAGTAGCAGAAGGCCTGCATCGAATCATGGTTGGATTTAAGCCTACAGATAGATGTGCCCCCAACAGCAACCATCAAGTTCCTTGGGGCTGGCACTGCTGCCTGCATCGCTGACCTCATCACCTTCCCCCTGGACACAGCCAAAGTCCGACTGCAGATTCAAGGAGAGAGCCAGGGGGCTGTCCGAGCTTCTTCTACCACTGCCCAGTATCGGGGTGTCATGGGCACCATTCTGACCATGGTCAAGACTGAGGGCCCTGGCAGCCTGTACAATGGGCTGGTGGCTGGGTTGCAACGCCAGATGAGTTTTGCCTCTGTTTGAATTGGCCTTTATGACTCTGTCAAGCAGCTCTACACCAAGGGATCTGAGCATGCAGGCATTGGGAGCCGCCTCCTGGCAGGCTGCACCACAGGGGCTCTGGCAGTCGGTGTAGCCCAACCCACAGATGTGGTGAAGGTACGTTTCCAGGCCCAGGCTCGTGCAGGTGGCAGCCAGAGATACCAGGGTACAGTGGATGCCTATAAGACTATCGCCAGAGAAGAGGGCCTTCGGGGCTTATGGAAGGGAACTTCACCCAATGTTGCCCGCAATGCTATTGTCAACTGTGCTGAGCTGGTGACCTATGATCTCATCAAAGATGCCCTTCTGAAGGCCCACCTTATGACTGATGACCTTCCATGCCACTTCACATCAGCTTTTGGGGCTGGCTTCTGCACCACCATCATTGCTTCCCCTGTGGATGTGGTCAAGACGAGATACATGAACTCTGCCGCAGGCCAGTATGCCAGTGCTGGCCACTGTGCCCTCACCATACTTTGGAAGGAGGGACCCCAAGCCTTCTACAAGGGGTTCATGCCTTCCTTCCTCTGATTGGGCTCCTGGAATGTAGTGATGTTTGTCACCTATGAGCAACTAAAACGGGCCCTGATGGCCCCTCGCACTTCCTGCGAAGCTCCCTTCTGAGCCCTCTCCTGCTAGCTTTATGCCTTATTCCCCCCTCCCCCCCCAGTCCATACCCCATCCTGCCTCCTCCCCTCCCATTTTATTTTCCCCTTACTCCTCTCCTCCCCTGCCTTAGCAGTGAAGGAACTCCCTACACTCCCCCTGCCTTAGAGTTAACCCCATTTAAACCTTCTCTATCCAGCCCACTTCTTCTGCCATTGTAGCCTCATTCAGTTCTTAAGCTCCTTACTTCTAATAAAGCCAGACCAGAACCCCCCCCCCCAAAAAAAAAGAAAGTTGAGACAGAGATGGACCAAAATACTGAGGAAGATTGAGTTGGAAAGGAGGAAAGTAAAATAATTTAAAGTCAATTTTGATTTTCTCAGTAAAGGATTATATCTACTAAGAGGGAATGCAAAGATTGTGGGGAAGGGCAAGGCTTGAAGACTATGGGAAAGTATTGGAATAGGTTCTGTGGGAGATGCAAAATGAAGTTAGGAAGAAATGAGTAAAGGATTTATTGAGCATCAGTGATCCCCCCTTGGCAATTAAGTAGCAATCACTGTTTCATGAGTTTATTGAGCAATGCTTAGCATCCTGAGAATAGACAAAGTATATAGTTATCCAGGGCTGGGAATTGTCAAACTTGTGATGGTGAAAGATCAAGAAAATCAAGAATTCTAGTATTAGAGTACCACCCTTTTTGAAATATTTGACCACAGAATCTAGACAGTGTAGAGAGTTGAATGAGGCCAGAGGAGACCTGATAGAAAAGAAGAATTTTTTTCTTATTGTTTTTTGTTTTATGATGCCCATCTTCTATTTATGATGGGGAGTAGTTCACTTCAGAGTCAAGGACTGAAATGCTTGTTATTCCAAAGACAGCTACACTTTCTTCAGGCCACCTGTGAAGGGAGAGTTGGCATTTTTCTCTGAAAAAGAAGTCAATGGTTCTCTAGAATTTGTACTGAAAATTCAGCTACACTAAAATATATTCTGCGTCAAAAACCTAGCCACATAAAGAAAGGATGTCAGTACAGAATAGAGAAAACTCTAATATTGAAAAAAATGTAACCTTGCTGAGATAAGCCCCAAGGGGAGCATGCTAGTCTTTACCTTTTCTGTAAGGGAAATGTCTTTGTTCCTCTCTATAGCACTCGGGTTGTTCCACTGGGTGAGTGGGTGGTGGTGGTATGGTGAAGGATGGTAGAATGGGAAGAATTTTAAAAGACTGTGCATACTCAAGATGCAGGGATGGAAAACACATAGTCAGAAGTTGAACTGGAACAAAGGAAAGTAAATGAAGTAAAGGTAGTCACAAGGGGAGGGTAATCAGATGAGAAGAATTCTTTAAGAATTAATTGGGTTCTTGGGCAGATAGGTGGCACAGTGAGTAGAGCATCGACCCTGGAGTCAGAAGGACCTGAGTTTGGATCCAGCCTCAGACACTTAATGCACACACAAACAAAAAAAACCTAGCCATGTGACCTTGGGCAAGTTACTTAACTCCAATTGCCCTCCAAAAAGCCAAAAAAAAAAAAAAAAAAGAATTAATTGGGTTTTTAAGTGGCTCATTATGAAAAATGTTATCCACCTCCAGAGAGAAAATTGATGAACTCTTGAGAGAAGATTGAAGCATTTTTCACTTTATTTTCTTGCTATTTTTTTTGCAACATGGCTAATATGGAAATAATTTTGCTTGACTTCACATGTATAGTAGGTATTATATTGCTTGCTATCTCAATGGGTGGGGGATGGGGTGGGTGGAGGGATAAATTTATAATGTTTTAAATGAATGTTAAAAATAAATTTTTAAAAATTAAAAAAATAATTTATTTAGTTCTTTTTAACACTAAAATGTTTGGACAAGACTGGGTCTATGATTTTATAAGTATAGGGTGCTCCTAAGTTAGGAAACTCCCTCTACCAAGGTAGAATACACATGTTCTATGAAACTAATAATCTCAGAAAGATGTGTAGGCTACTGAGACATTAGGTGACTGACCCAAGGTCATTCAACAAGTACACATAAAAGTCAGGACTCTCTCTTCAAGGTCATATTGCCCCTAAATGAATGAAATCAGGGCTAAATAAACAATGTACATCAAACCCACCTCTAGTTAGGAGGAATGGACACCTGGAAGAAAAGATAAGTTTGGTGACATTGGGGAATATAAAAGAAAAACCAAGTTATTTGGAAGAAATGGTTTCTAACAGTCATGGAGGTGAAGAAGTTTTGTTGTCTTTGAAAGTTGCACATTATAGATTTGCAATTTCCTGCACAACTCTCTTTTTTCCATTCTACTGCTATGGAAATGTTTGTTTTATTTCTTAAGTTGAGAATAAAATTTTAAAAAGAAAAAAAATCTCCCATCACTCCTGATTGTTTTCTTGTAGTACCCTGTTCACTTTAAGTTTCAGAAAGGATCCAAAAGCTTATTGAAGAAAATAATTCCTTTAAAATTAGAATGGAGTAAATGGAAGCTAATGACTCTATGAGAAGTTAAGATATCATAAAACAGATCCAAAAGAATGAAAAAATAGAAGGCAATGTAAAATACCTCATTGGCAAAACAACTGTCTTGGAAAATAGATTCATGAGAGACAATTTAAAAATTAATGGACTGGGGTGGCTAGGTGGTGCAGTGAATAAGAGCGCCGGCTCTGGAGTTGGGAGAACCCAGGACCAGTTCTGGCCTCAGAAAATTAGCACCCATACATAAATAATAAATAGCTGTGTAACCTTGAGCAAGTTACTTAACCCCACTTGCTTAAAAAATAAATAAAAATAAAATAAGAATAAAAATTAATGGACTACCTGAAAGTCATGATCAAAAGAACCTAAACAACATATTTCAAGAAATTATCAAGGAAAACTGCCCTGATATTATAGAACCAGAGGGAAAACAGAAATTGAAAGAATCTACTGATCATCTCTTGAAAAAGATCCCAAAAAGAAAACTACTGAGAATATTATAGCCAAATTTCAGAGTTCCGAGGTCAAGCAAAAAATAGTACAAGCAATCAGGAAGAAACAATTTGAGTACTGTGGAAACACAATCAGGATAACACCAGATCTAGCAGCTTCTACATTAAGGGATCAAAGGGCTTGTAATATGATATTCTGGAGGTCAAAGGAGTTAAGATTAAAACCAAGAATCACCTACCCAGCAAAACTGAGTATAATACTTCAGGGAAATATATGAACATTCAATGAAATAGAATACTTTCAAGCATTCTTGATGAAAAGACCAGAACTGAATAGAAAATTTTACTTTCAAATACAAGAATCAAGAAAAGCATGAAAAGGTAAACAGGAAAGAAAAATCATAAGGAACTTATTAAAGATGCACTCTTTATATTCATACATGGAAAGATATTTGTAACTCATGAGACATTTCTCAGTATTAAGATAGTTGAAGAGAATATGCATATATATATATATATATAGACACACACATTTATGTGAATGTGTATATGTATGTATATGTGTGTATATATGTATGTATGTATATATGTATACATAGACAGAGGGCACAGGGTGAATTGAATATGAAGGGATGATATCTAAAAAATAAAATTAAGAGGTGATAGAGGAATATAATGGGAAGAGAAAGGGAGAGATAGAATAGGGTAAACTATTTCACATAAAAGAGGCAAGAGAAAGTTGTTACAATGGAAGGGAAGAGCAGGGAGATGCAAGGGAATGAATGAACCTTACTCTCGTTAGATTTGACTTAAGGAGAGAATAACATACACACTCAATTGGGTATCTTGCCCTACAGGAAAGTAGGGAGGAAAGGGATAAGAAGGGGGGATGATAGAAGGGAGGGCAGATTGGGCGAGGGGATAGTCAGAAGCAGACACTTTTGAAAAGGGACAAGGTCAAAGGGGAAAATGGAATGAATGGGGGCGAGATAGGATGGAGGGAAATATAGTTAGTCTTTCACAATATGACTACTATGGAAATGTTTTGCATAACTAAACATGGATAACCTATATTAAATTACTTGTCTTCTCAGTGGAGGTGGATGAGGAGGGAAGAAGGGAGGGAATCTGGAACTCAAAGTTTTAAAAACAAATGTTAAAAAAAATTGTTTTTACATGCAACTGGGAAATAAGATATATGGGCAATGGGGTATAGAAATCCATCTTGCCCTACAAGAAATTAAGGGGAAAGGGGGTAATATAGGGATAAGGAATAGAAGAGAGGGCAGACTGGGGAAGGGGTAATCAGTATGCTTGACATCTTGGGGTGGGGGTAAGGGAGAGACAAGGAGAAAATTTGGATCACAAAATCTTGGGGAAATGAATATTGAAAACTAAAAATAAATGAATGAATGAATGAACGAATGAATGAATACCAAAAAAAATTCAGAAAGGAGCAAAAAGAGAGACATGAAGGACAAAGAGAAGGAACAGTGGGGCAAAAGATGGAAGGAGGGAGTATTCTAGAATAATTTACAACTATTTGGTAGCTAAGAGGTAGAAAGAAGTATCTAAAAACAAAAATTATAGTCTAGGCATTCCATTTTTCCAAGCACAAAGGATTCCATGTCTGAAAATTACTCGCACTAAGATCCACAGAGAGAGAACAATGTTAAAAGTTGTATGGAGGAATCTTTCTCATTGAAACCAGGGATCAGGTAGGCAGGCATATATTTCATAAGATTTGTGCATTGTAGAGTAATAGATTCAGGGCTGAAAGGGACCTTGGGCTTCATCTAATCCAAAAATTTCATTTTACAGAAAAGGAAATAGATTTAATATGGTGAAGGGACTAGCTTAAATTAAAATAATACTTAATAATTATTAAGTGGCAGAACCGGGATTTGAACCTAAGTGGTAGTCTGCTGGTAAATGTTTAACAACCAGTTCTCTGAAAATCAAGACACTTTTATGTTTAATCTGAATTGTTAACATTTCTCCATCACTTTATTAAGTCTAGAGAAAGAATAAATCAGGAAATCAAGCCCTGATTTGTAGAGCTTGCTGATTTCTGTGGTTTAAATGCTCATGCTGAAAATATAATAATTGGCTTTCCACAGCCAGTGTTAGCTGTTTCCAGCACAGTCCTAAACCCAGATCTTCTGACTCCAAACCAGAACTACTTTCCTTGGTACCATGCTGCTTCCTATGGCAAAACCAGATAGCTTTTAAAAATACCTGTAGTAGTAAGTTTTCCTCACAAATACAGGCATGCTTTAGATTAATCAGTTCTTAAGAAGAGAAGGATTGAAGATGCTTCCTGTAGAGGATATTCCCTTTTCCTGCTTGGTATTGCTTTGGGGTATAATTGAAACAACTTATCAAAGCAACAGTTCCTACTGGAATTATAAGGGAAAAAATGAAAGGAGAAAATGAGAAATAGGCACAGAAAGAGGGGGAGAAGAAGAGGGGTAAAGACAGTGATTGATTATATGGGTAAATCTTGTGTAATCTGCTTCCTAGAATACCATAGGCTCTTCACTAGCAGCTTCATACCACACTATAAAGTTTAGTCTCATTTTGATTCAGAGCAGCACCAGGAGCTGCTATTCTAGTCTGGGGCATCTCCTGAGCTGAGACTGCCACACTGAGCAGTCATTCTGTCAATATTCTAACATCTGCCCTAAACCTCATTGTGTTCAGCAAACTCAATGTACTTGTCATTTAGATCATCCTGGCATTAAGGTCATTTAAAGTGATTTTAAAATCACAGCCTGTATTACTGAGGCCCCTGCCTTTGTTTTCATTTGAGTATTAAATAGATGTTTGAATTTATAAAATGAGCAAAGTCTTATGACTTTCAATTTAATACAAGATTCAATTCAACAAAAATCCATAGCAAATAAGCATTTATCAAGTGTTTCCTATGTGCCAGTCAAAGTGCTTAAGCACTAGGGATAGAAAGGAATGAGAAACAGTATTCACCCACAGGACTCCCAAGCTAATATTAAGCACCTGTTGTTTGCAAAACAAGCACAATAGTAGATACTGAGAGAGATGCAGTTTAGAAAAGATACCTTCTCAGGAAGTGAACAGTTTAGCAGTGTTAAGAAACATATGAAGATAACAATAGAAAATAGCATAAGAAAGGTGCCAAATCAAACATGTGTTGTAAGATTCTGGGGAGGGAAAGGTCATTACATTCTCCGAAATATAAAAGAGAGTCTTTTAAGAAGAGTTGAAATTAAAGTTGGGCTTTAAATAATGAATAGGTATCCAGTATATGAGACAGATAGGAAGAAGTTGTAATTCTAGGCAGAAGGATTAGGAAGAGCAAAGTCATAGAGATGGGAAGGTTCAGGGTATGTATTGGTAATACCAAATAATTTAGTTTGCCAGGGAATAAAGGGAAGCCAAGGGGAGTTGTATGAAAGGAAGCTAGTGATGGTGGATGGCATTATGGAGGACCTTGAACGTCCAGCTTAAGAGTCTGACAATAGGAAGTCACTGAATATGTTTGAGCACAAGAATGGCATGGCCTTAACTATGCATGAGGGAGATGAGCCTGGAAATACTGTGCAAGCCAGATTGAAGATAGAAAAATCAGGAAAATCTCTTTGAAAACTTTTGCAACAGAGGGTGATAATGATTTAGACATAAGGTGATACTATAGACAAAGTAATGAGCAAGGATTAGTTTACCTGTCAAATCTATGGAGAACAGAAGAATTTATGACCAAATAAAAGATAGAGAACATTATGAAATGTAAAATGGATTATTTAGATTACATTAAATTAAAAGGTTTTGAATAAACAACCAAGATTAGAAGGGAAGCAGAAAGCTGGGAAATAATTTTTACAGTCAGTGTATCTAATAAAAACCTCATTTCCAAAATACATAAAACTGAGTCAAATTTGTAAGAATACAAGTCATTCCACAATTGACAAAGGATATGAACAGGCAGTTTTTGGATAAAGAAATTATAGCTATCTATAGTTATATGAAATAATGCTCTAAATCACTATTGATTAGAGAAATGCAAATTAAAACAGCTCTGAGGTACCACATCACACCTATCAGACTGGCTAACATGACAAAACAGGAAAATGATAAATGTTGGAGAAGATGTGGGAAAATTAGAACACTAATGCATTGTTGGTGGAGTTGTGAACTGATCTAACCGTTTTGGAGAGAAATTTGGATCTATGACCAAAGGGTTATAAAACTATGCATAACTCTTTGATACAGCAATACCACTACTAGGTCTGTATCCAAAGAGATCATAAAAACATACAGAAATATTTATAGCAACTCTTTATGTGGTAGCCAAGAACTGGAAATTCAGGGGATGCCCTTCAATTAGGGAATGACTAAATGAGTTGTAGTATATGAATGCAATGGAATAATGTTGTTCCATAAGAAATGATGAGCAGGGAGAATTTAGAAAAACCTGGAAAGACTTTCATGAAATGAGCAGAACCAGGAAAATATTGTACACAGTAACAGCAAAATTGTACAATGACCAACTTTGATAGACTTAGCTCTTCTCAGCAATGAAATGCTACCACAATTTCCAAAGACTTGTGATGAAAAATGCTATCCACATCCAGAGAAAGAACCATGGAGTCTGAATGTAGAGCAATGCATACTGTTTTCCATGTTCTTGTTTTATTCTTTCACCTGGTTTTTCCCTTTTTTTTTCTAATTCTTCTTTACAACATGACTAATATGGAAATATATTTAACATGATTTTTTAAACAAATGCTTTATTAACTTCTGTTTTACATCATTCATTTCCGCCAGATATTGAGTTACAATTATTTTCCCCCTGTTTTTCCCCTACCCACTCTCCCAGGATAGCAGTCCCACAAGATATTGCTTCCTCCAATCTGCTCTCTCCCATATCTTCTCCCATACCCCCTTCGACTTTTCCATTAGAGGAAGGTGGATCTCTGTGTTCCAATGCCTGCACATTTTATCTCCCAATTACAAGCAAAAGACTATTAATAATAGTATTTATATATATTTGAAACATTTAATTTTAAGACCTCGAATTTCAGATCCATTCCCTTCCTCCCTTGTCACCCATTCCCTCTGGGGAGATAAGTAATTCAGTATATGTTGTACATGTCTAGCTATGCAAAATATTACCATAGTAGATATATTGTACAAGGCTGCTTATAATTCCCTCCCACTCATCCTAACCCCCACCTGGTCCATTCCCTACTTGATCCTGTCCCTCTTCTATAGTGGGTACTTCCAACCTCCCCTCCCCCCAAAGATGTCCTCCTATCCATCATCCTTCCTCTCATCTCCCTTCCCCCTATTCTGCTTCAGGTTGAGATATCCCATTTAGTATGTATGTCATTCTCTCCCTGAACCAAATTCAATGAGAATGTGGTTTTGCCTTTTTGCCTTCCTATTCTTCCCCTCCCTTGCAGCCTCTTCCCCTTGTTTCTTCCACATGAGATAGTTTACCCTACCCTGTCTCTCCCCATCTCCTCTTGCCACTTTCCTCTCTTACCTCATAATTTCACCCTTTAAGTATCATCCCTTCCCAACAAATTCAACCTATGCCCTCTATCCATATATAACTGTAAACATATCACACATTCACATATGTATTCATATGACCATACACCCTTCTTCCATTATTTTCATACTGAGAAAGATTTTTATCAGTCACTGTTATTGTTTTCCATATAGGAATGTAAATAGTTCAACTCTGATAAGTTCCTTTTGATTTCTTCTCCCTGATTACCTTCTCAGGCATCTCTTGCTTCTTGCATCTGGATGTCAAATTTTCTATTCAACTCTGGTTTTTTCCTCAAGAATGCTTGAAAGTCCTCTATTCCACTGAATGACCATATTTTCCCCTGAAACAAAATACTCAGTTTTGCTGGGTAGGTGACCCTTGGGTTCAGTCCCAGTTCTTTTGCCCTCTGGAATATCATATTCCATGCCCTTTGATCCCTCAGTGTAGAAGCTGCCAGATCCTGTGCTAATCTGATTGTGTTTCCACAATATTGAAATTGTTTCTTCCTTGCTACTTGTAGTATTTTCTCCTTGATCTGGGGATTCTGGAACCTGGCTATAATATTCCTGGGAGTTTTCTTTTTGGGATCTTTTTCAGGAGGCGATTGGTGGATTCTTTCAACCTCTATTTTGCCCTCTGGGTCTAAAACATCAGGGCAATTTTCCTTGAGAATTTCTTGAAGGATGATTTCTAGGTTCTTTCTTTGATCATGGCTTTCAGGTAGTCCAATAATTTTTAAATTGTCTCTCCTGGATCTATTTTCCAGGTCAGTGGTTTTTCCCATGAGATATTTCACATTGCCTTCTAATCTTTCATTTGTTTGGATCTGCTTAAGAGTATCCTGATTTCTCATAAAGTCATTAGTTTCCATTTGCTCCAGTCTAACTCTGAAGGAATGAATCTCCTCAGTGAACTTTTGAGATTCTTTTTCCATCTGGAAAATTCGACTTTTTAAGGCATTCTTCTCCTCATTGCCCTTTGGGCCTCCTTTGCCATTTGAGTTAGTCTATTTTTTAAGGTGTTGTTTTCCTCAGTCAGGCTGTTGACCCTCATGTCATACTTTTCCTGCATCCTTCTCATTTCTCTTTCCAATTTTTTCTCCACTTCTCTTATTTGATTTTTAAAGTCCTTCTTAAGGTCCTCTATGGCCTGTAACCCACTCATATTTTCCTTTGGGGCTTTTGGAGCAGGGTTTCTGACCTCACAGTCCTCCAACTGTTCCATGCTTCGAACCTCTTTGCCCCCAAAGTAGGAGTCTAAGGTTGCATTTTTCTGTTTGTTTCCTTTGCCTTGGCATGTTGCCACTTAATTACTTTACTTTTGGGCTTGTTGCCACACTATGGCTCTGCCGCCAGACAGGGGAACTTTCGTCCGGAACATGTGGGGGACAACTTCTGTTTCTGGCAAGCTGGAAACCCACCCACAACCTCTACCCCAGATCACAATCCAGATCCAGGGAGGTTAAAGCAAGAGCAATTATCCCCCAAGACTGATTGCTGGATCTTCCTACAGGTTGCAGGCCAGGAGCTGGAGCTGCCTCTGAAAACTACAAAATGGCGTGTCTTCTCATCAGCTTCTAGCCCCCAGGGGAGGAAGCCGACGGTTCCCCAAATACTGGTCCCAAAGTCCATAGGGCACTAACCTCTCACTTTGTCCTAGGCATGTCTATGCTGATAATTCTGGAATCGCCACAGCTGCTGGTGTTCTGGGGTCCCTCCAGCCCGCTGCTGGTCTGGCCGCCCTGGGACTAAAACCGCTCACAGGGACCTGCACTGCCAGCTCCCAGAGCGCTGCGCTGGTCCTTCCTGCAGGGCTGCTGAGCTGTCCTCAGAGGGAGGTTAGCTTCTCTGTGTCGTTCGGTGGGTGCTGGGGCTTCAGAAGCTGTTCAGAGTCCCCTTTTACATAGTTTGGAGGTGATCTGGGGGGAGAGTGGCTTGGATGTGCTGTTTCTACTCCACCATCTTGGCTCCACCCTGTTTAACATGATTATACTTGTATGGCTTATATCTGATTGTAAGAGGAGAGGGAAAGGGAGAAAATTTAAAACTCAAGATCCAAAAAGGGAATGTTGGAAACTAAAAATAAATAAAGGTTTTGGGTTTTGTTTTCGTTCTAAAGAGTGAGTGGTAATGAGAGTGTATATAAAAGTAGTGTTCGTTTAAGGAATAGATGCCAGAGATACTGAGGAGTTATTTGGCATGTCTTTGTACTTTAAATACCTGAGATCAACATCTCCTTACATATGTTCAGTAAATTGTGCAGCAGTGGATTCTAAGAGTTAAACAATTAAAAAAAAATAAATCAGCCCCAGGTAATTTTAATATCCCCTACCAGTTGCTCAAGGAGAAACAGGGAATAGAGAAACAATTGTGGAGTGTGGGCATTGTCACATACTAAAGTTCCTCTAAATATTCAATACTTCTGAAGTGTCATAAGCACAATAAAGAACTAAGGAGAGAAAGTTTGTGATTCATTGTGGATTCTGACTCACTAATAATTAGGATATGAGTCACAGCTGTAGATTTATGTAGAATGCCTAGCAATGTGAATTGTCTTTGACTGGTCCATCCCTAGGGGACTGAAAGGTGAAAGCAAAATCATATTACCAGTCCAAGTGCCTTCCTGTATTTTAAATTCTTAATTGAATCTACTTAAGGCCAGTGTTGTGAAACTTTTGTTCAAAATATTTTTCTACACCCCAGTGCACTTCCTTGATATAAGAAGCAAACAAAAATCATTGAAACCCATAGTCTTAGAAGTAGAAGGGTGCTCAAAAGTCAGTAAATCTAATTCATACACCATTTCAAATATAACCATTGCTCCTAATTTAGCTCTAGTAGGCCAAGCTGAACAAATCTAAACTCTTTTTCTACATGACAGACTTTTGAATACCTAAGGACAATTATTAAATTCTTGCTGTCTTCTTGCCTTCAGAAAAATATCCGCAGTTTACAGGAACATAGGATCTTAGACCAAAGGATCATAAATTTAGAACTGTTAGGGATGTCCCTTCCTACTTTATAAATGGGGAAACTGAGGCCCACAGCAATTAAATGACTTGCCCAAGGTAAAATTGGCCACTATCAGTGATAGGATTTCAGTCAGTCAGTCAATAAACATTTAGTAACTGCCTACTTTGTGCCAGACACTGTGCTAAGCTCAATGTCCTGCCCTTGTTCCATTCTATCCTTCAACCCATCCTCTTACTACATAGTTTCTAGTTTTTTTCACCACCCTGGTAATCCCCCTTTGGATGTACCCTTGGTTTATCAATGTCTACCCTTAACCATGGTACTTAGAAAACAAAAAAAAAATGTAGTATTCCAGAACAGAGTATAACATCCCTTATTTTAGACTTTGTGCTTTTCTTGATATGACCTAAATTTATATTAGCTATTTTGGCTGCCGTGTTACATTGCTGACTTATATTAATCTTCACCAAAACCCTTAGGTTTTTTCCAGATGAACTACTACTATCTGGTCATGCCTCCCCCATGATATCATACTTGTAAAGAGGATTTTGGGGGGACCCCAGTAGTATAAATAACTGTTCTGAAATTCACAGACCTGGGTTCAAATTCTGCCACTGATATATACAAGTTGTGGAATCATGAGTGAGTAATTTAACCTTTCTGCATTCTACAAAGTTCTCTAAGAGTAAAAGCTATAGAAGAATTTCTCGTCTATACTGGCGAAGGAAGTGCCCTTGTAGCATTCTACTTGAGACCTCCCACTGGATCTGATCTTTCAATCAGTCTTACTCTGCATGAATAAATTTTCATGTAGTCCCTATCTTTCCATCTTGTTCACAAGGATAATATGAGAAATTTGGATAAATGCTTTGCTGAAACCCAGATATATGGTGTCTATAGCATTCTTCTGATCTAGCAGTCTAGTAGTTCTGTCAAAAAAAGGAAAGCAAGTTACTCTGACATTATCTGCAGTTTTTGTTTGTTTGTTTGTTTTGGGTTTTTTGCTTTTTTGGAGGGCAACTGGGGTTAAGTAACTTGCCTGAGGTCACACGACTAGGTTTTTGTTTGTGTGTGCGTTAAGTGTCTGAAGCCATATCCGAACTCAGGTTCTTCTGACTCCAGGGCTGATGCTCTACTCACTGCGCCACCTAGCTGCCCCCTACATTATCTGCTCTTAATAAAGCCATGGTGGAACTTGGTGATTGTTGCTTTCCTTTCTAAATAACCACTGATAATCCCATTAAGTATAGAATCTTTATGCTGTATAGCTTGGATTCAGTCAAAGGGCCACAATGGTGGGCCATATGTGACCTTGAGGCCACAGGTCCCCCACCTTTGCTAGAATACTGTAAGGAATATAACTCAAGCTCAATAGCCTGACTCATCACTCATCCACTCATCCACAGTTAAATAGAGAGTTTTATCTGAGGGTGGGGGGGTGGGAATTCTTTTTCAGAGCATACTTATGTATATGTGCATATTTATATGCACATATACATATATGTTTGTTGGTACATGATATGAATGTATGCATCTATATATGTATATATATATATATATATATATATATATATATATATATATATATATATATATATATATATATACTAGTAATGAACACAAAATCATTTGACTAACTACACCAAAGATATTTAAACTTTTTATGTGGCATGAACTCCACTTTCTGGTGAAATCTATGTACCCCTTCTTAGAAATAATGTTTTTAAATGCATACAATAAAATATATAGGATTACAAAGGAAACAAAGGTAAGTGAATATAAAGATTTTTTTTTCTATCCAAGTTATGAATTCTCTCTGGAACCCAAGTTAAAAAACCTTGCCCTGGAGGCTAAAATCTAAATGGAGACTGAATTTATTCATTTTAAACGTACCCAACAGTCAACAGAGGTGATTCTAATACTCTAAAGACTAGTTCTATGACTAACACTAACCCACTATTATTAATCTAATTCCATAATCTGACCTGGTTATGAATGTCCTTAAAACAGAAAGATCTGCACTCTAAATTCCATTATAACATCCTATCTTTCTGTCTAACAACAATAGAATATTTGAGCAGAAGCTAATGATTGCCCCCCTCTCTACCTTTTAAGCAATTTTCAATGCAATGTAACTGGTGTCATAGAAAAACCAGATAATTCAAGAATCAGAAAATCTGGGTTTAAATAATATCTCTCCCATTTAGGTGACAGTGGAACAGTTTTTAGACATTTCTAGGCCTCTATTTCCTCATCTATGAAATGCAGGGATTTGGTTTTGATAACTAATAAGTTCCCCTTCTAACTATAAATCTATGATTTTATGATCTAATCATAGCATAATAAAATAAGACAGACCACTCCTTGGAGTTCAGTGTGTTAGAATGTGGCCTATAGTACTGAACAATTCTAACAGGATATTTTTTTAATGATTGCTTACAAATTCAGAAATTAGAATATGATACTAAATTCTGGCTTTTTCTTCATTAAGGAAATTTATGGTTTATAACATTTTGCCCTAGAGTAGTTAATGAAACAGACATTTAAATTCATTAAAATTTAAAATTTATGTGAATGTTTTAATATTAACAGGAGATAGGAAATTTGGCTTTCAATCTGGATTTAAATTAGACAAAAATCATTTTAATAGCTCAAATTCAGAATCTTAAAAACAGGGTTTTTTTTCAGGAGTGGATTTAATGTAAGAATGTGGATTTTAAAGAAAAAATTAGGAAATTTGCCTTTGGGAGAAGATCTTCTTTCCTTTGTTTTCATTGTATTGACAATGAAGATGATTAAAAAACAAAGGTCTTGATATGTGACAGATCACCACTTCTTCCATATTCTGAATGAACTAAGGGAGCAGTATTGCTCTTTTAAGACAGGGTTCTATTTTTTTTAAAGCTATGCTTATATCTAAAATATATAGAAGATGCACAGATTGAATGAGCTCTCTCACCATGAGAAAGGGGAAAGGAGAAATAAGGGAATAGGGAAAGAGGGAGGGGGAGAGGTAGAGAGACAGACAGATGGGCAGACAAACAAACAGAGACAAAGACAGAGAGAACAAAATAAAAAACCATGAAGCAAGGCTAACTGAATTTTGAATTTAGGTTGCATAAAAATTTGGCCAAAGTAAAAACTGATCTTCTGGTTTCACAAACAAACAACCCAAGCCAGGTGTATAAAGTAAACAAATGTGATAAATAGCAACATAGCAATGGTAAGTGGAATTTAAAATATTCCTCCTATCACAATAGTTTAAATTGCCATTATCATCCTAGATGAACACATTGTAAAATATTATCATCAGAGTTTCTTTTGTGAACAAGTAAATTAATAAATGGCTTTTGACAAGTTTTTCTCTGCCTTTGTCTCATAGATCTGCATGTTTACATATATCTATGTGTACATACACATATTTATGTGTGTGCATGCACAATAGACAAACATACATATGTATATGTATGCATACATATGTATGTGTGCATACATATGTATGTGTGCATATATGTATGTATTCAGAGTGCCAAGGTGAGACCAGACAGGTTCAGGTCCAACCAAGTATAGAATCAAAGTCCACTGATCACTAATTAGTCAGTCACTTCATTGTCTGAGGTGTTTCAGTCATGTCTGACTCTCTGTGACTTCCTTTTGGGATGTTCTTAGTAAAGATACTGGAATGGTTTGCCATTTCATTCTCCAGCTCATTTTACAGAGGCAGACAGGGTTAAGTGACTTCCCCAGCATCACAAGGCTCGTAAGTGTCTGAAGCCATATTTGAATTTAGAAAGATGAGTCTTCCTGATTTCAATCATGGTGCTCTATCCATTGCACCACCTAGTTGTCCTAGTCAATCACTACACCCTACTTATCTATCCATATATGTATGTATAGATATATCCATATATGTATGTACATATATATGCATATACACACATATATGTATATGTGATTGTATGTGTATGTGTCTAAGTTCTAACCTGGCTTAGGTTGGAGTGGGTCATCAACAGATCTGCCTCAGAGTAAGGAGTTTTCCAGAGACAGTAAGTCATGAAAACCAAAACTAGGTGTAGAAGAGCTATGATTGGACTGGTAAAAAGAATATTCATACCAGTGAAACCACAGATCATTGATTTGGTGAAATAAGCACACTATCATCAGAGTCATGGTGAAGATTATGCAATCCTTGCTTGTTGATACAATAAATATACTGTTTTATATATGTGATGCATATGCGTGTGACTTTTCTACAGAAATATACATGTCACCTCTTGCATGCAAGTGTGCTAATAGAAATTTTTGTGTATATTTTATTTTAGATACTAAAAAACTTCCATGCACTCTATTAAAAAGGCTATTTTCCTCTTTACATATTTAAATTTAATTGGACATTTACTGAATTAACAAAAATAGTTGAGAAATTATTAGAAATGGAAAATGCTTTTTATTCCCAAAGAGGATACCCTAAATACTATCAGATATTCATATACATGATGACACATTCGTTTCAAAAATATACTTTTTAGTGTCACCAAGAAATTCTTCTGCTAACATATTTAAAGTCTTAAATGTAACTCCAGGGAGTCCTCTGTGAAGTATAGTATCATAGATGTTTCAAAAATAAGGTGACAAATGTCATTATAAGCAGAGCTTCATGGACTCAAAGGAAAAAATAATGAAGGTGCTTATTCATGGTGACATGCTTTAATTACAAGGCAGACAAGCTGGTAAGAAATGGTACATGGACTTGTCCTCCTCCTTTGCCCCCAGCAAAATTCCTCCCATCTCCACCAGGGTTCAATCTTTCATAGAAACATTCTTTTGCTATTACCAAAAAGGTAATAGCACCATGGACAGGGAGAACTGGAGCCCAGGTAGCTAAATGAGTTATGTGTAGGATCTAGTCAATGTCAGTTCTCTGGGGTTAATAATAAGGGAGAGGCCTGGAGGTATCTCTTTCAAAATTATAGAATGAAAAAATGCCTTAGAGACCATCTTGTCCATTTTGCAGCTAAAGAGACTGAGGTCCACAAAATGTATATAACTTGACCAAAGTTACATAAGCACATTAGTAATATAGTTCTAGAACTCAGCTCTTGTGACTACCATTATTACACTTCTCTATCCTCTCTATCATATTGTTGTTCTTATACCATCATCATCATACCTACCATTTATATTATGCTTTAATGTTTGCAAAATGCATAGCAAATCTTATCTCATTTTACCCTCACAACAACCATGGGAGATAGATGTTATTACTAACACTGATTTTACAAATAAGTAAACTGTGGTAACTAGAGCTTAAATGTCTTACTTAGATTCACACAACTAAAAAAAAAATATCTTGGGCCAGATTTGAACTCATGTTTTCTGGACTCTAGATAGTCATCTAGTTCAACTCCCTCTTTTGATACAGTGCAGGAAACTAAGGCCCACAGAGGTTAAGTGAGATTCCCAATGAGATCACTCAATAAGTGGCAGAGACAAGTCTTTCATACTCCCAATCCAGAAGTCTCCTGCACTGTAACATGCTCCTTCTTGCCATGGCCTTTCAGTGGTCTATCCTAGTTTCTACTGTAGACCAAATTTGTTAGTTGGAATTTATTCATATATTTACCTGTGGAAATATAGCACAATTTCTAGGAATTTTTAAAATATATTCTCTCTATAGCTTATGTGGAAATATTTGAGGATTAAATTCTTGTTATTTTCAAGTCCTCTGGATAATTGAGTTGAGATACATGAAAAACACTTAGGTTCAAATACCAACTTACTGTCTGTATGGTTTAAGTAAGTCAGTTAACTTTTCTCTCCCTCAGTTTCCTCACCTATAAAGTGATAATCATTTTATATATCATCTCTGGGGTCTCTTTGACTCTGTTGCTTTGAAAAATATCTTTTACTCTTCTGGGGAGAATGAGTCGACTTAATACAGTAATATCTTGTGAGGTCAACTTTAGAAGGTAAAGAAATGTTAAGCCAAAAGAGGATTTGTTAGTGGATCTTTGTACTGTCTCAATTACTGGCTAATTGAGCAAGACTCTAGGGATTTTACCCAAACTGTTCCAATCAATGTGAAAAAGAGAACCGTGAGAAGCTTCCAATGTCAGCTATACTTTTCCCATTTTGGGAGGGGGCAGAACTAGGCCTGTGATCTGCAATTTAACTGCTATAGGGAACTTCCAGTAAGAAAACTGTCTCTCAGTGCCGACTGACATCTGCTCTGGGGTTTATAGCCTTACAGAACTGCTTGGATTACTGAAAGATTAATTGACTTGCACAGTCACATTCAGTATGGGTCAGCAGTAAGACTTGAATCCAAGTATTCCAGGCTCCAAGGCTTGCTCTTGAACCACCACCTTCTAAAATAGCATATGTGAAAATGTGTATCAAAAATGTTTATTAAGCGAAGTTTTTTTAATGTGTAAATTGGCTTAATTTAATCTGGTTTGCTCCCAAAGCTCTCTGATCCCCCTCATCATTGGCATACTCCTTACTCTCTTGCCGCCTAGATCAGCTTTTAGGTATCTGTAAATCTCTTTCATTTCCCAGAGTGTTCTCGGGTAAAATTCTTTTGGGAAATACAGATCTAGGGGGACCTAACTGTGTGATACTATGTGATACTATGCAGACTTAACCTAAGGCAACCTCAAGGGTTTCTAAGCAATCTTCTGTGGAGCAACTTTTCTCTAAAAGCTATCTGAAAGAACTATAGGTCTCAGTAAGGGTACTGACACACTGCAAAGGAAATACATTTATTTATATAGAGCCTACTATGTGCCAAGCCCTGTACTAAGTCCTTTTCACAAATATTATTTTGCTTGATTCTCACAACAACACTTCAAGGTAAGTGCTTTTATTATCTCTATTTCACAGTTGAATAAACTGAGGCAAAAAGAACTTAAATGACTTGTCCAGGGTCACGTAGCCAGTACACATGTGAGAAGGTGGATTTGAACTCAGGATTTTCCGACTCCAGACCCACTGTTCTATTCAGTGTACCACCTTTTTAACATGGCACTTTCTAGAAAGCACTGAACTCAGAATCTATAGAGATGGGCTCAAGACTCCACCCTACTCTGGCACTAACTGAATCTATCACCAAGAAGAAGTCACTTAATGTACATGGGCTTCTTCAGTGTAATATTAATGGAATAGGTAGATCTTCCCCACCCATTAATAGGTTTAACACATGGAATCTGAGTCACATGGAACCTGGTTCACATGGAGCTCAGTGTAGGAGGAGTTGGCTCAGAAATCAGAGAACAGAGAGAGAAGCAGCTTGAGTGGGTGGAGAGAGGAATTTGCTTAGGGGAACTTGTTTGTGGGGAGGCCTAATGGAAAGAAGGTTTAAGATGTTGGAGCTCCCTGGGTTAGTATAAGTCTTAACTCCTAGTATCCTAATGATGTTCCAAATAAATATTTTGGTTTTACCTTTGAGGAAGGGAGTTTATTATAGTTTTCAAATTTACCCTGGAAATATGCATGCATATTCATAGTGGCTGCTATGAGTATCACATTGGGGTTACATTCATATATCAAATTAAAGGAGTTTGAGAAAATCATTCTGTGGAATAAGGGAAAGACAGCTGAATTTGGAGTAAGAAGACTCGAGTTCAAAAATTGTCTTCTCCACTTAGGTGTATAACCTTGGACCAATTAGCTAACATCTCTGAGCCTCAGGTCCCTCATAAGGAAAACGGAGCTCTCTGCATTTACAGTGTGATTCTATAATCCTGTTTTTTTCCTAGTTCTAAAAATCTATGATTCTCATGGTTCAAAGGACAATAACTAAAGCCATATTAGACTATGAAGGAGATTCAGGATATTGGAAACCAAGTGAAACAGCAAGGGAGGAAACAGCTGCCCAACTTAGGAGACAATTAGGTCCCTGACAGTGTTGTCTCCTACAAAAAACACCAGATTTGGAGTCAGGAAGTCAAGTGTCCAATTTCTGCTCTGCCACTGACTACTAATATGATGTTAAGCATTTTATGACCTCTCTCAGAACATTAAATCCCTCATTTATAAAATAAGGGGGTTGGATCAGATAACCAGTAAAATCCCATCTATATTCCCATAAAAGTGCTTTGATAGAGTGTTGGATTACAAATGACTTTCACTCTATGGAGAAAGCTTCCTCTTTGTTTATGTTGGAAAATCTTATTTGTAAATATCCTTTGGTACAGGATAAGGATAAGAACTAAACCTCAATATTCATTGATATAAAAAGCTCCATGGTAAGAAAATTTCCTCTACTTATATAGGGAAGTTGTCATTCTTTAGTCAATTAGTTCTATCTGACTATTCATGACCCAATTTGAGATTTCCTAGGCAAAGATACTAGGGCCATTTTCTTCTCCACCTAGTTTTACAGATGAGGAAACTGAGGCAAAGAGTTAAGTGAATTGCCCAGGATCACACAGCTAGTTTCTGGAGCCAGATTTGAACTTGGGTCCTCTTGCCTCCAGGGCTGACACTCTATAGGCTGCACCACCTTGCTGTTCTCTCACATTCCAAGAACTTCTTAGAACAGTGAGAGTTTGAGAGCCTTATGCATGATCACAGTTAGTATGTGTTAAAGTGAGGACTTGGACCTAGATTTTCTGGTTCTGAGGCTTGCCTTCTATTCATTCATTATACCATTATGCCTCTACTTTTTCTTATATCCTCTTTTTATAATGGAAAGAAAGGAATGAAGAGAAGGGTTTATTGAAAATTTTGTTGGGTAGAGAGAAGGATCAAAGAACACTTGAGAGGTGATACCATGTGGTTGCATTCTTAAAAAATCAGAAATGGAGCCATAATCAGAGAAAAACTTGGAACAGTAACCTACAGCTCTTAGATTCACACTTGAGGGGTAGAGTAACCCTGAGAAGTTACAATGGAAATTAACCAGATCTATGCATGTCTTATATAGGTCTTATACATGTCTAAACACTTAATAAATACTTGTCAATATGATTTGACTTAACACTAAAGGAATCTTTGAAACAGCAGGATGCAGAGGGTTGCTGACTAGACTATTAAGTCAGAGTTGTTCATATAAGATGGCTAATGAAGCCCAGTTACAACCTTGCTTCTGAGTGGTATCTCAGGAAAGCAGGAGAGGGCAAAGGAAGGATCTTCCCCTGCAGATGCAAAGGTTTTAAGATTCTTCTATATAAAATCATCCATGAGGTTATCTCCACCCTCATTGCTAAGACAAAGAACCACTATTACCTCTGCCACACATTTGCCCTCAGGGCAAAAGTTTCATGATTTTGTCACACCCCCTTTCCCATAATGGTTGCCTTTGATGCTCATTTGAATCTAATTTTATATGAATAAATGTATAAGGTAAAGAGAATTTCTTCTGATCTTCATATCACCCTAAGGATGGTCTTTGTGCCTAAAATTCTTTAACCCCTCATTTCCATTAAACAATAAATGAGAGGGTAAGGAAATCTGGAAATTTAATAGTAAGAACTCGTGATAACCACATAAACCTAATCACCATTAAATTCAGAGGAAAATTCAAATTATATCAGGGTCAAATAAGTGATTCTTGGCCATTTGCTAGCTATGTGGCCTTAGAGAAAGGCCTTTTATGGGCCTCAGTTTCCACTACTGCAAAATGAGAGGTTGACTATTTGGTTTCTAAGCTCCCCTTCCAGCACTAAGTCAATCAATCAATCAAACAAAAAGTATGTATTAAGCAATTTTATGTTGTAGGGAGTGTGCTAAGCTACAAAGAAAAATTAAAAAATAGGCTCTGTCCTCAAGGAAACATTGAAAGCATTCTAAAGGGTAACATAACTAGAAGCAAAGGCTAGAAATTATAGGGAAACAGAGGGGTAAGTTCCTTATAGTGAAGGCTGGTCAAAATGGAGTGGACTGCCCCAAGAGGTAATCAGTTGCCACGTGAGAAGCCACATAACCATCTGTTGAGTATATTGTAGAAAGAATTCCTGTTCAGGTAGAGAGTATATGAAATTACTGCTAACTAAAGCTCTTTCCAACTCAAAGATTCTCTCATTTTTGGCAGACTCTGAAAGAAACATAACACAAGTATTTAAGAATATCCAATTTCATCCAGTTGAAGAAAATAATCCATATATAATATCCTGTGTTGGTTGCCCTGGGAGGCTTCCAAGAACATTAAGGTCTACAAGAACCCTAAAATTGTTTGGCAAGCAAATGAAAGAGCTGATCCCTTAGTAGAATCAGTTTTGCCTTTATCCTCAGTCTCTAGTCCTGTGTAATACACATAGTAAGTGTTTAATAAGTGCTTGTTGAATTGGTTTGCATTGGCCAACCTCCAGCTAGGCTTCTGGACTGAAATAAAGAGGACTGCATAGTGATGTGTATTCAGGACATTTTATCTAGTGCTAATCACAGTAGCCAACACAAAGTTGGTGCTTAATAAATCCCTGTTGATTTGACTTAACTTGACTTTTGTTGAGTTTGGGGGGGGGGAACCTCATAAAGGATCCAGACCTTAAGTTGGTATTCAGGTCCTTGTCCTACCTTCGTATATTTAAGGGAAGAAATGGATTCTATATACAAGGTCCATGTTCCTTTCATTCCTTCAAAAAATATTCACTAAACCTCTTGTATGAGCAAGATATTGTGGTAGGTAGTAGGGACACAAAGGAAAAGGAAATAGCTCTTGCCCTCAAGGAATTTATATTCTACTGAATAACACATTAAAAATAAATAAATGGAGGGGGCGGAGCCAAGATGGGGAGTAGAAACAGCATTTCCAATGTGCTCTGCCCCACACAAATTTCAAACAATGTGAAAGGGGACTCCGAACAACTTCTGGAGCCACAGCACCCACAGAACGGCACAGAGAAGCTAACCTCCTGCTGAGGACAGCCCAGCAGCCCTGCAGGGAGCGGCCAGCGCAGAGCTCTGAGAGCAGGCAGCACACGCAGAGCTGAGCCCAGGTCCGCGGTTTTAGCCCCAGGGTGGCCAGGCCTTCAGCTGGCTGGAGGAACCCCAGAACTCCAGCAATTGTGGTGATTCCAGAATTATCACCACAGATATGCCTAGGACAAAGTGAGAGGTTAGTGCCCTATGGACTTTGGGACCAGTATTTGGGGAAAGCTTGGCTTCCTCCCCTGGGGGCGAAAAGCTGCTGAAGAAACAGCTGCACAGAAGCCATTTTGCAGCTTCAGTAGTGGGTCTAGCTCCTGGTCTGCAAACTGTAGGAAGATCCAGCAATCAGTCTGGGGGTTAATCACTCTTTCTTTAAACTGCCTGGATCTGGATTGTGGTCTGCGGGGGAAGTTTGGGGTGGGTATCCAATTTGCCAGAGTGGGTGGAGGCTTTACAGAGGCCACCCAACTGTCAGAAGTTGTGAAGACCCCACGTTTGGGCAGAAGCTCCCCTGTCTGGTGGCAGAGTCCTACTGTGGCAACAAGCCCAAAAATCAAGTAATCAAGTGGCAACATGCCTAGGCAAACGAAACAAAATAAACAGAAAAGTTCAACATTGGACTCCTATTTTAGGGGCAAAGAGGCTCAAAGCATGGAGGAGGACTGTGAGGTCAGAACTCCTGCACCAAAAGCCCCAAATGAAAATACAAGCTGGCTACAGGCCATAGAGGACCTTAAGAAGCAGATAAGAGAAGTGGGGGAAAATTTGGGAAGAGAAATGAAAAAGATGCAAGAAAAGTATGAAATGACAGTCAACAGCCTGACTGAGGAAAATAACACCTTAAAAAATAGACTAACTCAAATGGCAAAAGAGGCTCAGAAAGGCAATGAGGAGAAGAATGCCTTAAAAAGTCGAATTTGCCAGATGGAAAAAGAATCTCAAAAGCTCACTGAGGAGATTCATTCCTTTAGAGTTAGACTGGAGCAAATGGAAGCTAGTGACTTTATAAGAAATCAAGATACTATTAAACAGATCCAAACAAATGAAAGAATAGAAGGCAAAGTGAAATATTTCATGGGAAAAACCACTGACCTGGAAAATAGATCCAGGAGAGATAGTTTAAAAATGATTGGACTACCTGAAAGCCATGATCAAAGAAAGAACCTAGAAATCATCCTTAAAGAAATTCTCAAGGAAAACTGCCCTGATGTTTTAGACCCAGAGGGCAAAATAGAGGTTGAAAGAATCCACATATCACCTCCTGAAAAAGATCCCAAAAAGAAAACTCCCAGGAATATTATAGCCAGGTTCCAGAATCCCCAGATCAAGGAGAAAATACTCCAAGCAGCCAGGAAGAAACAATTTCAATATTGTGGAAACACAATCAGAATAGCCCAGGACCTGGCAGCTTCTACACTGAGGGATCAAAGAGCATGGAATATGATATTCCAGAGGGCAAAAGAGCTGGGATTGAAGCCAAGGGTCACCTACCCAGCAAAACTGAGTATCTTGTTTCAGGGGAAAATATGGTCATTCAGTGGAATAGAGGACTTTCAAGCATTCTTGATGAAAAAACCAGAGTTGAATAGAAAATTTGACATTCAGACACAAGAAGCAAGAGATGTTTGAGAAGGTAATCAAGGAAAAGAAATCAAAAGGAACTTATCAAAGTTGGACTATTTACATTCCTACATGGAAAAACAATAACTGTGTTTGATGAAACCTTTCTCATTATGAAAATAATTGAAGAAGGTTACATGGCATATATTCACAGGTATACATGGATAGAGGACACAGGTTGAATTTGATGGGAAGGGATGATTCTTTTTTTTTTGGAGGGCAGTTGGGGTTGGGTGACTTGCCCGGGGTCTCGCAGCTGGGTTTTTGTTTGTGTGTTGTGTGTCTGGGGCCGAATCCGAGCTCGGGCCCTTCTGGCTCCAGGGCTGGTGCTCTGCTCACTGCACCACCAAGCCTCCCCAAGGAAGGGATGATTCTTAAGGGGTGAAGTCAAGAGGTGAGAGAGGAAAGTGGCAAGAGGAGATGGAGAGAGACAGGGTAGGGTAAACTATCTCATATAGAAGAGGCAAATAAATAAATGCGTGATTCTCCTTCATTCTTGTTTCTTGGCTTCCCTGTAATCCTTCAAATCCCAACAAAATTTCTATATTCTTTTTTTTTTTTGTAGTTTAGTTTTTATTCCATAATCATAAACTTAACTCTGTTGTCTAGACAGCTTGTGGAAGGAAAAAGTGAAATCCAAGAGAATTGCAGCAAGTGAGAGCACAAGGATTATAGGGTATAAGAGCAGATGGGGTTTGGGGGTGCTCTCTCCAGCTACAGAGGAATGATTTGATGGTTAAGACAAAAAACAAAACACAAAAACTTATGAGAGCTGTCCACAGTCAGCGATAGTGATCTTCTTGCTGGTCTTGCCATCCCGAGAACCGAAACGCTCCATGGCTTCCACAATGTTCATGCCTTCTTTCACTTGGCCAAAGACAACATGCTTGCCATCCAACCAATCAGTCTTAGCAGTACAGATGAAAAACTGGGAGCCATTTGTGTTGGGTCCAGCATTTGCCATGGACAAGATGCCAGGACCAGTATGCTTCAGGATGAAGTTCTCATCAGCAAATTTCTCCCCATAGATGGACCTGCCACCAGTGCCATTATGGCGTGTGAAATCACCACCCTGGCACATGAACCCAGGAATGATTCTGTGGAAGCAGGATCCCTTGTAACCAAATCCCTTCTCTCCAGTGCTCAGAGCACGGAAGTTTTCTGCTGTCTTTGGAACCTTGTCTGCAAAGAGCTCGAAAGTAATCCAGCCCAAGGGCTCGTTATCGACGGCGATGTCGAAGTATACGTTGGGGTTGGCCATGGCCACAGATGCCTGGGCTGGGCGCGACGGCAGAGGAAGAGGCGGCGGGGATCGGCGTCCGGCAGACGGAACCAAGACGAGAACTCCCGGTGGCGGCGTCTGCCAAAATTTCTATCTTCTACAAAAAGACTTTCTGAATCCTCTTAATGCTACTACCTTCTTTTAGTTAATTATCTCCAGTTTATCCTATATCTTGTTTTGGTATAATTGTTTATATTTTGTCCCCTCCTTTAGACTGTGAGCTCCTTGAGAACAGAGACTGCTTTTTGCCTTTCTTTGGATTCCCCAGTGTTCAGTGTCTGGCAGATATTTGTACTTAATAAATACTTGTTCACTTAACTTGGCTTCTCTTTAAGCCAAAGACACAAACAAGGGGAAAACATTTTTCAAAAGGTTTCAATAACTGTGTTCCAGGCAGTCGAGCCATAAGAATAGCTCCTATCTACATCATGCTCTAGAGTTACAGATTAGGTTACCTACATCATCTCATTTTCTGGAAGGTAAGTAGTTCCTTTACTGTCATTCCCATTCTACAGATGAAGAAAAAAGCTGAGGAAAATTAAGTGACTTGTACCCAAAGTCACAATTTGAAAAGTGAGAGTTCGGACTCCTTTTCACTATGCCCTCTGTTGATAACAGGGATTTTGTAAATCAGCAGATACCCCATTATATTCAATAAAATGAAGCTGTCAGCCACTGCAAATGGACCAAGATAGAGATCACATGACTAAGCCACCCCTGCACCCAACAGTCTCTAATGTATTTTATTCCAGTTTCAATCTATTAATCAGAGGAGTTCGGAGAGCAATAATTTAAACCCTGAAATAATCAATTCCATAACACATTAACATAAACTGCGTTCAAACTTTGCCACACCACTGACTGCCTTGGAATCTTGACAGGAGGCCCAGGGCCATGGCTAATTTGCATAAAATTTACATAAAATTCTAAATCAAGAATACATGCACACAGTTTTAATATTTGTTGATGCTTAGATCTTTGCTGATAGATGGATTGAAAGAGTCTGTGGCTTGATTTCATTTGCAGTATAATTCTGCTGCTGGTCATATGTGTTCTCAAACTTCAGTTGCAGGGAAAAGGGACCCCCATGGGGTGACTGTTGTGGGGGGGCAGTGATTGAACTGTATTAAGGGTCTCCATGTTCTACAATACAAAATTAGTTGTCCCCTGGATACCATACTTCATAAGTAGCCCGCTCCCAGTACCTTTATAGATCTATGTCACTGTGATCCATGACCAACACTCTGTCTTCCTGGGACCCAGTCGACACCAGAAGTTAACCTGCATAGAACCTGAGAAGTATCCTTTTAATACCAAGGCCACTGAGGATTTGTTCTCAAAATGCCTCCATTATAGCCAAAACATCCCACAGACACTGCCCTCTTCCTGTTTTGGGTTTTGTTTTTGTCTTTCCCCAGGCCTAGGACTAAAGATACTCAAACCATCCCAAACCCAGGAAAGCATCTATATCTTCTGCTATCTGAGTGATAATGCAGAACCCAAGAGTATGTGGATCTCTATTGCTTGGGATCAAAAAGCTTTCCCCTAATGATTTAACAGAAAAAATAACTTTATGGCATAAAGCAGTCTAGCTGATATTCTCAGTTATTCCTATCTTAGAAAGATAAACAGATAGACATAAATCTATCTCTTATTTAAGTATATTCTTTATATCTTTCGGATAATGAAATAAAGTATTGAAAATTAAAAGTATCTGTCTAGAGTGCTTTGGAAACCTTAAGCATTATATAAATATTAGCTATTAGCATTATTATAGCTGCCTGTGGAGAAATCTCTGTGTCTGTCTGTCTTTCTATGTTTCTCTTTCTTTCTCTCTCTCTCTCTCTCTCTCTCTCTCTCTCTCTCTCTCTCTCTCTCTCTCTCCCTCCCTCCTTCCCTCCCTCCCTCCTTCTCTCCCTCCCTCACAACCCTGTAAGATAATTTCCATGATTATCTCCATTTTACTGATGAGGAAACTGAGGCACAGAGAGGTTTAGTAATTCATCCAGGATCACACTGCTAAAATGTCTAAGGAAAGACATGAACTAAGATCTTCTTGACTCCAAGTACAAGCATACATGTACTGCATCACTTAGCTGTCAAGCTAAGATATCAGTATAGGTCATATAGTCAAGAATCTGCTTTAGGGACTCTATCCAATCCACTTATTTAAATACCCTTCTACTATAGTAATTAAAAAGAAAGAAAAAAACCTTAGCAGTTAAAGTAGGATAGTGGTCAGAGAACTAGCAAGATAAAGGTTCTTATATCCACAGCAGGTTTTTTGATTCACCTTGACTTCTCAGTCCCTTCCCAGCTTACCTTGGACGATCAAGTAAACCTGGGAGGTCTTGGGCTGGTGCTGTGTCTGCACTGAGCATGTGTAGGAGCCCTCATCATAGACATCCACTTTCTGGATACGGAGACTGTATTCCAGAGCAGTCCGTCTCTCCAGTTCGACCCGGGGGTCCAGGGACCACTTGTCTTGTCCAGCAAAAATGATGCCAGATCGGTTTAACCAGGCCACCTTGGAGCTCCTGTCTTCTACATAACACCTGCCAGAAGAGAATGACAATATTAGGATGTGAGCCATAGCTTGGTCTAGGTTCATTCTCCCCACCAGTGGTAAATGACAGACCTCAACAAGACCAAACAGAAAAAAGTTATGAGAAGGAAGAACTATTCTATGACTTCATTACTTTTCTTTCACATGGAGTCCTAAGAACTGTCCTGTTATTTCTTTTTTTAAAGTCTTCTAGAATAGGTAATGAAATATATTTCCCTCATTTTAGCATACAGGCTCAGGACTATGAAAGCAGAAAATTGTATACAATGTTTTTGCTTTGCTGTTTTTCTTTGTTTCAAAGAAGAATAAAACTCTGGGCTGAGAGGTACATCTAGTAAAGACTGTAATATAAAAACAGAATTCATCCATAATTAAAAGAAAAAATCCTTTGGATTTCAATTGGAGTTCCTATTATTTTTTGTTTCTTTGTTTCATGGACTTCTTTGACTGCCATGGACTTCATGGACTGAAGGCTATGGACCTCCTTCTTCAAATGTTTGCAAGTGAATAAAACACATAGAATTATAAAGGAAACTAATTATATGGAAATACTTATCAAAGTATTATAAAACAAATCCCAGGGCCTTCTGAAACATATTTAAGGACTCTTAGTGGTTGGCGTACCTTAACATAATGCCTGCCTTACATGAATAAAAATTAAGTGAACCCATTAAATTTATGGAATTATCCATCAACTAGGTGGCACTGTTGATTGGATTCTAGGCCTGAGTTCAATGTCAACCTCAGGAACTTATGAGCTGTGTGACCATGGCAAGTTACTTAACCTTTGTTTACCTCAGTTTCCTCAACTCTAAAATGGCAACCATAATACCACCTATCTACCAGAGTTATCATGAGGATCAACTGATATATTTGTATAGTGCCTGGAACACAGTAGGTACTTAATACTTATTTTCCCCTTATTTTATAAAGCATTTTAGACACTTTAAGTTATCTCATATGATTGTCACCAGACTATGAGGAAAGTAGGTATTATCTCCTATTATATACATGGCTGGTTTGGAAGAGAAGACTCAAGTGTGAAGTACTTAGCCAACATCTCATAGCTTGTTAAGTGGCATAGACAAGACTGGAAACCAGGTCTCCTGAGCCTTGCACACTTTCTTCTCTATCACAGGACCTCAGAAACAGGGTTTAGGACTATATGTCTTCTCTTTTCCCTTTCTGAAAGAAGGGCATGCAAGCTAATCACCCTCCTTTCCCTTGACTTCTTCAAAACATTTTTCTTGGACTTCTTTGTGCTTATCCAGTTCTACTTCATATGAACCATAGCTACTTGCTATAGTCTTCCTATGAGGTTGTAAGATCCTTGAGGACAGAGACAATGTGAAATATACAGTGAATAAAATATTTGCTAAATTAGCAATCTTTAAGGGCAATTTTTTAAAAGCAATTGGGGTTAAGTAACTTGCTCAAGGTTACATGGATAGTTATTTATTTATGTGTGGGTGCTCATTTTCTAAGGCCGGAACCGATCCCGGGTCCTCTTGACTCTGGGGCTGGCACTCTTACTAACTGCGCCACCTAGCTGCCCCTTCAACTTTTTTTTTAGTAAAAGAGGTAGCTGTAGTAATGATATGACTGGCCACCTAGATGAATAATTCTATAAGCATGATCACTTCACTGAATTTTGATCCATCTAATTCAGGAGTTCATAACCTGGGGTCTACCACCCTCTGAAAAGACCATAGACATATTTCAGAAGGTCCTAGGATTTATTTTAATATTACTTTGATAATTTTTATTCCCATATTATTGGTTACCTTTATAATTCTATGTGCTTTATTCACTGGAAAACATTTTGAGAAAAGGTCCATGGTCTTCACCAGACTTCCAAAGGAGTCCGTCAAACAAACAAACAAATTCACTTATGATTTCATCTGAGGGGTACTCACAGATGTCTACTCTCTCCACCAATGCAGATCAATAACTAATCTATAATAATGCTAATTAGTAGCAATAGTAGTAATAACAATAATAGCTAGCACTTATATAAATCTTACTATGTCCCAGACAACGTACTAATCTCTTTACAAATATCTCATTTTATCCTTACAACAACCCTGAGAGGTAGGTGTTATTATAATTCTCATTTTACAGTTGAAAAAACTGATGCAAACAGAGGTTAAATGATTCCTCAAAGTCACAAATCTGGTCATCTTCTCAGGTTGGCTATGAACTTGAGTCTTCTTGATTCCAATGTTAATGAGTTTTTGAGTTCACTCATATTAGTTCACCCAAGGTTACTCAACTTGCATTGGTGTTAGAGTACTGATTAAATCTGTGTTTTCTTGAGCCAGCCCTTCTCTCCATAGTGCCAAAATGCTTCTCAAAAGCACTCAATCTAGCATGGTACCTAACATGTTAATATTCTGTTCTTTTGATTCAGCCTTACTCTTCTGCACAAGCATATTTCAACTATAGTTAACAAAATGTCCCACCTATGTAAGTAGAGATAAGAGTATTTGCATTTCCCAATCCTCCTCTGAACCTTATTTGAAAATGTACATGAGAAGTGTATAAGCACTCAGACAGGAAGACCCAGGAGATCAGAGCAGGGCATTTTTCCTGTTAAGAAAAGGGAAAGAAGACTTGCTAATCACTTGCCAAAGTTTTGGTTCCAGCTGCTGAGAGCAGCAGGTGTTGGCTAGCCAGAGAACAGAGGGGCATCCCTTCTAGCCATATTAGAATGATTTAGCTCATCCCATAAAAGAGTAAACATAAGAGCAAACCCCATTTCAGCCTGTACATGCCAAAGAAAGCAATGAAAAGAAAAGCAGTTGATCTGCATGATTGCCCAAGTTAAAATCTCAACAGAGTCCCTGTCTCAAAAGAAAGAGTGGAGTAAACTAACAACAGTAAAAGTAAATAATTTCAAAATGAACTTATTTCTCTCCTTTGTTTCTTGAAGCATGGACCAATGATGCTCTCTTTCAGGTGCTGTGAA
The DNA here is from genome assembly GCA_011680675.1 of Gymnobelideus leadbeateri. NCBI lineage: Eukaryota > Metazoa > Chordata > Mammalia > Diprotodontia > Petauridae > Gymnobelideus > Gymnobelideus leadbeateri. Next base: position 48,693 of record WOXC01002266.1, read on the forward strand.
ATAAGGCAGATAAGTTTCTCTTTGCTTCCCTTCAGCTAGGTGGTTTGCTGGCCAGGAAGGAAAACATCATAGATATTGTTTCCTACACATACTTCATGCTGGGCAACATCTAGGGAAGCTAGGGGATAAGCAAAGGTCAAACTTCTGTGGCAGAAGGCTATTAACACCGTTCCCCAGTTATGTCCTGCTCCTACCCAGAGACTTGTTTTGTTGCAGGTCAAAATAGTCAAGCATAAAGTTACTCTACTTAAGTGGAAATGAAAGGGTAGAAGAATAGCTACAGAGTAGGAGTTGGAAGAAAAGAACTTGGAGAGAGAGACTGGAACAATGGAAAGAATGATGGATTTGGAGTCAGTCAATCTGGGTTTGAATTCCAGCATTGCTACTCAATATCTCTGTGACCCTGGTCAAAGTAACATAACATTTCTGGCTTTCAAATTTCTCTTCTGTAAAATGAGAAATGTAGGGAATGCTAGGTGGCACAGTGAATAGAGCACTGGTCCTGGAGTCAAGAGGGCCCAAGTTCAAATCCAGCCTCAGACACTTAACACTTACTAGCCATGTGACCTTGGGCAAGTCACAACCCCAATTGTCCCTCCAAAAAAGGCAAAAACCAAAAAATTAAAAAATGAGGAGTTTAAGCTAGATAGTTTCAAAGGTCCCTTCAAGGGGACCTCTGAATTTCTGTTCAATTTATTGTTCAATTTATTATTTAGTGCCTTGGTTTCCCAAGCAGACAAACTGATAATGATATGCATCCCTCTCTCCCAGAGTTTCAATAGATGTTTCCATTCCCATTCAGTTTCTTGCTAGCTTTATAATCATGATCAAAGCCTCACTTTCCCTGGGCCTCAATTTCCCCACCTGTACAATGGAGACAATATTGACACTGCTTATTCTTCAGAGTTAAAGTGTTCCTTAACTATAAAACAGGGCAGCTGGCTGGTGCAGTGGACACAGTGCTGGGCCTGGAGACATGATGACTCATTTTTTGAGTTCAAATATGGCCTCAGACACTTAGTAGTTGTGTGACCCTGGGCAAGTCACTCAAACCTGTTTGCCTCAGTTTCCTTATCTATAAAATGAGCAGGAGAAGAAAATGACAAATCATTTAAGTATCTTTGGCAAGAAAGACTTAAATAGCTTTGGGGCCAAAGAGTCCAACACAACTGAAAAATGACTTAAGAATAACAACCATAAAGCATTCTCTAAGAATTAAGCTAGTATGTATATATGTAAATATATATTACACACATACACACACATTTTTTTTCTATCATCCTAACACTCATGCACCATCTAGCATGGGCTTACTTAGGGTAGTTTCCCTTGCACATGCATGACAGAACAAATATTTCATATCAAAATAACTCATCTATGGTACATAAATTTTCCTAAGACTATTCTTCAACTTTAGTTGGTATCTTTTGGCTTTATTATTTAGAAAGAGGATTTCATCCAATGAGCCAGAAGTCATAAGGCAAGATTTAATGTCCCTTCTCTTTCTCTTATCTCAGATAGAGTTGGGACAAAATTTTATTCAATGCCTCAGTTTCTCAGGCAGTCAAACACATAATGATATGCATCCTTCTATACTGGAAATATTGTAGTGATTTATAATGTAATATGTTTGAAATAATTTTAGTTACTTGGAGAATTGTGTAAGGTCAACACAAAGCGGTATTTTTAGATGTGTTGTTTGCCTCTTTCCAATGTTGAATTTTATTCTGCCAGCTCCCAAACTCTGCAGCATCATGTCTCTGTCCTAGCATTTACAGCACCTCTCAATTTAAAATCATCTGTGAAGTTAATTAATGGGTTGTTTGCTTGCCTCTTCTAGATCATTAATGAAGTTGTTAATGTTGATTTTCCATGGTTTTTGCTGTCAAGAAGAACTAAAATGTTCCTCTTTAAAAACATCTTAAAGCTGACATCATTTATTCTCTTGTACCTTCCCTTCAAGTATAACTTATTAGTATCTATCAGTTTTTTAATAACAGTCTAATGTCATTTAAATATATGCAAATTCATTGAAGACAAGGACTGTCTTATCTTGTTGATCTAAATTTTGAATTTTCCTCAGAACTTAGAAGAGTGCTCTGAAAACAGCATGTGCTTAATAACTGTTGTATTTTTCCATTGTATCACTATGAAATGTGTTAAGTTAAAATTATATATGTAATCTGATTTCTTAATAATATTTTTAAACATAAGCAATAACTGGAAACCTATATGGTGAAAACCAAAAAAAGAACATGCTCTGGAGTCCCAGGATCTGGTTTTGTAGCTTGGCTCTGCCATTGACTGTGACCTCAGACAAGTCATCTCAACTTTCTGGTCTTTAGTTTCCTTATTTCCTAATCTGAAGAATGAGGATTTAGGCCAGGGGACATCAGACGTCTCTATAGCTTCTAAACCTATGACCGTTTGATTTTCTCCTCTCCTTTCTTTTCCTCTCTTTTCCTCATTTATTCAAATATAAACAGAGACACCTGGCATAAAGATTAAAAATAAGAAATCACATAAGAAACTTGCTAAGTCCATTAAAGGTTTATGTATGTATATATATATATATATATGTGTGTGTGTGTGTGTGTGTGTGTGTGTGTGTGTGTGTGTGTGTGTATGTATATATACATAAATGCATACATACATGTACTTTGATGACTCCTGTCAATTTATCAAGTGATATCTTTCCTTCCTGCTTTTACATGAGAACCTTGAGTTGCTGTAGCCCTTTGGATGGGGGGGCGTGTGTATACATACTTCTGGGATAAAGTCTGGGTTTGTGACTTTAATAGTACAGAATAAGGAAATGCCTTCTAGGATAAAGGTCAGCAACTTCTCCAAAATCTAAAGTGTTAGACAGCTGCTTAGATCTCCAAGATATTAAATGACTTGTTCAGGTTAGTAGGGATAGTATGTGTTAGGTGCAAGGCAATCTTCATGGCTTAGAAACTGTTTTGTTTTGCTTTGTTCTGTCTCTCTCCCCCTCTGTCTCTCTATCTCTCACTTTCTCTCCCTCCCCCCCTTACCCTGCCTTTTCTCCCTCCTTCCTCCTCTCCCTCCTTTTCTATTTGTCTGGCTATGTATCATTCTCATACACATATATGCTTTAATTTAATACTTAGTGACTTCAGTTCAAAGGTTGACATAAGGAAGCATGATAAAAAATACACTTTGGAAAATACAGCTCAACAGTAAGAAAAAGGAAGTGACAGAGTTGACTATATGTCATACTTTAAGAAGAAATTCAGGAATTACTAAAAATGTTGCAAATCAAATGACACAAAAATTAGATTAATTATACTTTAATGGACAGGAAATGACTAGTTGTATACATCAGAGCCATGTCTTTCTATGTACACTTAGATAACCAACTTAGAGCAGATCAAAATGAATAATGAATAAAAATGAAACGATAATGGTGTCCAACTGAAGCAACTCCAACCTGAACTATTTAAACTGACTTTTTTTCCATAGCCATTGCTATCAAAAACTTTGAAATGGATAAAAGAACAGACATTAATACCCATTATTACAATTTTCTAAGAAAGTTTAATCTATGCAAATAAATTAAAATAGAAAAAAAGGAAATTGTAAAAAACCCAGAAATTACTTTAACCGTTAAGCACTTGATTAACGAACCAAGTAGAGAGCTATGATGCCTGGTAACAGCACCAGTTTAGAACATTAACTTGTTTGTAAAATCTCATGGAGAAGGATGGTAAAATATGATTTGAACTGCCCTTGTTCCAAGTCAAGGGGCAAAAAAGTTTACATGAAGCCTGACAGTTGACTCCTTACTATTCCACAAATAAACCACTCCAATCCCCCGGCTCTGAGAATTTTATCTGGCTGTTTCTCCATGTTTGAAATGCTCTCCCTTATCTGGTCTGACTACTGAACTACCTGGCTTCCTTTAAGTGCCCATTATAATCCCATTGTCTACAGGAAGCTTCTATAACCTCTGTTACTTATAATACTTTCCATTCATCAGTTATTTTCTACTTATTTTGAATATCATTTTCTTTGAATAAATTCCTTAGCATGTGGTTTCCCCATTACATTGTAAGCTTCTTGAGGGCAACAAATGCTTTTTGCATCCCCAATTCTTAGCATAGTGGTTGGTACACAGTAGGCACTTAATAAATGTCTACTGAATTGAATTGACTCAATTAAACATAATCACCCTCAGGGCAGTTAGGGTTGACATTAAAGAAAAAAAAACAGAAATTCTCTTTAAAGATTTTCATAACAGGGCGGAGCCAAGATGGCGGAGTAGAAACAGCTCGTCCAAGCCTCTCTGCCCCCAGATTCTCCACAAACTATGTAGAAAAGGACTCTGAAAATCTTCTGGAGCCCCAGCACCCACAGAACGACACAGAGAAGCTAACCTCCCGCTGAGGACAGCCCAGCACCCTGCAGGAAGGACCAGCGCAGTGGTCTGGGAGCCAGCAGCGCACAGAGCACAGGAGCCGAGCCGAGCCCAGGTCCACGTGAGCCGAGGTTTTAGCCCCAGGGCGGCAGGGCCAGCAGCCGGCTGGAGGAACCCCAGAACACCAGGAACTGTGGAGACGCCAGAATTATCAACATAGACTTGCCTAGGACAAAGTAAGAGGTTAGTGTCCTATGGACTTTGGGACCTGTATTTGGGGAATGCGTCAGCTCCCTCCCCTGGGGGCTAGAAGCTGCTGAGGAGACACGCCACTGTGTAGTTTTCAGAGGCATTTCCGGCTCCCAGCCTACAAATCGTGGGGAGATCCAGCGATCAGTCTTGGGGGGTAATCGCTCTTGCTTTAACCTCCCTGGATCTGGATTGTGATCTAGGGTGGAAGTTGTGGGTGGGTTTACAGCTTGCCAGAAACGGAAGTTGCCCCCACACGTTTGGGACGAAAATTCCTCTATCTGGCCTTAAAGCCATAGTGTGGCAACAAGCCCAAAAGTCAAGCAATTAAGTGGCAACATGCCAAGGCAAAGGAAACAGAAAAATGCAACCCTAGACTCCTATTTTGGGGGCATAGAGCGGGAAAAGGACTGTGAGGTCAGAAGTCCTGCTCCAAAAGCCCCAGGGGAAAACATGAGCGGGTTGCAGGCCATAGAGGACCTTAAGAAGGACTTTAAAAATCAAATAAGAGAAGTGGAGGAAAAATTGGAAAGAGAAATGAGAAGGATGCAGGAAAAGTATGAAATGAGGGTCAACAGCCTGACTGAGGAAAACAACACCTTAAAAAATAGACTAACTCAAATGGCAAAGGAGGCCCAAAAGGGCAATGAGGAGAAGAATGCCTTAAAAAGTCGAATTTGCCAGATGGAAAAAGAATCTCAAAAGTTCACTGAGGAGATTCATTCCTTCAGAGTTAGACTGGAGCAAATGGAAGCTAGTGACTTTATGAGAAATCAAGATGCTGTTAAGCAGATCCAAACAAACGAAAGATTAGAAGGCAATGTGAAATATCTCATGGGAAAAACCACTGACCTGGAGAATCGATCCAGGAGAGACAATTTAAAAATTATTGGACTACCTGAAAGCCATGATCAAGGAAAGAACCTAGAAATCACCCTTCAAGAAATTCTCAAGGAAAACTGCCCTGATGTTTTAGATCCAGAGGGCAAAATAGAGGTTGAAAGAATCCACCGATCACCTCCTGAAAAAGATCCCAAAAAGAAAACTCCCAGGAATATTATAGCCAGGTTCCAGAATCCCCAGATCAAGGAGAAAATACTACAAGCAGCCAGGAAGAAACAATTTCAATATTGTGGAAACACAATCCGAATAGCCCAGGACCTGGCAGCTTCTACACTGAGGGATCGAAGGGCATGGAATATGACATTCCAGAGGGCAAAAGAACTGGGAATGAACCCAAGGGTCACCTACCCAGCAAAACTGAGTATTTTGTTTCAGGGAAAATATGGTCATTCAGTGGAATAGAGGACTTTCAAGCATTCTTGAGGAAAAAACCAGAGTTGAATAGAAAATTTGACATCCAGACACAAGAAGTAAGAGATGCCTGAGAAGGTAATCAGGGAAAAGAAATCAAAAGGAACTTATCAAAGTTGAACTATTTACATTCCTATATGGAAAAGCAATATCTGTGAGTGATGATATCTTTCTCACTATGAAAATAATGGAAGAAGGGGGTGTGGTCATACGAATACATATGTGAATGTGTGTGTATGGTTACAGTTATATATGGATAGAGGGCATAGGTTGATTTTGTTGGGAAGGGAGAGTACTCAAGGGATGAAATTATGAGGTGAGAGAGGAAAGTGGCAAGAGGAGATGGGGAGAGACATGGTAGGGTAAACTATCTCATGTAGGGGAAGTGGGTGCAAAGGAGGGGGAGAATAAGGAAGGCTAAAAAGGCAAAACCACATTCACATTGAATTTGGTTCAGGGAGAAAATGACATACATACTAAATGGGATATCTCAACCTGCAGCAGGATAGGGGGAAGGGGGATGAGAGGAGGGATGATGGATGGGAGGGCATCCTTGGGGGGAGGGGAGGTTGGAAGTACCCACTATAGAAGAGGGACAGGATCATGTAGGGAATGGACCAGGTGGGGGGTGGGATGAGTGGGAGGGAATTATAAGCAGCCTTGTACAATATATCTACTATGATAATGTTTTGCATAGCTAGACATGTACAACATATACTGAATTACTTATCTCCCAAGAAGGAATGGGTGACAAGGGAGGAAGGAAATGGATCTGAAATTCGAGGTCTTAACATTAAATGTTTCAAATATATATAAATACTATTATTAATACTCTTTTGCTTATAATTGGGAGATAAGATGTGCAGGCATTGGGACACAAAGATTCATCTTCCTCTAATGGAAAAGTCGATGGGGGTATGGGAGAAGGTATGGGAGAGAGCAGATTGGAGGAACCGATATCTGTGGGACTGCTATTCTGGGAGGCTGGGTAGGGGAATAATGGGGGGAAAATGATTGTAACTCAAAATCTGGCGGAAATGAATGATGTAAAACAGAAGTTAATAAAGTATTTGTTTAAAAAAAAAAAGAAAAAAAAAGATTTTCATAACAAACTCTTTTACATCAGTGACATTGCAGCTACCACATTAGAACTCTATCATTACACTGGTTTAATAGTCAACAAATAATATCCTTGCACTATTTAGTCAATTATGTAGATATAAAGATGTGGCCTTCTGAAGCACATATTTATAAAAGCTTGCCTATTTCTCCTTATGTTTTATCAAAAATGATTTTCCCGTTTTAAAAAAATATTATTATTTGGTTACATTTTAAGTTCCAAACTGTCTCTTTCCTCCCTATCTACCTGACACTAGAAAAGGATACACACATATACACACATAAGTGTATATGTATGTTTATATATGCATATGTGTAGATATATACATATATTTTATTTGTATGTATATATATACATGTGTGTTTGGCGTATGTGTGAAATCATACTATGCATACTTATATTTATCAGTTCTTTCTCTGGAGGTGGATAGCAAATTCCTTCAAAGATTCTTTGTAATTGATTTGAGCAATTATAATACTCAGAATAACTCATAGTTCACAGTTATTCTTCAAACAATACTGCTGTTACTATATACAATGTTCTCTTGGTTTTGCTCATTTCACTCTTTATTATTTCATGCAAGTTTTACATAACAACAATGATTTTGATGCACATATAGATTACCTAAAAATTTTATAGTCAGGCATATGTTGATTTCTTTAACTCCAATAGGTTCAATTATCTTCATTCAGACATTTTGTGATATTTATATCTAATCCTATTTTGAGCTGTGGTCACAAATCATCAATTGCCCATTGGACATTTTCCACTACATATTCCATAGTCTCACCAAGTCTAAAACAGAACTTATGATCTTTGCCATAAAACTTAATCTTTTGGCAGAAAACAAGGTGGCAGAGTCATTGAGTCTTCAAATTAAGAATATTATATTCTTATTATATTATATTACAATATATTAAGATAAATATATATTATTAATATAATATAATAATTAATTCCTAGTTCCCTTGAAAGTCTGAATTCATATCCCATTTCCTACTAGAGTTCTTCCCTAATCCTTCCAATTTTTAGTACTCTCCTACCTACCCCTATGCCCAACTAAGAGTACATTGTATTTATTTTGCACTTACTTTAGCTATATACGTACTGTTTCTCCTCAATAGAATATAAGCTTTTTGAGGGCAGGAAACCATTCTTTTTTGTCTTTGTATCCTTGATACTTAGCACATAGTACATTGTTATTTAATACATGCATGTTCAGTTGAATTAAACCATGTCTTCTTTTCTCTACCTCATTTCTCCCTATGGAAGATTTCCTGAGTTCCTTAGCTAGAAATTGTCTCATTCCTTCCTCTAACACCCATGGTCTTTTGGTAGAATGAGAGATGGAAGAAACCTTTGCAGTTATATAATATAGATGTATTATTTTATAGATGAGTTTAAATGACCAGGATCACACACAAAAGTTGGAAAGAAAGGATTTGAATCCAGGCTCTCAGATACAGCGCTCTTTGGCCTGCACTATACTCCCTTTACATCAACTGGCAAATATTTCCATTTCTTATATTCATTTGTGTACATGTATACATTTATTTGCAAATGCATACTGAAATATAAGCTACTGTCATCAAGCACCATATTTGATTTGTCTTTGATTCTCCCACAGCACCAATATACTACCTTGCATAAATATTTGTTGAATAAAAGAGTGAATGAATGAATATTTTGGCATTACACCCATATATCTATGTATATATGATTATACAAAGCCTGATCACAACTACAGTGAATGTAGTTAGAGAGAATGATGTAGCCTGGGGTTAATGAAAGTTAGTAGAGTAATAAAATGATGCCTGTCAGCTATCATAAAAAAGTCACCCAGGAAGTGAATGATTTCATCTAGTTAAATATATACACACCTTATAATTCTGGGCCTGATCATCAGCATGGGAAAGTATAAAGGACTATACAATTACATAGTTCTATCTGTTTGGTGGACTACCCCCCCCCCCCAACTACAGAACTATAGTTCATAAAAGATAAAATGAAGTTTAAAAAAAACTGAGAAGGTAAACGGAAGAGTTTTGATCTACTTTATCCAGGTATCTGAGTCCATAAAACTGTCAGAAAAAAAATCAATGCATACCTGTAAAAAATTCAAGCATTGAATCTCTGCAAATATTTTACATCACAGTATATTATGCACACTGGTACAAACACATACATCAGCTATATTATTCACACTACACAGGACTATGCAATGTGCTTCAGAAAAGGATTAATATAATTGGATATAGAAAAAAAGGTAATTCAGACTATACCAGAAGATCCTGAAAAAGCATATTCTCTGACAGTTTAACCATGATGTAACTGATAATAATTAGCTATTAAGCCTCAGCTAATGTTTAATGTGGATACAATTACAATTGCAATGACACATTTCTATTTAGATTTAATAAGGCACTCTTCATGGGCTAAATATATGCCAGCTGAGTATTTAGAACAAATCCAAATTATTTATCAAAACTTTATTTGTATCAATTCAATCTTCTTTTTACTAAATCATCAGTAAGTCTTATTTCATTTCTTTCTGGCTATTAGGATCATGAGTATGTTTTTTTCTTTTCTATTTCCTTTTTTTCACTCTTTTATTTAAAATGAGCTAATTCCTGATTTTTCAGTTTTAATTTAATATCAGCATCAAGGGTCAACCAATTTGAGTGATGGCTTATATTAAGGATATGCTTCCCAATATGTAAGCAATCAGAATCTAAAATGATGGATGGGGGGGTGGGGTTGGGTGGGGCAGGTTGACCAGGAATTTGCTGCAGGACTAAGGCATAGTGCATATCCTTCCTCTCCCAAGGCAGTTTTCCACTGACCCCACACTGCTGAGTCTTTCACTAGCTCACAAGATCATTCTCATCCTTTTGTTTGGTTCCATATTGCCATTCTCACATCCATGACACTGCTCTCCCAAAGCCTACCTCCTCCATTAATACGGCTTTCCCTGTGATGTATTGATTAGACAGGACACTAGACTTGGAATCAGGAACCTCAGAAACTTAACTAGCATGTGACCAAGTCATAGAGCCTCTCTGGGCCTAAGTTTTTTCATCTATAAAATGGAAGTTGGACATGATGGCCTTTGCAATGGCTTCCAGTTATAAATCCATGATGATGAATTCCTACACACACACATACGCACACATACACACACAGACACACACACACACACACACACACACTCCTTCCAGGTATTGGGACATCAGGGATTCTTAATCATGTTATGATGACTTAGGCCAGACTCTGCTGGATAGGTTACTCTTTTTCTCAACATCACTCGACTTGCAAAGTAACAAACTGCTCTCTGCATCACCCTTCCTCCAAATTAACTTGCTCAGAACAAAATAACTACAAATTATAGCTCTGCTAACTGTCACCAGATAAATTCCATTTCTACGAAAAGAAAAAAAAAATCAGTAGCCACTTAGTCATTATGTAAGTATATTTATCACCTAATAATTCATTTTATGTAGCCCAGTTAAATAAACCACCTGGGTTTGCAAGTTTATCACTAGAGAACTCATTTAACTTTAGCTTTTTCTTTTATAAAGAAAAAAAGAGCAAAGTAACATCCAGGCCTGTTGGGAAAGCCAATTGAATCATCATGGTAAATATGGCTTTTGAGGTCCATTGGTATTATTAGCCTTTGTGAACCTGAAATGGGTCTTTGTTTCCCCTGATCCTTTAGTACATAAGGAAGATTGACTTCTAGAAAAATATGCTTCATTACATGATTCCCTTTCCCATTTTTGGAAGGTGGCAATCCTCATAGCATTTGTATGATATTATTTATTGTACCGAGGCATGATACTATCTAATCCCTGTAAAGAAGGTCAGAATTACTGATCATAGGGTCAAAAATGGGGAAGCAGGGAAATGATACAATTCTTCTAGAGTCAGACATCCCTAGTTTGTGCTTAGATATTTTATTTGAAACATTACAAATCCCCAAATTTGGATATAGGCTAAGATGGAAGAGGGACTAGACCTCTCATTTCATTACCATAGGGAAGTCCTGGGTGAGGAAATTCTCTCTACCAATGAAACTGCAACTTACAATGTTACATAATTGCCTCTATATACAAATATAAATTGAAATAAAAACATACCAAAATCAAGCATAGGCTATTTCCAGATAATCTATCATTTCACATAATTTAATCCCCTTCTATTACTGTTTAAACAATCAAGAGTTGTCCCTAGGAAGAAAAAAATCCTAAAGATACCACAAGAACATTATGGTCCAAAGAATCATACAACTTTAGAAGAGGAAGGGGGGATCCTAGAGATTATCCTATTCAACTCCATCATTTTACAGAGGATGAGCCTGAAGCTTGGACAAGCCAAAGTACTTACCCATGAAAACACAAATCTCAGTAAAGGCAAGATTAGAACCCTGGTCTTGTAAGTCCAAATCTAGTCATTGTGCCATGAGATAAAATGACTAGTTGTACCAAGGATACTTGCTGAGGAGCAGTGAGTAATGGGAGGTATAATTGATTGTCATAACATTTTTATGTCCTCCTTACCATTCATGGATCCAGAGGGAAGAAAAATTATAGATTTAAGAACGTAAGGAAAGTTAAGATTTTTGTAGTCTATTGCTAACAGGAAAGATTGAGATGAAGACTAAGAGAAGGACAGAAAATTGATTTCTGTCTTCATTCCATCTGGACTCAGTTCCAGGAAAAGTGTTAAATTTCAGAAGTAGCTGGTGTGGGTTTTTCCAATAGTCATGGTCATCTTAGGAAAGATTTGATTATCTCCCCATGCATCATGACATCAGGAAAGATGGGCAGCAGCATTCAGGAAAGTGGTTCTATTTTAAACTTGGGGGCATTTGGATTAGACATTCATTCCCTAGAATAACCAAAGCTCTGAAATATGACTTCTTCCTAATCCAACAATTTCCAAAACATTCAATTTTGGGGAGCAATGTTGAATCAATGTCCTTGGCTTAGATTAACATGATGGATAAAAATCCAGCTCCATAATGATATACTTCTATAATTTTTGATTGAATAAATGCCCACAAACCATACAGAAAAAAAGATGTGGTCTCTATATTCTAGGGGCCTTCCATGCCTGACTACTTTATACATAAAATTGAGGTAAAGAAGGGGGACAGGGGGAGAAATGATCAAGCTCCTTTAAATATTCTTAGGAAGCAATTCATTTATGTAATAGATGCAACTAAGAATTATAAGGTGAGTAGTCCATATTGTCACCTCAAGCTATGGAATGCTATGTTTCAATAAATGAAGAAAAATCATTGATTTAGAGCTGGAAGGGACCCTAAAGGCCATTGAGTCTGTCTTCCTCATTTTACAGATGAGGAAATTATGGGTGATTTGTCTAAGGTTACATAGCTGACATCTAAGGAATAACGAATCCATATCTTTGTGGATGCAACTTCAGCACTCCATCCAAAGCAACATATTAAAGACTAGCTTCTTCATTTTATAGTCATACCAGATATAACATCCTGTGAATGTCACTGTAATTATAATATGCCTCATAATTCCATGAAGTTGGGTATGGAAGGGATTTTGTCGTTTGAAACCTTGTGTGATGGAAGAAGTCCACAGTGATAAGTCAGAGGATGTGGATTTGAATCCCAGGTCAGCCACAGATGCCTGTGTAGTAGATTATTTAATTTCTCTGAGAATCCAGTTTCTTGATTTGTAAATTGAGAATGATAGAATTGATGACCTTTAGGGGCAGCTAGGTGGCACAGTGAATAGAGCATTGTCCTTGGAATCAGGAGGACCTGAGTTCAAATCCAGCCTCAGACACTTAACACTTACCTTGTATAACCTTAGGCAAGTCACTTAACCCCAATTGCCCTGCCCTCTCCCCTCCAAAAAAGCCAAAAAAAAAAAAATAGATGACCTTTAAAGTCTCTTCCAATTTCATGAAAACCTTTGTTTTGGGGGAAGTCAAATTTGTGATTTCACCTTCATGGGGAGCTCCTGACATAGTAACTCCTTCCCCTGAACAGATTGATAAGCCTATCATACCTGGGCAAGTCACTTGTGTGCCATATCTATAAAATGAGTTGGAGAAGGAAATGAAAATCTACTCCATTATCTTTGCCAAGAAAACCCTAAATAGCATCACAAAGAGTTGTATATGACTGAAACTTCTGAATAACAACAATTTAATATTGAGAGGCAACACAGCATAGTGAATAGAGGGTGGGATCAGTCCCTGCCTCTGACACATACTGGCTGTATGACTATAAGCAAACTACTAAACTTTCAGTACCCTAGACAACTCTCTAAGAATGTAAACTGCAGAGAGGATGTTTGCATACTTGCATTGGTAGAGAGAGCGTCTACTACCCATAGTTCTCTACTTCATTAAAATCATAGATTCAGCCTCCATCCCTATCTCAAACTTTCAGGATTATAGAATTGTTTAGGCTATTGAGAGAAGATAGGACTTGCCCATGGTCACTTACAAACCAGAATAGGGATGTGGCAAGCCTTGAACTTAAGCCTTTCTGCAACTGACATCCATCCTCTATCAACTACCCCTACACAAACAGCTTAAGTCTTGCCAAAAAGAAACAAAAACAGTCTTCAAAGTGTCTGTTGGTGTTCTCTCCTAACATAGCATCAAAAAGGGGTCCAAGGGAATTTTTTAAAAACAGCATTTACGAATTAACTTTGCTCTTTCATGTAAATACAGAAATGTAAAAAGAAAAACCAGAAAATATTTCTTAAATGTACTCGGTGGGGAAAAATGTAAATTAGGGGGCTCCCTTGCCCCACATGGGAAGAGATATTATCAAACAGATCCATCTTAGCTGAAGGGAACAGCACCATCCCCTCCTCCAGCTGACAGGAAGCCGATAGATCACTGGTGACTGGCTATAAATCACCAGGACACTCCTCACTTGGAGAATTATAATCACACAGATTTTTCTGACTTCCTTGCTTGCTTCCCATCCCCCCATCTTCACCCTACCTCCTCTATCCCCACCTCCTCAATTTTTCCTCTTCATCTCTCTGTAGCCTATCTTCATTTCAAAGGGTCTGTTGCCTAAGAAATCAGTCATTTATCCATGGGCTGTAGTTATTTTAATGATCCGTGTGCTTCCTCTATTTCTCTGTCTTACCCTCTCTCATCCATCCCAATTCCGTTCACCAGGGCTCTCTGTCCCTTTGGCAAACAGGATCCAAATGCTGATGCTAAACTTTATCTGGCTGGAAATTGGCAACAGGTCTTCAGGCATTGGTAACCAGTAACATCAGTGACAGAGAGAGAACAGTAACACAGCTCTGCCCTGAGAAGTATGACAAAATCAAGGCCTTTTATGGAATTATCATAATGAACTCAACCTGTTTAGTCTGGGAAACAGTACTTGTACCTCAAAACCCATGATGGAGGAGGGGTTAGCAACTTCCTAAGTAGAAGGGAAGACAGGGAAAAGAAGTTGTTTCTTGGATTAAGAGAAAAACTAAGGGAAAGGTCCTTGCTTTTTACTTCTAGAAATCTAATTATTTTAATAGCAACATCTACTATAGATTTTTATATATACTCTATCTATACTTGCTGTCTCTGCTGATAGAATGTAAGTTCCTTGAGAACGGGATCTGTTGCATTTTTCTTGTTTCCCCAGTGCCTAGCACCTGTAGGTGCTTAATAGATACTTGTTTGGCTAATTGATTCTGAGCCTTCTCCACTGGCCCAAGGTAAGAAAACATCTGTACTCTGCAGCTTAGGGAAGCTTGTGGGACAAAGCTAAAAACCCTAGGATGGACGGTATCATTTCTGCAAGCTCTTTGCTCAAACTGGGTGCCCTTCCCCCAGCTCTCCTATGCCATTGGACACTTTGAGTTTGAGACTGTTTTGGAGGAGTCTTTTGGCCCCTGAAGGAAGACATTTAATAAACATTTGTTGAGTGAATAGATACATAAAAGATGAGAAAAACATAAAAAAACAGAGATTGGGATAATGTTTAGATCAAAATGTGGATTGACAAAGAAAATTTATTTTGAGACATTTACTGTCTTTTATATGTAATTTTTGCTTTCTATGCTACCTTGCCCCTACCCTAAGTAGGAACAAGGTTGGGGACTATCAAGGATTATGACTGAGTTGGGTCTATGGTGCTGAATGAAGCCTCCCTGACTTGAGGTTATATGGAGATGGAGAGAATATTTTTGCTTCTGGGAATTCCTTGCACAGGTGGGAGTCAGATTTTAAGAATCAGACAAATAAGTTACCAAGCTAAAAGAAGAAAGTGGTATATGAACCAAAATCAGTATCAAAATCAGGGATCATTTAGCTGAGTAAGATCCAAGAAAAGGACAGAGAGGAAATGACTGAGGCTATAAAGTAAGAGGCAACTAAAAGCCCAGGAGTTCTTAACTTGAGGGAACCATTATCTTGTCTTTAAATTTTTGATAAGTATAATTCAATGCAATTGGTTTCTTTTTATACCCCGATAGTTTATGTACTAAATACATTAGTCCAAGAATGGGCCCATAACACAAAGAAAAACTCTTGAGCTGGACAAAGAATTATTTCAACTCGATGTCTTCAATTGTTCTGATTCTTCATCAATTGCCATGAATTCTGTCTTTTAGTTTCTTGGGAAGTCTCTTCAGCTAGAAAACTAGGCCACCATTACCCTGACTGATCTTGATGATGATGGTTAGTTTACACGTTGTTGGATATGTTATCCATGGTTTTGTTTTTTGTTTTTTTTTAAACAGTGGGTGGCAAAATTATTATACTTGAATCTCAAACTCTATTCAGATAGTTTCCTCTTAGCAAGAATAAGAATCGCTATGGTCAGTCTCTTTTGCTCCTTCTCTCTTTCTCTCTTTGGTATGTATTTGTGACCCAAAATCTAGTACTTTGTACCATTCGTGCTCAAGGGTACTTTCTGATAGCTACCATCATAAAGAAAGGGAAAAGAGAGAAACTTTTGCTTTAGCTATGAAAATATAGCAGACATAGGATCCCTGGTGACAGAGGATCTCCTCCAAAGACATATGTAATACAATCTCAATAGAATACTAACATCAACATGGCTCCTAAAATAGTATAGGAAGTATCTACATCCAAATGAAGAATCCAAGTATGGGAAGAATTCAGAAAAGCAGCCTTCACATTCAGTCTCAGGGAAATGGTGATTTAAAGTAATATACACATATATACATATACATTTATATGCATATACATATGTATACAAATGCATATACAGACATATATGTATACATGTATACATACACATGTGTATATATACACGCATGCATATATGCATACACATATATTATGCTAGAGTCCGGTTTGCTCTGGTTATTCTCTAAAATCAGTCATATTATTTCAAGGACATCCTAGTATTTACAATGGCATTGGGTTCATCTTAATAATTTTTTTAATTATATAGGTAAGACATATCTATATCCCTTGGAGAGTGGAGATATGTGGAAGGAGATTCAACTACTTTTTGTCTATCCAGGGCAAATATTTTGTTGGATATATTGTCACTCATGTCAAGAGCAGAAGACACAAAACTCTACTCTCTGTGCCTCTGAATTATAGATTAGATCCCAATACGTATTTGCTATTGACCAGGTCTCAGAGGACAGTGGAGAGCTCTGGAGTGGAATCAGAGGAGCAGGGTTTAAGTCACAGCTTTACTATTTATTATCTCTGGGACCTTAATTAATTCATTTAACTTTTCTATGTCTCCATTTATTCATGTGCAAAATGAGGGGGTTGGAGCCGGTGACGGGTACCTGCCAAGGTACTTGCCAACTCTAAATTTGTGATTTTCGGATCTGGCCCCAGGATCATCTGGCTTAGACTGTGTCTGTGGAAGTGCTCATTCTATTCAAAGAGCACAAGAAGCAAAAAGATGACGCAGATGTTCACCAGGAGTTTTTTGTACAATTCATAAATCATATCCACACAGTTTCTGTTTCATTTCCATCCACTTTCCTCTTTGACATAAACTTCTTATGTGTGGATGACAAGGGTCAACATAAATTGTAAATGAAGGGGAACATTAAAAGGAAAAAAAATAGATATAGATATCACAAATATGTGTATGTATATATGTATACATTTACACACATACGCATATACACACACATACACACACACACACACACACACACACACACACACACACACACACATATATATATGGATAGCTGAACAAGCTGGCATATGTAATGGTAATGGTAATTTGAAAATCTTCCCTGCCCCTTGATAGGCTTAAGTGAATTTGAGGACCTGCTCTGATTTGAAAAAAAAAAAAAACTCTGCTCCCTAACAGACTGAATGAGCCTATGGTGGGAAGCCTTGTTTTTCAGGAATGCTCACACCTTGTTACTTTGTGATTGGGCAGTAGGTCACAAGGGTTGTGATGTTCTCTGATCCTGGAGAAGGCTATATATCCCCTGGTGTGAGATTTTGCTTTGGGGCTCACTCATGGGAAGTGTTGTGTGATTTGGCCAGATGAGACTCTGGGCAGCCATTCAGCCCCCTGGCTTTGAAAACCCAGATGTTGGTGCTTCTCTCTCTGGTAGCTAACTGTATGTATATGATAGTCAGAAAGCTGGAAGCCCTGTCTGTTGGTTTGCTGAATTGTGTATTTTTCTCTGTATTTTTTTTTTGTCTGCTTATAACTTGTTTCTGTTCTCTGAAGTTCAGGGTGCTGACTTTTCCCCCTGAACTAGGTAAGTGATATATGTTTTATTAAACTAAGATTGTTAACCCTTTTTGAGTCGCTTTCCTTTAGGAAAGTAGATTTAAGAACCTGTGCTAGCAGCCATCCTTGGTATGCCAAGGTGCTTGCTGCAACAGCATACACCTGTAACCCTACCTACTGAGGAGGCTAAGGCTGATAGATCTCATGACCTCAGGAGTCCTAAGCTGCAGTAGGTTCTGGCATTCAGATATTTATACTAAGTGTGACATCAATTTCTTTGATCCTCCAGGGGAAGTAGAGGCCACCAGGTTTGCTTTGTAGTTGTTCTTGTTCAGTCATATCCAACTCTTCATGACCCCATTTGGGTTTTCTTGGCAGAGATAACTAGAGTTATTTGCCATTTCCTTCTCTAACTCATTTTATAAATAGGTAAACTGAGGCAAACAGAGTTAAGTGACTTGCTCAGGGTCACACAGATAGTAAGAGTTGAGGCTGGATTTGATTTCAACATGAGTCTTCTTCACTCCAGGATGGACACTATCAACTGTGCCACCAAGCTACTGAGGCCACCTAAGAAGAGGCAGTCTGGCTAGGGTCAGAAACAGAACAGCTCAAAGCTCCCATTCTGATTGCTTGGCAGATAATATACCGAGACCCAGACTTTAAGAGACATACAGAGAGATAGAGACTCAGAGAGACAGAAAGAAAAAAAAAATAGATGATGCACAATTTCAAATGTAGAAAGACTATGAAACAAAAGTTCCCTGTCAATAGCTGGCACTGTTTTTGTGCCCACACACAGCTTTAAACAAACTCTAGTGAGTGCCCCTCTTTTTTCACACACCAAAGCATAGTTCTTGATAAAATCATAGTCAGAGCCACTGCTCCAGAGTCTCATACTTAAGGATCTGACTTCCCATTTTCAATTCCATACCTCAGGTGTCACCCTGAGGATTAAAAGCCCTCAGCAATATGCTCTAGTGCCTATGAGTCTACAGGGAGTGTGGTGCTGGATCATAACAAGCTCTTTGCTCATCTCTGCTGAGATGGACATGGTTAGATTAATTTGGTCCCGCAGAAATGTTTTCCATTTTTCTTCCACCCACTGCACAGTCAAGTTAGCAATTATTTTTTCCTTTGACACGACAGTATGACCTAGCAAAAATCCTAGGGAGGACGACAAGGAGTATATAGATGAAGGAACACAGAATGAGATCCCTTCCCCCCACTAGCCTTTGGAAGCTGGGACAGTCAATAATATCCATGCACATGAGGTCGTCTGGTTGTACCACCTGGGGTTACTAGTCTTTCAGACGTAGGTGGTATGCTTCATTCCTTAAGTAACAACTTCTATCAAAGGACCTGTCCTTTATTTATTTGAGTCCAGTCCAGTACCGATTAAGTCTGTAAAATGTGATTTAATGATATTTCTCCTAAAATATAGGAAGATAATATAAGGGAAACATTTTAAAATATTGTATCTTAAGGTAATGCTCAGGTGAGTGCCCTCGATGAAAACTCTTCTTGGACTCTGACTAGCCGATCTGCCGGTATGCCTTCCTTTGGCCTTCTTGATAGCAGTGTCTTCACCTTTCCCCCAAGATCTACCTGCCCCACTGCAGAGATAGGGCAGAAATGAATAGTCCTGCTCCCAAGGTTTTAGCATGTTTAATAAAAACCTCAAGTGAAGAAAATATATATCTTGTCCTTTGGACAAATATAATTTAATGGGGTAGGATTAACAAAACTCTCTTTTGCTTTTTTTTTTTTTTTGCTTTTTTTTTTTTTGGAGGGCAATTGGGGTTAAGTAACTTGCCCAAGGTCACACGGCTAGGTTTTTGTTTGTGTGTGCGTTAAGTGTCTGAGGCCGGATCCGAACTCAGGTCCTTCTGACTCCAGGGCCGATAATCTACTCACTGCGCCATCTAGCCGCCCCAAAAACTCTCTTTTTCTAAGAAATTATTTGTTAATGTATTACTCTTTCCTGTCAAATGCTGAATAGGCCAATTTAGATGAAAGGTATTATTGTTATTAATTGCTTTTTTCAGCTTCAGAATCCCTGATGGATTTGGACAGTTATTTAGAAGTTCTTTTCTTTCTTGACTGTACCTTTTCTATTCGAATTAGAATGCAAGTGTCTTGAAGACAGGAACTAATTTTTGTCTTTATATCCCATTCATTAGCACAATGCCTTATAACTAATATTTGTTTAAAAGTACTTGGTAATATGAACTGAATGCATAATGACCTTTGATCCTTTATATGTTATTTTGTTAGGTGGTGATTAACTAGTTAATCTGTTAGAATGAAACCTCTCTATATAGAGCTAAGGATAGGGAATAGTGCCATGCAATGAGTCAAATTAAAATTCACTTTTGCTATATTACTAATCACTTAGTATAGGCAGAATCCACAGTTGCCCTGTTGTGAATAAATAAATCAGTGCAGGGCAAAACCTGGGTACCACAAAAGCAGTGGGTGCTGAATAAAATTCATTGAAAATAAAGGAGATGACTTCTACATGACTGCTTCTAAAATAATCCCACCCATCTAACACCTCAAAGATTGTATTTCCTAAAGCCATGAAATGGAATACAAGGGAAGAAAATAATACATTTTGAACCAAGCAGAGTGCTTCTCAAAGTAAACAGTGTGATTCCTTTGATGATCACAGGGTCCTCCACATATGGAACTCATGCCTCCCCACTGGATACAGTGTCCAGTAAGTCAAATTTCAGCACCTTTTGCTATTTTTGTTTGCTAGTTTCTCATCTCCATTGGGTTCTTAGCAGCACCAAAATGGCAGGAGAGGAATAAAAACAAGATTAAAAAGAAGATATTCCTTTGATGCAAAACAACCCAGTCAGTTGGCTCCAAGCAACAAACAAGTAAAGGAAAATTCTCCATTGTCTTGTAAAGTGTGATTCTGGGAAGCTAATGCAGTTTGGTATAAATTTGCTGCAGGCATTGTTGACATACAGGCAAACACAAATCACAAAACAAAATTCACCAGGTTGTTTTGCTTTGTCCTCTCCAGCTCAGTTTGCTTTATTTAGTTCATCAGAAAGGAGAATCAATTACTATTTTACAAAGAAGGCTAGCAAAGGCAAACAGTCTTTCATCAGGGCTTAACCCTTTCTGTTATGTTATTTTGAACACAATTCTCCTATTTAAAGAAGTGGCGGGCAGGTCAGATACTGGGTTGTATAGGGCACAGGTGTTACAGAAATATTGTGTACTAGCAACAATGATGTTCTTTGTTATCTCTCATAGCTATACTTTAATAATTCTATCTGAAGATGGAAAGAGATATCAGATTATATGGGGCAAGAGGCAGCTAGGTGGCAGAATGAATAGCATATTGGATTTGGAATGAGGAAGATCTAAAGCCAATTCCTGCCTCAGGCACCTTACTCACTTTTTGACCAGGCAAGTCTGTGCCTCATTTTCCTCATCTGTAAATTGGGGTTAATAATAGCACTTAGCTTACAGGTTTGTTTCGAGGATCAAAATACACTTTGCAAACTTTAAAATACAAAATAAATGCTAGTTATTAGAATTAATAGTGCCAAACATCTCCATCCTAGCCTCTCCAATGCTAGGTACTCTGTGTGTGTGTGTGTGTGTGTGTGTGTGTGTGCGCGAGCGCACGGGTGCTCTCAGTAAGACCTCATAATTATGGCAATCCATCTTACTGCCAGATTAAAAACAACAGCAACAACAAACTAATAAGCAATTATTATAACCAGAAGTACTCTCAGCTGAACACATTCATAGTTTCTCACAATCTTCACTTAGCATGTTTAGTCATTTTAGGGGATGACCCAGCTCCTTGGGTGGATGGGTTTCTCCTGAAGTGGTAGTTAATGTTTAGAAGAGACCAAGTTTATTGAATGTTCTCAGTCTTTTCCCAATGGACAACAGTAAACAAAGGAAGCCTTTCAAGACCATATTTACTGCTTGACATCACTAGCTTGCACATCCTCAAGAAGAGGGCATACAATGAGGGCACACATAGGGCCTGAGCCTCTTGGACAAGCTTAGCGTGACAGCAAATACATAGATAAAAGCATATAGCCCAGAATGGTGATCTTATTCTAAGTAAAAGCTTTTCTCTTATGGGCTATCACATAAGAGTGTAACCTAAGAAAAGTAACTTGGAATAATTTTTTTCCTTTAAATCAGACCCAGACTTCCATGCCAACACATTCTACCTCTTTTGTTAACTCAAGCTCCAACTCCTGGAACCCCAAGCTTCTGATTGGTAAGCTGGCATCTTAAATTGCCCAGCCCCAGAGCATCCAATAAATTTCTAAGTCAACTCCATTCCATGCTGTCTGTCCTTCAGTCTCCCTTCCTCTTTCCTTTTTAACTCTAAATCTGTCAACAGTAATAATATTAACACTACTACTCTTGGAAAAGAAATGACAATCAATTGACTTATGACTCAATCACCATTCCTTCTCACTTTCTAGCCCTAAACACTACATCCCTGGATACTACCCCATACATGTTGTCTTCTGCTATTAGAATATAAGTTTTTTGGGGTGGCTAGGTGGCACAGAGAATATAGCACCAACCCTGGAGTCAGGAGGACCTCAGTGCAAATCTGGCCTCAGGCATTTAATACAAAAACTAGCCATGTGACCTTGGGCAAGTCACTTAACCCCAATTGCCCTCCAAAAAAATAGAATATAAGTTTTTTGAGGTCAGGGATTAAGTGCTGGTGCACAATAAGCATTTATTGCTACTTTCTTCTTTCTTCTCTTCCTCCTTTCCTTTATGAGGTAATTTATAATGAGGAAGAGAGACACTTGCATCTATACAGATAGAAGCAGGTTTCTTGCAAAAGCTGGGACTTGAGCTCAGTCTTGATGGAGACTAAGGATTCTGAAAGATGGAATTTGAGGATGAAGTTAATACTAGCTATGGAGACAATTAATGCCAAGGCAAAGAGATCAGGGGTGGAGTGTTGAGCACATTAAGAAGGGTAGTTTAACTGGACCACAGAATGTTGTGAAGAGAAACAGTGTGTCATAAGATGGAAAAATAGTTTGGGGTGAGGTGGTTATTATGAGTAGAGAGGTACTGTAAAAGTTCAAATTTCTTCCTACAATCACCCAATCAGTTATTAACTGGAGCTATGAAAAGGAATAGTGTAGTTAGATGTTCCAATAGATAGAGTGCTGAGCCTGGAGTCAGGAAGATGTGAGTTCAAATCCAGCCTTAGACACTTACTAGCTCTGTGACCTTAGGCAAGTCACTTAATCCTGCTTGCCTCAATTTCCTCATCTGTAAAATGAGCTGGAGAAGGAAATGGCAAACCACTCCATTATCTTTGCCAAGAAAACACCAAATGGGGTCATGAAAAGTTGAACACAATGGAAAATGACTAAACAACATCAATGAAAAAGGAGTACCTATCATAATGTGTTATAAATTATAAGAATAAGAACGAATTTTAAGATGTAAGGAAGAGCATTCTCCTATGATCTGGGATGTTCTATCACTCCTCCTCTCTACTTCATTTCAAAACTCAGCTCAGGTTTTATTTCCCACAAGAGACCTTTTTTGATTATTCAAGTAATTAGGTACCCCATGCCAAAAATTATTTTTGTCATTATTTTGTAAATCTTTTGTATTTATTTAACTACGTATGTTTTGTTTCTACTCTAGTTCTCTAGTAGTTTGACCTCATTGAGGGTATGATTCATTTTTGTCCTATCCCCATCACTGAGCACAATCCCTGGCACATAGTAGGTGTTTAATAAATGATAGTTGAATTAAATTGAATTGTATCATAAGATTTACTGGAAAGATCAAAGAGATGGAAGAAACAAAGATATGAAGTTAGATACTTGTAGGAATTAGTGAGTAGTAAATAGGGAATTCAGGTCCTTGGATTGTAAAACCAGTACTTTTTCTACTAACTTTCATCATTGCCATTACAACGATAAAATATTTATATAGATATATGAAGAGAGAAGGAAAGAAACATAGATACATAGATAGTGGTTAAAAAATATGTTAGAAATTTAGGAGGATGAAACATAAAGTTATCTATGCCTAAGTAGCTTACCAGAGGGTGATGGTATTCTGTGGAATATTCCATTTTATTTACCTAAGAAACTGTAAGCTAAGAAAGAGTGTTGGATTAGGAGTTTGAGAAGCATGTTTCAAATCCTTGTACTTGTATTTACTATTTCTTATGACCTTAAGCAAAATGAGGGGGTGGACAAGATGACCTATGGAGTTCCTTACATTTCTAAATCTCTGATATTATTGTTCTTCCTACTTCCCCTGCACTGTTCTCTCTTTAGTAATGATTGTGACTAACTCATTAATTTTATTATTCCACAGATTTGCCAAAAAAAGAGAAAAGAATATTTCTTTTCTCATGTTTCATAATATAACTTCAGTGTTTATAAGTCTCACAACAATGGTTCCAATATAAGGATTATGCTGACCACTTGTTTGTGCATAGCTCTTAGGCATAATGCTGCTACATGACTAATGTGTTCACCATAATGGATGTGGGGACAAAATCCAGGGGATTCTAGCAGTGAGGGATAAGTAACCCGTTTTCATTTTTAAACTTCACAAACAGCAGAGAGAGCAGAAGGATGTGGAGGGTAGGAGTAAAAGAACAGATCTTGCTCAGTGTGTGAAAGACAATAGCCCTGAGCATTTGAAGAGACTTTTTTTTTCCTTGTAGAGATCAGACTCCATGGCTAAATCCAAAGCAGAAGACATTATTTCAAACGATAATCTTAAGGCTTCAAGGGGAGAAGATTTAGATCTACTTTGTAAGCAATGTGGACTAGACATTGAATAAGTAGATAATAAGGAGCACCCACCAGCTGGGGACAGATGTAGAGCTCAGGGCCAGGAGGGTGAACCATAGAACATGAAATTTGTGAGTGGGACAGAAAGTATGCCTAAAAGAAGACTAACGCTATATAGCCCACAGTGGTTGGACCTACATGATGGTGGCATAGTTCCATCAATTATGAAGGACCAGGATTCCACCATAATGGGGAATGGGTAGAGGAAAGAGCTAAAGGTAAAGAGAGTATCACGTCCAACAACTCTGTCAAAAGTTAAGAGTAGAATGCAGTTAAATAAACACAACGTCCTGCTTAAATAATAGTGCCAAAAGAAATAAGGGAAGGGAATAAGCATTTACATAGCACCTGCTATGTGCACTGAGCTAAGTGCTTTTTACAAATATTATCTATTTGAGCATTAAAATAACATTGTGAGGTAGGTATTTTCATTTTGAGAAAACTGAGGCAGGTAGACATTAAATTATTTGTTGAGATTCACATGAGGCCTGGCTGGTGCTCTATCCACAACAGTATCTGCTGCCTTTATTTTTTTAATTTTTAATTTTTTTTTTGCTTTTTGGAGGGGGGAGGGCAGAGCAATTAGGGTTAAGTGACTTGCCCAAGGTCATAGGGCTAGTAAGTGTTAATTGTCTGAGGCCAGATTTGAACTCAGGTCCTCCTGACTTTATTCACTGCATCACCTAGCTACCCGTCTGCTGCCTTTTAATAAACATATAGGTATATCACTGTGGCAATAGGAAACAGCACTGGATTTAAGATTTAGAAAGCCTAAGTTTGAATCCATTTTGCCACATGTTAGCTATGGAGCCTTGGACAAGGGATATGATCTTGATTATTCTTTTTCTCCATTTGTAAAATGGGGATACTACTATTATCATAGCCCAAAGGAAACTATCCCAACCAATATTATTTTTTGAAATTCTATAATCAACCCCTCCCCACTCTCATTTAGCTATGTTTGTAATGCTGTTCCTGGGGAAATTATGTGGAACGCTGTATGGATATTTTAAGTACTCTATTAATCATA
The DNA here is from genome assembly GCA_011680675.1 of Gymnobelideus leadbeateri. Lineage (NCBI taxonomy): Eukaryota > Metazoa > Chordata > Mammalia > Diprotodontia > Petauridae > Gymnobelideus > Gymnobelideus leadbeateri. The sequence continues at coordinate 74,331 of WOXC01002266.1, forward strand.
TAAGTGCATATATGGGGGAGAAGGATGGAAATAATCCTCTATTACAACTCCCTACCATATAGAATTTCTATAGGAGAAGACTTTAGCAACAGAGGTTTTGAATGAATCCCAATGCTGCTATTTACTTTCTGTGCATTCTTGAGCAAGTCACTTACTCTTTCTTTGCTTCAATGTTTTCACTAGCATGATAACGGGTTCAGCTGGATTTGATTTATGTGGATCCTCTCAGATAGAGCTCTATGACCTTATAATCAAATGAGATTGGGTTATCCAAAGTGCTGTGAAGCATAACTACTATTTAATATTTTATGAATATTATTTATTATTAATACTACAATAACAGAGGATTTTGTATATATCCTATTTCATTAATGTAGTCTCTATTATAGGGATAGGTTTAGGAAACCCAGAGATGGTCTAGTAAGCTCCAGGAAGAGAAGTCAGATCCAGGGCTCCTTCTACATTCTGAGTTTCTAGAAACAAAAGTGCTAGACTATAAAGATAGAAAAAAGTATGGCTTGAGTTGACACCACATAAAATTTTGACCATTCTATCACCCCTCACTCCCTTAGTGAAACAGCCCAAATCATGAGATGTGCCCAAACTCATTTCACCATATAAATGTATCTGTCCCCTTATACCAGGGTACCATTTCAGTTTCCAATAAGTTAGTACCTGTTGAGTTTGCTGATGACTGAACCTGACAAACTGTGTTTTTCATACTTTCATCAAGCATGACCCAGAAAAGCCATCATGTGCTATCGTTTTAGAACTCTGTATTGAAAATGCATTTCTGACTCCCACAGCACAGAAGCCCGAATATAAAATGCATGACTAGTAATTATATGGTTCTCAGAGGTGATCCTGAAATAATCCCCCAAATATCAGCAGATCCCTGCACAGGGATTACTTGCAGCCAGATTTTTTAAAAAAGACATTCAGGCAGATGGAGAGAAACAACAATATATCAGTAAGAGAGAATGAATAAGAGACAGGAGATAGAGAGAAAAAAAACATCAAGTCACACAGAGCAGCTCCTGGAGAATTAGATAAAGGAACAGATTAGAAATGCAAAGGGCAAATCTGAAAGGGAGAGCAGGGACATGGGAACATGAATAGAAAATGAAAGAAGAAAAATAATGATGGTGGTATAATGGAAACCTCAAAGTCATCATGTCCCCAAAACTATAAAAATTCCATGATGGGACAAGAAATATTTGTGAAATTCTTGGAAAAACTAGAATTGGAATTTAACTCACAGAGGATCGTAAAAGTTATTTCAGTTTAGACAGGGCCAACATCCATAGAGGACTTTATATGAGTAAGGCTAAGCAATAATAGCTATGCAAAGGTAAGAGTCATACCATTTTATGGCTGGGATATGTGAGATGATTGTCAAAGTGTCAGAAAGAGTCCCTCTTTTTTCTCCATGTCTCATTCCTGTGCAGGTAGGTAATGTATATTTTAATATCCAAAAGTTCATGTGTAACCAGTTTATTTAGAACTCAGAATATATTTCTGAAGAGAAACAATATTTTTTTCTTTTTCTTTTAAAGTTTCCACAACTTATTTCACTGAAGTGAGACAAGAAAGAATTTTGTGGAGATTGAGAAGGCAGTTTTGTGGAACTTTTTGAAGACTAGTGGATTATTTTCTTTTCAAGTCAACAAACAGTCATTGTGTTTAATTTAACCATAAACATTTACAGGTTTTCTTTTTTCATGATACAAACATATCATGTGATTAGCAGTCATGATTGAGGAACCACAAATTTAATTTGGGAGGGCTGGTAAGAAGTGAAGAAAGACAATGTGTAAGGATAGGGATAGTGAAGGGGAGGAGGAAAGAAGAGATGAAGAAGAGAAGGAAGAGAGCAATTTGAAAAGGAGGGAAAATGTGTGTGTGTGTGTGAGAGAGAGAGAGAGAGAGAGAGAGAGAGAGAGAGAGAGAGAGAGAGAGAGAGAATGCAAAGAGAGAGTCCTATTCAATAATAAGCATCTACCTACTATTTACTAGACTTCAGATATTTAAAAAGAAACACCTTTGCTTTCAAAGTTCTAACATTCTATTGTAGAGATAGAGCACATAGACAGATAAGACTGGTTTTTTAAAAAATTGTTAAGTATTTATATAACACTCACCATGTGCCAGTGACTTTTTTTTTTTTTTGCTTTTTAGAGGAGGGAAGGTAGGTCTATTGGGGTTAAGTGACTTCCCCAAGGTCACATGGCTAGGGTTTTTGTGTGTGTGTGTGTGTGGGTATATGTTAAGTATTTGAGGCTGGATTTGAACTCAGGTCCTACTGACTCCAGGGCTGGTGCTGTATTCAACTTCGCCACCTAGCTGCCCAAATGCCAGTCACTTTTATAAATATGATCTCATCTTCAATGCAACCTTGGAAGGTAGGTATTATTATTATGCACATTTTACCACTGATGAAACTGAGGCAAACAGAGGTTAAGTGAATTGTCCAAGATCACTAAGTAAATATCTGAGGCTAGATTTGAATTCAGATCTTCCTGACTCCAGGCTGAGAGCTTTATCCCCTGAGACACAAGCTGCCTCTAAGATAAATAACTACAAACAACTAGATAGTGATAAGGGGAAAATTAGGAAAATCTTCACATAGGAGATGACACCTTAGTTGAGCTTTGGAAAAGGGCAAGGATTTTATGATGTGTCAGTGAGAAAGGAATACAATCCAAATACCGGGGATCACTTATTCAGAGAAATAGAGATGAGAGATGGAATGTTGACTATAGGAGGGAACAAAGTACATCAAGAATGGTAACTCAAATAATAAGACTAAGTAGGAGCCTAGTTGTTGAAGACTTTAAGTACCAGTTTGAGTATATAGTGTTAATCCTACAGGCCATAGAGAACAATTGAAGGTTTTTTGATTGCAAGAATGACAGGGTCTAGTTCATGTTTTATGTTATTAAATTGGAATTTTTAGAATAGATAGGAGAATAGAGAGGAAAGTCTAGAAGCAGGGACACCAATTACAAGGTTTTTACAAAGGTTCAGTTAAGAAGTAACAAGTGCTGAACTAACGTAATACGTCACGTATGTGAAGAGAAAGAAATGAATGTGATGTATCCCGTAGAGGTAGAATTAAGATTGGTAACTTACTGAATGTAGCAAAGAGGGAGAGGGAAAAGTCAAGGGTCACTCTATGATTATAAATGGGGTTACTAGGAGGGTGGTGGTGACCTCAACAGAAATAGGAAATTTTGACAGAGAGAGGTTTGAGATAAAATATGATGAGTTCTGTTTTTGACATATAGAGCTTCAGATTGAAATGGAACATCTAGGTGGAAATACCCAACAAGTAACTGGCAACAGATGAATGGAGCATGAAAGAGACCTTAGGACTAGATAGATTTGGTAGCAATCTGTATAAAAATAATAATTTAATTCATGGAACCTAATGAGAATACCAAGGAAGAATGTAGAAAGAGAAGAGAAGGAGGCCAATATAGTCTTTGTAAGGGGCATCTAGGAGGCCCAGTGAATAGAGCACCAAGTCCTGGAGTCAGGAGGACCTAAGTTCAAATCCAGCCTCAGACACATTTATTAGCTATGTGACCTTAGGCAACTCACTTAACCCCAATGGCCTTGCCTTTCCCCCCATCCAAAACCAAACAAACAAACAAAATAGTCTTTGTAAAAACCTGTATTATTGGCAAAGAGATGATGCAACAAAGGAGGAAATGTTCAGATTGGTTGAAAGAGAATCAGAAAATGGCAGCATTATAGAAACCAAGAAAGGAGAGCACATTCAAGAGGATGGGATAGATGACAATATCTAAAGCTTGAGAGAAATCAAGTGCAAGGGAAACTGAGGAAGGACCACTGGAGTAAACCTGGGGACATTCTACATTACCTTGGAGACAGTAATTGCAATTGAGTGATGATTTCAGAAGCCAGACTGAAAGGGTTTGAGATATAAGTAACCCATCTCTCTCCATCTTCTCCATGAGAATATAATAGGATGCTATATTAACAATTTGGTTAAAATCTAGGTAATAAAGCTAAAGTATTCCATAACTATGATTTTAGTGATCTTCTTTAAAAGAAAATGAGGTTAGTTTAGCATGATCTGTTCTTGTTAGCTCTTCATAAACTTCACTTTCCCAATGTTTTTCAACTGTCTCTTTAATATTATGTTCTAGATATTTCCCAGGGGTCAAATTAAAGCTTACTAAGTCTGTTATAGTACCTTTTAAAAAAATCAAGAAATTTGCCTTTTTCTAGTCCTGTCATATTTCTTCCAAGTTCCATGATCTTTAAACTATTACTGAGAGGGGCTTCAAAATAATGCCAGTCAATTTTTTTTAGTACCCAAGGATGTAATTCATTTGAGCCAAGTGATTAAATTCATTATTTTGGAACAGGGTTCTTAAGCATTTTTTGCATCATAAAATTGAAACTCCTATTAGAGTTTGGTGAATCCTATGAACCTCATATCAGAATAATTTTTAAATAAAGAAAATGGAATATACTGGGATTACACAGGGGAGCTATTACACTGAAATGCAGCTATCAAAATATGTTTTTAAAAAGTCTATAAACTCTGGGTTAAGAATAACATCAACAAAAGAACATGACTATAAAAATCTACTATACTGACAGGGAAAATCAAGACACAAACCTAGAAGATAACAATGAAGTCAAAATAGTCACGAGCAAAGCCTCAAAGAAAAAGTTAATTGGACACAAGTCCAATAAAAATTCTTGGAAAAAGTTAAAAACTGATTTTAAAAAATCAAATAAGAGTGGTGAAAGAAAAATTAGGTCAGGAAATCAGAGGAAGAACATTGTGAAGAAATAATTAAGAATTTGGTAAAAAGAGGCCCCAAAATATGGAAGAAAATAACTCCTTAAAAAACAGAATTGACCAAAAACTCACAGAAGAATATCATTTCTTAAAAATTGGAATCTGGCAAGTACAAGCTAGTGACTCTATAAGACATCAAAAATAATAAAAACAAAGCTAAAAAAACAAAAAATAGAAGAAAATATGAAGTATCTCATCAGAAAAAAAACAACTAATCTGGAAAACAAATAAAGAAGAGATAATATAAGAATTATTGGACTATCCAAAAGCCAAGAAACTAGACATTATAGTCCAAGAGGTTACCAAGGAAAACTGCCCCTATTACTTATATCCAGATGGTAAAATAAAAATTAAAAGAATCCACCAATCATCTGTTGAAAGAGATCCCCAAATGAAAACTCCCAGGAATATTATAGCCAAATTAGAGCTCACAAATCAAAGAGAAAATATTTCAAGTAGGTAGAAAGAAGCTATTCAAATACTGTGGAGCTATAGCCAGAATCACACAAGATTTAGTAGATATCATGTTAAAGGAGGGGAGGATTTTGAATATGATATCCCAGAAAGAAAATACCTGGAGTTACAACAAAAAATAACCTACCCAGTCAAACTGAGCATAATCTATCAGGGAAAAAACTGGATATTTAAGTGAAATATAAGACTTTAAAGTATTCCTGATGAATAGACCAGCAGTGAATAAACAATCTGACTCCCAAATAAAAGACTCAAGAAAACATAAACAGGTAAACATGAAAGAGAAAGCATAAGGGACTTAGTAAGGTTAAACTGTTTGCCCTTCTATATGGAGATGATACCTGTAACGAATAAGAATTTTATCATTATTAGGGCAGTTTAAAAGATTCTACATAAAAAGAGGGTACAGGAGTTAATCAGTTTTGTTGGAATGATGTAAAAAAAATGAGCAGATGAGAAAGAGAGATGCCTTGGGAGAAAGTAGGATGGAGAAGAGAAAGTGAGAAAAATTATCTCATATAAAAGAGGAACGAAAGGAAGAGCCATTAAAGTGGAGGGGAATATGGTGGGGAGGACAGACAATGCTTGGACCTCACTCACATCTAAATTGATTAAAGGAGAGATTAATAAAATTGAAAGTATAAAATAAATGCTATGAACTAATATAACTAGGAGCTGTCTTATGGGAAAAAAACAATAAAAGTGATGAACCATTGGTTAATTTGATTTAATAAAAGAAAGAAAAAGACCAAATTACTAGTATCAAAAATGAAAAAAAAATGAATTATCCCAAGGAAAATTATTAAGAGCAATTATTAGGAGTTACTTTGTACAATTTTGTGCCAGTAAAACTGACAATCGGCGGGGGGCTAGGTGGCACAATGAATAGAGCACCAGCCTTGGAGTCAGGAGAACCGGAGTTCAAATTCAGCCTCAGACACTTAATACTTACTAGCCATGAGACCTTGGCCAAATCACTTGACCCCAATAGCCCTGCCTTCCCCACCTGCAAAAAGAAAAAAAAAGGCAAAAAAAAAAGAAATCCTGACAATCTAAATGAATATTTACCAAAAAAAGTTACAAAAATATTTACAAAAAAAAATTAAGCTGCCCAGATTAATAGAGAAGAAAATAGAAGACTTAAATAACTACCCTAAAAAAAGAAATTGAACAAGCCCATCAATGAGTTCCCTTAGAAAAAATTCCCCAGGGCCAGATGGATTTGCAAGTCAATCTCATTAGTTATTACTCTAAAATGATTTCTGTTTTGTTTTGTTTTAGTGAGACTCAGATTCCAAATATAATTTCTCATTGTCCCTCTGCCACAAGTGAAAAAAGCTATCAGCCACTTTGCTTTTGTCAGAAAGGGAGCTCCAGCAGGTGTCTGGACTGCTGAAGTCCTTTCTCAATGCTATCATGATCTTTTGTGCCAGGTTTATGATTTATTTCCCAAAATCCTCATCTATTTATGTTTTCCTATCTAGAGGGTTATAGTACATGCCAATGACAAAATCACTTTGGTTTTTCCTTTCATTAAACTTCTTCCATATGTTCTCTCTCATGCTTCCTCCCTTTGGTTCCTAGATTTCCTTCTCATTATGCAAAGCTATATACTTTTGGTCCTCCTGTTTCCTTTGTATAAGGTGTATCTATCCAAACACATTTTTTAGTCATTTCATCCTATCAAAACTCAATGATATAAATTATTCAGATTCGTCTTTTTGCATCAGGACCTTGAATTTCTCTTGTTAGTCGTTTAAACGCTGGCCTTTGTGAATGGATATTTGTGGAATTTTACTACTCATTCTTTTGCTTGATTTTGTCTCCTGGGAACTATGGATTTTATCAGTAGCTATTCTTCCTTCTCCATAGCTACTCCACACTAGCTAACTTGGGGAATATACATAACCAGTCCTCTTCCCCCATTCTTTTTAGTTCAAGGTCTATGATGAAATTTGCAAGAAATCTGGCAAATATCTTCTGATTAGCTTTTGATTGCCATACTCCATATTTCTAGCCAGGAATCTGTGACCCCTATATTTGAAGCTATAAAATGTAGCTTATGAGAAGCCCAAATCTTATTCTCAGACACCATCTTTTGACAAACTATTTACTTCCCAGATTAAATTTTCTTTTCTTCAGCCCTTCTCTTTGATGGACAACAGTGAGGAAAACGTAACCTGTTCATACATGAGGGTCTGTGCCCAATGAGAAGAAGGGAGAAGCACTGGAACAGGGAGTGTTAAGGCAGCATAAGTTTCTGAGTTGATTTCATCTTCAAAATGATGAGTTTCTGAAGTTGATGAAGTCCATGACAGCAGCCAGATCAGAAATAATGAGACAATATGCAAAATATTAATAGATTATATTGAGACCAAAAAGTTAGAGAACTGCTGCTTTGCTCTTTCATCCTTTGGAGGGCAAACAGCTTCTTCCCCTCAAAGCATCTAGAGCCTGTCTCTTTAGCCTCATACCTGTCTTTAATTTCTGTTGCATATTTCTATTTGGAGAAATATTTTTACAACTACTGACAAATCACACATTTCACAGCACACATGCATGCTAGCAAAGTTTATTGTAAAAGTAAATTTGCTTTGTTCTCACAGATTCTCTTTATGAAATCAGAAATGTATACACTAGAAAACAAATTGGTCACTGAATGACTGAATGTACTATAGTCACACTGAAGAGAACAACAAATATTTTGCAATTAAATTTACTTTTTTTGTTAAAGCACTAAAAATGCAAGTCTAAATGTTAAGATTACTATACCATACTAAAAAAATCTACAAAATAAGAATATTGGGGATGAAAATATAATACAGTACTGAGTCTCTTATAAAATGATCTTCTGATTCACATTATTTTTCCACTATAGACACTAAAATGACATTAATGTTAAACATACCTTTTACCAGCTATGAAGTACTTGAATATTTTTTCCTCTGACATCAGCAAAATGGGGGTATAAAGTAGGGAACCTCAATGCAGGAATATCAAACTTTTGAGAAGGTCTCCCATCCAGCAAGATTACTTCAATAATCAACCAATGAGCTGCTGGCAGTGAGCTCCTTAAATACCCTTGTTTAGAGCCAAGATATGCCCCAGGATTGGCCTGGGGCCAGAACAAAACTGCAGGTGGGAATTAAATAGGCTAACCAGGCATGGGGGTGAGAAATCAGATCACCATTATAACTTTTCATTTCAGGTAAATATCTTTATGTTCAAACTTTGCTCATTACTTGAACTTATTGTACAGTGTTCAGATGTCTTTACTCAATAATATTCATAAAATAGGCTGATGAATTTTTAGACAGTAGCCTATAATAGCATATAAATCTAAAGACAGAAATATCCAGTTCCTGATGAGAATGGGGTTGCAGCTGAGCAAAGGATAAATTTTTTTTCAGTTTGTAACTTCAAGGGTTTGAAAAACATTATTTTCTCTTATCTTCAAATGAGAGAAAATGAGAGAGAGAGAGAGAGAGAGAGAGAGAGAGAGAGAGAGAGAGAGAGAGAGAGAGAGAGAGAGAGAGAGAAACAGTGAGTTCATACTTTATTTTTCCTATGGACCTGGAAAAATCTTCCTAACAATTAGGACTATCTAGAAATGGAAGGTAGTAGATTCCCCTTGACAAAGGCTAGAAAACTATTTCTTCTGAATTTTGGAAAAGGGAATACTATGTCAGATAGAGGTTAGACCAAAAGGTCTGGTCCTTAAAAATCCTCATGTTCTTAAACAAATATTGGCTTAGTATTATTGAACTGGATAATGATAATATTGGGGTATTTTCTTTAATCCACAACATTCGATAAGGTTGTCTCAATTGTTAAAGGCTAAAAAGTAACTCTGGTGGTCTGGCTACTTATGACTAGATATGGATTCCTTTAATCTCTCCATCAAGAACTCAGTGGGGAGGTCAATAGCTGGTATGTGTGTGGTGGTATAAGGATCAAGCCAACAGGGGTTTTGCCAACCTACAGAACTGGATCTGGAATCCAATGGCTTATACATCTATTTACAAGTAATGCTTTTATATTCTGCTTTCTTTTTAGTTTAATTCAATTAAATTGGTTTCTAAAGGACTCTACTTTGTGTAGAGTCTATTGATTGACAGTAAAAAGGGAAGGAAATGCACAGCATGTTAGATAATGAGCCAAGAGATTTGTGCTCTCTCTCTCTCTCTCTCTCTCTCTCTCTCTCTCTCTCTCTCTCTCTCTCTCTCTCCTGAATTCAGAACCAGACTTAAGAGACTTAACATAATATAAGCCCTAAAACAAGTGGACAACTGAAAATCAGCTGCCCTCAGAGTCCTGATTAAGAGGAACAAGCAGCTTGGTTTATTCCCACAGCATCTCTTTGAAACTTCATAAAGTTTGATTCTTTCCCCTAAAATTTTACAATACCATTTTCCCACCTTTTAAAGAATTCTGGATCTATTTAATAAGGTTTGTCTCCTTACAGAATATATGAGATTATGCCTCTTCTTTGTACATTTTGTACCTTTCACCTCACTCCTTTGATACCCCTTAAAGTAGACTATCATTCTGACCAGAAATCCATCGTAGATTAAACATTTAAATAAGTGATCCTAAGGGATGAGAATCCTAGGACCAAAGTGGGGGATGCTACATTAAAATGTCATTAGTGACTTCATTTTGCCCTTATCCACCACTTTTGTGAAGTTAAGTTTCAATTTCTTGGAAGTCACAAGCTTTTGGAGAAGTCACAAGATTATTACCCCTCACAACTGTCACCTGATTTAAGGAATATCACAAAACTACCCCTCTCTCTCTCTCATCTCAGTGTCTCCTGATCCTCTCCTCCAATAAGAAACTAGGTCTCTCAATTCCTATAATCATGTTTCTCCTGTTTTTCACTCCAAATTGTGTATTAACTGTGTAGAAACAGGTCAGAGTTCTTGCCTACCCAGAGCGCTGGATCCAATTTGTTTCTTCAATTGCATGCATAGCTAAATAAATAGTTGCTTGGATGTTTTAAAAAAAAGAATTCTGCGGGGCGGCTAGGTGGCGCAGTGATTAAGAGCACCGACCTCGGAGTTGGGATGACCCGAGATCAAATCCGGCCTCAGAAAACGAGCACCCACACATAAATAATGACTAGCCGTGTAACCTTGAGCAAGTTACTTAACCCCAATTGCTTAAAAAAAAACAAAAAAGAATTCTGTCTAAATAGTGACACAGTAAATACAAAAATTTAGAATTTATATTTCTATAGCACTTAAATAATTTAAAGGTGTTTTTCTAATGTCCCTGGAAGACAGGTAGTGTAAGTATGTTCAAATTCATTTCATAGATGAGAAAGTTAGGAGTTTCTATAACTTAAGTGACTTTCTCATAGTCACCCAGCTATTTGCATGTAAGAGTCAATATTTAAAATAGTCTCCAAATTTCAATTCCATTGGATTTTTCTCTAATGTAAAGAGGAAGACCTAATTCCCATTTATCATATCTTTTCTGTCCACTTGAACATAAGCACAAAGGAAGAGAAGTTTTTCTTTGCTTAACAGAATTGATGAGACACACAATTCTAACATAAGTATTCTTAAGACATAAACCTAAATGGAATCTTACTTTATTACTTTGTTTTGTTTTCTTTCTAAAAAGATGGGATATGTCAGGAGTAGGAATTCTCAAAATAATGATTCCCACCAGAGTGAAGATGAATATGAAGAAAAACAGATACATTCACACATACACACACACATCAATGACTAATCTTTTCAGAAGTTATGTTTTTTTTTTCTTTAAAAAAATTCTGTCAAGTGTCAAGTACATATTGTATGGAAGAAGGATGTATCCTGGAAAGCAAAAGCAATTTGGAAAGGGGAGGATAATGTCTTCATGAACCTCAGGGAGCAAATGTCATTTCGTGTTCAATATTACCTGTTTTTTGCCCTGATCATTGGATGTTCTATATACCAACAGAGGTTATTACGACGATGATGGAGTATTCCAACATGCAAAATGGACAGGTATACCCAAGATCCAATGTTTAGCATATCCTTTATTGCTAAATCCAGGAAGAAAAATCAATGTATTTTGGGCCTCCAGAGAAATTCAAATCTTGGTAGGCTTAACTCTATCATCTCTTTGCAGCACTCATAGCACCCTGAACTTGGAAAAGGAAACTCTTCTATAAAGCTAGGAGGTAGCATAAACCATTTGATTTATGGTGACATAGTTTTCTTTATAGAGAAATCATCTGTTTTACTGCAGAAAAAATAATACCCGTAGTCCCTATCATTATTTTCCTGATAATTTTTAAATGATGCAAGGCTAGAAAGCATAAGATTCATTCCCCTTTAGAGGATGCATTGACCCAGTAACACTTTATGGGATAGATGGCTTTATTAGTTAGGATACAGCTTTTTAATAATATAATAAAAGAGAATCTTAGATTAAGATTGGCCCAGGTGGTCACAGAGATTTCCTCTAATTTAAATTCTCTATGTCTCTAAGTTCATCTTCCCTGGATGGTATCAAAGTCTTTACAGTGGCCCTTCAATGACAGTTAGAGTCATAACTAGAATAAGGTAACAAAGGCTTAACTCTAGGGTACAAAAATTTAGAAACTGCTAACAGTACCTGTTCTCAGGAGGGAGAGAGAGAAACCACTGAAGTAATCATCCAGTCAACAAGAATAGTTAAAGTAAAAAATTAGCAATGATAGGTCCTAACTTTTCAACTCTAATAGGTATAGCCTAGGAAGCCTCTCCCTGATTTGTTTGTATGCTGATTTATCTCACAACAGTGTCACTGTGGTATCCTAGCATTTCTCTTCTCCTGACCACCACATACATTTATCTTTTAAAAAAATATTTGAATATATCTTTCATACCGTTCACTCTAAATGTCCTTAGTAGTATCAGCCCCAGGCTCAAAAATTATGGCTTTCCTAACTATATGTCTTTTTTGATAGCATTTTATTTTTTCTTAATTATATGTATAAATATTTTTAACATTCTTTTTTTTAATTTTGCATTCCAAGTTTTCTCCCTACCTTACCTTTCCCCCTTCCTAAGACAGTAAGTAAATTGATTTAGGTTACCTTTGTGGAGTCATGTAAAACATATTTCTTTATTAGTCATGTTATAAAAGAAGAGATACCCAAAGAAAAGAAAATGACAAAAAGTGAAAAAAAAACAGTATGCTTCATTATGCATCCAGACTCTATCAGTTCTTTGTCTGAATGTGGATAGCATTTTTAATCCTGAGCCCTTTGGGATTCTGACTACAGGTGTTGTTGGTTATTAGGCCTGGGGTTATTTTACATCTAAACTTCCTAAAACTGACCCATTCTAGAACATTTCCCAAATGCTTTGAACACAAAGTTTACCAAAAAAATTCCAAAGTATCATAAAAAAACAATAATTACAGAATCTAGCCTAAACATCCACCATACCCTGTAAAAGAAAGGTCTATGGTGTAGATTGTAGAATATAGTACCTGCTAATAACTATCTGGAAACATGGTGAGGGATATAGGGCATACAAAAAGCATCAGCACTTTCAATACTACTTAAAGGTGAGGAATAAGCCAGCTAAAGCTAATGAAGTTTATCTACCCCAATCTCTACTGAAAAGGAATATCTGTGAGTGTATGTATAACCACACATGTGTGAGTTAAATAAGGCACTTAAAGTTTCTTGCAAAAAGGGGGGGATTTTAAAAAATCTTTGAGCAAGCTGAGTGTTATTGTTGGTTTTACCATGTGAAACCTCCTCCCTCAGTATTGTTTTATGTCATAAAATAACTGACATCTTTTTTTTTAATTTGGCCCCAAACAGCAGACAAGGTCAATGCCAAGAAGAATTCTTTGTTGCAGATTTTTATGGGATTTGGGTTAGATAGATTCTCTTTCCCTGTAGCACTTTTGCTCACTCATTATCCACTGACCTCTGGTGTTGGCTTGATGCACTCATGTTTATAAAGAACGGTAGCTCCCTGTTGTTTCTTTTTCCCTTGAAATCAGAGCAGGGCTTCTGTTAAGGGGAGAAGTACGGAGAGATACTCATTTCCATATCTAAAGCTAGCCCTGAAATATGATCATTTAATGAAGCTTTCAAAGGAGAAATAATTCAACTGTTCTAAGTCTATTCTTTCCTTCCATCAACAATCATTACAGACCAGCTTTCAGAAACTTTCATTGTATTCTCCATTTTGCTTTGGCTTTCAGTCTCTCCCCCTCCTCTTTCTTTCCTTGTTAGTTAATAATTTTCCTCCACTCTTCCCTTATTTTCAGTCATGTCCATCTTTCTTTCCACTGCCACTATTTTTATTCTTTATTACCTGTCTTTTCTTGTTTCTAGTTGTCATCTGATGGCAACCTCTCCTTTGATTTTTTTCACTCCCTTCTTGTACCTGTCCTTCCCCACCCCAACAAAACTCCTTTATTCTTTCACTGTTCCCTTTCCCTCCCTCCTCTCAATTTTCCTTCTTTTCAGCTCAACAGGAATGTGCTTCCCACTGCTTTGCCACATTTACCCACTGTTCTACTTTGGAGGGAAGAACAATAAAAAAGATGGAGGAAGCAGGACTGGGAGCTTCCTAGGAGCTTTGTTCTTAACTCACCTTCATCCCAGGACCCACAATATGCTTTTTAAATTAGGGTAAAGCAATAAATAAATAAAGAGAATCAGAGCAAGATTTGGCAGGATGCATTTGATGGTGCTTCTCCTGGCAACATGAAAACTCAGAGTTGATTTATAATTAGCAGTTTAAAAAGAAAAGACAGCAGGGGTTGGGGACTAAGAGCCTGCTGGTGGTGGTGCCTGATCTTATTGTACTTTCTCAATTGATGATCTTCCTAGAAATGCAGAGAATGTTCTCCCTGGATGGAGAGGACATAAGAGTGGAGCTCCAAGTCCTCACTACTTACTCATATTCATACCAACTACATGTCCATTCATCTATAAACGTGTATGTCTATATATGCACATCTACAATACATCACCTGATACACAGTGCTTAAAGGTTTGCAAAGGACTATACATGTATTAGATTGAGACAAACAACAACCCTTTTGGGTTAGATAGTAGAGGAATAATTATCTTCACTTTGTACCTGAGGATATTGAGTCTTGAAGAGGTTAATGGAATTCCCCATGGCTACATTCCTAGTAAGTGTTAGATAAAGAACTTGAATTCAAATCTTACTTACTTCAAGTCCAGCATGCTATTTATTAGGCCACATTGCCTGAAAGTATTTTTTCTGGAGAAATGAAAGATTTGGATTTCCCTTTTTTGATATTAGGGGTTATTTTAAAAGCCTTTGAGATTTTGATGAGTTATGTTATAATGGAAAATGACCATATTTTATAAAATACCATAATATTAATAATGTTAATAAACATTGATATTCATAACAAACACTGACATCAATAATGCTAATATTAATGGCTATATCATAACATTAATAAAAACATCATTGATAATCATAATGAAAATGGGCTAATTCCTACACGGAAAAAGAATGTTTGTCCTTTTAACTATTTTAAAAAATTCTATCTGTTTTACTCCACGCAGACCCAAACAAAATACAATACTTATCCTTCTTTTATGTGGAATTTTTAACTTTAAACTTATTTGGGACACTGAGAGATGGATATTTTTAAGAACATAGAACCTGGAAACTGTAACAAAAAAATCCAAGCATCCAAGGAACAGTGGATCTTAACCCTGTTTTAATCACAGCACAGTATTTTGTTGTCTTCAGGAATTGAAGTATAATGAAAAGAAAAAAAGATAAATAAGAATTCTTAGATAGTTGGGCCTCAAAGCTATTAACTAGCCTTAGGATTGCTCTATCCCCCTGCTTCCCCTTGCCCATCTTCTCACCCTTTTATTTACTTCCCCACAACTTACAAGGCACAGATAAATTTACCCATCTGACTTCCCCAGGTCAAAGTGAGAAGAGGAGGAAACAAACTACAACTGGTTTGAGGGCTAGGGAATATGCAATACTTCTAGTGTGCAGAGGAGTTTTGCAGCATTCCTGCTAAAATTGTGGTATACAAGTATGTTGCAGCATACTTCTTGAGGAAAACTGCCCTTGGGGGGACCAGACTGCATGTTATTTTCCCATTGACATAGAGAAAAGAGGGATCAAGCAGCTGATATACTACCACCTGGGGAGAGCAACACATTCATTTTATTTCATTCATTCCTTCATCAGTTATCTATTGAGCACATACAATGTGTTAGACACTATGCTAGATGCTGTGGGGAATGTGAAGGTGAATAAGATACTTCCCTTACCTAAATGGATAGCACCATTTGCCCATGAATTTTGTCTTCTCCTAAATCTTTCCTCCAGCACTCATTTGCTGGTAGCATCTAAGCTTTTCTCTGAAACAGGAATTTAGTTAAGATGAGAATTACTGGTTTAGAGCTCACTTGATTTAAAGCACTCAAAACTCTCATTTAAACACTGAATTACTTATTCTGATGCTTCTCAAAGTAATCTAACATTTAGATTATTAAAGAAAAAATAAGGTAAGCACATAGCTCTTTATTATTTAAATCACTATATATGCTGGAGATCTATTTCTGTAAAAAGCAGAGACTCTACATTAGTCATAATTTCATTCTTCCAAAGGTCCAGTTTTTGAAGCAACAAAGAAAATGTTGGAAGTAACCACTTAATCTTAGAGTTTATACTAAAGATGGAGAAGAAAGCTTGAACACAGGTTGCCATGCACATTGAATTATGAGAAAGGATATTTCAAGGGTTTCATAGAGAGGATAGTTAAATTTAATCATCTTGTTAAATCTTCTTATTGTACAGATGAGGAAACTGAGACACAGAGAAGAGAGGTGAAATGACTTAGAATGACTTCTGGCCTCTTACTTTTATGAGAAAACTGGTTATTTGGTAAAACTTAAATCTATCAGGGAATGTCAACCGAAGGAAAATAGTAATCATTCAAGATAAAATTCCAAAGATATAAACAATGATAACTGGTATTTACATAGTCTTTGAAAATTCTGCATAATACATGAGATTTATTATTTCATTTGAGCTTACAACAGGCCTTCCAGGTAGACATAATAGGTATTATTTTACAGATCAGGGAACTGAGGCTCTAAGAGCTTCAGTGTCTCATTCATGTTCACACAGCTAGTGAGAGTAAGAAGTGGTATTTGAGAGGACTCTCCATAACATTCCATGCCCACAACCATATTTTATAACAAATATTAACTTTTAAAGGCACACACACTTAAATGTTTCCAGCTTAAAAGGAGTATTACATATATTGCTTTATTTTAGCTTCTTATGTGCTCTCAGAAACAATTCTCTACTAAAGAAGAGAAACTGTCTAAAGAGAACAATACGGATTCAAAAGATCAACCAATTTATGTTTTATCATCATGTATACATATGTGTATAGATTAAGTATGCATATACATGTGTCATATATATATGTGTGTGTGTCAAGCATTGAAGAATTGACAAATAAATTCATTATTTTCATGATAGATAACTGAGTCAGTCAGAAATGCTTAATCTAATAATGAACTAAGGCTGCCACTAACTTCTATTGATGAGGAAAACAACTTTAATCTATTTGAGGACAAGGGAATGGCCAAAGAAGGGTTCAGACTACGTCATGGGGTAGATGGTATTATGATACTAGACATGAGATAAAAGGCAGAACACTGGTGATTTCATTTCCTTTTGTTTTCTCTAAAAGGGAGAACAATGTGGAAGGGTAGAACAAAAAAATCATTACTGAAGAAATGAAACCCAAGCTAAATGGAGAGATCAGAGGAAATCATATATCTTCTTTCAATGGAGTTCTAGTCATCATGACTAGCTAAACTGCATCCCAGGAAACTTGATGCACTAATGAATTTTATTGTTGAACTACTGCTATTAATTGGGGGAAAATGGGAAAACCAAAAGTGGTGCTTCAAGAATGATGCTAGGCAAATAGTGCACTGATTTTCAAAAGAAGGAAAAAGGGAAAATTCACATATTATAGGCTGGTAAACTTAACTGTAATTTCTGGTAAAACCCCAGAAGATATTTTTAAGGGATGGTCAATGAGCTTTTGAAAGGCAAGTAATGTATTACTAAGAGCCAGTAAGATTTCATCAAAAGCAGGTCACGGCAGTCTAGACACATTTTAACTTTTTTATAAAGTAGTTAGATTAGTAGATTACAGAAATGCTAGAGAGGTTGTACACCTGTACTTAAAAAAAGATTCTTCGAATTTGTAATAATTTTGGGGACGATATGGAGATGGGTAGTAGGTCCAGCTGGATGAATTTTTACCTAGTTGAATGAATTCAATCAAAACGTTGTCACTAATAGTGTAAAGTCAATATGGAAGGATATCTTCAGCAAAGGTTCCCAGGGATCTGTCCTTGACAATGTTTGTTCTGTTCAATATTTTTTATCAATAATTTGAATAAAGAGTTTAATGCACTGCTTTGCAAACAGTACATTTTTAAAATAAATTTTAGTGACTGATTGAGACATGATAGCTAACACATAGGACCATAGGATAACACATTTCGAACTGGAGGAGTCACTGGAGATCATCTAATCTAATATTCTCATTGTACAGATGAGGAAACTGAGGCACAAAGAGGTGAAATGATTTAGAATGACTTAGGACCTCTCTCTTACTTTTATGAGAAAACTGGTCATTCAATATGAGCTCCCTTCCCTCCATCTCAAAACCCCATGACATTATTCCTCCTTCCTTCTTTCTTCCAGTCTCTCTAACAAGCAGTCTTTTCTCTTTGCCAAAGCCAAGTCTTTTATGTGTACCCTTCATTTCATCACCTCCTGTATGTCCTAGTAGATTTCAACCTCAAAATAATCTTTATTCTTTCCCTATCTACTGGCTCCTTCCTGCTGCCTTCAAGCATGCCCAAATTTCCCAACCCTTAAGAAAAAATTACACCCTGCCATCCATCCTCTCAAGCTATCATCTTATATTTATTGTCCTTTACTCAGTTAAACTTCTAAACAAAGCTCTGTACAATTCCTGTATTAACTTCCTCTCCTCTTACCCATTACTCAAACCCTGGAAGACTGGCTTCCCAACTTCATTACTTATTATTTCTGTTTAAACATGGATTAGGTTCTTTCACTCGCCTACTCAGTCTACATTAGTGACTTTCATCTAGAGTAGCATGGAAACTCTTCTGTTTACCTTTTAAAGTCCTTTCTAATTTGGCCCCAAACTACATTTCTAGTTTCATTTTATATTACTGCTTTTTCTCAACTCCCCAATCCAGCTAAACTGGCCTTCCCTCTAAGCCATATTCACAACGCTCCCCTCTCTGTGATGCCCCATTGGCAGTCCTCTGGAATGCACTCTTCATTTTGACTTCATACAATTCCTCTCCTTTTTCAAAATGCAGCATTACCTTCTACATGATAGTTTTCATGATCTCTCAGCTGCCATATTCTTCCCTACCATAACACCTTGTAGTTAGTTAATTTGCCTTTATTCTCTTCATATTTATTCTATGTCCACTGTAAGAATTCATTTTTTGTTTTGTTCTTTTAATTCTATTTTTGTTCTTTTTATTTGTATACTCATTTCCCAACATAATGCCAGACACTGAATAAAAGTCTGTTGATTGTCTGATTAGGATACAAAATGACGGGTCAAATCAATTAAGAAAGAATTTTATATGAATGAGTTTAAAGCTGTATACCTCATTTGCACAAACGAACAAACAAATATACAAATAGCTTCATAAGCACAGGACACAAGGTTGGACATGACATTTTAGTACATTGGAAGCATGAGAGAAGGAAACAGATGTTTATAAAGCATTCACTGAGTGTGAGGCACTATGCTAAGTGATTTACAAATATTTTCTCATTTGATCCTCACAACAACTCCATGAAATAGATACTAATATTATCTCCATTTCATACCTGAAGAAACTGAGGCAGACAGGTTAAGTGGCTTGCCTATGATTACACTGTTAGCAAATGTCTAAGGTCAGCTTTGAACTCACATCTTCCTGATTCCAGGCCCAGTACACTGTGCTACCTAGCCACCTCATCTGCTACTCTCTTAATATGAATTGACAGGGGCAAAAAGTTAATATTGTTTTAGACAACATTAACAGAGATATGGTCTCCATGATGGGGGGAGGGAGTACTCTGCCCTATTGAGACCATATCTAGAATATGTTGTCCAATGTTACATTTTAGGAAAAGTATTGACAAATTAGAAATCACCCAGAGGAAAAGGACCAGAATGATCAGAGGACTGGATACCATGACACACATGAATGAGTTAAAGGAAGAAAATTGTCTCATCCCAACATGTATGATGATAGAATCATAAGTAAAGAACATTTACATAGACCAGAATCTTAGACTGAAAATAAGGTGAAATTTAAGAAGATAAAAATAAACTCTTCCATCTGAGTTCAAGAAATAAACTTCACAAGTACAACAGGGCATGAAACAGTCAGACCATTTCAATTCTTGAGTTTTAAGTGGACTGCAAACTTGGCATGGGTCAAAAGGATGATATGGCAGCCAAAAACCTGAGTTAATTTAAGGCTACATTAACAGAGGTAGATTTCAGGACTAGAGTTATGATGGTTCTTTTTTTTTTCCTACAATGGTCTGGCCACAATTGAAGTATTTTGTTCACTTCCATGTGTTGTGTTTTAAGAAACCCATTGATAAACTAGTTGTCCAGAACAGGTCAATCTGGATAAAAAATGGACTCCATGTCATGCCACATTGAAATTCAATGAAGAAACTGGAGATGTTTGGCTACAAAATATTTAAAATGATATCACATGAAAAAGGGATAAGATTTTGTCATCTTGATCCTACTGCCAAAAATTAGGGACAACTGGTAGAAGGTAAAGAGAACACATTTTGACTTGAGACCAGGAAAAATCTCTTAAAATAGAGACATCTTTACCAGGCAGCGTCTGGATGTCAAAAGATCACAAAATCATAAATTTAGAACTGATGGTGTTCCTATTTTATGTTGGACTGCAATTGGATGACCAATTAGCAGTTAGATAGAAAAGATGCTTGCTTGTTCATGCACAGGACATATCACATAATTATTATTGTCCCTTCTAACTCCAAGATTCTGTGATCTGAATGATTTTTGAACACCAGGCCAAGTGCCTCCATGGGGTCACGGGACCTGACATCTCCATGGAACCAATAAATCAAAATAGGGCACAGCTAAGCTGATCATTTTGACCAATTTCCTTGCCAAGCAGGAAAACCACAGTTAGATGGATCATGTGTTATTACACATTGATCAAAATAAATAGACCAGTCACGTCCAAATCTTTGTAGAACATTGGATTCAGTCAATGTTCTCTTCCTTCTCAAGCAGTGACAGCTTGGAGAGTGGCCCTTATCTATTGATTAGTATCTCTATCTCGAGTCCTTTTCAGAGAGTGAGTTGGAGAGAAAAAAAAGGAGTAAATGAAAAGACACTTCAGGAAAAGGCACAGATGTTTAATTTTAAAAGCATCTGAAACACATTTTTTATTAAAGGCTCAAATCAATTGCAGGAGATGTGCAACTTTAACAGGTACAGAAATACTAGCATTTTAAAATAAAGTTGAGAAAGGCAGTTCCTTGTATACAAGCCTCGCCTCAAAGCCACAATTAAGTCACTTTTTGCTTCTAAAATGGATGAAAAGCTGAGTAGGCAAATGTTTTGCTGTGCATGCGTGTGTGTGCATGTGTATGAGGGGGGTGGGGTGGGGAATATGTGCATATGTGCAAATTTCTATCAAAGACACAAACCGAGTTTGAAGAACAGGTCTTTATTTCTCTTATTTTGTCATACTGATGCTTTAGTAAGTACAAAGGTCCCAGGTTACATCTCTGTATTTTTTTAACAATTGTCAATGAAGAAATTTGGGGGTTGGTGCTTTCTCCCTAAAAACAGAGTTTCTGAGCTTAGTTTTAGACATGTAAGTACATTTTCTTTCCATCTCAGATAACATCCCCCCCCTTATATTGTAGGGTGTCTTACAGTACAGTACACATACTATCTAGGCAGTTCTATGCCATCAACCAATGCTTTCAGTCTCATCTTTATTTTTATGACTAAACTAAACTGGAAGATTTAGGCCCCAGGAGATAATCAATCAGTCAGTCAACAAGCATTTATTTAGTGCCTACTATCTGACAATCACTGTGCTAAATTAGAGATAGAAGGGCATGAAAATAAAAATGGTGGTGGTGGTGGTGGTGGTCATTGTCATGGTTTTATGGTCAGAATTCCTTGATCCATCTGGCTGTCTTCACTGACCAAAGTAAGCACCTAATAGTCAAATCTCTGACTGACCTGAGTGCTTCCTAGAAGCTAAAATTGTGGCATCATTGATACATATTGGGAAAGCCCAGTTAATCATGTGATATTCTGTACTAATAGGATACACAGGATGCAGGGATTCACTGCATTGCCCCTTCTTCCAAAACATTTGGGAAAATTTGGAGACAGCTTCAATGTCTCAAAAGACAGACTCACCAAACAATAGAAACAAAGAAATATAGAACTTGAAAAGACTTTATAGAAATACAGAAACAAAGAACTTGAAAAGAATGTTAAAATCATCCTATTTTAATCTCCCCAGTCTGTGGATTATTACCCCCAGAGTGTTATACCCTAGGTCTATAAGCAGTCATAATATTATATAAACATCTTATAAAATGAGATATTTCTTCCACTCTTTCATCAATGAGAGCTAAAGTTCAAAGCTAAGAGCCAAATTTCCTTCTTGCTATTGGGCCTTTTGTTATTATCCTGTGTCAATCCTGATCAAGGAAACTCAACAAGTAGAAAAGTAAGCATTATAATGCTGACTCTCAAATGACCTTTGCCAAGAGAAAGAAATTATTATTTAGACAACAGCAACATACAACCAATATTATTACTCAATGCCATTCATATGTCACTTAAATCACCTCAAAATCTATCAGTAAAAGTGACAGCATTTCTAGGCACTTGTCAGGAATAAATGCTCCATCTATTGAAAACAACAACAAAGGCACAAAGGGATTGCATGTATGGCTTGCAACACGAGTATGTAGAAGTAATTGACTGTATTTCTCCAGCTCCTTTGAAAACTTTAGCATCACACAAATTTGGAAGGCTTTGATATTTGACAAACAGCAGCATTCATATGTGACTAATTTCCTTTGTAGTCTTTGGAATGGACTCTACAATTCTAAATATAAGCCATTCCTGGGACATAGGCTGTAGTCTGAAAATGAAAGCTCTTTGAAAGAGTATATCATATGATATGACATTATATACTACATCCATGTAGATATATGTGCACACACACATACAGATGTGTGTGTTGTTCTCTCCAACATATGAAGCACAAAAAATTTGGAGTTACTGTGATATACACATATGTATGTGTGTGTATTTGTATACACACATACATGCATATATATATACTATATAGATACACATGAATATACTAGAATTATAATTTTTATGTATTTCAACAATAATTCCATAACTTATATAGCTTTAGAGAGTTGTCAGAGGAACTGAGATATCAAGTGATTTGGCAAGTACACATCAGAGGTAGGGGCTCAGACTTCAGTCATTTTTACTTAGAGACAGGCAGGCTCCACACTATGACAGACAGACAGACAGACAGACAGACAGATACATAGATACATAGATAGATACAGTGATGGATACATAGGTGAATAGATAGATATATAGACAGAGACAGACAGACAGATTAGATAGATAGATAGATAGGTAGATAGATAGATAGATAGATAGATAGATAGATAGATAGATAGATGATGGATACACAGTTGTATAGCTAGATATATAGACAGACAAATAGATAGATAGACAGACAGGTAGATAGATAGATAGATAGATAGATAGATAGATAGATAGATAAACAGATAGATAGATGGATAGATGGATGGGTGATAGAATAGATATCCACTGGAGAAGGAAATAGCAAAGCATTCCAGTATCTTTGCAAAGAAAACCCAATGAAGAATAAGTTCCATTGGGTCATGAAGAGTCAGTCATGACTGAATGACTGAACAACAACAACAGAATAGATATATAGGTGATAAAGAGATGATAAGCATCTAAAAATAAGAATAGGTAGATGATAGAGATAAGTTATAGATGAGATATAGATAGAGCTGGATAGAGATGATAGGAATACATATATGAATATTTATATAGATATACATACATATAAAACATATATGTGTGTATATATGTACATATGTGTGTGGTTTCCCCAAAATCTTAATGATGTTTTCATCTTTAAGATAAATTTTTAAAGCTTAAAACAGCACTATACCTTTTGGAACACTGTATGTATTTGTACATACACACATTGTTAAACAACACTGATTATTGCCCATATATCCTCAGGTTGCATGAAAGCCACACGTATCTGAGCTGTGAAGAAGTATGACCCTTATTCAGGCTAATACAGTAGCTGGTCAAGTATGGCTTAGTGGACTATATCTGAAAGACAATAAGAAACTATGAGGTTTATTCTCTCAACATCAACTTGTCTGGCTCCAGGTAAGCCACCTCATAATAAATGTAATGGTCACATTGCCTTGCGGAGGGGCAAGAGGGAGACATACTAAAGAAATATTTGTTCAGAGAATATCCTCTGATAATAAACTGCCAACTTCTGACCTAAAGCAAATAACATACTCTTTTCCCAGAAGCAAGTAGGTCCCTGCTATAGTAGTTTTTAGCTACAGGAAAGTCTTCCTGCCCAAAGCATAGAGCATAGAATCACAATTCATTAAGATAAAAGGTTTGCATTTTACCTTGTCTCACAAAAGTGCTCTACTAACCTCTAATAAGAGCTTAGCAGAAAAATCACTCTTTCAATTTTTTTCACAGAAGCCACAGCCTTTTTCAAATAACCAGGTTGCCATAGAGTGTGCTAATGAGATAAAGCTGGCTTTCAGTGGCTATGAAAACAAGTGGTCTCATGCTCTAATAATATGTACTTCCTTGTGCGTAGAGCACAAGGAAATTCCTTCATGTCTCTATGGAACTACCTCCTGTCCTCTCTGAAGGACTTGGAGATGTCCCTGTCTTATTCTGGAGGTCAGCTGGTAACAAGATAAATTCCTGAGAGGTACACTAGACTGGTTTCTATTCAAGCATGCACCTTTCTGGAAGGTGATCAGAGCACCTTGAACAGTGACAGCTTTCAATAGAAATATTCTATACAGCAATCACAAAACAAGGCAGACAAGGCTTCTTGTATAGTGCACCCTGTGGTTAGAGGGACATGGTAAAATATACTTTGCCAAGAAGTTTGTGGGTTGAAAGATGAAAAAAATTTAAGGAATTCAACCTAGCTTAGTCCTTTGTGACCTCAGCCATTCTGTCTCAAGCATGTGACATGACTGTCTGGCTTGGCTACAAGCTCTGTATTTCCCATTTGTCTTTATTGTCTTTTTTGTGTGCTCTGCTGTTCAGCCTGGTATCCCTCAGTGCCTGGGAGCTTGTCCCTCTTGGTCACCCTAATGGATGCTAATGAACCATAGTCCCTATAGCCAGTTGCCAGTAACTTGATCAGAGATAATAGGGATAAAGGCAGGTATTATGGGTATATGGCTGTGTCATCACACGTGGTGAAATTCAAACATTTTCCGTGCAAGGATCCTGGAACAGGATTAGCAGTAAGGGCTACAGGTGCCTATCTACTCTTTAAACCCTAGATCACAGGGTAACAGGGAAAATCTCAACTGGAAGAGTTTCTGACTTTGTTAAAGTTCACACAATTAGTACATAATGAGAGTGCACTTCAAATACAGATTCTCTGATTTCCAAATCCAGCGTTTTTGCCATTCGATATGCCACTACTTCTTCTTTATAAGATCTTCACTCCCTTTCTCCCAGGATCACTCATAATCCTCCAAGAACCACCTTATGACTATTCCTGCCCCCAAGGGACTAACATCTTTTCCTCCTATTCCCATCTTAATGACCCTTATTATCCCCTTCCTCTATTCCTTACATTGCATACCAGAATCTCTTATCCCTTCCCATATGCCCATTTCCATTCACAGTCCCTCTCAGAAACATCCCATCTCCTTTCTCTAATGACCCTTCCCCTACCCCTAAACTCTTACAATTTTCCCCAACCTCACTCATTGCTTTGTCCCTCTACATTTTTGTGGGCTTGTAGAATTTACCATTTACTTACTTGGTGCATTCGGGATTGCTGTTTCTTCCTTTGGACCTCATCCTTACATAGAATTTTGCTTGTATCATTCTCATTCATTTATCTTTTTTTTCTCATTTATAGTTTTTAGATCTACATTCTTTCATCTTATCATAAACTCTGGGACGGGAGGGACTGCATTGTAATTAATCTTCACATCTACCCCAGGGCCCAGAAGGGTGCTCTGAATGTAGTTCAGACTCACCAAATGTTTGCCAAATGACTGAATGAGCACCAGGTACTGACTTGTCTTGCCCATAAAATGGCTCACTGATCTGTTGGCTGCAGGAAGTAGGAAAATAACAGATATCATAAAATACAGCTGCAAATGTCCAATTTTAAAGAGCATCCTCAGTGTTTAGCACAGTATCAGGCACATAGTTTTTAAGAAATACTTGATGACTTGACAAGAAGTTCAATTTAATTTAACAGGAATTTATTAAGTGCCTGATATGTATAATGCATTGTAAACAAATACAGTATTTGCAAAGACAAAACTAAAACTTCCATAAGGGGCATATATTTATATACCTCTCTATCCTGTTGATAGAGAAAATAAAATGGTAAAAAGAGGGACAGTTCTTTAAAAGCCAAGATGGTTTTCTTCCTACCATCACATCTGGCCAAAATTTTATGAATCTACCTTTCTCCTGTAGTTATCTCTTTCTTACACTCCTGAAGTCTTGTTATTGTTTTTACTATGTCAGGTAAGTAGGTAGAGACCTTCTCTCTAATCCAAACCTCAGTATTTCAGTAGCAAGGCACTGATAGAGCTATCCAGGACAAGACTGGGTCAAGCACATCTGACTTAATGCCCCTCAGGGCCTGGGAAGACAAGCAACTTTAACCCAGTAGCATATATCCTTCCCTACAGAGCAGTCGATAGCTGTGATAAACCTCATTCAGCCAAAGCCACTCAGTAATAAGTATCTGGCTGGAGCTAATGCAAAAGGTCATGTTGCCTTCACCTTTTCTGCTCTCTACCTGATGGATTGTTTGTAATAAGCTGCAAATGTTCATCTTTTCTTCTCTGAAACAAGGACTCTAAGGACATGGGGAAAATAAGGACTAGAGCCACCCAGCACACACCTTTTGCTAAGAAACTTCAGAGAGGATAATATAATGGAAAGAGCCTTGGAGTCAGAGTTAGAAAAGTCCTCAGTCTGTCATTTATTTATGATCTTGGGCAAGGGACTTAACCTTTCTGGGCCTCACTTTTCTTATCTGTAAATGGTGATAAGAACAGTTTTGACCTATCATTTCAGGGGCCTGCTGTGAGGGTCAAAAGGAATAATATATGCAAATAGCTTTGTAAATAAAATAAGATAAAGTGCTATGGGAAGGATGCTGGTCCTCTGTCTCAAAGGACCTTGGTTCAAATCTCAGTCCTACCATTTGTTACCATTGGGATCTTAGTTAAGTCACTTACAATATCTGGGTCTTGGTTTCCTCATCTATAAAAAAGAAGGCAGTGGTCAAGATAGTCTCTGAAGTGTCTTCCAGGATTTTAGTCTATGATCCCACAGGTTTGGAAAAAAAAACGATCACAGGCAAGAGTCTCTCCTCTATTCCCTCCTCTCCTTTTCTTTGTCTCTCCGTCTGTCTCTTCTCTCTTTCTTCTCTCTCTCTTTGACTCTGTCTCCATCTATCTTTGACTGTCCCTGGCTCTGTTTCTTACTCTTTCTTTTCCCTCATATCACTCCCACATCTCTTAAATATCCACTGGAAATAGCACCTTTTTTCTCTTGAACTTATTAAAATAAACACATTGCCCCACCAATTAACCATCAAAGCACTGGCACAATTCTTGTTAGCCTTAGGACATATTTGCAAAAGATAAGTATTCTCAAATTGGCCTGTACTACTTGGCCCAAAGTTATCTCTACACTCTCAATCCTTTGCTGCCCCCTGAATAGCCTCCCTGAATCCAGAGACTGTGTTCAAGAAAAAGAAGTGAAAACCTGAGCAGAAATGACACACAAATCTGAAATTGTATTGATTTAAATGGCTAGAATAGGATAAGCTGTAAAAAAAATCTTCATAATGTTCAGACACAGCATAGGAATTTGAAGGATCTGGATTTATTTTCTCTATCTCTGTCTATCTCTGCTCATGTCACTCTGTCACTGTCTCTGTCGCTCCCCTTCCCCCACAGCCCTCATTCATTATTTTCAATTCCATCTTTATTTCATATCTTTTGTCTCAACTTATGCTTATGAGTAGGTAGATTAGAAAAAAGGTAAGTAGGTATTTGGAGAGAACTAAGAAGGCTTGGAAAGCTAAGGAAGATTGGGGCTAGATTTAGAAGCTCTTAGATAGTGTTAAACATTTATATAAAATTATGTTAGGGTGTTGCATCCATGAATAGAAGAGAGTAATATTTTGAAGCAAAAAATTGACTGAGTATTCCTTAGAGTGAAACCAATTCCCATTTTGAGAAATTAATGATTCTATAAAAAAATCTATAGTTCTTTCCCAGAATGCTGGGAAGAGGGCATCATGTGTTGTTGTCTTTTCCCTTGGCCATCTCTCAGATGTCCAACTGGAAGCAATGGGCTGACATGGAAAGAACACTGGCTTTGGAGTCAGAAGAATTGAATTCAAACTCTGACTTTCCTGTTTATTAACTATATGAGCTTGGGCAAATCACTTAATTTCTCTGAGCTTCAGTTTCCTCATCTTTAAGATGGGGGTTGGAATGGGTGAACCTCCTTGTCACTTATATCTCCAAGTCTGTGTGTATGTGATTTTGTGTGTGAGGGAACAAAAAAAAACCCAAACAAAACAAACAAACTCCCCCACACACACACATACACCTCACCATCAAGTCACAGTGTGGATTCTGCCAAAGGAGGCATGACTTTGCTAAGGCTAGAATGCCAGGAAATCATATCCTAAATTTTAAGCCTAGGCCATGAAGACTAGCAACCAGATGGTATAATACATAGAATATTGGACTTGGAAGGAGGAAGTTCTGAATTCCAATCTGGCCTCAAATACTTATTAGCTGTGTCATCCTGGGCATCACTTAACCTCTCAGCCTTAGTTTCCTCATCTGTAAAAACTGGCATGATCATAGTATCAACCTTCCAGAATTGTTGTGAAGATCAAATGAGATAAACTATATAAAGCACTTTGCTAACTGCTATGCTAGCTGTTATTATTAGTAGCAGCAATCCCGTCTAGATTGCTTGTGGAATATGGTCATTGCACATTAGCACATTTAACTGCATCAATGTTAGCCCTGGACTTAGAAGCCAGGAATCATCATCCTGGGTATCCATCAACATTCTGCCCAAAGACAATGCAGGTGGGGCAATGAGAAGACCAAACTTTCATTATTATATTGGTGATGCTTCCTTCATTATATTATAAGCAATAAACTACACCATTCCATTGTTTCAATTAAGTGGTTTCCAATGATATGGAAGATAATGCACCCCATAAGTTTTCACCCTTTCTTGTAACAGAGGTTCAGGCAGAACTGATTCCAGGGTGAAATTCACCCTCCTCTGATTGATGAGGCTAATAAAGCAGCTTTATTGTGATATAAATAGCCTTAAAAATGTCCTAGGGAGTCAATATCTGTGCTTGATGGCCTCACACAAGCAAGGTCCTTGTCTTAAGTAGCACTAAAGCTTAATGAATAATGCTTTGGGAAAAGTTTGCTGTTGAATTTGGTTATTGATTTACAATGCTACAAAGTGGTAGGACCCACATTTAGAGATATGGAAATGGAATTAATTGTTTAAAAATCTCACTTCTCTCAGACACACATCTGATTTATCAAATGTCTTACTATCTTATTAGTGCCTACAGCTTCTAGGTAGGGTTTGAACATGCTCAGAACAAACCAGTGGGACATTCATTCAATCAGACCCATGCCTATTGCCCAGGCCTATGTAGAATGGATAGGCCATATCTAGACAACAGACAGCTACACACACACACACACACACACACACACACACCCCATTGCAATCACTAGACCAAATGTTCAGCAATTTGGGATCGTATGTCTAAGATTGAGCCATGTGAATAAATTAAAGTGTAAAATTAATCTATCCTATTTCCTTCTCTTTTTGGAATATTACTAATTAGGGGTTCTACTTTTTAAATGCAGTCTATTCACTCCTATTCTCAGTTTCTTAAACTTCTAACTTTCTAACTTCTTTAAAAAACAAAGCAAACAACACCCTTAAATTTTACCTCCCCCTTCATTTTCCAGTAGTTACCTGTACTCCCAAGGTAGAGGGGCATAATAGAAAGTCTGCCCTACCTCTGAAACACACTAGCTGTGTGATCCTGGATAAATCCTTTAACCTCTTAGTAGTCTAGGCAACTCTAAGAACCTAAACAGAAGAGAACATATTGTCCTATTTTAATGAGTAGGAATTTCTAAACTTTGTTGTTCTCAAGTCATTTTTGGTTGTGTACAACTCTTCTTGACCCCGGTTTGGGGTTTTATTGGCAATAATACTTACCACAGTGGTTTGCCATTGCCTTCTCCAGCTCAGGAAACTGAAGCAAACAGGGTTAAGTGACTAGTCCAGGGTCATACAGCTAGTAATTATCTGAGGCTGGATTTGAACTCAGGTCTTCCTGATTCTAAGTCACATGCTCTATCCACTGTACCCACTAGCTCCCCTGTTTTCTAAACTTTGAAGTTCCATATACCAATGAAATCATAGGTTCAGATTTTATTCCTCTACTTATGACCTGATGACTTATATCCCAGTCATCATGCTTTTACTCCATTATTTTTTTTAGTTCTCTGTGTGTTGGGCTTTATGCATTTGTGTATTTTTTTCCTTTCTCCATTTTATTTCTCTGCAGAACAGATGCAAGACCAGCAGAAAAAGCTACAAGTCAAGCAAACTGCTCCCCCAACCCCCACTCCCAAGGCATGTGAGTAAGTCTATATTTTAAATAGATGTCTCTAGAATTTAAGTCATCTTTAAAATGTAGGGAAGAAAGTGATTGGAACCCTGATGTCAAAAGCACTCAATCAATCACAACACAGTGGATTTATTTCAGCCATTCACATTCTGAAAATGTTATTAATTAAAATGAAGTGAAGGTAATTCTAACTCATTTTAATATTTCAAATAAATGTCTCCTTGAAACATATTACTTTTTTTTAAGAAAAAAAGCATATTACCATTAGCAGAACTCTGTGGGTTTGCCTTGTCCTGTGATTTAATTGTTTTGGGGAACTTGGAGTGTGGAAATTCCCTCCACCAGTCCAAATGGGCAACTGTTTTGTAGCCTATGGTCTCAAAGAGTTTCTTATGCCCATTGAGAGTTTAAGAAACTTGCCTTGGATCACATAAATAAAATTCTTCCCAATACAAAATAGAGAGAATTAACAACAGCCAAGAAACCAATTCAGCTATTTTTCTTCATTACTTACTTAAAATAATACACAGAGGCTATTTACACCTCCAAAATGGTAAAAAAAAAAAAAAAAGTGGACCATAATTCTGAAACAATGTTGCCAAATCTAGACCAACTTCTCTTAGAACTGTTGGATTCCTCAGTATTTTCTGGTTAAGTTGGAGCCTAGGCAGAAGCATTTTATGTAGAAGTAAGTTTAAAAAAAACAACATAGCATTCTGGACAGGAGATGGAGTGAAGTTCTTTTAAAGGAGAGGAAATACAGTGATCATCTTGAGGGTAAAGATCAGTAAAATGCAAAGAATTACCAAAAGGTTGCACTGTGATCACCAGTCACCAGCATGAACTAATTTTTTTTTGGTCATTTCATTGTTCAGTCATTTTTCTGACATGTCTGACTCTTTGTGACCCCACTTAAGGTTTTCTTGGCAAAGATACTAGTGATTTGTCATTTCCTTCTCCAGATCATTTTATAGCTGAGGAAACCGAGGCAAACATGATTCAAGTGGCAGCTCAGGGTCATACAGTTAGCAAGTGTCTGAGGCCAAATTTGTACGCAGAAAAATGAGTCCTCCTGATTCCAGGCCCAGCATTTTATCCACTGCATCATCTAGCTGCCCCATTTCATAACTTATTGTTCAAGACTGAATGGCATAAAATAATGTGTTCTAGAAAGAAAAAGTAGGTTCCTTAATCAAATAAATAGATAAATAAAACCAGGGAACAGACAAAGGTACTGTGATAAATGGAAAGATCCTTAGATTTAGAGTCCAAAGATTTTGTTCAAAAAATTATGACTCTTCTTTATAATATTGAAGAGAAGATGCAGGGTAATTGATTATTTACTGGACTTGGATGGAAGAGCCTTAGTTCAAATCCTGCCTCAGGTACTTAGCAGCTGTATAATTTGGGGCCATATGCTAGACCTTTCAAAGACTCAGTTTCTTCATCTGTAAAATTGAAATAATATTAGTACTGACAGAGTTGCCAGGAAAGCCCTTTGTAAATCTTAGAATACTGTACACTTATGAGTGATTATCATGATTTGCTTTTTTTACATTGGGAATTAATTGAACTTCAATATCTTTGGGAAATGAGGTTGTATAGGATGATTTCTAAGGGCTCTTTGAACTCTAAATCCTATGATATAGTGGGCATAGTTACCCTTAAAAGAAATACCTATTTTACCCCAAAGTACAAAACTGGAAATAATAGGTAGTAATTCCAGAAAGAAAGATTTTGACATAATATAACAATAGGAGCTGTCCAAAAGTGGAACAGTTCACCTTAGCATGTTATGATTTCCTTCTAAGTTATCAAGCAAAGGTTAATGATGACTCCTTGCCGACACCATAAATGTTTCTTGTTTAGATGACTCTTGGACTAGATTGGGGTTCTTAACCTTTTCTGTCATAGATTCCCTTTGAAGCCTATGAAACTTTTCAGAATCATTTTTAAAAACTCATAACTGAACAAAATGTTCAATTTCAGTTAGAGGTTAGTGAAAATCAAAAATATATTTTCCCATTCAAATTCACAGAACTTAAATCTATCCATAGATCTCTTGGGAAGTTTATGGAACCCATGTTAAAAACTGTGTACTAGATGCTCCCTGTGATCTGAGCCATCTCTGAGTTTCTGTTACTGTCTGACTGAAGCTTTTGATACTATAAGGATCAGAGTTCAGAGGCAATTTTTCAGATGTCATTTTGAATTAGTCTTTGCAATCAAAATTATTTTTTTCCTTCTAAAACAACAAATTAAATATTGTCAATTACCCTTTTCAGAAATATCCTGAAAAATAATGTAATTGGACTCAAAAACACAAAGATCAAATTCTCTTTAATAATATTTATAATAGCTTTGCTGAGAGAGACCATGCTAACACAGTGAGAGCCCTGCAATAGTCAGTCATTTGAATCTATGGGACACAGACTAGATGTCTCAGCAGATGCCATTGGTAAGCAGGGATGAGTCATAAAAGGATATGCTAAAACACTCAGACTAGAGTATTTAATTTACAGAAGAATCGATTGGTCCTTGTTTCTTATTCTAATTTAATTTAATGCAGTGCCAGGGAGATGTGCTGGAGTAATGGTTTTAGAAGATGAAATCTGGTTTCCCTCAAATACTTCTTAGATCATTCATTCTTGACCTGCATAAGGTGGGTTGTTCATGTATTAGAGAATTGCAGAAGACTGAAGCTGGAAGAGATCTTAGGCATTGCTGAGTCCAGACGCTCACTTTTTCAGAAAAGGAAACTGAGTCCCAGAGAAGTTAAGTGACATTACCAAAGTGAGAGACCTAGCAAATGACAGAGCTGAGATTCCCACCCAAAATGAGAATCTCATTCAGACTTAAATCCTCTGTCCTCTTAATATGCTGAATTTGAGTCCAGGTTGCTGGCTAAGCAAAAGCTCATTTATTTCTACTTTTGCAAGGAGAGAAAGAAAACCTAGTGGGGGGCTAGGTGGCGCAGTGAGTAGAGCACCGGCCCTGGAGTCAGAAGGACCTGAGTTCGGATCTGGCCTCAGACACTTAACCCACACAAAAAACCTAGCCATGTGACCTTGGGCAAGTTACTTAACCCCAATTGCCCTAAAAGGGGCGGCTAGGTGGCGCAGTGAGTAAGAGCGCCGGCCTCGGAATTGGGATGACCCGAGATCAAATCTGGCCTCAGAAAATGAGCACCCACACATAAATAATGACTAGCCGTGTAACCTTGAGCAAGTTACTTAACCCCAATTGCTTAAAAAAAAAAAAAGACCTAGAAAGACCACTTAAATGACAATGAAAGTCATGAAGATGCATATACTTGTCAATCAAAAACATATTGGGCTTCCCACTGGACAATGAGTAACAGGGAAGTGGATTGTAAGCTAGGACTGGGAGGGCTCAGGCAAAGGCTGGAGATGATTAGTAGGAACAAGTCAAGTGGGTAGTCTGGATCCAAGAAGCAAATGAATATTTGTGGTTAAGGCAGAGGTTAAAAACTATACAAGAAGTCAAGGGAGCTGTAAGCAAACACAGAACGCCAGTAACAAATGGATCTTGGAAGAAAAGTAAGCCATTCCTGAAACAGGGAGATTTTTTTTTAATATTTCGCTGCTGCTGCAATAGGAACCAAGCAATGATTTCCTAGTGAGTGGCAAATCCAGTGCCTCAAGGCTCAAAGGATGCTGGGATCAGAAATCTGCTTCCAAGAAGCTCTTTCTAAGGTCTGAGTTTAAGACTGCATGTGGGTGGTCTGAAGTATCTATAAACATTAACTCCCTGGGGCTAAGAAAGCGCTTAATAATGTTTGTTCCGGCTTTACGCACCACCAAATGAGTTAACTATTTTCTAGTTAATTGAAGATTTTTGACTAAATTACCGAAGATGGCCAAAATGGTGACCCCTTTGACTGATACAATTTGGTGGTTTGGGATGTATAGTAACAACATTAAAAATGGGACAGGGACATAATTAATTTCTAATTTCACCAAGCTGGCCAGCATAGATAGCTTAGAAGGCTATTTTAGGCCTTAAAAACCAATCTGTCAATATGAATTCTATTTTGTGGTCTTCACATGGCACAGGTTAACTAATAACCACATATCACTTCATTTTTGGATGTATTGATTTAGTTTTAGATCACTTTTTTTTAAATCAACCCATGGGACAATTATTTTTCACCATGAAGTTATTCTCTAATCAATAATGGAGCATGTGTATGTGAGCTATTTCTAGATATGTAATGCTTACTGCATTCATCTACACTGTCTCTGCAGACACGCTGCACTGGAAAAAATCAGAGTAAAAGAATCCTATTCTGCTTTCCAACAAACACAACTTCTTTTGTCTTATTCCAGGACAGAGGGGAGACCACAGCCCCTGTGGACCAAGTCTACTTTGGTCCCTAGACAGGAAATGTTAGATGTCACAACATTATAAAGTAAATGCACCAATGATCATATATTTTTTTTTGAGTTAGAAGAGAAATTTTGTTGTTGTTCAGTCATTTCAGTCATATCCAATTCTTTGTGACCCCATTTAGGTTTTTTTTGGCATATATTAGACTGGTTTGCCATTTCCTTCTCCAGCTCATTTTACAGCTGAGGAAACTAAGACAAACAGGGTTAAGTGACTTGCCCAGGGTCATACCGCTAGAAAGTGTCTGAGGCCAGATTTGAATTCAGGAAAAGGAGTGTTCCTGACTCCAGGCCTGGACTTGAGGAATTTAGATTTAATCTAGTCCAAACTTTTCATTTTAGAGATAAGGAAAATGAGACCCAGGAGGTTTAATTAAGTGACTTGTCTAAGGTCACATAGGGAACAACAGGCAGAGCTTGGATTTGAATTGACTTCCCAATCCCATGATCTTTCGTAATTTGAGTTTATAGATTTTGACCTGAAATGACCTAGTCCAACTCTTACAATTTATAAATAAGGAAAGAAAGGCCCAGAGAGATAGGTTAAGTAATTTTCATCAAGACCTTATAGGTGGGGTAGCTAGGTGGTACAGTGAATAGAGCACAAGCCCTGGAGTCAGGAGAACCTGAGTTCAAATCTGGACTCAGACACTTGACACACATACTAGCTGTATGACCTTTGGCAAGTCACTTAACCCCAATTGCTTTGCCTTCCCCCCTCAAAAAAAAAAGATCTTATGAGCATCAGGGCTGGCTTTTGAAATAAGATCCTCAACATCCAATTTCTTTTTATTGCACATCAATGGCAATATCATGGCCAATACCATAGAAAATCTGGAGCAAGGATTTTAGAACTAGAAAGGACCTGAGAAGATAATCTGGTTTAAAACAAAAGGTGATATAATTTTGCCAAGGTCAAACAATAAGTAAGTGACAAAGCCAGAATTTGAACACAGGTCTCCTGATTCCAACTGGGTTATCCTCCCACTGTCAAATTTTTCTAAACAATATGGTTTTGCAGGAGTGAGGGAGATAGATGATAGTGCCTTATAAACTATAAAACACATAAATCTAATTTATCTCCATCCTCAGCCTTATTTTCATCCTGTGACTACACTGCAGTGGATTCTGTCTTATGTCATAAGACGATGTAGAAAACTCTCCAAAAGGCTGCTGCCAGACAGCAATCCAAAACATTGTCAGGGCTCTAAGATTCTATAGCTAGTTAGGCAATGGGGAAAAGGGGAGGAACTGCAAAGGGAGGGGAGAGGGAAGATAAGAAGGATGACTGATGTTTAAGACTGCCTTAGAAATTTAGAATGAGGAATGGGCCTAGTTTCAAGAGTCTTCCCACATGCTGTGCAGGGAAGAGTATGTGGAGCTATTATTTACTGCTCCCCTCCAACCCTTCTCTCCACTTCACAGGCTGTATTAAGGAGTAAGGCTTGGTTTCTCGGAGGTTGACTCATTTTTCTCTTAGCTATGAATTTTGAATAAATTTCACAGGAAGGCAATTGCTGTATCTCAAACATGCCACCAGATGACAGTATTTCTAAAATTAGTTTGTGTTGCATGAATGGAGGACCTAGAATTTTTACTGTAGCTGGAGGTCACTTTTAAGTGACATGTGAATGCATATTACATATGATTACTTTAAAAAGGTAAATATAGCCAGACAGCAACTTTTCCCAATTACTACTTTGTAAATCTGTAAGGAGTCTGTGCACTTGAGGAACAGCAGTCAAGGGTTAATTTTATGATCCAGTGGTCCAGAATCAAGGGACTACCAGTGGAAAGTGACAAATGATAACCTCATTTTTACAGACCTTTTGAAACTTTGGGAGAAGCAAGAAAAACACTGTCGTTTGCTGGTGTAGTTTGGGGAAAAGTGGTGAAAATAGAATTAATTTTTGTTACAGGAAGGCAACAGAATAACACAGGTTGTGTTTGTGAGGCTATGTGCGTGAATCATTTCATAGCAAAGCAAAAATTGAGCCTTTTCCATAGAGGGCAGATCTTGCTAAGTTCTGCATATTTACTAACACTGCTAAAAGTAGTGCTTGGGATCTATTTACTGAAATAGATCATAATTTGTTGAGTTGAGTAGAATTTAAAGTAGTGACTATGCTCATATAGGGCACATGAGCTTTACCAAGCCTACCTTAGGATGAATGGTAGGTATTTATACTCCTCAGGGGAGATCACTCATCCCAGATAGGCAGTGTGATATAGTAGATAAAATTTATACTGGTGTGTATGTATATGTGTGTGTATATATATATATATATATATATATATATGTATATATGTATATATATGTATATATACATGTATATATATACATGTATATATTTAGATGAATCAGTAGGGCTGGATTGGGGTGATATAATGGGAAAATATATACATGTGTGCATATATGTATATATGTAAAATGTGTGTATATATCTATACATATAGATATATATGTATACGTATGCATGTAGACGAGTCAGTAGGGCTGGACTGGAGTCCCAGTTCCAACACTAATTGGCTGTATGACTTTTGCCAAATTATATAAATTCTCTGAGCCTCAGTTTCCTCACTCTTTAAATTAGATAATAGCACTGCTTACTTTATACAGAGGTGGGAAATGTACTTTGTAAAATATTATACATTTGGGTTTTATCATTTATTATTATTTTGCATAGAAACCAAATTATTATTATATAGAAACCAAAAGGAGCATAGCCAGTGGGTGGTGAGTTATCAGAAAGAGACATAAAATCTCCAGTAATTCCTAGGGGGAGGATTCTTAAACACTGAGGCAATGTGTATTATGTAGTCCAAGTGAAATCCAATTACACCTATCTACTAGAAAGAAGTGACAGGACTTGGGGAGGCTAGGTGATACAGTGAATAGTGCACTGACCTGGAGTCAGAAGGACCTGAGTTCGGATCTGGCCTCAGACACTTAATACACACACACACACACACACACACACACACACACACACACACACACACACAGTCACACAAAACTAGCTTGTGACCTTGGGCAAGTTACTTAACCCCAATTGCCCTCCAAAAAGAAAAAAAAAACAAGAAGTGAAAGGACTATGGGTCTTAGTTTCATGATTGTTTGTCCTAAAAAAAAAAATGGAAAAAATGTGTATCGCCCTATAAGCCACTTGGTGATTGGCTCTCTGAATTCCCCAGATACTTTCTTTCTGTGACCTTTAAAATTTTAGTACAAAGAAAGTATTAATTGCTAGGGTCTCTGATACTCCTGGGGAATCCAAGCAATCTGTTGCTTTCATAGGGTCATCGATTTAGAGCCAGCAGAGACCTTAAAGGTTATTGATTATGGCCTCATATTTAAAAAACAAACAAAAAAAAAACCATAAAGATGAAAACAGTGAAAGAGCAAATGACTTCCCTAAGATCACAAAGGTAAAAATACAAAGCAGAGCTGGGATCTGAACTCAGGGCATCTAATTCCAAAGTCAGTATTCCTTCCATCACTCCATGCTGAGTGAAAAGAAGAAGAAGAAGAAGAAGAAGAAGAAGAAGAAGAAGAAGAAGAAGAAGAAGAAGAAGAAGAAGAAGAAGAAGAAGAAGAAGAAGAAGAAGAAGAAGAAGAAGAAGAAGAAGAATGCTATCTCTTATCCCAGAGCAAAACCTGGTTTGATTGCTCTAACTTGCTACTGTGCAAGCCACTATACCCTAGTGGGCAATATCACAGCATTGTACATTAAAGAGATGAGTTTTGCCAAGATTATTGTTTCAAAGACCTTATGTAGATGGAGAAAAACCTAAGCGGCCATTAGAATGATATCAGTTTATTCAATGCCTAATGTTGAAATGTTACATGATGCAGGACAAGTTTCCTAGTTTCTCTGAGGTGCGTTATATATTTGTTTGTAGAGAAATCATTAAAATGTATATACTTTATTCCATGATTTTGCTATTTATAAATCTTGTTTATAACTATTGCTCATTGATAGGTTTCTATTGTTGCTATTATTGTTTTTTTTTTTTTTAAAGCAATTGGGGTTAAGTAACTTGCTCAAGGTTACACGGCTAGTCATTATTTATGCGTGGGTGCTCATTTTCTGAGGCCGGATTTGATCTCGGGTCATCCCAACTCCGAGGCTGGCGCTCTTACTCACTGTGCCACCTAGCCGCCCCTTTAGGGCAATTGGGGTTAAGTAACTTGCCCAAGGTTACACGGCTAGGTTTTTTTTTTTGTTTGTGTGGATTAAGTGTCAGAGGCGGGCTCCGAACTCAGGTCCTTCTGACTCCAGGGCCGGCGCTCTATTCATTGCGCCACCTAGCCGCCCCGCTATTATTGTTTTGTATGGGGGGGCAGTTTTATTCCCTCAGCTTGGCTATTTCCATGTTAAATTTTTAATAGTAATACACTTCATATTATATATTGTTGCTGATATTAAAATACCTTATAGAATAAAAAAAAGAAAGAAAGCTAGCTGGAGGAAAGGTCCAGGAAATCTTTTATAATCCTAAGTAGTTCCACAAGAATGCAATTTGACTTGAGATTACTATCTAGCAGAGCAGGGCTTCTTAAACTATTTCCTTCTCAAGACCCCTTTTCACCATTTGGCAGTGTTTGCTGGCCTTTTGTGGCCCGAGGGCATGCTCAGTACAAAGTGTTTATGCTTTGTGTTCAGAACCAAGGCTGAAGTGGAATTGTACTATGCAGAAATAATTGAGATTTATTATGCGTTTGAATTTTAATTAATTTTCAGTTGTTGAACATTAGAAACCTTTCACTATTGCCAAATTTTTGACAAGGTCATGACCCACAGTTTAAGAAGGGCTGAGAGAGGTTGAATTGTTCAAATATCTTGAATAAGAGCGGACCCAACCTCTTTAACCAGTCCCATGGGTACCACAGATAGAGCACAGTGTAGGCTCAGCTGAGTCACTCTGGTCTCTAGGGGCTGGACTAAAATTAAATTGGCCTGTGGTATGAAATTATAGGGAGGAATAGAGTTAAGGTCAAAGAAAAGAGACAGAAACATTTGTCACAGAATATTTGCTTATGTGTGAAACTTGCAATTTTTTTTTCAAACATCTCTTTCCAAAGAGTTCAAACCTATTTTCTTTGATATGAAGCTGGTCATTCAGGAGCTTTCTAGGAAGCACTTTTCCTTCCAGGATGTGTAGGCTACATAGAACATGCTAGGACAGTCAGGTGGCCCAATGGATAGAATGCCAGGCCTCAGACAATTACTTAACTGTACGATCTTAACCCTGTTTGCCTCAGTTTCTTCACCTGTAAAATAAACTGGAGAAGGAAATGGCAAACTACTCCAGTATCTCTAACAAGAAAACCCCAAATGAGGTGTGACTTAAATGCATGAACAACAAAGGACCATGCTACTTTGCAGAGAAACTCCATTGGAAATGAATAAGGGCTTAGAATGAGATCAGGGCAGGTAAAAATAATTAAAAAAATTCTGCCTTTACATTCCTCTCCCTTTCTAAAATCCATCCCAATC
Organism: Gymnobelideus leadbeateri; assembly: GCA_011680675.1. Lineage (NCBI taxonomy): Eukaryota > Metazoa > Chordata > Mammalia > Diprotodontia > Petauridae > Gymnobelideus > Gymnobelideus leadbeateri. Next base: position 114,696 of record WOXC01002266.1, read on the forward strand.
TTCTTGATCTGGGGATTCTGGAACCTGGCTATAATATTCCTGGGAGTTTTATTTTTGGGATCTTTTTCAGGGGGTGATCGGTGGATTCTTTCAATCTCTATTTTGCCCTCTAGATCTAAAACATCAGGGCAATTTTCCTTGAGAATTTCTTGAAGGGTGATTTCTAGGTTCTTTCTTTGATCATGGCTTTCAGGTAGTCCAATAATTTTTAAATTGTCTCTCCTGGATCTATTTTCCAGGTCAGTGGTTTTTCCCATGAGATATTTCACATTGCCTTCTAATCATTTGTTTGTTTGGATCTGCTTAACAGCATCTTGATTTCTCATAAAGTCATTAGCTTCCATTTGCTCCAGTCTAACTCTGAAGGAATGAATCTCCTCAGTGAGCTTCTGAGATTCTTTTTCCATCTGGCAAATTCGACTTTTTACGGCATTCATCTCCTCATTGCCCTTTTGGGCCTCCTTGGCCATTTGAGTTAGTCTATTTTTTAAGGTGTTGTTTTCCTCAGTCAGGCTGTTAACCCTCATTTCATACTTTTCCTGCATCCTTCTCATTTCTCTTTCCAATTTTTCCTCCACTTCTCTTATTTGATTTTTAGAGTCCTTCTTAAGGTCCTCTATGGCCTGTAACCCGCTCATATTTTCCTTTGGGGCTTTTGGAGCAGGATTTCTGACCTCAGAGTCCTCCTCCTGTTCTATGCTTCGATCCTCTTTGCCCCCAAAATAGGAATCTAATGTTGCATTTTTCTGTTTAATTTGTTTCCTTTGCCTTGGCATGTTGCCACTTAATTACTTGACTTTGGGGCTTGTTGCCACAGTATGACTCTGCCACCAGACAGGGGAGCTTCCGTCCCGAACATGGGAGGGGGGGGGACAACTTCCGTTTCTGGCAAGCTGGATACCCACCCCAGACCTCCCCCAGCCCAGACCACAATCCAGATCCAGGGAGGTTAAAGCAAGAGCAATTACCCCCCAAGACTAATCGCTGGAACTCCCTATAGTTCGCAGGCCAGGAACTGGAGCTGCCACTGAAAACTACAAAATGGCGTGTCTCCTCAGCGGCTTCTAGCCCCCAGGGGAGGAAGCTGACGCATTCCCCAAATACTGGTCCCAAAGTCCATACGGCATTAACCTTTCACTTTGTCCTAGGCATGTCTATGTTGATAATTCTGGAATTGCCACAGCAGCTGGTGTTCTGGGGTCCCTCCAGCCTGCTGCTGGCCCTGCCACCCTGGGGCTAAAACCATGGCTCAAGTGGACCTGGGCTCAGCTCTCCGCACTGCGTTTTTGGCTCTCAGAGCGCTGCGCTGGTCCTTCCTGCAGGGCTGCTGGGCTGTCCTCAGCGGGAGGTTAGCTTCTCTGTGTCATTCTGTGGGTGCTGGGGCTCCAGAAGTTGTTCAGAGTTCCCTTTTACATAGTTTGGAGGTGATCTGGGGGGAGAGTGCCTTGGACATGCTGTTTCTACTCCGCCATCTTCAATCCATCCCAATCTTTAGTCAGAAGGTAATTAAATACCTCAAATGATTTGAGGGGCTTCATAATTCAATTCAATTAAACCATTTTTTAGCACCTGCTGTAAATAAGTCCTGTTGTGATACATACTAGCACTATGGCCCCAGGCAAGTTATTCAACTTCTCAGTGCTCCAGGCAACTCTCTCAGTCTCTTAAATTCCAAAGGAGGTGATAATGACTTGAATTATTAGAGAGGCTTTCTGTATCTAGGAGTTCATTATTTCAATGAAATCACAGATCTAGTACCTATATGCAAGGTCCTCAGCTAGGAAGTGAGGTAATACAAGATGGAAAAAAGAAAAGTTTCTACCCTCAAAGAACTTACAACCTAATAGAGGAAATAAGACACATCCACAAATAAGCATGATGGGGAGATAGACTGTGATAAGGGAAAAATAGAAATCCAGATAAAGAAACTTAAAGGAAGAGACTCCTTTTATCTGGAGGAGAGAATGAAAGCATAATGGAAGACTTCATAGGAATGGGTGTCACTTGAACTGGACCTTCAAGGAAGAGAAGGATCTCTAAAGGTAAAGAGATACGAATGAAGTGTATTTTGGAAATAGAAGACAGCTCACATCTCTGTAAAGAGGCAGGATGAGAGAGTGTGATAATAGCCAATGTCCAGTATGGATAGAAAATGAGGCAACTGAAGAGGAATAGTATGACATAAAAATCAAAGAGGAGGTTGGAGTCAGATTGCAGAGAATCTTTAAAGTTAGGCTAATGAGTTTGGATTCAGTGGACACCCACTGAAGGTTTCTGAGCTAGGAAAATGGCAAGTGGATACCTGTGCATTATGAAGATTGTTTTGACAGGTATGTGAAGAATGGGATTAGACAGGGAAGAGAGATTAGAGAAAGGGAGAGCAGTTGTGAGACATTTAAAGTAGTCTAGGAAAGAGAGAAGAAGAGGGTATAAGGTGGTACCAGTGTGATTTAGAGATGTGAGGAAAGATAGAAAAGACTTCATGGAGATAGAGTTGACAGAATTTGGCAATTGCCTGGATATATATCATCAGGGAGAGGAATGAGGAAGGAATCAAAGAGTACTTGCAGGTTTTGAGCCTGAATAACTGAGGGATTGGTGGTGCAATTAGGAGAAATAGGAAGACAGGAGGAGGGAATTGGTTCAAGTCAGAAGATGAGTTGTGGGCATGATCACTTTGAACTGTCAGCAAGAACTCTAGGGGAGATGTCCAGCAGGCAGCCAGATATACAGAACTGGAACTCAGGGGAGAAATGAGGATCAGACATTAATCAGCTTCATAGAGGAGGTAACTGAAGACATGGAAGCAGATGAGAGTGCCAAAAAAAAGTAGAAGTGCCTCGCATACAGTAGGTGTTTAATAAATACTTATTAAATTGCATCTAATTAGAAAATGAAAGAGGTTCCAAAAAAGAATCTGAGAAATAATTAAGAAAACTTTATATGTGTATGGAGCTTTAAGGTTTACAAAATGTTTTCTAATAAAAGCATTACTATCCTAATATTTGCAGATGAAGAAACTGAAGCATAGAGAATTTGCTCAGGGGTATAAAAAGAATTCAAACTCAGGTCTCTCTTGCCTCTGGGAATAGAGCATTTCTTTCTTTCTCTCTTTCTTTCTCCCTTTCTTTCTTTCTTTCTTTCTTTCTTCCCTCCTTTCTTTCCTCCTTTTTTTCCTCCTCCTCCTCCTCCTCTCTCTCTCTCTCTCTCTCTCTCTCTCTCTCTCTCTCTCTCTCTCTCTCTCTTTCTCTTTCCTTTCTTTCTTCCTTTCTTCCCTCCTTTCTTTCCTCCTTTCTTTCTTTCCTCCTTTCTATCTATCTCTATCTTTTCTGTCTACTCTATCATCTATTTATTATCTATCTATTTTTTACTTTAGCATATTGACACTTAAGAATAAAAGAAGACAGGGTAAGCAGGAAGAAGACAGAGCAGGAGACCAGAGGAAGGATAACCAAGAGAGCTGGTGTTCTGGAAACTAGGGATAGATACATCATCAAGAAGGAGAAGGTATTTAACAGCTGCTGCAGAAAGCTCAGTATATAGCGGCTGGAAACGGGGGGCCATTGGAATGGGTAATTAAGAGGTCTCCAATGATCTCAGAGTATAGTGAGATGAATTCTAGATATTAGGCCAAGTATCTGACTTGGGAACTTATACTTCAGGGATAATAGGAAAGCCCCAGCCTCTCTGGGGTTAAGTTTTCTCACCTATAAAATGAGAAGGTTAGATAAAAGGGGCTTTTACTTCCTTCTCAGTTCTTAGTCTATGATACTATGATTCAAGAAGAAAAGGTCCAGTAGAGTGATGGGGAGACACTACAGGATACTGCTTAGTTAAGTTCATCATCAGACTCAGAGAGAAAGGGATAGACTACTCTTTCTAAAAGTTTAGCACTGTAGAAGAGTGATGAGAGATAATAACTTGAAGAGACACCCCACCCCATGCCATAAAATGTCTTCCCCTAAGCACCTGTCACAGCTCCTAAAATCCTTAAGAGTTTAATCTAGTCACTCTGTTGAGTTAAAGCATGACTTCCAGAAAATACCAATTAAAATGAACATGTGTTACCTGGAAGGAATATCCATTATTACAAATTGGTTTAGTGAGTCATCATTTTGTTGAGAATAGAGCCCTAAGAATGAATCAAAAAGCACGTAAATTTCTATGAAAGTCAAGGGACAAGAAAGGTACACCACACATATGTCTGGTAATGACTCAGATTGGGTAATGCCATGGAGTGTCAGGAGTTGGGGGTTGGGTAGGGCTGGGTAGTAGCATGGAGCCTGGAACACCCAAGGGAGCAAGATGTCACCAAAAGTAATCCATCTCTATCACAATTCTGCCTAAGGCTTACTTCTACACCCCCTCCCTTTCCAAAACTATGACCACATCCTATCCCTGTCTTGGCTTTGAGCATGGTGAGAAGAAAGGAATGCCAGGGAAGCTAAAGGAAGAGTGAGAAGGAAATCCAGAAAGGGTATCTGAAAGTTGTGTAGTTGTATTTTGAATTTAGTTCAATTCAATTTAACAGACATTTGTTACATGGTATAATGGAAATCAATCAACAAAAAAAGCATTTATTAATCACTTATTTGCCAGGCATTTGGGGAAACTCTAGTGACAGAAAGGATCCCAGATAGAGAATCAGACACTCTTGGTTCCATTCAAACCTCTCCTAACAAACTGTGGTAACTGGGGAAAGTCACTTAGGTTCTTTGAGTATTGTATTCCACACCTATTAAGTAAATGGCTGCACTAGGGGATACATAAGGTCCATTTCAGCTCTAGATTACATAATTAAGCACCTCAATTACTGTGTACAAGTCATTATGATTGGTGCTGGTAGTTCCTCCCTTCCAAAACCTGTAATACAGTGGAGGAGAAAAGAAATATCAGGAAAAAATTATAACATGAAATGTACAATTATCATTTTTATTGCACTGTTACAGAAATGTTTGTTTTAGTCGATAAATTAAAAATAAAAATTTAAAAATTTATAACGTAAAATAGATTAAGTGGTGAACAGTATGGGGCAAGGGTAACCATTTCTAGGTAGGGTAATGAAGATAAAAGTCCTAAATGACAGGAATACTGTTAACCTTCCCCTTCCTACCTTATGGAGGTATTGTGAGGATCAAGGGAGATAACATGGGAAGCATTTTTCAAAACTTAAAGGGCTACGTAAAGGCTAGGACAGTGATGATGATGCTAATAAAAGTAAGAAAGAGATTTCTACATTGCCTTTTCTCAAATGCTGAACTAAGGCACACACACACACACAAAAAAAAAAAAGCAGGGCAGAAGACAATTTCCTGATACTTCTTTGAGACAGTGGCAGTATAGAGAAAACACTTCGGATCTGGCAGGTAGTCCAGGCCAGGGAAAGAGCTGACAGACCTAAGTGATGCCCCCAGAAATGACTGCAGGTAGGAAGGAAGGTTACAGTGAAAATGAATTTACTACAATTGAGTAAACTTTAAAGATTTAAGACAGCAAAAACTAAAAACAGAAAAAAAAAGAGAGAAAAAAAGGGCAGCTAGGTGGCACAGTGAGTAGAGCACCAAACCTGGAGTTAGGAGGACCTGAGTTCAAATCTAGCCTCAGACACTTAAAACACAAACTAGCCATGTGACCTTGGGCAAGTCACTTAACCCCAATTGCCCTCCAAAAAGCAAAAAAAAAAAAAAAAAAAATTTAAGACAGAGCAGCCCCATCCCCAGTGTCAATAGGAATCAAGTTGGATTAGATCCAAATACTCAGAAGTTGAAAATGACAGGGCATGTCTAGAGATTTACCTTCCATGAGATTCCATCCTACCCATGGCAAATGATGATGCTATAAGGCTTTATCATTCCAGTGGATGGAAACTCTGCCACAGGCAGGGCTTGCCTTAGATAATGGGAAAACATGATGAAGCTCATCTTGCTAGTCTCTCCCTTCCTCCACCATCCTTTTTCACCTTCCTGCCATACCTCTTATCCTCTTTCTCATCATCCATATTTTAAGGAAAAATTCCTATTTTGGTTTGTTCTTTTTTAAAGGTTCACTTAGTGAGTGCTTTTATCATATGATTGACTTGATAGTTGGCCCCAGTTGTGATTTGCATTCTATCCTGGCCAACTTAATTGCTATCTGCCTTAACGCCATACGTATGCCAGTCTCCACCTCCAGGACCATGTTCAAATCAAGACTGCAACACTATAGGACAGGATATGTCAATCAATTCTCCTTTGGCTCTACTCATTTTTCCTCTGACCTTCCAAACCAAAATACCCTTCCCTACCCACAGTCCTCCTATAAGTCTTACTTCTTCCTGTTAGAATGTAAACTACTTGTAGACAAAACCTGCCTCACTTTCATATCTGCATCTCTAGAGTACTGGGTCTGGTACACACTAAGTGCTTAATAAATGTTTTTTTTCATTCATTCGATACATATAGAAAAGTAAAATACTTCTTAAAACTGTTGTCTTCCTCCTCCCTTCATCTACTCTTCCTCTTCTCCTCCATTCTCTCAACCTTTCTCTACCCAGTCTTTTCTGACCTTATTTCCTGAATCTGCTACTACTTTTCTCTGCCTTTAGTCTCTTCTTCCCAAATTCATGTCTCTCTTCCAGAGTGGAGCAAAGGAGACCAAAAACAATAAAGAGAGATGGAGAAATGTATGACTGACTGCCCCAGTTCTTAATTAAGATGCTCTTAGTTTCTGAACACTTCTGAGTCTGGGCAATACAATTCAGCATTCAATTGAATACTGCTTTGTATATTCTTTCATATGTGTAGTTTTGTCTCCCTCAGAAAATTATAAGCCTCTTAGGACAGATGACTCAGCTAAATAGTCTGTCCACCCCTTGACCAGTGCCTAGTTCCCATGACCTTCTAATCTTCTCAGAACAAACTTTATTTGTCTCTGTTCAAGCAAGCATGTAGCACAGTAGATAAAATACTGGGGCTGGAGTCAGAGAGATCTAAATTCAATCCAGTCTCAGATACTGTGACCCTAGGCAAGTCATTTTACCTCTGTGTGCCTCAGTTTCCTCATCTACAAAATGAGACTAATGATAGCACCTACCTCCCAGGATTGTTGTAAGGGCTGAAAAAGTTAATATCTGTAAAGTACTTTGCAAATCTTTTATTTCTTTTTGGAGGGCAATTGGGATTAAGTAACTTGCCCAAGATCACATGGCTAGGTTTTTGTTTGTGTGTGTTAAGTGTCTGAGGCCAGATCTGAACTCAGGACCTTCTGACTCCAAGGCTGGCGCTCTACTCACTGCACCACCTAGCCAACCCCATACTTTGCAAATCTTAAAGCACCATGAAAATTAGAGTTGCTATTTGTTGTTATCATCATCATCATCATTTGCAGGATCCTGTTCTGTGCTTCCAAAAGTGACAGTTTGCTGATATGATAACATAATCAGGGCTAACATCTTCATGACATGAATTTGTTCTTAGAAAGCCTGACAAATTGAAATGACTTAAAACAAATTTTTCCATGGCCAAAGATGGTCCCTTTAAATAGAGGATGTGTTTCTGTGAAATACAAAATGACTAGTGGTGCTGGAGACATAGCAACTGTTCAATGAATCCTGTAGGATGAAATGAGAGAATGTGGTCAAGGTGCTCTATGAACCTGAAAGCATCATGTAAATGGGAGCCAGTATTGTTTTATTGATTGATATGGGAACGTACAGAGAATAAAGGCAGTGCCTCTCTTCTTTGTACGCTGGAATGCCCATGCATGGATATTCATGCCACCATTTGAAATTTTTTTTAAATTGAAATCTTTGGATGAAGTTTTTAGGAGCTGCTGTAAATAGAGAAGACACTGTGTGGAGTTGGTATTTCTGGTAGCAATTTTAGTCTCTTTAATAATTTTTTTTCAAATGGCAATGTAATAACTGCTAATACTTCTTTTTATTTCTCAAATTTTCAAGGTCAAAGAGGAGTATAAGGAGAAGGTCAAAGTGGAGGGAATAAAGATGGGGAAGGAAGGAGGAAGAGTGAATAAGCATCTATGTAGTACCTACTATGTGCAATGCAATAACTGTTAATATTCCTTTTTGTTTCTCAAATTTTCAAGGTCAAAAAGGAGAAGGTCGAAGGAGGCAATAGAGATGGGGAAGGAAGGAGGAAGACTGAATAAGCATCTATGTGGTACCTACTATGTGCCAGGCATATTTTTACAAATATTTTCTCATTTGATCGTCACAACCTTCAGAGGGAGGTACTATTACTATTTTCATTTTACAACTGAGAAAATGGAGGTTAAGTGACTTGGTCAGTGTCATACAGCTAATATGCCAGATGCTGGATTTAGATTCTGGTCTTTCTAAGTCTAGGTAGGTGGCTCAATGGAGAGAGCACTGGGCCTGAAGCCAGGAAGACTCAACTTCCCAAGTTCAAGTCTGGCCTCCAACACTTACTAGCTGTATGACCTTGGGCAAATCATTTAACTTAATTTGCTTCAGCTTCCTCATTTGTAAAATGAGCTGGAGAAGGAAATGACAAACTAGTTCAGTATCTTTGCCATGAAAACTCCAAAAATGGGTTCACAAAGAGTTGGACATGACTGAAAGCTAAACAATAACAACAAACTTCCTAAGTCCAAGCCCAGTGCTCTATCCATTTGCACCATCAGCTGTTTCCTCTGGAAAGAAGACAGATGATATTTAGATCCTAAGCCTATTAGGTTGACCAATGGTATTAAGGCTCAGTAATGCTCTATTCCAACACCAACCAGGTCCAGAACTAATACTAGGATGCCAAAGTTGAGTCTCACATGCCACCATATTGGTTAGGGGAGAGATAGATGATTCCTTACCTATGAGACAGAATGACCAACCAACAAGGTTGCTTTCTTGACTAGCCCAAGACTCCCAGCCCATCCAGGGCCTCTCAGTCATCATGCCCCTGAAGCAGGGGCTCTTCACAAAAGAGTAGGCACAATGTGAATCTCTCATATCACCTTAAGAACCTTAAAATAATAGACTTAACGACTTGAGCTGGGGGAAGTGACTAACTAACTGGAGGGAAGATAGAGGATTATTCAAGGAAAATTGCTATTGACCCAGCTGGTTAAATCCAGCTGGTGCTCAGCTACTCTGGACTCTCTTTGCATTAATTTAAGAAATTTCTTCTATTATGGTGAAATAGAAAGTTGGCTTGCTCTAGAATCATAGGATCTGAGCTCAAATCTTCTTTTCTGTCATTACTTACATGGGTTTAGGCAAGTCATCTCTCTGTGTTCCAGTTTCCTGATTTTTAAAACAAAGAGGCTTCACTACTTGATTTCCAAAGTTTCTTTTGACTATGGTCTTAGAGCTCTTCCTCTCCCATTTCATCCATCTTCTGATAGTCAATGAAAATTAGACTTCTCTTGAAAATTTTGTATTTTTGGTAACCTCTTTAAGGTTGACTACTTGTTTATTCCCTCTGATATTCCTTTTGCCTCAGTTTCCTTATCTGTAAGATGAACTGGAGGAAGAAATGGCAAACCATTCTAGAATTTTTGCTAAGAAAACCTCAGAAGGGGTCCTAAAGAGTTGGACATGATGGAACAATAACAACTGAGGCACAAAGCCAAAAGGAAGAATTGGCTTACTACCTGTTCTCCTACTTAACTTTTAGATCTACTACCCCTCTGCTACTTCCTTTAAAGGAAGCTCTAGTCTGTCTAGTTCCTTGTTGTTATCTACAACTCTCCAGGTCATGTCCTTCCACCATTCATCCTACAGCTTTCTTTTCTGTGTCCTTTTCCCTGGACCACTCAAATACTCTTCCCCTATAGCAAGTCCAGCTACTAGTAAAATATTTTTTATCAATATTTTGAGCAAAGACAAGCAATTCCTTTTGTTTGTCCTCCCCTGTTTTCAATGGCTTATGTTACATGTGTTTGCAAAGCAATGAAATACATTTTACAAGTCACAAAAAAACCACAGATTAAAAAAAAAACAAAACAGACAACAAAAAGGAAAACTACTGTCTCCCTATAGTATAGTCATGGTATCTAATAAGAGTTGCATGTACCTCTTTGAGACAAATAAAAGTCAAAAGGAGAGGTGGTCTCTAAGTTGCTTCTGAATTCTGATGCTTTAAATTCTACAACACTGAAAGAATTACGATTTATGCAAGACATTATTCTAAAATCTGTGTGGGACACAAATTATGTGAAGACCTTTATGGTACCTAGAAGATTCTGACAATGGTTATAAGTGTAGAATACTTTCTTCTCATGGAAAATGACAATGTCAAAAAAATCTACATATAAATACATTTCATTTAGACCAGACCTGTGATGTCATTGGTATAGACAGTTCCCAGCCAGAAACTTCTCTCCAAATGATCTGAAACTTACAATTTTAGACAGTTGCCTGGGGCCTGGTGCCATAGAACCGGAACTGTGAGCAGAATAACTGGAACCCTAGTTTTCCTGTCTTGCCTCTCACTGAAATTATCACGCTTTGAAACTGGGAAAAACTAAACTTATTAGAAAGAGGCATTTAAATTTTGATTACTAAATACCAAGGCATTTATACCAGGCACAAGATAAATGTTGAACTGGTACTGGACAACAATCCTCAGTATGACTCAAAAAATGCCTGCAAATGTACACAAAGATCTGATTTTGGTCGCACAGTATCTACTTTTTGCTGTCTGCAACTGCAGAGAAGTCAATAAAGAATATGACACAGGCCACGTCAAGACTAGCTACAATAGTAGGCCTACTGTTATTCCAGGGCATAGCAACAGTAGCAACTGATTGCCTGAGATCATCTATTCAGCCTTTAATGAGCTGTGGTTTGAACTCAGTTCAGCCTTATACCAGTCACCAATTAAGAGTGAAGTTAGCAGCACTGCTCCCAATTTAGTTTTCCAGAGAGCGGTTTGTGGGCAGATTTGTGAGAGACAATCACTAGGACTGCACTTCCTTGCTAGAGAGGAGGTTATATGTAGGTTGGGACCTGGGGTGGGATATAGGGACTGTGTGACAGGAAGGAAGGATAACTGTAGAGGGTGGGATCCTGCTGGAGAAGAACCGACAGCCTTCTTTGCTTTAAAACAAATGCAAGGAACCTGGCCTGAGATGAAAAAAGCATTTGTTCCCAACTATTAAACTTAGTTTTCTCACCAGGACATTTTTTCCAGTCCCTTTGACCATGTTAGAAATTCAAGGATGAAGATAATCCCTTTCTCTAACTTGTTTTTGTTGTGCTGCAAAACCGTTTGAGAGATGGAACCTTTGGGCATTTGTCAGAAAGGTCTAATGTACATTTTTGCTCCTTTTCAATGAGTATTCAGCAAACTTCAGGTCTGTAAAAATTCTTCGTCGCTGCCTATTTTCTCATCTCTGGGGGCCAGGCACTGCAGCGTTATCTGAGAGCCGCCAGCTGTTGCTATTACAGACAGCATTCAATGTTGCATTCATCTGAATATGTACTGTTATGTGGCAAGATCTTGGGGAAATGTGACTTTGTTGTGGTGGTGATGCACTTCTTTTGACGGAGCTCTTGAATATTAGTATTAGTCAAACTTGGTTCCCTGAATGACTGGAATAATTTTTTAGACTTTTATTGACTTTCGTAGCATAGAATTAGATACCCTCCTCTCCCAAAACTAAGCATAATTAAAACCTCAGAATACTGACTTAGGTCCCGTATAAAATATTTCTCAATGTGTTCTGTCTCTAGGATGGGAAGAGGACTCCAAAATTCTTCAATTAGGACCCATTGACTTTATCAACTTAATGGGAAACTTGTGAAACATTGTGACTGAAAGAGAATAAATAGCTCATCTACTGGCAATTATTTTTCTAAATAAGGTAATGTACCTTCATTAAGGCTATCAGTGCCCGAGAGTAAATAAAAATGTGTGAATTCTTTAAATGTGATTGAAACATATACTTTTATACATGGGTGTGCTGGAGCCAGCTCCAACCAGCTGCTTGATAAATATTCAGTGTGAGCATTTACACCTTGGAAATCAGCAAATGCTACAAAAAAAAAAAAAAAAGGTAGATTTGTTATTTTGTTGATTTGTCTCTAGATAGACTAAACTTGTGTGCTGTAAGTACATTTTCCCCCTAGGGAGCTAGTTGTTAAACATTTACCAACATAGCCTGATATTTTTTAATTTTCAAGCAGGAATGCAAGGTCAGTCAAAATTTTTATCTGATACCTAAAGGCATAGAGGATATTGAAATTATTAAAATAGAATTTCTTCATAATAGGAATATAATAACCCCTGATTCATAAAATGACCAACTTTTTTTTCTCCTATCAGGCACCTAAATCACTGTTTGGGAAGGGAGGAAAGCAGAAAAGAAAAAGCTTTTATTAAGTGACTACTATGTGATAAAAGCACCATGCTAGGTTCTTTAAAAATATTCTCTCATTTGTTTGATCTAACCCTGATAATTATTAATTTCAATATTATTGAGTTAGTGATTCAGGATATAATGGGTAACCAAACAACTATTCCACTGAATAGTTGAGAAAAACAGGCAAGGGAATTTAACCCAAAGACATTGCTTCTAGGAGAGAACAGATGAAAGACTGAGAGATGGAAATTTGTAGAATACCGAATATGAAGAAAAGAACTAATTTAGTATTAAGTTTAAAACCCTGAGTGTCATAAGGGGACAAAAAGGTTTGAAAATGCTACCATAAATAAAATCTATATTTTTAAAAATAGTAATATGCTAGAAAGATGAAGGCAAATAGTTTTAATGTGAAAAAAAGACAGAAATTTCTAGAACAATTGTGAAAATATAAGGAAGGAAATTATGCAGGTTCAACAAACACTTACTAATTTGATAACTGGATTGCAAGGAAGGGGGAGGATGCTTAATTCTGAATTCATGAAAAAAAATGAATTATAAGGTCCTAAGATCATTAATTTTAAGCTAGAGGAGACTTCAGGTTGACAGATTTAGTTCAAGTCTATTCTCCAGATAAGGAAAAAAGACTTGGCCAAATTGCATACAAGTAGGTTTGGCAGAACACTGGTGGAGAACACTCCAAATCCAGTGTTCTTAGCACTATATTGTGATGACACACCAGGATTTAAAGAGAAATGCAGTTTCACAAAGAAGCAAAAATCACAACTAAGAAAACAGGAACAAACAGAGATGTAATTAGCTTTGCCTTAAGGAATGTATCCAAATGTTTATCAAGTGTGCACTGTGTGAGGGGCACCATGTAAGAGTCTGAGGATATAAAGCCAATGCCTGCCTTCATGGAAGTTATTGTTCCTGGGTGTGTGTGTGTGTGTGTGTGTGTGTGTGTGTGTGTGTGTGTGTGTGAACAATAGAACTCTAAGAAGCAGATGGGTATAAATAAGATAATTGGAGAAAAGAAAGAACACTAAATTAAGTGCTGAGAAATATTTATCATAAGCAGTGATCATAGAACTGAATCTTGAAGAAAGCTTCAAGAATAATCAACCAATCAAACAAGCTTTTATTTAGAACTCTTTATGTTCTAAGCACATTTCATTTTACATTGCAGACGTAAAAAGAACCAATCTTTCCCTCATGTAGTTTATTTTCTAACAGGGTATGAATAACTTATTGGTATACTGTCTATATGCAAATTGATGACATTAAAATGGTTTTTTAAGTGTTTGAAAAGTTTGTTTTCTAAGTAGGTTAAACATGAATCCTATAGCCTTGTGCTTAATATTGATTCACATGAAAAATCCTCCTCTTTATTTATTTTTTCATCTATAGTGCAAAGATCATATTTAGCCTGACTCAAAGTCAAATGATCCCTATCCTAGGATTAGCTTTAGAGGGATTTTACTATATTTCTAATGAAATCAGAAATAGAAAATTATGCAGCTGGTAAACCAGAGTGGTAAACTTCAATAGTCTAAGATAAATATTTATCCTAACTGAAATTCTGGAATCTGACTCACTGTTATTCCACGTTTTTTCCCCATTATTTTGATGCCAACAGTGGCCCCAAGAAGAGTGCTTTGAGTGGGTGTCACCCTCCCTGACGTCAAACATAAAGGCTAGGTGAATCCTAATTTCTCTTTACACCTGTGCACAAACATACAAATACACACACATACACACACACACACACACACACTTATGGCTCTGCCATTCATAATTAGATTAATAAATTTATAAAAACCCTGATTTGACATTTATATTCCTTTCCAGAGGACTAGGAGTGGAGAAAGTATATTATCCATGTATGAAATAGTATACGTTATTATTTGTCCTATCCATAACTCATTCAGATTTCAAAGGGCCCATCCATGGTCTTAGCAAGTAAATACATGTTTACCTTACCCATACTATCCATGCTTTGAGAGATGAATATGAATACGATAGATGTATATGAAAAACCCTTCTCAGACACTGCTTGGCTTTTTCATCTGTTTTCATCTTCCCTGTAGCACTCACTCCTTATCCCAAATTTACTACTAGATCACCTTTTTTTTTACAGTTTCTTTGTGTGTGTGTGTGTGTGTGTGTGTGTGTGTGTGTGTGTGTGTGTGTGATATCATTTTATTAAGCAAGTGCTTTATTAACTTCTGGTTTACATCATTCATTTCTGCCAGATTTTGCGTTACAATTTTTCCCCATTTTCCCCCTACCCACCACCCTAGAATAGTAGTCCCACAGGATATCCCCTCATCCAATCTGCTCTCTCCCATATCTTCTCCCATACCCCCTTAGACTTTTCCATTAGAGCAAGGTGAGTCTCTGTGCCCCAATGACTGCACATCTTATCTCCCAATTACATGCAAAATAGTATTAATAATAGAATTTATATATATTTGAAACATTTAATTTTAAAACCTCGAATTTCCATTATACCCTTCTTGAGGTATAGAGACTACACCTGACACCTGGTCACATCATTACATTGAAAAATTTACCAGGTTGTACAAAAGTCTTAGTGCAGTTTTAGCAGCTTAAAATTGCACTAAGACTTTTGGAACACCCTTAATATAAGGTTAGGATAACGTATTGCACCTTTTAGTATCCTTGATGGTGTCCTTTGTCAGGTTGCAATCTAACTACTGTCCTTTAATAAATGTGACTGACGGTGCAATTGTTGCAAAAGCTACCCACCAATTGACTCCCTCTCTACCTACTCAATCCTGACCCAACAAGAAGAACCAATTTGCTTTATTTGTCCTCCCACACACTGAGACTATTTTTGACAATGGGGTGATGGTGTGGTGGTGGAAGGGATATATCCACCTGCCCAGAAAGACTATTTACCTATTAGCAAGCTATACTCTTACTACTGGTTAATCTATATCTATTGCCTAGGCCCGAGGTTCTTGTATCCCTTAGGAGTTTGCAACAATTATCCAAGGGATTTGTGCTAAAAATTCTTTCTTGCTGGTTAAGCAGTAATCAGTTCTAAAGATTATTGTAAGACATAAGCTCTAACAGCTTAAAACTATACTAGGACTTTTGTGGCATCTTGTTCATTAAATCTCCCTGTGACTTTTCAGCACATATTTGTTGTTGAAAGGAATGTAAGGAACAACAACAACAACAAAAATTGGAAATCACTGACCTATACTCTTTCTCTGAATTCTGACATCATATTGCCCAGTCCCTTTGATTGGATCACAGATTTAGAGTAGGAGGGTCTTAATGCCATCTCCTCCAAACCCCTCTAAGAGATGTAGTGGCTTATCCCATAGCTAATAAGTATCTGAGAGAAGATTTTAATTCAGGTCTTTCTGACTAACCCTTTGAGAGACAATAAATATAGGAAAATATCTAGAGCATTGCTCTTGGAGTCAGAAAAAACCTGAATTTGAATGTAGCTTCAGATACTTAAAATATGTGCTACTCCATGCAAGCCCCTTATTCTTTTAAAGTATCAATTTACTACTCTGTAAAAAAAAAAAAGAAAGAAAAGAAAGAAGGATAACAAAATCACCTAACCCAGAGGTTTGTTGTGAGAATGAAATGAAAGAATGAATACGAAGCATTTTCTAAAACTTAGTGTTATATACATTTCTGCTATTATCATTACCCAGGCATCTAGTTTGGGTTCCTGGCTCCTGCTTCCTGAGCTCTACAAACCTGGATTTTGTACATACACTTTATAAACAACTGCCCTCTCCCTTTCTTGGGTGACTTAGGATACCTAAAAGCACCACCATATGTCCTTAGCTCATACAATCTAAATTTCTCATTTTACACCTCAGGAAACTGAGACCCTGAGAGAGAAAGTCACCTGTCCCAAGGTTATGAGCAATTGGATGGCAGTTGGGTCCAGAAACAAGGCCTCCTGCCATAGCCCTCTTGGCTCCATTCCCTGCCACTGGCTTTCTCACTCTTACAAGAACAAAAAACAGTAACATTAGTTCTTTAAAGGAGGTCCCTAAAATGTTTATTGGTGCCTTTGCTTGATGGTTTCTCTGAGCAGCCAGCTAATTCTCTCTTGCCTCTCACAAGTGTCTGTGTGGGCTCCTGAAGGTCATTGCCTGAGTTCTCTCATAACCTGAAGGTCTCTTCTGTCATCCACAGACATACTCCATGCATCTGCATGGCTGCAATGGGAGTTCTCCTGCCAAACCTAGGCAATTTAGCTAATGACTTAGTCCTAATATAGTGAAACCAGAGGAGCTCCATATCCAGAAGCTTGCAATGGTCTAATAATAGCTGTCAGTGAGGCTACATTTGGTGGAGAGTTTGCTTTTTCCTAGAAAAGATGACTCTGTCCCTTCAGTAATTGAATTGGTCAGTTGTTTTCAAACTACATTGTAGGGGCAGGTAGTTCTGGTGCTAGGTAAGACCCTGGAAAGTTCCCTACAGCTTTTCTAGTGACTCTAAAGAGAAGGTATAACCCCTGCTGAATGGGAAAATGTCTCACTTGACTTAGCACCATAAACTATTTCTCACATGTCTGGTTGAACATGCTTCTTTTAAATTTATTTTTAAAGATACAAACACATTTTTATGTTTTTATGCAACCCACATTTCAAAGATATACTTTCCTCCCTTCCTTCCCCATACCACAAGCCATCCACTGTAACAAGGATTAAAAAAGAAAGAGGAAATAAAATTCAGGAAAATGAAAACAATAAAAATGCTACCTATTATTATTAAATGTTTTTTATTAATTTCTGTGCCCATGGTTACAGTAAAATGATAGAGGGATGATTTGTGCTAAAAACTCATTAATGGTGCCTTAAGCAGTAAATAATTCCAGTGAAGATTGTTAAGACAGTCGGCTTTAATAGCTTAAAACTATAGTAAGACTCTAAGGGAGCCGGGTATATTGAATTACCCTGGGGATTCACAATATATTTTTTGTTGCTGTTATTGTTGAAAAGGATTTGAAAAACAAACAAATAAAAAATTCTGGTATCAATGACCTAGACTCATTAACTTATTATTTTAGAGTCTTATACTGGATTTAAGCTATTGACCCACAAGCAAATTAGAATTTTGTCTTTATCCAAAAGATAACCTGACTCAGGTTTTTTAGAAACTTCAGCCTAATGAATAGTCCTGGCTCTGTAGAAGAGATAAAGGGATGGATAGCGGTGGTAGTGAAGGAAAAAAAGCATTCAGAAATGGAAGCTACATTTTTAAGAAGTCAGTACAAGTAAGATTAAAAAAAGAGCAGATTATAGGAAAATTTTACTACTGTGGGTATCTGGAAGTCTGGATCAGTGTTTCCCACTTTTTATTTCTTCTTTCTCAAATCCCTTTCAACCACAATAACAACAATGCACTGTGAATTCCCATGGAAATTTAATATTGTGGTGGAGGAAAGGTCCAATTTGAATTAATATTAGGACTATTTTAAATGAAAGCAATTGTAACAGTTTGAAGTATACTACAATGTATTTCCAGTATGTTTTCCTATAATGAAAAGTTGAATGTATTTTAAAATTAGAAGCATTTCAAGGCATATATATATTTAAAAACCCCACAATTCTATCAATAGTTTAGGCCCCTTGGTTTCACCAATTTAGAAGCTCCCTCCACCCTAAGACACAGTCAGCCAGTGAACAGGTATTTATTAAGCACCTACTATGTGCTGGGCACTGTAATAAGCACTACTGATACAAAGAAAGACATAAACCAGTCTCTGAATCTCATGAAATTCACATTCTAATTTTTTCTCACTTGTGATCTTAGGAAGTTAATTGTAGAACTCATAGGTTGAATCACTTGTCAGCATTTACCAGCAGAGATATTTGAACTCAGGTCTTCTGACTCTCATTCCAGCAGTCTCCACCTTATACCATATTGACTCTACAGAAATGATTTTAATATTAAAATGCTTAGACATCTCCCCGTTAAGTATCACCTTAGGTAAGCCACTAACTTCTCTGAGCCTCCTCTATAAGCTATGGCTAATGATACTTACTCTTAGAGATTTACAGGAGAATTGATTGGTACAGCACATACAAAAAACATTTACAAAGAATAACATAATTTTAAGCACAGCTGTGTTCATATAAATGTTTTATAACTAGCTCTCAAAAATGTACCTTTGATATACTTTTAAGTTTAATTGCATTATTAATATTTTATCACTCATTTTCTTCATTTCAGTCATGTCCAATCTTCCTGACCCGATTTGGTATATTCTTCATGAAGATACTGGAGTGGTTTGTCATTTCCTTCTCCAGTTCATTTTGCAGATGAGAAAACTGAGGCAAACAGGGCTAAGTGTCTTGCCCAGGGTCAAACAGCTAGCAAGTGTTGAGGTCACATTTGAACAGAGGTCTTCTTAACTACAAGCCTGGTTCTGTAGATTAACAGTCAGCAAAACAATATATCTAGCCTTGATTTGTGGTGTTTGCAAATTTCCAAGTGGTAATAAAATGCTCCCAATGAAAATTTAATAATCAACTCTTACAAACCGGTTAGAGCTCACAACTCTGATTATAAGGAACAATTTGGATAATTGCTAATAATATTAAGTGAAAAATCTTTGCAGGGTAGGTGGAGCAGAAGTGAATTTAAACCTAAATATGCTTACATTCTACCCCTCTACTCCCTTGCTTCATGTTTGATTTAATGAGTTTTTCTGGAGCTGGAAACCACTTTCGGAAAGGAAGAAAGATGACCTATCCATGCTTTCAGATGCTTTTATATTTCAAGTACTTAACAGAATCACCTAAGGAAATTGGGGTGAAGGGGGGCTAGTGTCTTGCTAAACCTCAATTAGAAAGTGATCAGAAAGGGCGGAGCGAAGATGGCGGAGTAGAAACAGCTCATCCAAGCCACTCTGCCCCCAGACTCCCCCCAAACTATGTAAAAGGGGACTCTGAACAGCTTCTGGAGCCCCAGCACCCACAGAACGACAGAGAGCAGCTAACCTCCCGCTGAGGACAGCCCAGCAGCCCTGCAGGAAGGACCAGCGCAGCGGTCTGGGAGCACGCAGCACGCAGAGCGTGAGCTGAGATTTTAGCCCCAGAGCGGCAGGGCCAGCAGCCAGCTGGAGGAACCCCAGAACACCAGTGGCTGTGGCAATTCCAGAATTATCAACATAGACATGCCTAGGACAAAGTGAAAGGTTAGTGTCCTATGGACTTTGGGACTAGTATTTGGGGAATGCATCCCCTCCCTCCCCTGGGGGCTAGAAGCCACTGAGGAGACATGCCATTTTGTAGTTTTCAGAGGCAGCTCCAGCTCTTGGCCTGTGAATTGTAGGGAGATCCAGCGATCAGTCTTGGGGGATAATCGCTCTTGCTTTAACCTCCCTGGATCTGGATTGTGATCTAGGGTGGAAGTCGTGGGTGGGTTTACAGCTTGCCAGAAACGGAAGTTGCCCCCCACACGTTCGGGACGAAAATTCCTCTATCTGGCCTTAAAGCCATAGTGTGGCAACAAGCCCAAAAGTCAAGTAATTAAGTGGCAACATGCCAAGGCAAAGGAAACAGAAAAATGCAACCCTAGACTCCTATTTTGGGGGCATAGAGCCAGAAAAGGACTGTGAGGTCAGAAGTCCTGCTCCAAAAGCCCCAGGGGAAAACATGAGTGGGTTGCAGGCCATATAGAGGACCTTAAGAAGGACTTTAAAAATCAAATAAGAGAAGTGGAGGAAAAATTGGAAAGAGAAATGAGAAGGATGCAGGAAAAGTATGAAATGATGGTTAACAGCCTGACTGAGGAAAACAATACCTTGAAAAATAGACTAACTCAAATGGCAAAGGAGGCCCAAAAGGGCAATGAGGAGAAGAATGCCTTAAAAAGTCAAATTTGCCAGATGGAAAAAGAATCTCAGAAGCTCACTGAGGAGATTCATTCCTTCAGAGTTAGACTGGAGCAAATGGAAGCTAATGACTTTATGAGAAATCAAGATGCTGTTAAGCAGATCCAAACAAATGAAAGATTAGAAGGCAATGTGAAATATCTCATGGGAAAAACCACTGACCTGGAAAATAGATCCAGGAGAGACAATTTAAAAATTATTGGACTACCTGAAAGCCATGATCAAAGAAAGAACCTAGAAATCACCCTTCAAGAAATTCTCAAGGAAAATTGCCCTGATGTTTTAGATCCAGAGGGCAAAATAGAGGTTGAAAGAATCCACCGATCACCCCCTGAAAAAGATCCCAAAGGGAAGACTCCCAGAAATATTATAGCCAGGTTCCAGAATCCCCAGATCAAGGAGAAGATACTGCAAGCAGCCAGGAAGAAACAATTTCAATATTGTGGAAACACAATCAGAATAGCAAAGGACCTGGCAGCTTCTACACTGAGGGATCGAAGGGCATGGAATATGATATTCCAGAGGGCAAAAGAACTGGGAATGAACCCAAGGGTCACCTACCCAGCAAAACTGAGTATTTTGTTTCAGGGGAAAATATGGTCATTCAGTGGAATAGAGGACTTTCAAGCATTCTTGAGGAAAAAACCAGAATTGAATAGAAAATTTGACATCCAGACACAAGAAGCAAGAGATGCCTGAGAAGGTAATCAGGGAAAAGAAATCAAAAGGAATTTATCAACGTTGAACTATTTACATTCCTATATGGAAAAGCAATAACTGTGACTGATGATATCTTTCTCACTATGAAAATAATGGAAGAAGGGTGTGTGGTCATATGAATACATATGTGAATGTGTCTGTATATGGTTACAGTTATATATGGATAGAGGGCACATGTTGAATTTGTTGGGAAGGGAGAATACTCAAGGGATGAAACTATGAGGTGAGAGAGGAAAGTGGCAAGAGGAGATGGGGAGAGACAGGGTAGGGTAAACTATCTCATGTAGAAGAAGCAAGGGGAAGTGGTTGCAAGGGAGGGGGAGAATAGGAAGGCAAAAAGGCAAAACCACATTCTCATTGAATTTGGTTCAGGGAGAGAATGACATACATATTAAATGGGATATCTCAACCTGCAGCAGAATAGGGGGAAGGGGGATGAGAGGAGGGATGATGGATGGGAGGGCATCCTTGGGGGGAGGGGAGGTTGGAAGTACCCACTATAGAAGAGGGACAGGATCATGTAGGGAATGGACCAGGTGGGGGGTGGGATGAGTGGGAGGGAATTGTAAGCAGCCTTGTACAATATATCTACTATGATAATGTTTTGCATAGCTAGACCTGTACAACATATACTGAATTACTTATCTCCCCAGAGGGAATAGGTGATAAGGGAGGAAGGAAATGGATCTGAAATTCGAGGTCTTTTCAAATAAGATGTGCAGGCATTGGGACACAAAGATTCACCTTCCTCTAATGGAAAAGTCGAAGGGGGTATGGGAGAAGGTATGGGAGAGAGCAGATTGGAGGAAGCGATATCTTGTAGGACTGCTATTCTGGGAGGTTGGGTAGGGGAATAACGGGGGGAAAATGATTGTAACTCAAAATCTGGTGGAAATGAATGATGTAAAACAGAAGTTAATAAAGCATTTGTTTAAAAAAAAAAAGAAAATGATCAGAAAGTCCCAGAATCAGATCCATCACTCAGAGGCTAGCTAGTCCAAGCCCCTCATTTTGCAGATGACTAATATGACCCAAGGAGGTTAAATCATCTCCAGAACATCACATTGGTAATGTGTCAGAGACAAGATTTGAATCCAAGCTTTCTGTTGTACTTTGTTACCTCTATAGTATAAAAGCTCCACTAACTGGATTCATTACCTGGAGTCACTCAAATAGCTAGGAATTTGGATCTATACTTTCCTTTGGGGAGAAATAGGCAAATCAGAAGAAAACAAGCTTAAAGGATTCTTATGTGCTGTATATGGGAGTATATGATCATGCTTATTAAAAAAATATGTTTAGTAATATGAAAAAAATGTTCTGTCACTATTAATTGGAGAAATGCAAATTAAAATAACTCTGAGGTACCAATTTACACCTATCAGATTGGATAACATGACAGAAAAGAAAATCGACAAATGCTGAAGGGCATGTGGGAAAGTAGAGACACTAATACATTGTTGGTGGAGTTGTGAATTGGTCCAACCATTCTGGATAACAATTTAGAACTAAACCCAAAGGGATTTAAAACTATATATAACCTTTGGCCTAGCAATACTATTACTAGATCTGTATCCCCCAAAAAATCAAAGAAAAAGGTCCTATGTGTTCAAAAAATTTTATAACAGTTCTTTTGTGGCAGCAAAGAATTGGAAATTGAGGGAATGGGTGAAGTGGTTTAGGATTGTGATGGAATACTATTGTACCATAAGAAAGGACAAGGGGCATGGTTTCAGAAAAAGACCTGAGACCTATATGAACTGATGCAGAGTGAAGTGAACCAAAAGAACACTGTGAACAGTAACAGCAATGTTACAATGATGATCAACTATGAAAGACTTAGTTACTCTGATCAATACAATGATCTAAAACTATTCCTTTGTAATAACTGGACTCATGATTAAAAATGCAATTTACCTCCAAAGAGAAAACTAGTGAACTCTGAGTGCAAATTGAAGGATAATTTTTAATTTCTTAAAATAAAATATTTTAAAGTTATTTTCCCAACTGATAACTATGCTTATAAATAAAATAACTGAATTTTAATGTAAACAAAAATGAAAAATAAATAAATAAAATGAGCATTTTATTTGGTTTATTTTTTAAGAGACATGAACTTCTAAACGCTGTCCTGGGCCACGGGCCTGTTCAGATCAGTAGCATGC
Source organism: Gymnobelideus leadbeateri (assembly GCA_011680675.1). NCBI lineage: Eukaryota > Metazoa > Chordata > Mammalia > Diprotodontia > Petauridae > Gymnobelideus > Gymnobelideus leadbeateri. The sequence continues at coordinate 137,802 of WOXC01002266.1, forward strand.
TCTTTTTTAATGTCTAGTACTGCTTCACACTGGGAAGTGAGGTTTAGAATACTGAAGGCCAGCACTGGCCATGAATGTTGTAAGTCACATGCACTCACAGGAGTAGGCCTTTGTAGTTCTTCTGAGTTAGATACTGCAAGTTTTGGGGGAGAATGGGCATTGATAGGGAGAGTTTCTTGATCAACCTGAAGAATTTATAGGATTAGATTAGTTGGCCCACCTAAGTTATTATTTGGAACTGATTATATCTTCCTATGGAGGGTATGAGCCTGCCCATTGAGATGTTTGGGACATATCTACTGGTTTATGTTCAAATTAATAACAATGACAACAATGAAAATAAGTGAAGAATGACAAGGATGACAGGAATGACAAGATCAATTGAAAAAAAAAAGATAAAAAAAAAATCCATGATCATTCGAGTTAGTTAAGATTTTCTTATAGTATAAAAATAGCCTGCATTTACATAGGACTTTAAGGTTTATAAAGTACCTCACACATGTTATCTCTTTTGATTAAGAAAGTAGAGCAGCTTAGTGGAAAAATTGCTGGAGTTAGAGGCAGGGATACCTGGTTCAAATACTACCTTTAATGCTTTCTTGCGCTATGACTTTAGGCAAGTTATTCAACCTATCTGAGCCTCACTTTTCCTATGTGTAAAATGGGGCATTTAACTAGATAAGCCTCTAAGGTCCCTTCTATCTCTAAATATCTAATCTTATGGTCCTCATAATTAAGTCTATAGTAAATGGAGATCATATATTATTGTACAGGGACCATATATTATTCAGTTTGGTATTGCCCATGGTATCTAGTTCAGTGTTTTACACATAGTAGATGATCAGTTAATGTCTACTGAATTAAACTTCTTACCTGCAGGGAAGTAATAAGAAAGGAAAAATACTATTGGAAACAGTTTTGTTGATTTCAGACAATTTTCTCTGTTTGAAAAAAATATGCACACGTGTCTTTATGCATATATAATTTTTGTTTCTATTTTTCTCAGCATTTGAAAACTGTTAATTATTATTGTTTACTAGAAAGATACCAAAAAGGAATCCCAAATAACAAACAAAATGGGCTCAGTCTTATAACCTAAAACTTTAAGTCCTATGGTGCTTTTTTTTTTCTATTCCATTTTTTTTCCTCTCCATTTGTAACCAGTAACCCTTTGCCTATTACTACCTCCTCCCTTCAATTCATGCTCTTTCCCAATTGATTTCAGCATATTTCTGCTGTGTCCTAGGCTTATTTGCTACAGGCTCGTCAGGGCAGAGCCCAAACATCAGCTATGTCCATGGTGCACACAGCTATTGCAAAACTGTTTGCTGTAAAACAGATTAGAAGGGCCTTCACTGCCAGGGTTGAGCCAAGCTCTTCCCTGGTCGCCTCGGAAACATGTGGCCAGGCTCTGTAATGTGATGGATACCATATGAAGTACAGCGTGCTAGCCATATGCCACTGTAATTCCCCCTTACAGGATGTGCTCTTTGGAGTTAATAATTGTGATTTAGGATGCTGGTGAAAATTCCAGCTCACTTGAGGTCTCATTCGAAGAGTTCCCAGGCAGAGAATGGCAAACCTATAATCCTGCACCACAGGGAAAGAAAACTGTGGAGAACAGAGGCAGTTAGGACTGACTTTAGGTGGGGCTGATTGGATCAGTTTACATTATCCATCACAGCAAGGCACAGAGAGAGAAGTTCCTTGTGGGAATCCTAACAGTTGGGAAAAATAATTTAGACAAGTGCTCCCAGCACATGTAACATGTGCAGCAGCTCTCTCCACCTGTATGTTTATAAGGAGTTGTTAACTACCTAAGACAACCCCTTCCTAGATTAAAAGCTTCTTGGAGGTAGGGACCATATATTATTCAGTTTTGTATTACCCATGGTGTCTAGTTCAGTGTACTACACATAATAGGTGCTCACTTAATGTCTTTTCAATTAAATTACATTTCTTACCTCCAGGGAAGTAAAGAAAAGCACTATTGGAAATAGAAAATTGTCTGAAATCAACAAAACTATGTCTGAAAAAATATGCATACATGTGTCTTCATGAATATATAATTTTAGTTTCTTTTTTGCTGAGCATTTGAAACTTGTTACTCAATTTCCCCCCAAATTTGCTTTCTATAGCTACCCTGTCTCTGACTGTGGATGAATAAGTGAATGATGAAACTCTTAAGTGCTTTCTATGTGTTGTGCTATTAGCTAGAGACACAAAGAAAGCAAAGTAGTCCCCGCCCTCAAGGAACTTAAATTCTTAGGGGAAGAAGACAAGACATAAAGGAGACATGGAAAAGGGAAAGGAGGAGAAGGGTAGGCATGCAGAGCACAGTGTGAAAATGTCTAGGAATGCGTGACATTAGGTCTGGCTCTGGGCAGAATAAGGTAAATGTTCTTCAAGAGAACCCAAGGTGACTTCAGGGCCACAGTCTAAACTGGATGTTGCTGTGTTTGGTAAAGGAAAATAGAAAGACTTTCTCTTCCACAAAGGTCCAAATCAACACAACAAAAGCTTATTTGCTGCCTATGTTGTTCAAGGCACTTTGGTAGGTGATGGAATCACAAGTTAAAAAAAAAAATAAGCAGTCTCTGCCATCAAGGACATGTATACTTCATGTGGGGGCAGCGAGGTGCCACAGCGGACAGAGCAGGGGGCTTGGAATCAGGAAGACTCATCTGCATCAATTCTAATCTGGCTTCAAACTAGCTATTTGATCCCAGGCAAGTCACTTAATCCTGTTTCCCTCAGTTTCCTTATCTCTAAAGTGAGCCTGAGAAAGAAATAGTAAACCATTCCAGTATCTCTGCTAAAAAGAAAACCAAACAAACACAAATGGATTCATTAAGAGTGGGACATGACAACTGAATAACAACAAAATACTTCATGTATACAGATAAACAAATACAAGCCAGCACAGTGTGAAGTGTACTGGATTTGGGTTCAAAAAGTTCGGGTTTATACCTAAACTATGCTATTTACTATTACCTGGTGCAGTGAAGTGGCACAGTGAATAAAGTAGAAGACCTGGAAGGAAGACCTGAATTGGAATTCAAGTTCAAATATTTACTGGCTTGTGTAACCCAGGGTAAGTCACTTACCCTTTCTGCCTCAGTTTTTTCAACTGCAAAATGGAGATGGTAACTTAAAATCAGGATTGTCATGAAGCTCAAATAAGATAGTAATTGTAAAGTGCTTAGTATAGTGTCTGGCACATAGCAAAGTGCTATTTAAATACCTGTGTGACTTTTGACAAGTCACTCAGCCTCTTGGGACCTTATTGTTCACATCTGACAAATGAAGGGATTAGATTCTAAGGTTCCTTCTAGCATTCGAGTTATGATCTGTGATTCTAAGATAATTTGGTGAAAAATGGTGAAAGAGAAAATCATAATCATGAAAGAATGAGGTTTTGAAAGATACATTCCTCAAAGTAGACTATCAGCCCATAAAAGTGATAAGAAGGGGAGAGGAAAGAAAGCCAGGACCTTTCCTTTAAACTGAAGGAGATATAATAACCCAGAGAAATTAAAAACAGAACAAAAACTATTCAGTTCAAACTAAACATTTAAAAATCAGTCACTCAATTTTTTATTAAGCACCTGCTATGTGCAAAAACTGTCACTATGTGACTAAAAACTGTGAGATGGGAAGATCAATAAGGCATGAGCCCTGACATAAAAAACTTGTAGTCCATAAAAAGCTATTTACATGAGGGAAAACTGAGGAAGGGAAGATCACTGCTAGCTATAGTGGGGATAGGAGCCAGGAAAGTTTTCTTAGAAGAGGTAGAATTTGAGTTTGACCTTGACGGTGACATAAGAACAGAACAAGCTGAGATTGAAACAGGGAAGGGAATGAACATTTTGTTGGGAATGGGATGAGTGAAGACTTAGAGGGGGAAAAGCACAGGTCATCTTTCAAAATGAGGACAGAGAGTGACCCGATTTAGTTAGAACACAGAGTGCCGTAGGGGCGACTAGAGAGAGATAAAACTGGAAAGATATGTTGGGTTCAAACTGTGGCAGATCTTCAATGGGAGGATGAAGGACGAAGAGCTGTTTGGTCAATTGATGTAAATATGTGAGACAAGTTTCTATTGTAGGTTAGCAGATGTCAAGAACAAGTGAGTGTGTTTGTTCTGTATTGTACCAAATATATCGTGAGGCATATGTGACCTCATGTGCATAAGAAGATAGTTTGGGGTGGGGGCTATTCAGCATAATCCATATGTGCAAATCATCTAGCAGTTAGTTAGATAATAAAAATTCTAATAGAGTAAGCATTTTCATTCCCAGTGCTGACTATAAACAGGTGACAAGGACATGAAGATATGATGTACTAAATGTGCTCACTTCTTCTGTTCCAGAGGTCAAGACTACTTTACTTTCCTTCTCTAGTGGGAGAAAGAACATTATACTTGAAACAAGTAAAGCCTAGGTTTACATCTCATCTCCATAACATATTCACTGTGTGACCTCAGGCAGGCCATCATGGTTATGAAGCTTTAGAGCTGAAAAGGACCTTGGAGGTCATATAATCTATCCTTCCCATTTTAGAAATGAGGGTACTGAGGCTCCAAGAGAAAGATTGACTTGCCCAAGGTCATACACATCCACCCATTCACATTTTTTTTTTACTATTAACCATTAAATTATCAGCTGGCTCAAGGGTACCACAAGAATCTTGGTGAAAATACATTCTTTACCTATGTAACAAAACCATGAACCACTTATGGCCTCATAGCAATAGCACATAAGGATCTAGTATACAAAATTACACAGAGTTGTTACTATTTAGCAACAATTACTGTCCATTCAGGGAGACAGTCACAGAGTCAAAGCTATGGGGAGACAAGCAGGGCTTTGCCTCCCTTCTCATGTCCAGCTCAATTTTAGAGGGGTGTTATAGCACTTGTTTTCCCTTCAGTATATAGAAACAACTGAAATCAGCACCTAGTTAGCAAAATAATTAATTAAAAGAAAGTTACTACATGCATTGACTCTTCTATAGTCCATACCTCAGATGATTCTCCTCACTGTTTCCTACCTACAAAATGGCCTTCCCAACAAGGGCCTCCAAATGACCCAAAGTCTGGATCTAAGAGGGACTTACGTCTTGAAGGCCAAGGTCTCTCTCACAACTACCTTGCAATCTACTTCAAATGAATTTGTCTTAAACACTTGATTCAATTTATTATTTTATCATGCTTGCCTAATGTAAAATAATGTTTACTTATGGCTCTAGGAATACAGACGATGATTTACTGACTTAGGAGGAGGCATTGTTTCTCCTCACCTCTGATATTTCCCCAAACTCCTGGTTCCATCTCCTTTGCCCACTCTTGAGAGAAGTATGAGGTCACTTGAGGAGTAAAGAGTAATAGCAAAGGGACATGTTCGAAGGGAGTTCAATCAAAAAATATTTGTGAACTCTTGTATGCTAGTTGCTATGGATAATAAGACAGACAAATCTGGACTCAAGGATCTTGTATTCTAAAAGGGGAGTCAACAAATAAATGCAGGAGGTACATGCAGAGGAAAAAGGAAAGAGATGTGGTTTATCCTTCATAATGGAAATAAAAAAAAATCTAGTGATTACAAAGCAATCACTACAATTCAATTCATAGCTTTAAGTATGTTTCAGGCAGCCACAGGTCCACATTACCATTTTCTGTATCCAAAATACCCACACTGAGTTTAGACCCAATCTGCTATACCTTTCTCTTGGTGGGCTTCAGGCAGGGGGTCTTTTCAAATGCTCCCCACCTAGCCGTGCTAAGGTCACTGCTGACCTCTACCCAACCCAAAACACATGGGAACCAGCCCAAGACAGGAGCTGTGCTCCATCCACTGCTGCTTTCCCCTCTTGTTTTAAATCAATAGTTTATGACATGTACAAGGGGAAGCTGTAAATTTAATTTTGTCTCCTGCAGTGCAATTCATATCTTGTTTGCTGGTAACATAATGAATGTGTTTGCCCTCCAGACCCCCCACCCAGTGGAGCAATTGAAGGATAAGGAAAGAGAAAATAGCTAAGTGCAATTAGGTAGGTGAATTTATACTAGATTAATCTGAGGCTTAGCTAAAGATAGGCACATGCTATTTGTTTATAAGAAAACAGCTATCACCTAAACATGGAAGGATTTCTGCAAAGGATAGAACTTTTCCTTTACATAAGAGATGGTCCAAATGAGTTGTTCTTGTTTGAAAGAATTCAAGAGCAAGGGTGCCTTGTGCTTTTCTGTTTGCTTGGATTTTGTGTTTTGTTTTTGTGGGCTGCGTCCACAAAACTCATACTGCTTTATCCACCATTGCTAACCAAATGGAAAGGGGAACTAGCAAGTGGGGAGGTCACTTGCAAAGCTTTGCACAATTTAGCCATCCTAGAATTCAGACAGTTAACAAGAAGGATCACCATACCTATTTGAGGAAATAGTTCTCTAACTGTGTTGACCTAAAGTAAATTATATATAAGAGTTGATTGAATAGCACAGGTTCATGGGATATAGAATTAGAAGAGGCCTTAGATATCATTCTAATCCAATCTATTTATATAAAATGGGCAGAGATAAATATGTAAAGGAATGCATCAGCATATGGGCATGCAGGATGAGAGGAAATGAAAGAAAAGGGAACAGATAAAGTGCTACTCAGATATAGGTGAAAAAAGGGATGATGGACAAATGAGGATATGATTTAGAGGGGAGGGGAAAGTAGTCATAGCAAAGCAGAGCAAGGTTAGAAAAAAAAGTATGGCACCTTTGAGCCCATATACCTAGGAATAGGTGTCTCCTTTTTTAAGGGATGACCTCCCTTTAAAATATCCTTCTCTTGCTTGTTTTATTCTACAAATCAAAAATAAAATTTTAAAATATCCTTTTCTCATGGGGCGGCTAGGTGGCGCAGTGAATAGAGCGTCTGCCCTGGAGTCAGAAGGACCTGAGTTCGGAGCCGGCCTCTGACACTTAATCCACACAAACAAAAACCTAGCCCTGTAACCTTGGGCAAGTTACTTAACCCCAATTGCCCTAAAGGGGCGGCTAGGTGGCGCAGTGAGAAAGAGCGACGGCCTCAGATTTGGGATGACCCGAGATCAGATCCGGCCTCCGAAAATGAGCACCCACGCATAAATCAAATGACTAGCCGTGTAACCTTGAGCAAGTTACTTAACCCCAATTGCTTTAAAAAAAAAATATCCTTTTCTCTATTTCCTATTGAGTTTTGGTAGGGATACACAGTACATCTCCTTATCTCAGTGTGGAAACAGGCATATGTAACATAGAAACAATGGTTTTAGTTTTGCTTTGTGAGAGCAAAGACAGAGAATTATATGTGTCCATTTGTCTAAGACATTGCCCATTTATTGTATGGTAAAAAAAGGCAAATGCCCATCTGGCCATTGCCCAAAGGCAAAATTCAAATGAGTTCTCTGCCAGGCCCTCAGCAATCTGAAACCACCCAGAGTTTTGTTTTTTGTTTGTTTTTTTTTTTTGACTATGTTCCTGAATACTCCAGGTGACCACATTACACACTTCCCTTCATATAAGTGCCTTGCACTGTCTGGCCTCTATGACATTTCTCATACAGCTTCCTATGTCACTAAGAATTTCAGTGTTGTAAGAGGCCTCTGAAACCTTTCCACTTAGTCTAGCCCAAAGCTAAGAAGTAATTCCTTTCCTTTTATCCCTGACAAATAATTCTCTCTAATGAGTGGGTAATTACTAATTCTAACTTTTAGGCACCTTTAATTGTTAGAAAAATATAACTGTTGTCCTTATCTACAGAACAATTCTAATCTATGCTCTAGATCAGTACTGATTATAGAAATGCAAATTAAAATAAGTCCGAGGTACCACCTCACACCTATTAGACTGGCTAACATGACATAAAAGGAAAATGATAAATGCTTAAGGGGATGAGGGAAGAAAAATAGGGATACTAATGCTCTGTGGGTGGAGTTATGAACTGGTCCAACCATTATGGAGGAAAATTTGGAACTATGACCAAAGGGCTATAAAACTGTGCTTACACTTTAATCCATCAATAACACTAATATGTCCCTACCCTGAAGAGGTCAAAGAAAAGGGTAAATGACCTATTTGTACAAAAATATTTATAGCATCCTTTATCTGTGGTGGCAAAGAACTGGAAATTGAGGGGATACCTATTAATTGGAGAAGGGCTGGAAAACTGGTATGTGAGTATGAGGGAATACTATTATGCTACAAGAAAAGAGGAGGGGGATTGTTCCAGAAAAACCTGGGAAGACTATAAGTGGATGCAAGATGAAGTGAGGGGAACCAGGACAGCACTGTATACAGTAACAGCAATATTGCAGTGATGATCAGCTACAAAAGATTTAGCCCCCTCCAATCAATATAATGATCCATGACAATTCCAAAGGACTTGTCATGAAAAATGCTAGCCTCTAGAGAGTGAATTGATAGACTCTGAGCACAGATTGAAGATTTGATCATCACAGCAACCCTAGGTATAAAAAGCTATCATTATCCCCATTTTACAGTGGAGGAAACTGAGGCAGAGAGGTTAAGTGAATTGCCAGAGTCAGATAGTTAGTATATATCTGATGCTGGATTTGCACCTAGGACTTCCTGACTCCAAGCTTATCACTCTATTCTTTGTGCATCCTAACTAATAATGTCTGAGGTGAGGTTCAAGGTGCTTTCATGTCCAGCTCCAGATCAATTCAGTCTCACTATGTGTTGTTTCTCAATGTTGCAGCCTACCTCAAATCAAAGAATGTCAGTGTTGAAAATAACCTTAGAGATCACCTGATCTAAACCCAGGATTTTTCAGACAAAGAAACTGAGGCTTAGAAAAATGAAGTCATTTGTTCCATAGCTAAATCTGTCGCCCAGGTCTCTTGACTTCCAGCCCAGTGCTTTTTCTACTCCACCTTGAGACCTCCTGAAATCTGAAATGCCAACAGAATAATCTCTATTACATACACAGTACAACTGTCAGGGAGCCACCTCTGCACAGTATGAAGGCACTCTTAAAAATTAGATTTCTTTTTATAACTTCAGTCCTTCACTCCAAAGGCACATTTTCCAAATAAAAACCTCTATCTTTTAAAAACCCACCCTGCTCTGTGGACTGCTAGAAGCGCTGCTGATGATTACAGCTAAAAGATTTTAAAAATCTAATTTACTTCTTCCCCTACTGATGCTGTTGATTACTGTCACTGAGACTAGTGAATCTGGACTCATCTATTTTTAATGCCTTATATTCAATGTATTTTAAAATAAATGTGTGTGAATATGTGTGAAGCTTGTTTTTCTCTTGACTGTTACAGACTGTAAACACAAACGGTAAGGAATGACAGTCATTTTGTAAATACTCTCAGACACTGATAAGGGATGGGCTTAATACCACATGTATAAGAAATATCCTTGCATTATATTCCGTTTCAATTCTTCCTTAAATTCTCATGCAGTGATAAAACTTTGGGGTTCATATATTTCAGTTCATGTTTTAAAAACTCTAGACTAATATAAGTACACACATATGTGCCATTAAATGAGTCAATTTCAGATTTTTAAGTCCCAATTTTCAAACAAGTAATGGCTAAAATGGGCCAAGTACAACCAATCTGACAGTTTAACCAAAATAATGGGGAGGTAGGGGGAGGCAACTAGGTGGTGCAGTGGACAGAGTGCTAGGTCTGGAGTTTGGAAGACTCATCTTCCTAAATTCAAATCCAACCTCAGACACTTGCTAGCTGTGTGACTCTGGGCAAGTCACTTAACTCTGGTTACCTCAGTTTCCTCATCTTTAAAATGAACTGGAGAAGGAAATGGTGAAACACTCCAGTATCACTGCCAAGAAAATCCCAAATGGGGTTGCAAAGAGTCAGACACCGAAAAATGACAAGGTTGTTAACAATTGCGTTGGAGCAACCCTTTGTAATCCCACTATTTACTGATTAATCAGATATTAAATATTCAAGAAACACTTATTGATTATGTACTATCTTCTAGGTTAGGTGCCAGCTGCTGCCTGGGATATAAATATGAATAGGAGATTGACCCCACCTTTGAAGAACTATAAACAGAAATACAAACTGAGTCTTTTTAGTAGATGGAACAATAAGCAAACCAATGAGAAGGCAGTGTGGTACAACAAAAGGAGCACAGACTTTGAAGTCCAGGGAGCTGCCTTTAAATCTAGCCTCTGTCCCTTACTATCTTCATGATCTTAGAAAAATTACTTGACTGCCTTACCACACACATATTGCCATTGGTCCAATTTCTCAAGAAGATCAGTAGAGAAAACCTTTCTCCCTATAGTCTCAGCTTCTTCCCTGCTTACCACTCTAAACTCTCTTCCCAGTAACCAGACATACCAATATCCTACAACATAAATGCATATGCTTCCTTGTTAGCTCTTTCTGAAATCTAACCAAGACTTCAAAGGTCATCTAGTTGAATTCCCCCTCATACCCTCACTCCCAGAGGTAAATGTTTTGCTTCACCCCATGTTTCAGCTCCATCAGTACTATTACAGGTTGACCCATTTCCTGATAGACAAGCCTTTCTTAAGGGAGTAAATATCTCTTCTTCCACGTTCTATATTTTTGCAAATAGATTCATAAAAGTTGAGGGTGGAGTGAAAGGGGGAATTCATCCCTAGGCAAAATTCAAGACTTCAAATTTTTATCAGTAAGAAATGAAACTTAGAAGACTAGATAAAACCTACGGTTGCTTCCAGATCTAAGCCTCAAAGGTGAACCTCCATTTTTCAAGGTTTTGAAAATTAAAGTTTATTGATGCTTCTTGAGTCATAAAGATCAAGAGAAATGTGTTTTCTTACATAAATTCTCAAATATCTGACTTCCCAAAGAATCACAACAAGAATCAAAGCATAACATCGGGATTATGTGCCAACAGTTCTTCCCAGAGTATTGATATTATTGCTTCAACTTAATGTAGAAAATAAGAAATCTACGTACTAGAAAAGAAACATAATTATACATAAGTTTAAACAGCACTTTATGACCACCAAAAATAATTTAAGATATACTTTTAGTGATGATTTGGAAGAAAAATAACTATTTTTATAATTATTCTGAATGTATACCCTTAGAAGAAATATTTAAATCCATTTTTTAAAAAGTTTTCCATCCCAGCACCATTAGCACTTTATTTGGCAGATAACAAGAAGTGGATAAAGTATTTGAGCACCTCAAGGTCTGAAAATCGTACCCCCTTGAATTGGGAAAATTGTACCCCCTGTGTCTTATTGTCCAGGAGAGCCTGAGAGCCTTCACTTTAGCCGGTAACTTTTACAATGCAATAAAGATCAACTTACTCTAGAGAATTGAAGCTTATGGTTTAAAAAAATAGTCATTTATAAAAAGTAATATTGAAAATTGCCCCTTAGATGGATCTCAAGGTGGACAAATTGGGGTGAAATCTATTGGGAAATGAAGATGATGTAAAAACAAAAGATATCAATTTAAAATTACAAAAAAGAGCTAGCAAAGGGGTCTTTGTTACAGTTGCCTGTTTGCTGTGGCTAGCTGGCCAAAACCCTTGCTTCAGAGACTTTGAGTAACCAATCAAATTTCACTCAGTAATTCTAAGGAAAAAAAAAACTTACATACACCAGGAACACTGTATATGGTAAACTGAATAGACTGGGATTGGCCCTCTTTCGTGCCAGACATAATGACCTTATAAAAAAGATAACTGGAGTTGAACTTCTTTGGAGAAGATTTGGGTTCAAACCCTACCCTGGGCAAGTTACTTTTTCTCTCAGGGATTTTCATTGAGTTTTCTCTTATCTAAAATGAGAGTGTTGGCCTAGAGGATATCAAGGTCCCTCTAATTTTAAATCTTATGATCTTAATAATATTGGAGGGAACAAACGCCTGGTGCAATGGACAAAGAACTGTATTTGGAGACGGGTAACCTGAGTTTTAACTTGGCTTAGCCACTTGCTACTTTTACTCTTTCCTCAAATTATCTTATTTTAATTTCATATGGTTACAAGTTATATCTTGGATCCAGAGAGAAAAGAAGGGGATGAAAGAAGAAAGGAAAAGATGTTAAACACAACTACTTTAAAAATGAGATTCTCAAAAAGGCAAGGAAATCATCACAACAGTAACTATGTATGACAACACCTGGAGCAGTCTCTCAGAGAGATCCAGTGACAGAGGACAGGTGGTCTGGGAGGGGATGATTTGTCTTCCAGAAAGTCCATTCCTTGCCCCCAGTTAGGGTGAAGGTGAATCTCAGAAGAGAAGTGTCACAGTAATAGGCCAGTAGGCATGATTACCTAATGGGATTGTGCTAAGGGCTGCCAAAATACCTCAAGTTATGTCAAAGATAGTGGTCATCCTGGGGAGAAAGTGGGGCCACCATCTTTGAATGTCCTCAGTCAAAAGTCCCATTTGCCTTATTCCCCATGCTAGTTATGGTTCTGGCTCGACATCATGAATATCATCTACCATATTAGCAGAAATTTTCCATCTAATTGATTTAAAGTCTCTTATGTTCTTAGTGAATATTGTGCTGATCAAAGGAGACAGGATAACAAAGAATTTTAAACTATAGATTACTATAAAAGAGACTTCCATATGGGTTCTTTCCATTGTATCTCTTGCAACCCTATCCACTCATAGTTTTGGGACAATACAGTGTAACCATTTTTTTTATGATCCATTCAGTCTTTCCACTAAAGAATCCATTGTTGTCAACTATAATCAGGTTTTAGGTCTGAACTCCAGCATACAGAGAATGGGAGGAATCAGGAATTCAATCAGGAATTCCCACCAATATTCAAATGGCCACCAGTGAATCTTCTACATCTAAACAGGTAACTCAGGACTTAAAAGTTGACACTATCAGCTGGCTACCAACCTTTTAAATCACTTGTTTCACACCTTCCTGTTTTCTACTAGAAGATGAAAATATTTGTCCTTAAACACATAAAAGAATCTGTAGATTTAGCTAATGCTTATTATGAAGGTTTCTAGTCTCTCTTTACACACTAGAATTTTGACTAAAGAGCTAAATGGAGGGATAGGGATAAGTGATGGATCTTAAACGAAAATATCAGAGCTTGAAAAAAAGTTACAAATGTGTCTGTGACAGTCTACATACACATGTATAAGTGTATCATTATCACACATATGTATATACACAAACCTTTCTTCACCTTCTGAACACTCATTCATTCTTGAAAGTCCTTCTCAAATGCCTCTTCCTTTAGGAAACCTTCCTAGAAACTGTTCATTCCTCTCCTGCCCACTGATTATGGCCTTCCCCCTCAAACCATAAATAGCACTTTGGTTCACATCTCTGTTGGTCATGGGATCATATACTTAGAGTGAGAAGGCACTATAGAGACCATCGAATCTGATCTTTCCATTTTATAGTTGCAGAAACTGAGGCAAAAGGAGTTTATCCAGGAGCATTTATATTTATGTCTTGTTTTCCAACTAGATTGTAAGCTCCATGAGGGCAACTAGTGAAGTGGGATTTGAATTCAAGTGTTTGTGATTCCAAGTCTAGAACTTTATCAACCATATTATTTATCTGCTTCATTTAAATTCAACATTAGACAATAAGATCCTTTAAGGAAGCAATGACTAACACAGAGCTATGGGTGTACAAGTTACTTCAAGATGTGTTGTGCTGAATTGCTCACAAACACTCATTCACATGCACACACATACACACAGTGGCATATGATAAAAGATAGTGTTGTGACATTAAGCCTGAGATAATGAGAGTAAGAAGAAAAGGAGAGGAAAAAAGTTTCTCCTCTTATGGATACTTAATAGTCTGGAAACAAATGTTCTGTTTTCTTCTCTCCTTACCCTCTCTCCTTGTTGTGTGGTTCTCATTTCACAAGATTCTGTTGTTATTGGACAATCCATCTCTTTTCCCTTTTGAAGAAGAATCTTCTAGCACTTTGATTAAACAGCTTTTGGACCTCCCATTCTCATACTTTTCAACTCTGACAGTTTAATTTCCAGACTCAAAACTTTTTTTTTTTTGAATCAGAAAATGCCAACTCTGTGCATGGTCACAGGCAAAATCAAAGCATTCCCATGTGCTCCCAAAGGCTACTTACCTGTCAGCAGTCCTCCCCCTCCCCTTCCCTCTCTCTCCAGCTGTGTGTGTCTCTCTGTCTCTCTCACCTCCCCCCCATGTGACTATTATAAAGATGATGTTTCAGATTATTTCTTAATGCTTGTGGCTGCAGCTTGAGCCTCAGCAATTAGACCTGATAAACTTTCCAACACAAATCCACTAACAATCATTGTTATTACCATTGATAATGACATTTTGCATTTCAATGTCTTTCCTCCAAGCTGCTGCTTAAATGCCCCCAAAGCTAGATTCATAAGAATTGCTTCATCTTGCTTCAAGACGCACCCCCCTTTAGGAGAGAGCTATTTTACATAGCAGTGACTAACAACACTCTAAGCATGATCTTTATTATCTACTATTATTATATTTATGGGAGAAATTTAGGGTAATAAGGATCCAGTTTATCATGCTATTTCTTTGAATCCATCAATCAATTAATGAAGCATTTATTGGGTGTTTACACTTTGCAAGGCATTGTACTAAGTCCTGGGAAGACAAAGGAAAAAGCAAGACAATCCCTGTTCTTAAAAAGCTTTTATTCTAATAGGGGAGACAACAACGTGTAGAAGGTCTCACTTTCAAGTCAGATAGAAAAATATGATTGATGCAATGGCAAAGTCCTTCCCCTACCAACGGTACTTTTTGCTATAAAGTCAACGTGATCAATTCTCCCAAGAATTAATCAAAGGATCATTTTCTATAGTATGACTCATCAAGATGTAGAATATAAGATTTTGAGCTGAGATAGTCCTCGGGAGATATCCAAACTTCTCATTTTTAGATGAGGCCCAAGGAGTTTAATTTACTTGCCCAAGTCACAGAAAGACTAAGGATTAAATGCAGAATTTGAATCCAGGCACTCTTACTCCAGAATCAGTGACCTTTCCTAGACTTACATATTATCCAGTATATCCTGTTTCCCTGACTCTCATTCCAAGACTGCCACCCACCTCCAGGCCCCAAGGCCTTCACCACTGCTCCACTTGACCTTACAGATTAAAAAACTATGGTACAAAGAAATAAAGTCAATTGTTCAAAGTCAATTAACTAACTAATCTTATAGAAAAGATTCAAAGCCAAGTTTTCTAACTTAAAAGAAAGAGTTTTCTATAGCATATGCTTATGTCTTCCTGCACAAATTTCTTTTGCTGTCCTCATTCTCCTTATTGCATAGATGTGGATCATTTCATGATGTCATAATTACAACAACCTTCTCTTCAACTACTTTACCTTCTGTTACTTCCTGTTCTTCCATACTAGAAACCACCAAATATTAATCTATCGGGTGATTTAGGTTCTAGATTTTGCTTTCCCCGCTAACTGTTCATGTGACCTAAGCTAAGTGACCCTTACTATCTGATCCTCAATTTCTTTAATTGCAAAATGAAAAAAAATTGGACTTGGTTATTTCTCAAGTTGCTTGTGCTCAAATATTCTATGATTTTATGAAACATTGTTTTCATTACCACATTTCAGTGCTCAAGAACCCAAAATAGTTCCCTATTGGTTATGGCAGCATTTATCAAACTCTGTTCTGTGGCACTGTGGTGTTCCACAGGATGGTAATAGAGGTTTCATGGGAAAACATAGATACTAGCAATATTTTCCCTCTGAAACATTAAATATGAAATTGTGGTACACTGGAAAGAGCAGTAATTCTGCAGTCAGAGGATGTGGGCTCAAAGCCTGCCTCTGATGCTCTCTATCTAGGTGACTCTTAGCAAGCCATTTAACCTCCTCTGTGAACCTTAGTTTCATCACATGTAAAATGAAGAAATTGAAGGAAATGACCTCTGAGGTCCCTTCCAGCTCTACATCTATGATTTAATAAATGTATGAAATATTTAAAATATTTCATGT
Organism: Gymnobelideus leadbeateri; assembly: GCA_011680675.1. Taxonomy (NCBI): domain Eukaryota; kingdom Metazoa; phylum Chordata; class Mammalia; order Diprotodontia; family Petauridae; genus Gymnobelideus; species Gymnobelideus leadbeateri. The sequence continues at coordinate 153,796 of WOXC01002266.1, forward strand.
GCTTCATTTTTTCTGTATGAAAATTGCTTATTTCCTCTACTTTGCACCAAATGTCCCCTGACTCTTCTTTTATCCCAGGAAATGTCTATACCCCTAATCTTACTGAATCCCTATTTTCAAAATATTTCAAGTCACCCTAAATTAGCATGGATATGTTAATTAGGGAAATATTGGGTATCGATTTAAATTCCCCAGCTTTGTATTTAAATCTGTCTTCATCTGTACCTTAATGGTCTTACTTCCCAAACCCTGTACCCCTCTTTCAACCCTCCCTACTGTTTTGTGTGCTCTAGCCCAGCTATTGATTACTATCCCCTACAAATACTTCCTGTCTCTGTGTATGCTATCTTTTCACACCAAGTCCTATCAACTTTACCTCTCTTTCTCAAATGATTTTGTTCTTATCACATGCCTTAGCTTGTCCAAGAAGACCTTTCTCTTATCTAATTCCTTCCTATTCTAAGCACTCCTAATAATGACAGTTCATATTTATGTAGTGTTTTTTATTATAAAATATTTTACACATTATCTCATTCAATCACAAAATCCTAGAAGTTCAAGACTGGAAGATCTCAGGGTATTTGTGGACTAAAAGTGCAGTGGGTCATCAGTGTAGTGTGGCAACCAGGGAAACTGTTCTAATCTTGGGACGCACTGGAGAGGCAAAGAATGCAGAAATAGTGAAGACTTAGTCCTTCTTCTCTCTGACTCTCATTCCAAGACTGCCACCCATCTCCAGGCTTTCTTCGTAGCCCCAAGGCCTTTCCCACTGCTCCAGGACCAGAATTGCCTCTTGTTTCCATCTCACCCCTATGGATTTCTTCATAGAGGCCACCTCACACTGCCATCTCCTACTTCCTGACCAGGCTCCTCAGGGCCCAATATCCCAATATCCAACTACTCATGACTTGGGTGGTTGGCTGGGCTGCTAAGGACTCCTAGGTTACATCATTACCTTCTGTCAGGAGGCTGGAACTAGAAGGAGGACTTTGAACACTCTACTCATCTGCCTCCCTCAGTTGACCTCTTTCCAAGAATCAATATGCTGCCTGGATTCACTCTTCAATGGATAGTATATTCCTACTTTCTCATATACTCCCCATCCCAATGGTTCTGAATCTTTAGCTACAAATGCACAAATCCTGTTCCTCATCATCTTATTTCCATCCACATCAACTCTATCTCCCCACCCCGAAGTTCTACTCTATATCCTCTAACTCCTTTTATGGTGACTTCTGGAATGCTTGTTCCATAATTAACAGGTTTTCTTTCATCTTAAATGATCCTTTCCCCTTTCCGAATCCTTCCATTTTCCAGTAGCCAGTGAGAATGGCTATCTTTTTGATGATGCTTCATCCCTGGCCTTTATTTCACCCCATGGAAAATGTCTACTATGCCACAAACTCACAGTGCTCCAAAAACAATTCATAAAATATATGAAGTACTCATAGTAATTCTCTCTCTAACCACCTCTTCCTCCCTGTTCACCAATATACCTCAGCCACATTTCTTTCAGCAATAGCAGAGGTTTTATAACAACCTTTCTTCTACTCCTAGTTTTACACACACACACACACACACACACACACACACACACACACACACACACACACCATAGAGGTCAGAACTAGCCTTAATGTTCTGAGTAGCCAATTGTCTGGTAAAGAATCCTAACTCATAGTTTCCTTTCTAGATATGGAATTTGAATTTTGATTAAATAGCTTATCTTATTTTCTTGATTAGGATTAGTTTAAAATACTATCATCCCGATGGCTGGCTCTAATGTCCACTGCCAGTATGTCACTTATCCTATGGAGACTAAAGCACTAGTAGTTGGACCTGTCATTGTCATTTTTCCATTTCATCTAAAAGGACAGAAGGTGTGCAGCCTCAGCCCACTTTCTATGGTTTTGGCAATGCTTCCTCTATTACATAGAGTACAGCACCCACTCTGCCTTTTTTCTCTTCCCATCTGGCCTCATAAAATGAAATAGCCATGGAAGGACCATGTCTCTGTTGTTCTGCACAAAGCAGAGAGAATTTTGTAGCAACTTCCATTGGATTTACTAGCATTATAGTGAATTTCATGAAAACTCCAACAGAGAGATGTGAAAAAACCAATAGTCAAAGGCAAACCTTATCTTCTCCCTCCACTATTTATAAAATTGTTCCTTTATACAGTAGAAGAATAGACAGGACGATGAATGGTATCAGGACCTATAGAGAGGCTACTCTTCATATATACTGTGTTCTCTAGTCAAACAGGCTTATTTGCTTTGCCCCATACTTGACATCCCTCTCCTGCTTTTTGGTTTTTCCACAAGCCACACTCCATGCCTTTAATGATCTCCTTCCTCAACTACATTTGTTAGAGTCAAGGTTTCCCTTAATGCTTTAGTTCAAATGAAATCAATTTCAGATCATCTTTACTAGTCATTTAAGTTGTTAGTGCTGCGCTTCTACCCCTCCACCAAATGTACTTTGCCTTTATGTACCTGTGAACATGCTATATGCCTCCAGTAGAAGGTAAACCCCTAGAGGACATAGTCTGTTTTATTGGTTTGTATCCCTAGTATCTAGCATTATGCCTAACACATAAGAGGAGTTTAATGAATACACATTGAAGTGAAATTAATTGAATTGATAGAAGCACCAGAATATATCAGAACTTTAAGAATATTCAAACGATAACTATTCTCCTGGCTCCTTAAAATACAACCCCATATAAATGTGAGAGGGCTGGCTACGTGAAGCCATCAACATATCATTGTCTCCTTCAACAGACCCAGGGAGAATGAATCATACACCCCAAATTGGAATTTAGCCAGCAACATTGACATGTTTGTTCCAAAGGTAGCAAATAGCCTTCATCATCATTTCTCAATCACATACAAAGATGGCATTCAATTCCATTTAATCCTGCCATAGTAAAGGCTCAGAGGACAAGTCAACCAATCAATGAAACACCACATAGGTAAAAGGCTTAAATGCTTTTCTGAGAACCTAGAATGACAGGTGATTATGTTATAAAAGACAGTAGGGTATAGTGGATAGAAAGGGAGATATAGTATGATATAGTGGGAAAAGTCCTGGATCTAGGCTCATGAAGACATGTATTCATATTCTGCCTCCAAGAGTAGCTATGTGATCACAGGAAAATCAGTTCACCTCTCTCTTTACTCATAGATTAGTCAGGAATGAAAATGCCTTTCAAACTTATCTCATGGGGCTATTATAAGGTTCACATGAGAAAATAAATAAAAGTGCTTTGTAAAATTAAAAGAATTATATACATGTTATTTTTTCCTATAATTAAAAACTAAGCAGGGAATTGGGGTTATGAAAGAAAGAACAGGGATTCAACATGGCAATGGGATATTGGTAGAGAAAAAGTAAGTGTGTCATTATAGTTGGTATTTTCGTTCAGCAGAACACATCAATTGATATAGTAGTCAGAACATCTGGATTCAAAGACTTTAAAACTCTCATAAATGCAGTGCCAAACCCTGATTCCAAAAGATTGAAGATGAAACATACCACTCACCTTCTGCCAGGGGCAATGAATTTAAGAGAGAGAGAGAGAGAGAGAGATAGAGAGAGAGAGAGAGAGAGAGAGAGAGAGAGATTTGGGGGTATGGTTAATGTAGAAAAAAAAACCAACATTTATTTTTTTTGGAGGAGGGAAGGCAGGGAAATTGGGGTTAAATGACTTGCCCAAGGTCACACAGCTAGTTAAGTGTCACGTGTCTGAGGTTGGATTTGAACTCAGGTCCTCCTATTTCCAGGGTCTGTACACTATTCACTGATTCATCTAGCTTCCCCTCCAAAATTTTTTTATTGGACTATGAATGCTTATGATAATAATAGTTAATATTTATATAGCACTTACTATATGCCAAGCTCTATGCTAAGTATCTTACAATTACTATTCCTTTGATCTTCACATCAACTCTGGGAGATAGGTCCTATTATTATCCCTATTTCCCAGATGAGGAAACTGAGGTAAACAAATTAAGTGACTTGCCCAGGGTCACATAGCTAGTAAGTATCTGGGATTGGATTTGAATTCAGATCCTTCCGATACCAGGCTCAGCACTCTATCCATTGCCTCACCTGGGTGTTTGATGATGAGACTTTTATCTTTGATGTTGTTCAAAAGGAGTAGTCGAAGGGATAAATTATAAATGAATGCAAAATAAATGATTAAAATTTTTTTAAATATGAAGTTAAGTGACTCCATATTTCCCTAGCTACGTGGACTTTAGTAAGCCATCTTATTTCTATGACCTCCATTTCTTCTTCTTTAAAATGAAGGGCCTATTTCTAAAATTGCCACTGATACTCCCTACTCATGTGATGTATAACTCCTTTTCCTCATCTATAAAGTGAGTGAGTTTGTCTAGATGCCTTCTCTGATCCCTGCCCTGTAAAGAAGAACTCAAATACCCCAAAACACATAGGGCTTGGTGGTCTCATTGTTATGAGTACTCCCTCCAATGGAACAGATCACAGTCCATCAGCCTCTGCCCTGGTGTCTGCCCATATAGCTCAAGTCATTTCCTTCTCCCCAAAGTCAAACAAGAGGGTCAATCCAATGTGCTGTAGGTCTTCCTCTAGGCCCTGTAATATTCTGAGGACATCAATGAAATATATGGGATGAGTACCATTGACATTGACATTATTCCCCAAGCACAAGGAGGAAAAGGGAAGTGAAGGGAAGGGAAAAAAGTTTATAATAGAACTTGCTATTTATGCCAGGCACAGTGCTAAGTGCTTTACAGATATGACCTCATTTGAGCCTCAAAAACCCCTGGGAAGTAGGTGCTGTTATCATCATCCCCATTTTATAGTTGAAGAACTAAGGGAAACACAGGCTAAGAGATTTCCCCAGCATCACACAGCTTGCAAGTGGCTAGAGCTAAATTTGAACTCAGATCTTTCTGACTCCAGGCCCAGAACTTTATCTACTGTGTTTTCTTTTATTCTTCAGTCATTTCAGTTGTGTAGGACTCTTTGTGACCCTCTTTGGGGTTTTCTTGGCATAGATACTGGAGTGCTTTGCCATTTCCTTCTCCAGCTCATTTTACAGATGAGGAACAGTGTGAAACAGAATTAAGTGACTTGCCCAGGGTCACACAACTACCAATTGTCTGAGGCTGGATTTGGACTCAGGAAGATGAGTTCCTGACTGCCACCTTGCAGCCTTCCTGTGTTACCTAACAACTTAAAATAATAAAAAATAAAAACACTTGTCTTTCATCAACCAAGATATGTGATATTAGATCATGAGAATGATGTATCTTTTGAGAATTAGCATTGCTATCTTTCTAATAAAACAGTCCTGCCTAGGAGTAGAGCATGAGCCCCATTTTTATCTGTCATTTAGAAGGGCAGTTCACTTCCATGAGGTCCAACAAATATGTTGCTATTCAGAGGATCACATCGATCTCTTATCTCTAGCTGTATCTTTATTGATGTAGATTTACACTAAAATAATATACATATATATTCATACATTTGAATATTAAAATAATATTAACTGTATTCACTATGCCATATTCTAACCTCTTCCATCCATTTCTACCTTTGTATTTGAGAAACAGTGATTCTGCTTCAAGGGAAATATCTAGAGAACCTCTAACAGTTCACCTAATGTCAAGGAAGAAGCATAAGACAGTGGAAAGAACCCAGACTCAGGAGCCAGACAACTTGGTTTCAAATTCTGACTGATATGAAATATGTATAGAATCTTGGGTAAGCCAATCAACCTCTTTGGACTTCAATTTCTTCACCTGTAAAATGGTGGGAAGGGGGCATAGAAAATGTTGGACTATCTGGTATCTGAGGCTCCTTCTGGCTTGAAGTCTAAGACCTAGTTTCCCAGCATTTCTGATTTAGATCTAATGTTTCCCAGCTGTGGTCTGGCCTAATATGGCATTCATTAGCCATGATAACAAATGATTTCTAATTATTAAAATAATAATGAACATTTATTCATGCTGTAGTTGGGAAGAAACTACAAGGTTGTCTCTCCTCTAAAGCTATCAGCTAATACAGTATGCTTGCCAATTGAAGGGTGTTTATCTACATAGGCTAAACACTTAACATTGGGAAACTGGACACAGAGTACAAAAATACAAATCCTCTTGTGTGTGTATGTGTATGTCTCTGTGTGTGTATGTGTGTGTTCCATTATGGAGCAGCATTTTGAAAAGAGACAGGAAGGAAAGAAATAGGTATGGGACCATCACACTATTATAATAAGAAAGAATAGAATGAGTAAAACATAGAACTGCTTCTCAATGTCATGAACTTTAAGTGGTGCTAGCAAAAGGAATTCCAGGGGAAGGGATTTTGTATGTATATATTTGTATATGAGGGGAGTCCAAGACATGTTGACCACACACAAGGAAAGAGTCAACCATCTTCCCCCAAAAGGGAGGGGGAAGAGATCCTCTTTCACTTGCAGGTCAGAGATAAGCTGAGTCCATTTCCCCTTTGGCATAGCTCAGCATCCTCTGGACTAACCTTCAAAATGACTAGTGGCTGGGAATGGAATGAAGGCTGCATTCTTCAGAAGGGACTTTGAATTTTTTTTTAACAAGGTCTCTGGTTATAAGATGACCAAACTGCTGTCTGGCTTTAGTTTTGCCTGCTTCCCCTCCCTCTCTCCTGTAGCTTGTCTCAGTCCTTGAGATTTTATGAAACCCATTTTTAATCTCTTTACATTTCATGGAAAGGCCCTGCATCTTAACACTTCTGCAAAGGAGCCAGCCTTCTAGCTTTTACTAGTTAATAAAAAATGCCTCCCGACAGTAGCCCCCACCTGATTCCTACAGAATGACCTCTACGAAAGTCTCTCAGTTTAAGCTTCTCCTAAGGGTATTTTCAAACAGGGTGACAAAGAGGACTCACAGATTAAGGCTTCTTGGCTGCCTGGTCTCCTCCCTGCAGTGACTTCAGAGCACAGAAACTATAGAAACCTTGGCAGACACCTCACTAAAGTAGCTTCATATGAAACTAAATCCTCCTTTAGCTTCCTAGCTTTACATGTTTAAACACACTGGCAAGGTATTTTGGATTCTCAGCCTATATTGCTGAACGCCTCTCAGTAGGCATACACACTATAAGTGGCTGATAGGTTTAGAGGGAACTGAGAAACATCCTTCCAACTGTAGACCCTCTTCCTGGGTGGGAACCACTTCTCCATGGAGGAGGTAGTTCCACCCCTTTCTAATTTTATTTATTTATTCATTTATCTATTTGTTTATTTTGGCAGATCTGGCAAAAGGAGGTATCCAAAGTAGTGGTCCTGAAAAGGACCAAAAAATCAGGGAACAGAGGATAGGCAAGGCCATGAATGAACTAGTACTACAAATATGAGTCACTAGGACCAATGGAGAACAGGAGGCCTGGTGAAGCTGACATGAGAGTCAATATTTGTATTATGCCATGGACTCTTTGACAATCTGGTGAAGTCTATGGATTCCCTTTTCTAAATAATGTTTTTAAATTAATAAAATAAAATACACGGGATTATAAAGGAAACAATTTATGCTAAAACACAATTATCAAAATATGTATATCTATATATCTTATATGTGTGTATGTGTACACACACACACACACATACACACAAATACACACTTAAATTCATAGACCCCAGTTCAAGAGCTAGGGGTATGGAAGTTGTGGGTGATACAGAAGACCAGAGTAACAGGAGAGTAATATGGCGAGGGTGGTACTGCAGCACTTAAGCAAAAATGACTGAATTCTTCCTTTTGACAAAGACCTCACTGAAGTAGTATTGGTAAGTTATAGTAGGAACTATATGCCTCCCTAATTGGAAAGGAGGCCCACTCCAAAGAGGAAGGGACTCTCTTGGCTTTCAACGGACTTGGCTTTGAATCCTGACTGGGTCAACAAAACCTTTCTATATTTTGAAGCCTGGTAAGCCCAAGTCCCTGTAAGTAGATCTAGTAGTCACCCCTGGGAATAAAGCCAAATACTGAAGTTTCCAAGTAGAATATGAGTAGGAGCAAAAAACAAACAAAAAACTAGATAAATGAAAGTTTCCCCAAGATGTATCAGAATCCTTCAATTCACAAAGGAGCTTTGATACAAGGATTTGATAATGAGTTGAAGTAGGAGAATGAAATGAAAGTACATTTAATTGTTTGAAAGAACATACTTCATTCCTCCAAACAGTATCAGCATCAAAAAGATTCCAAAAATGTGAAATAAGTCATTTGTTACTATATAGAAACATTTCTGTCTTTACAAACCTTTCTTAGTGAAAATTCTGGAGAACAGCACTGCCTCTAAGAAATCCAGGAAGAGGGGGCTCACTTTGAGAAGTGTTGCTGTGATTTGACCAGATGAGACTGGGCAGCCGTTGAGAGCCACCTTCCCCACCAGATGTTGATGCTTCCCTCTCTGGTAACTGTGATTTTGGTATTGATAATGGTTGGACAGTTTGGAAGCCTGTCTGTTTGATCTGTCTGTATACTCTGATGTTGGGAGTGCTGACCTTTTCCCCCTGAACTAGGTAATATATGTTTGTTTGATTAAAATAAGCTTGTTAATCAGGGGAAAAAAAAAAGAAATCCAGGAAGAGTTTGGTTTGGACACACCTGATTTGTGCTGGATGCTCCAATAATATGGAAATAATTAAACCTGTTGAACTAGGGCAAGGTCAGGTTTCTAAACTGTTCAAGTTTCAAAGAAAATTCAAAATGTTCAGTCTAATTTGCTAGCCTTTGACCCAGGATGCTTTGCATGATAGCTTTGCTCTTAAATGCTGTCCTCTTAGAGGTCATCCTAACCTAATTAATGTTCTGTTACTGACTAAGACAACAGCTGTAGCACATGGAGGAGACCTGGGAGGATAAAAACCCATGAAATGTGCACTTTAAGATTACTTTCACCTGCAGCAGGAGAGAAATCAGGGCTTGAACCTGGCACTACTCAGGTAGGGATGAAAATTAAACCTCAGGACTTTTTAGATAATCTAACCAGAATTCCACCTCCACCCCACCCCCAGGATAAATGTTTTTATTTATTTATTTATTTATTTAAGCAATGGGGGTTAAGTAACTTGCTCAAGGTTACAGGGCCAGTCATTATTTATGTGTGGGTGCTCATTTTCTGAGGCCGGGACCAATCCTGGGTCATCCCGACTCTGGGGCCAGTGCTCTTACTCACTGAGCCACCTAGATGCCCAGATAAATGTATTTTTGACCTCTGATCCACCTTGTATGTAAAAATTTCCAATCCTGCTTCAACCAATTCCAATCTACCACTAGTGGGGCGAAGACACAAAACCCTAAGATCTCTCAGGAGTTTAAACAAACTTCATCTTCAGACTTAACTAATGTCAAAAAGTCAAAACAAAATAAACAAAAATAACAAGAGCAAAAAACTGGGTTGAGTTTGATTTCCTTTTGCTTTACTTCTTTAGTCCCCTCCCTAACATACCCTAACCAGTGGGCCAATGAAGTCACTGTTTCCTTACATGAAAATTCTTTATAATCATATTTTTAAATGTTTTTTTTAAAAGAAGAGATAGTTGGCACAAAGGCTAGTAGGTACTTATAATTAGGAAAGGAACTGAATTATTCATAAACTAGATAACCTTTAAATCAATTTAATAATTCTTAAGTGCATTTTGGTACAACAGTTTCAGCCACACAGAGGATATTTTTTGGGCAAAATCTATATTGACATGTACCAAATCTTGGTAGGGTTCGGTTTATAGTACACAGATTATGCAAATGTTCAATAAAATTTAATTAGTGCCAGTGATGATGATAACAACTATGACCCTTTTTAGCCAGACACAAAGATGTGCACTTAGACAAAGTATAAGTGGGCGAAGATGAAGAACACCATAAGATTCTACTAGAGATCAAGAGAACATACAAAGACAGGTTCACCGGGAAATTTAAAAATATTTATAAAAATAAGTCCCAACTTGGTAATATGTCATAGGGTTTTTGTTGTTGTTGTTTTGCTTTTTGGATGGGGAAAGGCAGGGCAATTGGGGTTAAGTGACTTGCTCAAGGTTATATGGCTAGTAAGTGGTAAGTCTCTGAGTCTGAATTTGAACTCAGGTCTTCCTGATTCCAGGGCTGGTGCTCTATATACTGTGCCACCTAACCGCCCATGCATCATGTTTAAAAAAAAAAATTTCTATATTCCAAGAAGTTCTTAAAAACAGTGCAATGAATGCTGATTAAGTCCTTAGTCCTACCAAAAACAAACAAAAACTTAGTCATCTAAAATATATTTGGGACCATCATAATAATGACATTAGTTCAGTTACATTCAGTCACCATTTAAAATATTGGTTTATATTGGAAATATCAGAAAGTATTAGAAAATAAACTTCTAATTCTGACTTGGGATGCTAGGAATATATTTCCTCTCCTTGGTAACAATGGCAGGGGCTCAAATACATGCATTCCTTGGAAACAAGGACTGGTTAACTCTCTACACAATCATATCTATATAAAAGGAAGCAGATAGGCAGCCTGGTGGCACAGTGGATAGAACACTGGGCTTGGAGACAGGAATATTCCTCTGCATAAGCTGAAATCCAACCTCAGATACTAACTGTGTGACCCTGAGAAAGTCACTTCACCCCATTTGCCTCAGTTTCCTCATCTGTAAAATTAACTGGAGAAGGAAATGGCAAATCACTCCATTATCTTTGCCAAGAAAATTCCAAATGAGGTCATAAATAGTCAAAAATGACTGAACAACAAAGGCAAGCACATCTCTAGATTGGCAACTCCCTAGCTGTTTTGAATTAAGGCAAAAAAAAAAATGGATCCCACAAATAGTGGGGAAGGGAGCGTTAACCATAGAACCTCCCCGTTCATTTTTCGCTGTATGAATGAATGAAACATTTCTTAATAGCCTTCTGAGTGTAAAGTACTGTGCTAAGCACTGGAGATGAAAATGGAAAAGTAAAAGGGACCCCATATGCACAGGTCATTAGTAATTAAAGTATTTATATATTGGAGGTTGCCTAGTTATTATATATGGCTGGTAAGAAGATAAAGGTAGGATTTGAAGATTTGAAATAAAGATGGGGGAGAATCCCTCTCCAGAGAGGTTTCTGAATACTTTAGAAATAAGACACTCTAGGGGCGGCTTGGTAACACAGTGAATAGAGTACTCACCCTGGAGTCAGGAGGACCTGAGTTCAAATTGGAGCTCGGACACTTACCACTTACTATCTGTGTGACCTTGGGCAAGTCACTTAGCTCCAATTGTCCTGCCTTCCCCCCTCCAAAAAAAACAAAAACAAAGAAATAAGACACTTGAAACCCAAATACTTGCACATGTACCTATGTTTCATGTGACTAGGGGAAATGCCCCATTTACACTACAGCTTAAAATAGGGATGTATAGTTTCTTCTCTTAAAGTACTGGCAACTGCATGTATCATAAAGGTACAAAGCTTGAAGCTTCCTCTTTACATCAGAACATATTTTAGGGGATTAGAAGGTAGTAAGTAAAGAAAGTTGACTCATTCTATTTAAAAGTCAACATTATGGAACCACCATCACCAAAAAATGTTTTGGAGCTCCATAACCTGATATCCTGACTTGTAATTTTTACTCAACAACTTTGTGGGTTCATGTATAAAGATATAAGAAATGCCACACTGAGTCAAATCTCTTCTGGGTTATATCCAATCCAAAATTCTTTCTTAGGAAGTGGTGAGAAGTGGTGGATGCTAGGAGAATATATTTTTCAACTGCAAATCATAATGTGTATTAATCTACCTCCAAACATTTTATATTTCACTAATAATGCATTGTGAATCAATCATCTATAGCTTTAAATCAGAGGGGTTTTTTTGTTTGTTTTTTTTTTTGCTTTTTGGAGGGCAATTGGGGTTAAGTAACTTGCCCAATGTCACATGGCTAGGTTTTTGTTTGTGTGTGCGTTAAGTGTCCGAGGCCGGATCCGAACTCAGGTCCTTCTGATTCCAGGGCTGACGCTCTACTCACTGCGCCACCTAGCCGCCCCTAAATCAGAGGTTCTTAATCTGTAGTCTGCAATCTTTTAAAGAAAATTGACAACTCTATTTCAATATAATTGGTTTCCTTTGGAATCTCATTTTATGCACTTAAAAGCATTATCCTAAGAAGGGATTCATAGGCTTCACCAGAATGCCAAAGGGGTCCACAGCACAAAAAAAGATAAGAACCACAACTTAACAAAAATAAGATCTATTAGGGGCGGCTAAGTGGTGCAGTGAGTAAGAGTGCAGGCCCCAGTGTCAGGATGACCTGGGACCGATCCCAGCCTCAGAAAATGAGCACCCACACATAAAAAATGAGCAACCCACACAAAAATAATGACTGGCCCCGTAAGCTTGAGCAAGTTACTTAACTCCAATTGCTTTAAAAATAAATTAAAAAAAAATAAGATCTATCATTTACATGATACTTTTAGATTTGCAAAATGCTTTCCATATGCTAATTCATTTGACCACTACAATTTATAAGGTAAGTGCTATTATTATATCCATTATAGAGATGGGAAACCTATGGCACAAAGAGGTTTGATGACTTGCCTAAGGCCACACAGCTATTAAGCATGAATGGTGAGATTTGAACTCATCTCTTCCTGATCTAAGTCTTCTGCTCTAGACTGTGTACCATCTAGCTTCAGTAACCATTGCAAAGTTATTGACACTTTTAACCTAAACCACATACCAATATATTCTATAAGTTTATCATTTGCTATATTAATTAGGACTTAGTTTTGTTTGTCCAAAATATACCTTTTTTAAACTCCAAAGGTAAGTTTCTAGTTTCTAACATACTGTGATTCGTAAACACATGCTGAAACATTTCATGTTTTTAGATTTTCTGCTCACATTCCCTCTCATGCTTCCTCTTTCCATAGTGGTGAGAGCTCTTCTTGCTCACCTGTCGGCTCTTAATCCCATTGGTGATTGTAGTTACTGCCCTCTGACCTCCAACTCAGCAATGTCTTTCTTGAAGTACACTTACTAGACCTTCATGGCAGACAAGATTCCAGCTTCAGTATTTCATGGTTTTTTAATGTCTAAGATGTATTTTGTTTGTTTCCAAATCTGTTCCTGATCATGTTCGACATTATGTTGTCTTTCCTGACCTGGGCAGCAGTGTATGAATTTCACATCCCATCCCTGTATTGTAATACATAACCTTGGATTATTTTTCCCTAAGGATACTATTATATCCTTTCCAACACTGAAGCTCATGTGCCATTTTTTTTTCTATTTACTCCCAAAGCTTCCTGAGATCTTCATATAGTTTTATGCCATTCACCTTTATTTTGCATTTGACCACCCAGAAAAGTCTGGTGTTATTTGCAAATGGAGATTCTTCAGGTCACTTCCTCTTTCACATTATTTATGAAGCCAGTGCAGTAGGAGGTGAATAACCATTCTCTCCATTTCCTAGGAATAAAGTTGTATGTTCCACAGTTTATTTTTCTCCAACAAGAGAAATTCCTATTGATCCCTAAATTTTACTTCCTTTTTTAAAACAAATTCCTTATCTATAGAGTAAAATTGTTCTTCCACCCATTGTTGACTCTATGTACTTCATAGTCTCTGGCTTAATACTAAACTCCAGTATATTAATGAGATAGTACTTTTCTCCTACGGAAATCTGGTTACTTTTGCAGCTCAGTGACTAGAGCACAGGGCCTGGAGTCACTTAGACTCATCCTCCTGAGTTCAAATCTGGCCTCTCAGACACTTACTAGCTGTGTGACTCTGGACAAGTCACTTAACCCTTTTGCCTCAGTTTCTCACCTGTAAAATGAGTTGGAGAAGAAAATGGCAAACCACTCCAGTATCTTTGCCAAGAAAACCCCAGATGTGGTCACAAAGAGTTGAACTAAAATAACTGAATAGCAAAAAATCTTAATACTTGCTAAAGACTTTTTTAAAAGTATAACTAGATTAGACTAACTGATTTTCCCTTGTTTCTATATCCCCTCAAAAAACTCCAGTATATTAATAAGATATGTTTTTCCCTTACAGAAATCTGGTTACCTTTTCTCTCCACTAAGGTGATATTTATTTAAGTGTCTAGTGAACTGATTCTAAATATTGGTCTCACAATTTACCCTCTTCTGAAGAGAAATAACCTGGATATTTAATAACATTTGATTTAATATTTCTAAACTGTCTGCTTCAGAAAGCAATTTTGACATTGAGAATCTCCCAAACATATTTCTCAACAAGTAAGGAAGCAAAAAATACAATCTCTTGCAGTTTCTTTCATCCCTAAATATACCTTTTGCACAGCTAACTCCATGGTCCCATGGCATCTCTCTCTCTGAAATTCAGCACACACTATGGTGTCAGGTATACAGCAGGCACTCAGAAAATTGATATAAAGACTGAGAACAAACAATAAAAATTTGGTTATCTGCAGAATTTAAAGAAATCTATAAGCTTTTAGAGTTCCTTTCCAAGCACCCCTCCAATACTTTTAAGGTCATACTAATTTCTGGATTGCACCTGTCCTGTTAACACTGTGTGAGCTTCCCCCTGTTCTCTCATTTGGGTTTATAATTTCATTTCCTTTGAAAGATGACTTCCCTCCTGCAATAGTTAAGTTTTTCTATTTTGCCAGTTGGCCTTGCAGGTTTGAGCTCTGTTTTCATTTTTCCCCTTAGCACTTCTTTCATTTTGATCCCTGGCTCACATTTATCTTAGCTTTCCGATGGGGTGTTCTTTAATGACTCTCCAGGCTTCCTGTGGATTATTTAACTTTTTGCTTCATTTTTCCCTTAATACCCACATTTTGTCACAGGTTCCTTTTCTGAAAGTAACCAACTGTGGGGCAGATTCCTTTGGTTTTTATTCTATCCTCAGGATATTTGCTTTAAAATGAATTTGGGGGGCCGTTTAACCTTCATTTTCCTATTTACTACCTATTTAACCTTGGAAAAGACACAACTTATGTGTACCTCAGTTTCCTTATTTAAAAAGTGAAAGCATGGAACCAAGCATCTCTAAGCTTCCCTGCTGGCTCTGAATTATATTGGAAGCATGACTATACATTTACTTTCTCCACAGACACTCCATGAGCCAGACACTACTCAGCACTCCAGTCCAGCACATTTCTCAGGGGCTTGTGGGTTCTAGTATTACCCATTCTATAAAGTAATCATTTATCATATTCACAAACCTTACCTGCACCTCATGCCCTCAGGAGGGTATCCTGCCAGCATATTTTTAGATAACTGATATCTCTCCTTATTACTACCTGGCCTACTTTTCTGGCTTCCCCATATCTCTTAATGTTTTCAGCTCAGTCTCATTATCTTGTTCAAGTAGTTTAGAGTTAAGTATATCCCCATTGCCACATTTTTATTATTTAAGCATGGAATTTCCACCCACAGGGATTCTGTAGTATTTCCTTTTCATAGTAAGATTTTCACACTGTTACTCCTTATGTCATTGTCTGCATACAATCAAGGTGACTTCCTGACTTGATCCTTATAGGTTCTGGAACATGGACACACCAATTCTCAGGGGTTATTCCACTTACACAATTTTGACTGATTTGAGAACCACTGCTTTTATGCAATATGTTAACAAACACAGAATATTAAACACTATGCTGCCATTGAATGTTTCCCATTATCTGTGGTCACTGTTTAACATTTACTGAACAAAAATACTATGTAACAAGTTACATTAACATCAGGAGCATTGTATGAGGAATTCATCTGACTGATCAGTCCTATATCTGGTTTCTTCTCTTTTAACTGAAAAAGAACAGGGATAGGAAAAGGAGGAAGAAGTAAGGTACAAAATTTAAAAGAAAAACCTGCTCCCCCCCACCCTGAGTTTTTCCTTTAAAGAAGAGTAATGATCTTATTCTGGGAGGAAATCAAAGGCTGCAGATGGCTTCATAAAATGTCTACCCCTTTAAAAAAAAAGCCAACTTTTTTTTAACGCCAGTTGCTTTTATCTTTGTAGCTTAAAGGCAAAGAATGAATGAAATATGGGAAATGAAGGACATGTGACAGCATCAAAGAGGGACGCCCGAGCATGGGAGTGTGCCTCTGTGTATGTCAGGCTAGGGTGGACCTTTTTAGGAGCACATTAAGGCAATCTGGCTGCCAGATGAAGTCTTTATGAAAAGGCAGGCATGATGGATAAAATCTTTTTGATGTTTCTGAAGTAACCTTGCCTCACCCACCTCTCTAGCTTTTTCCCCATCACAGTGTCCCTCCAACCTTATCCCATTTGCAAGACAAACTCCATCTATCTGTAGAAATGTTCTTGCATTGGAGTGATTGTGTCTTTGCGTGATCTCTGTTTGGAGGGAGAATGGGGGTGTGGTGTGTTCAGTTTCTATTTAGGGAAAATGCAAGCTAGAGGAAAAGCTTCTAGGGTTTGCTGAGTGAGGGGGATTAATCAGAGTTGGATTTATCTAGTCAAATCTACCTAATTAAAGTCATAGCCTGAGCTCCAGATTACTTCATTTTCAGAAGTGCTACTACTAGAAGGGTCCTTAGAGGTAAGCTAGGCCAGCCCTCCTCCTCTCCCCAACCCACTTTACAGATGAGGTTACAGAAATTCAGAATGATTAAGTGGCTTTCCCATAGTCATGGAACAAGCAGGAAGCAGAGCTCTGCTGGAGCCTCAGTCTCCTAATTCCTCCCTCATGGCTCTTATGCCTTCTCATCATAATAGCTTACTTTTTTTTTAAATAATAGCTAACATTTATGTGGCCTTTTGTGTGGTTTGAAAGCTGCTTCACATACTTAATCATAGCCAAAATTATTCCTATTTTACAGATAAGGAAGTTAAGGCTGAGAAAGGTTTAGTGATTGACAAAGAGTCACACAGCTTATAAGTAACTAAAGCAGGATTTGAATTCAGGTTTTCAAAACTCCAAATCCCAACACTTCATTCAATTTACCACCTATATTTGGAAAAAATTAAAGGCTTCAATCCTAGGAAAAAGTGAAGTGTCAGAACAATAGAACAACAGTACATTAATGTACTGTTTACTTTACTTCCCTAGAATTTTTGTGGAAATTCACTGAACCCAGAGGGAAAGATTGGAAATAGAGCTAAAGTTACATTGACCAAACACACCTTTTCCCATGAGATGTTTCTAAAAGGGTGCTAGTGTAATCCTGAGAGCAGCAAAGGAAATGGAGATGCTCTTTTGATCAGAAAAAAAAAAAGCTGTAATAAAAAGAAGATAAAGTAGTAATAGGTTGCCAGTTCTGTTATCTTTGAGTCCCCTGACTTCGATATCTTTGTTCTGTATATAGGATGATATCAGAGGTCATTCTTTCTTCCATGCACATTTAATCATCATTTATTATATACCAACTATGCATATCACTGTATATTCTCCCCATGAGAATGACGTTGAAATATTTTCCTTGCTGGCCTGGATGCTTATGTTACTCCCACCTCAGATTGATCAGTATACCATAGTGATAGAAAAAAAAATCCAACTATCTCTAATTTTTCCTTCCTTCTTTCCTTCTTTCCTTTGACAACCTGTATCCTTGCCTTTCTCCTTCCTTCCCTCCTTCCTGTCCTCATTCATTCATTCTCTCTCTCTCTCTCTCTCTCTCTCTCTCTCTCTCTCTCTCTCTCTCTCCCTCCTTTCCTCCTTCTCCTTCTCCCTGTCTATCCTTTCTTTCTTCTATCTTCTGTCTCTGTCTCTCCCTCCTTCATTTACTGTGATTTCAGTTGCTTGGAAATGTCAACAGGGCATTCTTCAAAGCACCTAGAGCTCAGTAGAATGTAAAAGTTTTGTATTCTTATTTCTGACTACACCTTTTTTCCCTCTTGTAGGAAACACCATTTTTCTATACCTACAATATAGCAAGATCATAAGGTGTGTCAACAGGAAATCACAACTTCTTGAAAACTACATGAAAACTAGGTTTATTATAAGAGAAATGAACCTGCATATAGAATCCAAAGCCAGAACAAAGAACTCACAGTCCTTACAGAAGTTTGCATTTCTATAGCAGTCAGGCAAAGTAAGGAGGTGATACCAGAACCTCCATGTAAAAGAGCATGGCATCGGAGAGGAAAGGGGGGAAAAGGACAACACCCCACCCAAAGGGGAGGAGCAAGGCAAAGGCAAAAGCTGCATTCTTTTCCCTTGGGCACAGTTAGACCCTGAAGATATGATGGTCTCCTTACCTACCAGCGTCCAACTGCATAAGCCTAGTGCAGATTGTCTGGCACCTGTCTTGACTCCCAAGGACACACAAATAATCTAGTTTGGGATGCAAACAGCAAATTTTGTTAGCTGGGGCAGGGTGGCAGGGTACAGTAGGGAGGTTTCACTCTTGATATATTCAAAGCCTCCTGCATGCTCTGGGTCCAGTGTATCTAGAAAATATATCAACTTAAAAAGACAAGTTCAGGGGATCCTTTTGTAATGGCAAGCACAGAAGTAGTTCACGCCTTTTTTCAGCTACTGAATTAACACCTTGTTTCAGTTAAGTTTCTTTTGAGCCTTGTATCAAGTCTATTTAGAAACAGAACATGTGAAATCCACAACTTGTAAACCCTAGGATTTGTGAACTTGTGGGGAGGGGCTAATGACTATATAAGGAGAGCCCCAGGTCTAGAGATAGAAAAAAAATACTGAGAAGTGGACTCTTGTGGTGGCAGAGTCAAGAAAGGGGAAAAGTTTTTGGTATCTGGGGACTCTGTTGTTCTGCTCTGTCTGTGTTTGTTTCTGATACTTTGTAAAGAAGCCCTGGGACCTTACCGGAAGCCCTGAAAGAGGATTTTCTGGTTGTATGTTTACAGAAATCCTGGAAGAGGGTTTTGGAGGTCGTGAAATTTTACTGATGATTTGTGCTGACCTCTTAGACCTTGCTTGTGGGTGTGTGTTGGTTTCTATGTTGATGATTTGTGTTGAGTTTTTAGACCTTGTTGGTGGGTCTGAGTTGACTTCACAGGCAGATAATGAATTGATGATGGTTCTGGCAATGTTTATGATATTATTGTGGCTCTGTCAAGCTTTTTCTTCCCAGAAATAGGAACTGGGAAGGACTTGAAGTGGACTGGACACCGTGAACTTCAATATGGAATGCGACCTGGATGAAGAACTGGACAAGGAACTGGGAGCTACCTGCCTTTGAACCCAGGTGACAGTTGGAGCTGGGACTACAGAAGAGGAACCATGGGAGCTGAGGACCAGCCTTGAGTCAAGCTGAAAGAAGACTTCAGTTGAATACGGTATACTGACTGAGAAGATGATGATTTACTGTTACCTAGGGGTGGAGAGCTCTGACTTTTGTACTTTGTGATTGAATTAAGGATTTTGTGATTGACTAAATTATTGTACTTTGTTGAAAACTATTGTGACCACTTTGGTGAAAACTGTGTGGCCATTTTAGTGGTAAGTCATTGTGAATGCTGTATCTTGATTTTCTGTGTATGTTTTGCTCTGATTTGTTAATGAATAAACAGAGAGTTCTCTGTACTGTGTAATCAGAATCTTAAAAGCTGTTCACAGGAGCAGCTAGGTGGTGCAGTGAATAGAGCACTGATCCTAGAGTCAGGAGGACCTGAGTTCAAATTTGGCCTCAGACACTTAACACACACTTAACAAACAAAAACTAGCCATGTGACTTTGGGCAAGTCACTTAACCCCAATTGCCCTCCAAAAAGAAAAAAAAAAGCTGTTCACAGAAGCAGTCCTTTGGGAAGCTGCTTGTGCATAGCTTTACACCCTTACCAGTCCTTAACAGGTATAACCCTTTATCTTGACATACAAACTAACTACCTCTACCTAACCATTCTCATGCAAGCATAGATATACAAAGAGAGCTACATACATAATTTTATACAATTCTATCTAAGACATTACTGCTTCATTTTCCTGATGTATTTCCTATACTATAGCTATAAGATGAGTAAAAACTTCAAATGGATACTCTCAGCACTGAATCAGCAGAGCCTGGATCGTTAAACCTTGACATCTTCTCTGAACAGGCCAGAACATACCTTATTTAGCTCTTTAGATCCATAAAGAGGCAAATACAAACAGATCCCCTATTGAAAATCTTCTGTCCTCCTGAGAGGACAAATATTACCTAACCTAGATCTCATTTTCATGGGAGAAAACCTTAGGCAGCTATAACTCAGACGTATTACAGGAAAGTTCTGGAAGGAAACCCATGACTGCTGTGAATGTATATGTTATCCCCCCTCTCCTTTTAAATCTGCTTGGTAAACAGCATATTATGAAAGTGTTCCGAGTAATGCTGGTTGCAATAAAATTTAGAAAGAAAATAAAAGATAACTTTTATGACATTAAACCAAGTAACGTTGGCTTTTCAAGGTCAAAGTGACTAGTCTTGTGATCATCAGTAAGTACTGTAAGAGTGCCTTAAATACAGAAAGCAATAGAGCTAGAGATACCTAGAATCAGAGTTCCTGATCCCTTTGGAAGTCTTGTGAGGTTTGTGGATTCTCTTTCAAACTAATTTTAGCTTTTAAATATGCAAAATAAAATACATAGGCATATGAAGGAAACCAATTTTATGAAATATAACTGTCAAAATATTTTTAAAACCAAGTTAAAAGATCCTGGGTTAAGAACCCCTGAAATCCCCCCCAGATTTAATCATTTTATATGTATACCTGCCTTTTATTCCTAACCATAATATCTCATACTACTCCTTTCTCCTGTGCTGAGAGTCCTTGCTGACAACTTGATCAAACATGGGGGAATTACTGTCTCTGTCTTTTGAGGATACTTTACCCAAGTCACTGAAAGTGTTGTATATCCATTCACTATGAATAGTTTCTCCTCCCTTGGCTTCAGAGATTCCCTATGCTCCAAGTTCTCACTCTGTCTTTCTAATCCTATATCCTTTCTCTCCTCGAGTAGCTTCCTCATTCTTATCTTGATTTCCTAAGGTATAATATTCTCCCAAAGGATTAAACTTTGATGTTTGCCCTTTTCAAGTCAAGACAACAGGTATTTATACCATTTCTATGCTTTCTCCTCTGGCAATTTCATTTATTCCTGTAGCTTCAATCATCACCTCTACAAAGATTATTTACCAAAGCTCTGTCTCCTGGTGGGACCTTCTGGTCCATCATTTCCAATTTCTTATAGCACATCTCCACGTGAATCAGAGGATTATATGATAATTGATTTAAAATTGGAAAGGACATTAGAGGTTATCTAGCTCAACCTCCTCTTTATGCAAATAAATAACTGAGATCCACAGATATTGGGATTTGCCAAAAGTCACATGGATATTTAGTGGCAAAGGTGGGATTGGAACCCAAATAGTCTGATTTTAAATCCAGCTCGCACCCCACTGTGCAATTTGCTATTCTACCAGACTTCCTTGCCACATCCCACAAGCTGCTCACATTCACAAAATTCTAAACCAAGCTTATTATTTTTCCCCCTGAGCCTGCTCGAACTTCAGTATTTGTGTAAATAAAACTACTATTCACCCAAATATTTAATTTTATATAGGAGAGAATTGTGACCTCCTTTTTATGTAAATATGAAGATCCAGGGTGCTCTTTTTTCCTCCTGCCCTAGGGAAACCTTAAGAGACATGTAAGAATCCTAAAACCAAATGCTGAGTTCAAGGGAAATTGAGGACAAAGATGAGCTAGATGAAAGCACGAAACTGAATAGTGAATGCAAACTCTGAGCGTAGTTCACAGAAGAAATACAAATGAATAGCAAGTAATATCTAGCACAAGGAAAAGATCAAAAAATCTAATGTAATTTTGGTCTTTATTAAGAAAGTTAGCACTTCCAGGAATAAAGAAATGGCAACCTCCCTAGAATCCAGCTTGGCTTGACTACCGGTAGAGTTTTGTATTCAGATCTGTATGGCACAGTTTAGAGAGGAAGGGCAATAATAAGCTGGAGATCATCCATGATAGACAGCCAGGATGCTGAAAGATACTAAATCCATGTGATGTAAGACCCAGTTGAAGGAACTGGGGACATATAACCTATCTTTATGCATAGGGCTGTCTTCAAGTATTTGATAGATAGCTATCACATTTAAAACAGATTAGACTTGTTTTTTGGCCACAGAGGGGTAGGTACAATGGGGTAGAACTAGTAGTGAAGCAAATTTAGGTTCAATGTAAAAAAATGTTCTTTTTTTTGCTTTTTGGAGGGCAGTTGGGGTTAAGTAACTTGTCCAAGGTCACACGGCTAGGTTTTTGTTTGTGTGTGTGTGTTAAGTATCTGAAGCCGGATCTGAAGTCAGGTCCTTCTGACTCCAGGGCCGATGCTCTACTCACTGTGCCACCTAGCCACCCCTAAAAAAATGTTCTTTATGGTTAATGCTATTCATCAGTGGAATGGTTTGCTTTGAAGGGGTTCTCACTCATTGGAGGGCCTTATGCAGGAGCATGTTGAGTTCTTTCTTGGATAAGAAATACACCTGTGACTTCACTGGCACAAGGAACTCCCTGAATGAGATAATTCCCTTTATCAATAAACTTCAAATATAATTTTCCACCACATGTAGTCTTACAGAACTTCCTCAGAGCCTTGGGAGGTTGTGATTTGCCAAGGATCACATGACTTGTCTATATAAGAGGTATGGCAAACCAAGCTCTTCCTGGTTCTGTGATTAACTCTCTATGATTCTATGCTACCTTCCAACTCTGGAATGGTGGAGTTGTTTACTTGTTTTTTTATATTTATCACAGCCTAAGCATCAGTTCCAATGAAAAAGAAAAAATAAAATAAAAAAATGCCCTCTAAGAAGGGAACAAATTTCTATGCTTATAAGTCAACTGGAAACTGCCCCATCTTCGGAAAGTCAGCAGCCATGGCACGTGAGACAGAAACAATTAAATGGGATGCTTAATTAAACATCTACACTTCCAGTGAATGGCAGATTTACCTTCTTCTCCCCTCCCCCTTTTTATTAGAGAAAGCCCAGAGATAAAACCTTCAAGTTATGAGTAATTATACCCTGCTGAGAAAAGTGATGGAGTACTACACTCGGAAGGACTTATCAGGCCCCAGAAAATGTGGAGTCAACACTTAAGATTTTTTTTCTTATATTATTTTCCCCAACACTAACACTTTTCCCAGCTTGTTCCCAGAGGGAGATAAACAAACAGTACGTACCTGCATTTTAATGGGAATGAAGAGAACAGTCATTCACCTTCTCACTGCACTGGCTTTACATTTTTCATAACAGTGGGATGTGATGAAAGGTGTGTGTGTGTGTGTGTGTGTGTGTGTGTGTGTGTGTGTGTGTGTGTGTGTATGACTCATGAGGGGTGGATCAAGAGGCTTTAAAGAAGCAAGAATTCAAAATTATCCTGGGCAGAGGAGTAGATTTAAAAAGGAAGGGTGAGCTTAAACACTAAAATCATCTGAAGGAGTTTTTAACTTATAAGCACTAATGGTTATGTTTTCATGCCTATTCAATCCCCATGCAATTCTCTGCCACCATCAGGACAGTGTAAAACCCATATTTCTAGATCTAAAAGGGAAACTAGGCCATCTAGGTTATAATTCTCTTTTTTAGATAAGGAAACTGAGGCCCAGATTGGTTAAATGATTTGCCCCAGGTCATACAGGAAACAAGCTTCAGAGGTAGGATTTGAATTCAGGTCCTCTGCAGTGCAAGTATTCTTTCCCCCTGTTCCATACTGCGTCTACATATAGCAGAGACCTGCCGTCGATGAATCTCTAAGAGCATAATGATGGAAATCAACATCAGAGATTTAGAATTAGAAAAGATTTGAAAAGTCATCTAGTAAAACCCCTTTATTTTATAGATGAGGAAACTGAGGTCCAGAGAAGCTAAATTTGTTGCCCAGCATCACTCAGGTAGTATGTGACAGAGGTAAGCTATGAACCCAGGTCCTGGAATTCCCAATCCAACCCACTTTTCCACTGTATCATACTGCCCTTCCAATACTTTGATATAAATGCCAAAGATGACATAGGGATGAGCAGAAAATGGAAGGAAATGGAGCAAAGGCTCTCTGTTCTAAAGGCTCAGTTGAGAAAGAATTCTGCAGGTCAGTTAAACAATATATACCACTGTCATTGGTGGAAGAGAGAGGTCAACATAGACCATAGTCAGATGACAGAATTGACTCTTCTGCTGCCAGATAGAATATTCTTTTCAAACCTGGTTGTGGAATTTTCAGCGAGGTCCTAGTGAAAAGAGACCCTATGGAACAGGGGCTGGGAGTTGGGCTTTTTCAAAGGCAAGAACAAGCCTGGACTCATTGTGGCAAATACTGAAAAAAATGAAGAAGGAGGTGAATCTTTTGTCTATATCCCCTCCTTCCTTACATCTATTGTCACTCACTTCTTAAAAATCTCAATATTCCTATTTTGCCCTCAACCATCATTACTCTTAAAGCGACTTTGTTTTTTAGGAATTGCTTCATTCTTTGTATTGGTGTCTGCAGCACCTAACACAGTGCTTGGTATACAGTAGGTGCTTACAGACACTGGTTGATTAGATATGCCTAAACTCTTCCTGACTCTGCCATGAGTGGGATCCCCTTTGGTCTGCAAATGCTTCAAGATTCCTTCTTTATTTCTGAAATTCCTTTGATCTCCCAAACTTCTTATAAGCTTCTAAACCTCTATAATAAATCTTTATTATAATAAATTATAATAAATAATATAAATCTGTTTCAACTCCTATAACCAACTTCCAGCATGAAAAAACTCCAAGATACCTTCAGTCCTTCAGTTCTTCTTGTTCCCTGAAATGAATCTGATTTCTCTTTCCACACAGCTTCTATGGATTGCCATGATCACGACCCTTTTTAAACTTCCTATGAATCCACTTGAGACTGCACTAAGAATCATTTGGCTTCCTTTTCTTCTACCTGATTTTTCTTCTGCTTTCTCTGTATCTCTATGTTCTATCCTCATTCCTGGCTCCTATCCATCCTCACTCTGCCCCCAAGTGTCTCAGCAGCCAAAAAGAATAGCTTTGGAAGAATGTGTCAAAGCACTGGGAAGACTTCTACAAAGAATAATAAGAAAATTTGAAAGGGAGGGCAGTTACACAATGCAATAAATTATTCATACTAATATAAACATATGATCATAAAAACAGAGTCTCTCCCTACTTCCCCTTAACCCAATCCTTCTACTTCTGAGAGGGCATGACCCCAAGACCCTGATGTTGGGAAAGATTGAAGGTAAAAGGAAAAAAGGGATGGCAAAGAAAGAGATGGATAAATAACATCGTGGAGACAATAAACATAAACTAAAACAGACTTTGAGGAGCAGGGGAGGATAGAAGGGCTTAGCATACAGCCCATCGGCTCACAAAGAGTTGGACATGACTGAATAACAAATAATAACAATTCATGATTTCTAGTTTTCCTCTGAGAACAAAAATGGAGAGGTTTAAATACATCGTTTCAAAGATCGAGATTCTAGTACTCTAAACTTGGTCAGGTAGTAGAGAACAAGTTTTAAATCCAAGACCAATCCAGCCCAATTTCTTTGAGTTGGCAAACCTAATTGGATTGCTCTAGCACTGGAGGTGGCTCAAGTATAACTTAATCAGATTGCCTTGAGATTGAAAGGCTGACTGCCAAGTCTCATTGTAGAGATGCACTGTGAAGGAATAAATCCATGGGAGATGATTAGTTTCCCCTATAACCAAATGGTACTTGCATCAGAATCTGCTACTGGGCTTTATCTATTCTATCTGTATCATTAGTGGGAAATAACTAGAACTTACCTCATACAAAATGTCATCAACTCATATCCTCCTCCTCTGGAATTACTGTACACACCTAGCAGGGCAGCATCACCAAGAACCAACATGTCTCAGAGCAGAGGAAGTATGTAAGGAGAATGGAATAGAGTCTAGGACCCTAGAACTGGACTCGAAAAGACTCTGGGTTCAGATCCTGCCTCAAATAACTCCTAACACTGTCGTTCTAGACAAGCCACTTTATCTCCCTATACTTCAGTTTGTTCACCTATATATAAAATAAGGAATTGGATTCAATGGCCTCTGAGACTATTACCAGTTCTAAATCTATGATGGTTTAAACTCTTTGGAGAAGCATTAATCTTTTAGGCCATTGGTGGATCATTTAATTTATAATGTGGCCTTGCAGAACTTCTCAACACCATCTTTTAGGCAGTGTGATGGCACAGTGGGTAGAGAAGAGCCCTGAATTCAAATTCTGCTTCAGATCCTTTGTTGTGACCTAGGAAAATCACTTATCCCTTCTCAGCCTTACTTTCCCCATCTGTAAGATTGAGATAATAATGGCACCAACCTCATGGGGCTTTTGTTAGAATCAAATGGACTAATATGTATAAAGCACTTTTCAAACATTAAAACACTATATAAATGATATATATTAATAGTTATACTTATTGTTATTTGCTTTATAATCTCAAAAGACTTAAGGTATCACAAAAAAGTGGGATTTGGTGCCCATGTCCACATCTATGTCCTATTTTGTCATATACAACCTCCCTTTTTTTATAGAATTAAGTGCCCTAAATCCACAAAATCTAATCATTAGATAATGCAGAAATAGACACTGAAAATTTCCTATCCCCCTATAAAAAGGAATATCAAGAATAATGAAAGGAATATATCTATATCTGTCTATGGGCATAACTATATATATGTATTATATACATAGATATATTTACATGTATAATGCCTGTATATTGTGTATACATGCCTGTGCATATACATATGTGTATACACACATGCATATACATATATACGTTACACACAGTCAGGTAAAAACATTTTTTAAAAAATAGTTGCAGGAACTGAGGAACTGAGATCCAAGCCTCACTGTTACCAGGATCATACTGTTCTAATCTCTGCTAGTACCAGTTGCAACACACATCCTCTGTTTCAGTAGTGAGTAGTTATTCCCTTAAGAGAGTCAGTCATTTCCATGCTGAGTTTTAGACTGAGAGCTGTGCATGCTTTGTAG
This sequence comes from Gymnobelideus leadbeateri, assembly GCA_011680675.1. Taxonomy (NCBI): domain Eukaryota; kingdom Metazoa; phylum Chordata; class Mammalia; order Diprotodontia; family Petauridae; genus Gymnobelideus; species Gymnobelideus leadbeateri. The sequence goes on from WOXC01002266.1 coordinate 180,785, forward strand.
CTGTCATTCAAGTCACGTTCAGAACTGCCCTTTCAGAAGCCTGCCAGTTCATTAAAGCAAAGAGGTTGAGGTCCAGATCTTCTATAGGAAAGAAAGGAATCAGAAAAATAAACACTTTAGGGAAGGGGGAAGAGGATGGGGGTGGATTATGTAGAGAAAGATCTTTCCACCCTAACTGGGATGTATCAATCTGTTAAATACCAAACAGACAGACTAAGGAGTAGGATTTTGAAGAAACCTAAAAATCAGCAGGGAAGACTGAAAGAATGTAGACAATGGAGGGGACAAAAGCAGAGAAAGCAGCATCCCCCTTTCCCAGGTCTCTGTGGGATTTACACACCAAACTCCAAAAAGAAGAATGGAATGAGAAGTATAGGAAATCTGTGAGTGGCTCCCTAAGGCACAACTAAATCAATCTTCAGAATTCAAGTCAGGTACATAAATATAAGGGGCTGATACAGACTAGCAATGACAACCAAACTTAGCTTTTAGAAGCAAAGAAAATTTTCCCATAAGACATGTGACTAAATAGCAAACTGTAACACTAAGGTCTGATTGAATATAAGTTGCTTGAAGTCAGGGTCCACTTTGATTTTGACTTTGTATTCTTGTAATGCTAACGGAATAGGAAGATCTTCTCCCATTAATAAGTCTGTGTGACCACGTGTGTCCCCTTTTCCCTTGGAACAAGAGCCATGTTCCCAGGTCTAAAGGTACACAGGTATTTCATTCACAGCTGTGTAACACAGAGCCCATTGGGGGAGGAATTTGCTTAAGGAGAAGCTTGCTTAGGGGGAGGTTTCCTTGTAGGAAGGCTTTCACACCTTTTGGTACTAAGCTAATTAGGCACTGAATCTCACAGGTGTTTATGCTTTCTGGCTCTGAGCCTACTATATATACACTGGGAAGATGGTATTTTACTTTGGGGGTTCACTTATGAGAAGGACCTTTGGATTTCCTGGATGGGACTCTGAGAGGCCATTTGTTAAGAACCCCCCAGCTACTCAGAGGTCTGTATTCTTCAGATCAGGAGGTATATATAGGTGGTTGTATTACTTTGCTTTTTTTGTTTGTTTGTTTGTTTGTTTGTTTTGCTTTGTGGAGGGCAATTGGGGTTAAGCAACTTGCCCAAGGTCACATGGCTAGTTTTTGTGTTAAGTGTCTGAGGCCAGATTTGAATTTAGGTCCTCCTGACTCCAGGGCTGGTGCTCTATTTACTGCACCACCTAGCTGCCCCGGTTGTATTACTTTGTAAAGATAGTAAGAGCCCTTTCTGTTGAATCTCTGTGCTAATTTCTCTGCTTATATTTTCTACTGGATTATCTGTAGTTAAAGTATGATTGTTGACCCCTTTAAAAGTTGTCTTTCCTTTAGCAAAGCAGATCAAAGAACCTGTGCTAGCAGGCCATCCTGGGTATGCTAGGGTGCTTGCTGGTTGGTTGTGGTTGTTGTCCTTTGTTCTCATAGAGGACCAAAAATGACATTACTATGCTAAAGTCAAGTATCAATGTGTCTGACTGTGGCTGATCAGAGCAATCCGAGCTTGGAATGATTTACCACAGGTCGGGCACAGATAGTCTATGTGAACATTTGGGGTGGATGCTCTCACTCTGTGTATCCTGTGTTTCCTTTGAGCTGTTTCAATTTGCTTTGCTCATAGAGCAAATGTGGGCATGCCATGCTGAGCGGTTCTATGACAGTGTCTCCCATGTCATACAATCAATTCCAAAGTTCTTAAGAGAGATCTTGAAAGTGCCCTTGTATCACTTCTTCTGACCACCATGTGAATGCTTGCCCTGTGTGAGTTCTCCGTAAAATAGTCTTTTTGGCAAGTGTACATTTTGCATTCAAACAATGTGGCCAGCCCATCAGTTGCAGTCTTTGAAGCAGAGTTTGAATGCTTGGCAGTTTAGTTTGAATAAGGACCTCAGTGTCTGGTGCCTTATCCTGCCAGGTGATCTCCAGGATCTTCCTAAGACAATTCAAATGGAAGCGATTCAGTTTCCTGGCATAGCACTGGTAGACTTCAAGGTTTCCCAGGAGTGCAACAATGAGGTCAGCACCACAGCCCTGGAGACCTTCAGTGTGCTAGTCAGTCTCCCAATAGTGCTTCTCTTCTCTCCCATGCTTTCCTTAGGAACCTCCCAAACACTGAGCTAGCTCTGGCAATGTGTGCATCAACCTCATTATCAATGTGCACTCCCTGGAAATTACACTACCAAGGTAAGAGAACTTATCCACAGCATTCAAACTTCTCCATTTGCTGCAACTGATGGTTCCACATACAGATGGTGTGGTGGGGGCTGATGGAGGGTGCTTGCTAACACAATCCCTAATCTATCCCCCAACACATACACACACACTTCTAAACACCCTCACCACTCCCTCTCCCTCTCTCGCTCCCTATTTCTTTCTCCCACTCTCCCCCTTCCCCATCTCCCTTTCCTTCTCCCTCTCTCTAGCATCCAGCTCAGGCACCTTTGGCCATGCCAGGTAAAAACAAGTCAACAAGTAAAAAAAAATAAAAATAGTAGTCTCTTATTTTTTTGTTGAATTGAATAAGGGACTACTTAAGCACTCTGTGTATATGTATGTATACATGCCTACTCTCACAAGTATGTGTGTGTATAAATATATATATATACTTATGTATATATTGTGTTAATATATTATTACATATAATGTTATGTATGTGTATAGATATCTGTAGTATGTGTGTGTATACACAATGTTGGTCCTCACTAGCTAATATACAATTTATAATATTTCAAAAGGAAAAAAAAACCCAAATCTGTGAAAGAGTAACTATCCCTCCCCAAGAGAGATCTTCCTTAAGGAAAACCCTGGAGGGCACAGACAGTTCTGAATATGAGGTTTTCACTCTGGCCATAGCTCCAAGCAGTGTGGCTCTTTCCACTGTCCACCTCCTGTTTGTTCTCTTTCATAGCCGCAGTGGCTGACACATTTTTATGCTTCTCATTGCTTCCAACATTAGATCCCCAGTTGCTTCCAGTGCTCAAAACCAGGCATTCTACCAAAGCTCTTCAGGTAGTATTTGTTCCCCAGCAAAGACTTCTAATGTGCTGTGCTTTCCTCCCCTTCCCTCCCCTCCCCTCTCCTCCCTCCTCTCTGTCTCTCTGTTATTGTCTCTCTCTGTGTCTCAGTCTCTCTTTCCACCTCCCACCCTTACTCCCTCCCTTCCCCCCCTCACCACTCCCTCTCCTTCTCTCTATCCCTCCCTATTTCTTTCTCCCAGTCTCCCCCTTCCCCATCTCTCTTTCCTTCTCCCTCTCTCTAGCATCCAGCTCAGGTACTTTTGGCTGTGCCAGGTAAAAACAATAACAAAAAACCTTTTTAACAAGGCAAAATTCCTTTGTAATTAGATTATGCCTTCACTATCACCAGAAGAAAAAAAAAGCCTCACTGGGTCTCCTTTTGAGGCAGAAAACACAATTTCCCCTAAAATGTAATCAGTCCTAATGATAAAGTACCTTCTAGGGTATCTCCCATTATTGAAACTATGATAGTTATGACCACTATTGAATCTTTGGCTACAATATAATTTACCCAAGAGTAGTACCCAATTTACCCTTATTTTCTCATTTCCAGAAAGTTCCCATCACAAACATCAAATTCAAGACTATAGTGACCACACATCTTAAGGTCTTTTTATCCTCTGACAATAAATAAATGTCTCCACCCCAGAGACTATTCATTCTCTATTCTGGAGGTACTGAAACACCTGATTTGATCCCACAATAAAGTCTCTTAAATACTTAATTAGTGAGGTGAAATGGAGAGCATCTCTGAGCTGATCTAAAAGATAAAGTAAACAAAGCAGGACAGCTAGGTGAAGAAGTGGCTAGAGTGATGAGCCTGGAGTTAGATGACATATCTTCCCCCAGTTCAAATCTGGCTTTCAGACATTATTTTTGTGACCCTGGGCATGCCATTTAACCCTGTGTGCCTTAGTTTCCTCATCTATAAAATGAGTTGGAGGATTGAATTGGCAAACCACTCCAATATCTTTGCCAAGAAAACTCCAAATAAGATCAAGAATCAGACACAACTGGGGCAGCTAGGTGGCACAAACAGCGCACTGGCCTTGGAGTTAGAAGGGCCTGAGTTCAAATCCGACCTCAGACACTTAACACAAAAGCTAGCTGTGTGACCTTGGGCAAGTCACTTAATCCCAATTGCCCTCCAAAAAGCAAAAGAGAGAGAGAGAGAGAGAGAATCAGACACAAGTCAACAACCACAAGGTGAACAAAGAAAGGGGCTCTTAAGGTTTTATTGTTGTCAGATACCCATAATAAAGACAGGACTGTGGAAGAAGAACCTTAACCTTAATTTCTTAATGGCCTCTTCTGAGTAAGGTTTAACCTCATCCCTTAATTCAAACAATTTACAACTCTGTGTGTCTGTGTGTGTGTATTTGTTTTGAGCAGTCTCTGAAATAGGGTTTGAGGACACTGAAACCCAATCTGGCACAAAAGTGAAGTGAAAAGGAATTGCTTACCCATAAGACAGATAGTTGTCTGCACAGAAACAAGGAGTAAAGGAACAGAATTCATATTAGTCTCAGACATTTTGCTTTCTTTTTTTGTTCCTTCAGCTTTTTGGCTGGATGTTGTTGCAGTAGACAGTTTATACAAGAAAAGTGCTATGGCTCTCCTTGTCAGAGAGGGGATTTCTAGCCACTGTATTCCCACAAATGGTGGCAGACAGAGAAACATCTGACTTGAAAATGTTAGATGGTTGATGACTAGCAGACAATAGCTGAGAACAGTTCACTGACCTCCAGACAAGTGGAGAGAGGTCAGGCAGAGAGGATTCTGAGAGTAGAGAAGGGCTATATAGCAATATGGTGTGACAGCATCAGGGGAGGCTGATGGTCCTGCTTCTCATGTCCTTTCACATGTACCCTACATATTCCTGGCCACTCTGGTGGATGGTGTTTGCCCCTTTATTGATACTCACTGGCCTCATATGGTCTCCATTATATATATATATATATATATTTATGTGTGTGTGTGTGTGTGTGTGTGTGTTCACTCTCTATGTATATCCCTATGTCTCTCTGTATACCTTCCCCAACTCATACAGTAAGAACCTGTAAGAAACTGTACCCCTTGTGTGAATGGCAGGGGAAATGGTAGGGAGATGAATGTTAGGGAGATCTTTTTCCCATCAATTTATTTACAATTTAATTATTTATTTATCTACCCCTTATTTATTTGTTTATTATGTTCTCATTTTGTACTGAAGAAAAGTGTCCTTTTTGTAAATGATAAAAGGAAGTACATTGTTTGGTGCTTAGAAGCTATAATTTTGAATGAGTGCTAACCCATAGAGAGCTTTGAACTTGCAATAGCTTTTTTGATGGTCCATGTATGAAGGGCATGTCCTGAGAACTGCAATATAATCATACAAGTGGTTCAGCCTATTAGTAAACTCTGCTTCTTTCCTTATCAGTCTTCCCTAAACTAGAGGCTATACTTCTAATAATTCTGAGGTATGCTTCCCCTCAGGTAGACAAATTTCAATCTCTCTACTTATTCAATGAGAAAGAAGGAAATGGAAAACATTCTAAGTCTCAGTACAATAACAGAACCTTTTTTTTTAAGGCCCACCCCGCTAAAAACATCTGCATCCATACTTCTATTTAAATATCATTTTCTCTATGATGAATATGCTAATGGCTAACATAACATGCACTGAGTAGATGTGTATATTCTGCTGAATTTCCTCAATATGTATGTTCATTGTAAATGTTTTGTTTTGTTTTCTACTACATTTGTTTTTGCTACATTTGAATCATAAGAGTGAATGAAAGTGAATTGTCCTCTGGACTACAAGCCAGCAGTAAGAGAGCTTCACAGCAAGACCAAATAACAAGGAAAAAAGAAATTGATAAAGGAATACCCAAGTAAAGCTGGGATCTTAAGATCAGCAAAGAAGAAGAGCCAAAAAAGACCTGTGGGTGGTGTTTTTCAAGTAGCAGATGAAACTGCCTTCTAAAAGAAGGAAGGAAGCTTTAAAAAAAAAAGGCAGATTCTTAGATAAAAGAACAAAGTAAACATGGATTATAGGAGAATTCACTGATGACTGTTAAGTCAACAGCATGGAAGGATGAAGTTCATTTATCTCACTCTAGCTACAACTACATTTGCTAGCTTCCTCCCTGCTGTCTCTTGCCAGTGTCCCTCAATCAACTCAATGTCTAATGTTATATAATTTAGATGGAGATAATCAGTACTTTCAGGGACTCAAGCACTTAGTAATGTAAACCAATACCATATTATAGGGTCTGGTACACAGTAGGCACTTAATAAATATCCATTGCTACTACACTCTGGTTAAATTAGTTTTTGAGTTTTTGTTTATTTGTTTTTGCTTTTGTTGTTGTGTCTTCTCATGGCTTGGCAAATTGCAATGGTTTGCCATTTTCTTTTCTATCTCATTTTACAGATGAGGAAACTGAGGCAAAAAGGTTAAGTGACTTACTGAGGGTCACACAACTGACTGAGATTGGATTTGAACTCAGGAAGATGATTCTTCCAAACTCGAGAACTCCACCCACTGCACCACCTGGCTGTCTGAGTTAAACTCTCCCAAAGGGAGAAGGAAATACAAATAGAAAGAGTGGCTGATGAGTGATACAAAAAGAATTCCACTGATACCTGAATTCTTCTGTATTTAGCCTATTGGGGTACTCAAAAGTAGCTGGACTAGGCTTAGCCTAACTTACTTTGTTAGATAACAATTACTTTGTAACATAATTGGATTTGGCAATTGTTAGTACATTTGCAAAAGATTCCAGATTCCTTTATTTATCTCAATGTTAAATTTAATGTCATTCCACCAGTACCTCAGTAGGTAGGGTTGGTTGCCTGGAACCATAGCATGTGGTAATACATCTCTTAGAAAGAGAAGTAATTTCCTTTTTTTTTTTTTTTAAACATATTTCCAGTCATATTGTGAAAGAAAAATCAGAACAAAGGGGAAAAGTCATAAGAAAGAGAAAAAACAACAACAACAAAAGAGAAAATAGTATGCTTGAATCTGCATTTAGACTCCATAGTTCTTTCTCTGAATATGAACAGCATTTTTCACCATGAGCCTTTTGGAATTGTCTTAGATCATTACGTTACTAAGAAGAACTAAGTCTAACAAAGTTAATCATCATACAATGTTGCTGTTATTTTGTATAATGCTCAAGGAGAACTAATTTCAAGACTCATGGTTGAGATGTGTATCCTCAAAACCCTTTGGCTGGTAGGAAGTTTTCATACTACTGTTAAACACTAGAGTTAGACTAAATGAGTGTGAGGCTATGTCTGAATAAGTTAGATGGTGCCTTGTTTCTTATTAAGTCTTAGTCACTGAATTGGTGCTGCCTCAGTCAAACTAAGGGCTCTTAAAGACCTTAGCTTGAAACTGTCAAAGTCTCCCCCTGCATCCTGGGCCATCTCCAGTCACCCTGATCTATGTCTGGCCATCAGAACCAGATGGCTTGGGAGGAGAAAGTGAGGCTGCTGACTTTGCACAGCCAGAGCTTAAAACCAACTCACTTGCAAATCATGGCATAATCTACTTGACTTCATGGTCCTTTTCAAGAATGAAGGACAAACAGAAAGGAAGGAAGGAAAAAAAGAAGATAAAAGGAAAAGAGAGACCATGGACTAGACTAAAAGAATCAGTCATGGTAGAGGTTACAGCCTTAGGAAAAGATGACATAACCCATTCATTTTAAGAATCATTAAATGGTGGTAAATATACTTCCTGCGCATCCCTACTGGTGAAATTCTCAGGCACTTATATCTTCCTTGTACATCCCCCCAGGCCATCTGGTTCAGCTTGTTTCTCCCCCCTTTCTACTTTAGCCATTGTTGCCAGCAGAGCACTTCACAGTTTTCTATTGGAAAGTATATGGAAGAAGGAAAGAGTGGGAAAACAATTCTGTGGGCATATTTGTTCCCTTCCAGAAATCTGCTATCTCACAAGTAGCCAAACTTCCTAGCCAAAACCTATCTTCGCCAAAATTATGAAGTGGGTGAAGTATGCCTTCTGCAACCTTGCCTCATGGCATCCTTCCCATCATCATTTCTGTGTCCTTTTTTTTCAGAAACTCATTCCTTCCTATTAGTGATTTTCCTTCCTTTCTTCCTTTCCCAGGCACATCATCATTTTAGTTCATCCTCCCCACCTTATGGCTCTTTTTCCCTTCTGTTATTGTGCCCAGGGCTCCCACTAGAGTCCCTGACCTGGACTTCGCCTCCTCTGTCTTCCCCCAAGGACTAAAAATTTATCACTACTATCATCCCCCTTAGCAGTGAAACTTACAACCTGTATATCCCTCCCAGCAGGCTAGGCTCTCTGAGCTTTCCAAAGTGTAAAGTAGCTGATCGGAAATCCAATCCCTGATAAAAAGATAGGACTAAATAACCTCCTTGCCCTGTTAGATAACATAATTGGATTTTAACTGTAACAGAGAAGGAATGGGACTTTTGGTCCAATTCTCACAAGGAAGGTTTCCTTACCAGGTATAGTTTGATACTTGCTTTAGATAAATTTTCACTCTTCTGCCCTGAAATTCATCTGTTGGATGTTTTCTCCAAAGACCACACACCTCTGTCATGTGTGGCCTCTGCTTTTACTTTCTAGGTTTCATAGCGTCCCCATTGTACATCCATGCCCTCTGGCAGTACTCCTTGCCTCTATCAACTGTTGCATGGCACATGTAGTCAGCCCTCTTAAAATACACCAGCAATTATTATTTTTGGCTATGGTATGGGAGAATCTGGAACAGAGCTAGTATATAGTCCCAGCCCACTAGATGGACCCTCTATGGAAGACATTAGAAAAGAATGAATAAGAGTCAACACAGGAGCAATAGCATTGGAGGAAAATCGGCTCCAACTCAGGAGAGCTGATGCACCAGATTATCAAAGGGGGAATATCTTCAGTTCAAATTACATACAGAAGCAGCGTAGTAGGTAAATTACAGCTACACATTTTGTCATCACTCAGTTACTTTGAGCTGGTTTAAAACCTTAAAACACACCCCTCCAAACCTTCCCTTTTCACCTGCCAGGCAATCCCTTGGGCGAGTCATTCTTTGCTAATCCACAGTTACTTTCCAAGCCAAATCCAAGGCCAAGTTAGTGTTTTCCTTGTTTTTTTCCAGCCCCTTTGTTCACCAGAGACACAGGGTCTTCTCTAATCTGGGCTTCTGCTAAATCCTTCAGCTTCACATGGCAATGGCTTTCTTTGCAGATCCAATTTAGCAGCGGCCCCTGGACTGTCCCCACATAAACTGCCTCAGCCTGCCTATCATCTGTACTGGGCACAGAGCCTGTGTCCAGCCTTCCATGGCTATGTGCCCCAAACATTCTCATCTGTTCCTGTTTTTAATAACTTTTCTAGAAAGCTAATTATTCAAGTACCTACAATCTCAGTCATCTCATTCTGTGTTTTACATTTTATATTTTCTTCTTTAAAAAGCACACAGTGTCTTTCATACTTTGCCCCACCCCTATGTCCAAGTCACTTTCTAAAATCTTTCTAAAGTTACAAAGCTCTTCAAGGCACAATAACATTGAAGAAATACACACACACACACACACACACACACACACACACACACACACACACAAACACTCTCTCTCTCTCTCTCTCTCTCTCTCTCTCTCTCTCTCTCTCTCTCATCCTGCCCCAGTATTCCTTTTTTCTCCCCATCCCCAGTCCATATCTACAAACAGCTTTTTGGTGTTCAGACATTTTGGATTCTTCATGATCCCATTTTCTTGGCAAAGATACTGCAGTGGTTTGCCATTTCATTCTCCAGCTCATTTTATAGATGAGGAAACTGATCCAAACAGGGTTAAATGACTTGGCCAGGTCACACATCTAGAAAGTATTTGAGGTCAGATTTGAACTCAAGAATATGAGTCTTCCTGAATCCAAAGACCACACACCTCTGTCATGTGTGGCCTCTGCTTTTACTTTCTAGGTTTCATAGAGTCCCCATTGTACATCCATGCCCTCTGGCAGTACTCCTCGCCTCTATCAATTGTTGCATGGCACATGTAGTCAACCACTGGGCCACCTACACTACAGAGCATCTATTATGGGAGAGATATGACATTAGCTGCTATCAAGTATACAAAGAACTATAAGCCATGTTTCCTGCCCCAAATGAGTTTAGGATTCAATTGGGGAAACATGATACAAACATGTGCTTTGAACAGTGACTGAGAATAAATCAAGAAAAATTTATTAAGTACCTACAAAGTGTTAGAATGTAACTCCTTGAGAATATAGGCACAGTCTCACTCTTTGTATTATAACTTCAGCATAAAGGACTGTGCCAGGAAGTGCTTGTTGATGGACTAATGTGAACATGAAAATACTGTGATATAAATAAGACTATAGGACAACAATATTTGTATACTTGTTGGGTTTCCCTGAAGAAAGTTAAGTTTCTTGGAATGGAGAAAATGTTCCATTTTTTTTTCTTTGTAGATTAATGTCTTTTCCATAAATAAGTCTTTGGAAAACAGGTGTTAAACTGAATTAAGCAAAATAAAATGATAAAATAAATGCCACAAAACAATATCTAAGTCATTATCATGAGAGCTGTTTACAATAAGTATTCACAAAGGTTGTATTGTTTATCATCCCCAAACCTAAATCTGAAATCCTTAGTTTATGAGTTACACAACTCCATTATTTCAACCCTATTTGTAGGTAGGACTAAGAGTGACAGGTAGAATATCTGGTACCAGGAATTAATCAGAATGTGAGGGATCAAAATAGTGATATGCTGGTAAATGTTTAATAACTAGGTCTCTGGAAAAAAATGTGCACAGCACACTTCTGAATTTAATCTTCATTATTAACATTTTTCTTTTATCACTTTAAGTCTAGAGACAACAAAATAATGAGTTGTAGCAGCAGTTTGCCAATTTTAGCTGGTAGGGCAAGCTACGTGGCACTTTGGATAGAGCTGGACCTGGAATCAGGAGATCCATCTTTCTGAATTCAAACCTGGTCTCAGTGTGACCCTGGGTAAGTCACTTAACTCTGTTTCCCTTGCTTCCTCATCTGTAAAATGAGCTGGAGAAGGGAATGGCAACCCCCTCCAGCATCTTTTCCAAGAAAATTCCAAATGGGGTCACAAAGAGTCAGAAACAACTGAACAGCAACAACAAAGCTAATTTCCAAGGTGTCAATGCTCACACAGAAAATTTAACAACTGGCTCTCGAGAACCAGTTCCAACTGACTCTAACATACTACTTCAATCAACTTTATTTTTCCCTAACATCATATTCAAATTCCTCTTGTAGCAGGTATTCCCTCAGATGATTTAAAAGCAGTTCAGAGAATAAAAACAAATAAAAGTCATCAGCAAGAGGTTTAAAGAGCATTAATCAAGGAGTTTCCAAGGGTTTCGCCACCCTCTCCACCGGGTCTTAAAAACTATCTTATTCTTCTCTTACCAAAGGATTCGTAGTTAGGGACAAAGTTAGCCTTGCTTGGCCCAGATCTGTATGACAACTTTGTTGCTTGCTACAGTCCCAGCTGGTATTGTGCAACTGTGTGGGGTTAACTTATAACTGCGATTCTACTGAAATCCTGGCCCCAAACAGTGATTGAATTGGCACTGTCTGTGTCAGAGCATACAGGCCTGAGGAGAGGGAGTGCTGATTAGGGACTGTGCTTCTGGCTGGAAGAAAGTCAAAAGGATCCATCATTGACTATCTCTTTGTGTCAGTTCATAGGAGGGGGTAGGAGGCTTGCTTTTGCTAGCAGCAGAGCTCATAGCTGCTATGGCATTGATTCCAAACTCCCTTTCCCCACTCCCTCACCCTTTGGACTGCTGGATGCTTGCCCTATTTTCTTCTCTGAGCGTTGGTCTTACATTTCCAAATGCATACTATATATAATGTCACTTAGATGTTTAGCCAGCACCTCATACTTAACAAGTCTAAAAGTAAAATTCTCACCATCATCCCCTCCTCCCAGCTTCTCTATTTCTATTGAAGGCATTATCATCCTCTTAATCACAATAACCTCAAGATTTAAATTCGTCTTTGACCCTGCCCTCACTCTCAGCCCCTAAATCCACTCAGTCCTGGAATTCCACTTTCATAGTATTACTCTCCCATCTGCCCCTCTACCTTTCACTCTGCTACCACCCAAACTTAGATTTCTAGTACTTTGTCATGGACTCTATCATTCTCTCCATCACAAATATCATATTCAATTGCTAGAGAAGAAATTGGACTCAACTCACTGCCCACTCCTTCTGTAGCTTTTCATGAATTCAACTTCGTGGAATTAGATGCCCCTCCCAGGATGATCACCACTAGTCTCACCACTTTACTATTAATTTAGCCTTGTATACTCCAGATACCTTCTCATCACCCTCAGCCTTCTCTACCTTGTGTTTGGAGAGCTGGAAAATACAATACTAAAGTCCTCTAAAAGCCTACCAGCTCACTCCATTCTCCACCTACAGTTCTGCTTGGTTTTAATTTCTCCCCTCTCTTTCCAACTTCCTGTTTGTCAATTGTCCTTCCCAAAAGATTGTAAGCTCCTTGAGGGCAGGGAGAGATATCTTTTTCTTGTTTCACCAATGCTAAGTACAGTGCCTGACATACAGGAGGCACTTAATGAATGTTTATTGAATTACATCTAAAGAAGAGATTATCTGTTTTAAAAAATAAGGATTGAAGGTAGGAAAAAATTGTATAGTTCAGTATGAAACAATATAGATTGGGTAGAGAATCTTTTTGAAAAGTTTGGAGAACTTTTGAATTATGGCCAGCAAAATAAGTTCATAAAATTTTCCTAAATATTATTCTTCTACAGCATTAATGTGATGAGGGATCTTCTAATTGGTTTTCTGGTGGAGACATTTTCTTCTGCTAATTCATTCTTCACACCATTGTCAAAATAATCCTAGGGATATAGGAACATAGGAGCTCATGCCAAGAGTCAGGAAGACACAAGTTCAAATCCAGTCTTAGATAATTTGGGCAAGTCAGTTAGCCTCTGCTTGCCTCAGTTTCCTCAACTGTAAATGGGGATAAAAACAACACCTATCTCACAGGGTAACTGTAAGGATCAACTGAGATATTTCTTTTTTTTTAAATTGATTTGTTTATTTACTTTTAGTTCACAACATTCATTTCCACAGTCCTTTGAGTTTCAAATTTTCTTCCCCTCTCTCTCCTCTCTACCCCCTCACCCCGCCCCCCCAGTCATGGCAGCATGCACTCAAATATAGGATCTACAAATATCTTCATATTAATCATTAGTCAGGTTGCAATGAAGGAGTATAACCGATGCAATGATCAATGGGAAAGAGGAAACAAAACAAAACAAGAAATAGAAACAGAGCAAGTAGTTTGTTTCAATCTGCATTCAGACTCTGTAGTTCTTTCTCTGGCTGTGGATATCTCTTTCAATCATGAGTCTTTGGGAGTTGTCTTATAACCTTACATTGCTGAGAAGTGCCCAGTCTATCAAAGTTAGTCATCACACATACATTGTGTCTGTGATTGTGTAGAGATTTCTCCTGGTTCTGCTTTTCTCACTCAACAGTTTATATAAGTCTCTCCAGATTATTATGAAGTGTCTGCTCCTCATTTCTTATAGCACAATAATATTCCATTACATTCATATACCACAACTTGTCCAGACATTCCCAAGAGATGAGTATCCCCTTGATTTCCAATTCTTTGCCACCACAAAAAGAGTCACTATAAATAATTTTGTACGTAAGGGTCCTCTTCCCACTTGTATGATCTCTTTGGGATACAGCCCTAGAGGTGGTATTGCTCGGTCAAAGGGTATACACTTACTTATAACCCTTTGGGCATCAACTGAGGTATTTCTAAGGGGCTTAGCATAGGACCTGTCACAGTGGGCATTAAATGATAGCTATTATTAACGTGGATTTAGAGCTGGAAAATCAAGGATCATCTCTAGTCCAACCCTCTTTCCAAACCAAGAAACTGAGGCTCACAAGCAATGGCTTACCCAACATCACACACACTACACTGATGATTCTCAACTCTACCTCTCTGCAGACCTCTAGTCTCTCATTTTGAACCACCTTTCAAATATCTGAAATTGGATGTCCAGTAGTTAAACTAAATTGTCAGTTGGACAATTAAACTAAACATGCCCAAAACAGGACTTACTATCTTTCCCTGTAAAACTTCCCCACCTATTACCTGCCCTATTACTACAGAAGGTAACACCAGCCCTTCACACTTACAACCCGGGAGTTATCCTTGACTCCTTGCTTGCTCTCATATCCTAAACCCAAGCTGTTGCCAAGGCCTATCTATTTCACCTTTGCAACAACTCTGGTATTTGCCTCCTTCTCTCCTCTGACAATGCCAACACTCTAGTGCAAGCTCTCATCACCTCACCTCTCTACTACTGAATAGCCTGCAACTAGGGCTGCTTTCCTCAAGTCTTTCCATTCCATCCTCATTCAGCCACCAAAGTGATTTTCCTAAAGCACAGGTTCAACCAGGTCACTCCCCTGCTTAGTAAATTCTGGTGGCTTCTTATTGCTCGAGGGCCATCTCCAGTGGTCCTGATCTATATCTTGCCACTGGTCCCAGATGGCTCCAGAGAAGAAAGTGAGGCTAGTGACTTTGCACAGCCCTCCCTCACTTAAATGCAACCCACTCGAAAGTCGTGCCGTGCCATCACCTCCCTGATGTCATGGTCCTCTTCAAGAACAAAGTACAAAGGAAAACAATAGGATCAAATATAATAGACTTTATTTGACATTCAAAGCCCTTCCTAATTAATCCCCCTCCTACTTAATAGGTACCTTGTACTTCTCAATCCTGTGACACTAGTCCCTGAACTGTTCCACAAACAAAACAGTCCACCTCTTGGCTCCAAGCATTTTTTCTAACTGTCCCTCATTTCTGGAATGCTTTCCCTCCTCAGCTCTGCCTATTGACTTCCCAGACTTTGCTAAATGTCAATTAAAATCCCTCCATTTACAAGAAGCCTTTATTAACCCCTCTTAATTCTAGAATCTTTCCTCCACTAATTATGCTATGTATAGCTTGCTTTGCGTATATTTGTTTGCATGTTTTCTCCTCCATTAGACTGAAATATCCTTGAGGGTAGGGACTGACTTTTAACTTTGTTTCCCCAGCACTTAGTACAGTGTCTGGCACACAGTATGTACTTTAAAAAAAATGTTTATTCATTGTTTGATTGAAGTGGCAGAACCAGGAGAAACTTTATCGAATGACTGGTGTCTGTTTGGGCATTTAGTCACACTTGACATCAGGCTGTGAAAGTAACCCCCTGGTAGAGAGAAAGATGATTTCTTTTTTTTTTCTATTGAAATTTGGTTCTTCCAAGAAATGTCTATAGCACTTCTAGGAAAAAGAAACACTAAGAAATAATCAGGGTGGTTTAACGGCATTTTTTCCAAGTATATGCCATGTGTGAAAGAAAAAGATTTTTAGCCACATGCACCATCTGAACCATGACCTTATAAACTCAAGGAGACCAGATTAAATCACAAACCTATCAAATTTGATTTCCTAATCCTACTTAAAGCATCAGATGAAGGCAAGCCATTCTCATCATTGTAGGGTTAATTTTTTTATAAGGGGGAACGCACCCCCATTCCTGTGTTTCCTCCTCCCTCACTACAGAGGCAATCAACTCATGCCCTCATGCTGGAAACAAGATCACCCTTATGTAGCCCCTGTGGCTGCAGATGTTTTTGGTCATAAAATCAAGCAGCCCCTTTTAAAATCCTGCCAGAACGTTTGACTCGGTGGCCTTCTGCAGCTGTGAATTCAACAGGTTGAAGCTCCAGCCCTGTGAAGTGCTTTCTTTTATTTGTTCTAAAATTACCATCCCCAGAGCCTGCCGAGTGACCCTTTGTCCTCCTATTATGAAGCAGAGGCAAGGAGAAGAGGGATCAGCAGGATGGCTCAGGTGGTGCTTGGTGCTATGGAGTTTATCTGTTTCTTTCCCTTCATCTATTTGTACGTAAATATGCCTTTAAACTCCAGTTGACTAAATGCAATCCAAGCTATTGGTACCTTGTCAAGCTCTTCAAGGGAAACATCATTGCGTTAATTGCTTAAGTCCAATTTGCATAATATGGAGCTCTGACACAGCCCCGCACACTCACCAAAAAAAAAAAGCCCAGGGATGCAAAAAAAAGATTAACAAGCAGCATGTACACTCAGCCAACCCTCTGCAGCTGGGAAACCAAAGCAGGGAAGGGAGCAGTCTTCCGATGGGTAGGTTTGCTGTCTCATTTGCTCCATTTTCCCCCCTAACCCCTCCTGCTCGCCTCCGCCTCCAGATTTGTTTGCTTCACAATTGCATGGCATTGGCACTGGCACCACGACAGTGCCCAGACTTTTAATTGCCATTCCTTCCTAAAGGCAGAGATTCAGACCCTGGAAAAACTGAGGCAATACCAATTAGTGCAGCTAAGAGGAGACTGTTTGCTCTTGACCCCAAACCCCTTCAAAGTCCCAAACTGAACTTCTCAACCTTAAAAGGATCTGTTGAATCAAATGGCTCTGTATCTCATTGCCCTTTAAAAAAACAAACCAAAAAATTTTAAAAGGAGGAAAGAAAAAGACATAGCTATGAAATAGGAACTTAAGGGGAGTGGGCAATTAATCAGCCCATCAGCCTGTCAAAATTTAAATGCCAACTACGCAAAGACCAACCTAAGTGCGAATGGGAGATCACAAGGGTCAGAGAAGGAAACATGAATAGTAGAAAATGTACTAGACTCAGGATCAGAAGAGGCAGGTATGACTCTAAACTGTCACTCACTGGCTCTCTACAATCGTGGACAAATCTCTAAACATCTTTGGGTCTCAGTTTTCTCATCTTTAAAATGCCATCTGTGCCAGCTCCCTCTCCAGGGCAGTTATAAGGGAAGTGCCTTCTAAAACTTGAATCTCTAGAGGAACACCTTATTGGTCTTCTCCTTTTTCCTAATCTTCCTAGAAGCAATCATCAACCCAAGAAGCAGAGACACAAGATAGCAAACCAAACCTTAAGGTCTTGCCCTTCCCTGATAGAATGAATCACAGGGACTAAACTCTGGAAGACAGGGCTACCAGAGCAGAAGATTTCTTGAATCCTTCCTAGAAGGGGAGAGAGTTTTCTTGCTTGCCTGTCAGGTGAGATATAAACCATTTCTACCTTTTTGCTGTGTAAATAAAACCTTTTCTATCTTTAATGTCTTCTCAATCTGAGTGCTTGCAAGAGAGTTAAGTTCTTTTTGGAGAGCAAAAGAAACCAGCTACTGACATTACCAGGATTCCTCTTCAGTGGGGGCATGAGTCACATTAAAATTATAACAAGAGCTTCTCAGAAGGATGCAATGCCAGAAGTATTCAAATGCCAGAGTTACATATGTGTAATATCAACATGCACCTATAGCAGTACTTCACTTATTGAAGTCATGTGAGTGTCAGAACACTCTTTAACGTTTTCCTGATTGGTAATTCAAAGAGGATGCTATATTTGAAGTTATATGATTTGATTGCTAGTGATAAATTCAAAAGGAACTTGGTTCAGAGTTTACCCTTTGGGTAGAAGCTGGAGTCAGTTCTTGTTTAATCTGCTCTGGAGTTTCTATACATATATCCACTTCTGATAGTGAAAATGTGAAGAAGGATTAGACAGTGAAGAAAATTTCTATGTTCTGGAAGCAACAGTTTCAGAGGTTAAGTCCTGTGTTAGGTTCCTGATTCGGAATTCCTCATGTGCATTCAAGAAGGAACTCTGAATTGAATGCCCAAAATGTTGACAGAAATGGTGACTTAGTGCTGTGGAAAGAAACCAGAAATGCTAGTTTCAAATGTAGAAGCACAATCAGGAATTCCAGCAACATCAGTTGGGGTGAGGGAAGGCTAGGGAGGGAGAGCAGGGGGGAGACTAAGGTATGTCCACACCTGTCAGCAGAAGAGGGCTAGGTTTCAGTACAGAGATATAGAATCATTGGGTCACAAAGTTGGAGCTAGAATGAATCTGAGAGTTATGACCTCTTTATTTTACAAAAGAGTACAATGATAGTGGCAATATTAGAACTCAGATTTTCTGACATTAGAATAAGTGATGTTTCCAATCTACCACAAGAAAAGTCCAGAGGTCATAGTGGAAATACACTGAGACAAAACTAGGGACTGAGAAAGAATAATGATGAGTTCATTACGGTTCCTAAAGCAAAGTGTGAGTGGCAGATAGGGCTAGTAAGTGCCCCCTACTGAGGCTGATGTCAGCTACCACTACCACCACTACTGTGAAAAAAACCTGATTCATAATTCTAGTTAGAATATGTGTTTGGTGGGACAGCTAGGTGGCACAGTGAACAGAGCACTGGCCTGAGTCAGGAGGACCAGAGTTCAAATCCAACCTCAGGCACTTAACATTTATTAGCTAGTGACCTTGGGCAAGTCACTTAACCCCAATTGCCCTGCCTTCCCCCCTCCAAAAAGAAAAAAAAAAAGAATATGTCCTTGGTCCAGGTAAATGTTTAGGGATGACCTAGGAGAGTAGGGAAGGAGTGTGATATTGAGTGGGATGGCTATGGCTGGGGAAGTAAGCATCCTTTTCTGGAGGTAGGAGGAAGCATGCCCTCTGGTAAGTTTGCATCTGTAGCAAAAACCTGATGGCTCTGGCCTAGTTTCATCTTTCTTCATGACATAGTTTGTTCAATAGCCAAAGGTCAGTCTGGTAGTAGGCTGATACTACTAGAAAATTATGAGTGGTGCATGCAATGATTTCAAATAAATTAGGAAAGAAGATAACACAGTAGGAAAGAAACACTAAATTCAGTCCAGTATGAATCAGTTAGGGAAATAAGAAAGAAGAATCTTCTTGAGTAATTTTCTGGGATGTTGGAGTGATATGGTAAGATTTAACCAATGGAGTCCACGATAAAAAGAAAAAAAAAAGAATTTGATGTATATAATAAAGAAGAGTGTAAAAAAGGTAGCCAAAATCAACCAACAAAACAATGCAGGTTAACCTTGCCTTGAGCAAAACTCTTTCAACTATTAGCCAATGACCAACAATAATCTCAATCAAGATTATTTCATTCTAATGTCTCTTGCATCTATTCCCAGAGAGAAGAGAAACATTGTTTGTATCTTTCTATTATATCATTCTTACTGCTCCCTATTTATTCATGCAATCATTATCTGTATCTTAGATGAATACAGTAACTTTTTTTCTTTTTTGCTTTTTGGAGGGCAATTGGGGTTAAGTAACTTGCCCAAGGTCACACTGCTAGGTTTTTGTTTGTGTGTGCATTAAGTGTCTAAGGCCGGAGGAACCGAACTCAGGTCCTTCTGACTCCAGGGCCGACGCTCTACTCACTGCGCCACCTAGCCGCCCTAAATACAGTAACTTCTTAACAAGTCTCCCCCCATAGTTCAGAATAATCTGTCCTATGTTGTTCAGTCATATCAGTCATATCCAACTCTTTGTGACTCCATTTGGGTTTTCTTGGCAATGATATTGGAGTGCTTTGCCATTTCCTTCTCCAGTTCATTTTACAGATGAGAAAATTGAGGCAAACAGGAAGAAGTGACTTACCTAGGGTCATAAAGCTAGTAAGTATCTGAGGCCAAATCTAAACTCAGGTGTTGACTCCAAGCCATGGGTCTATCCACTGTACCTGTCTATCTCTTCCTTTTTCTCTTTCTTTCCCTATTGTCCTCTTTTTCCCTCCCTGAATCCCTCTCTATTTTCCTCCCCCTCTTCCATTTCTCACCCATTCTCTTCCTCTCTCTTCCTTCTCCCTCTCCTACACTCTTTCTCTTCTTTGGCTCCCTCTGTCTCTCCATTCTATACTCTCTCTCTCTCTCTCTCTCTCTCTCTCTCTCTCTCTCTCTCTCTCTCTCTCTCTCTCTCTCTCCTCCCTTCCCCCCCTCCTTCTCTCCTATGAGTCCTGGCAAATTGATCTTCCTAATGCATAGCTCTAATCCTGTCTGTCATTCACATGCTCAAACTCCAACCAAAGCTTCTCATTGCCTATAAAAGTTTAAACTTCTTACTTTGACTTTTGAGATCTTCCTTACCTTTATACTTTGTGGTTTAGCAAAACTGTCCTGGTGCTAAAAATAGTACATTTGTTCCATTGGCTTGTAATGTTTTCCCCCTTCTAGTCTAGTCACAATTCTACCCCTTTTTGCCTCAAGACATACCTCCTCCACCTAGATATAATCCTTTATTCCTTTGAATCCCCAAACCACTTTACATTTCTCTCTCAATACACTTAATTATTCTGCCTTGAATAATAGATTTTGTTCTTATCACTCCTAGAATGTTTTTCACCTTTATATCTTCCCTCCCAACCCCCAGCACAGTATCTAACAGTTAGCAACTTGTCAGTAAATAAATTACTGCACTGAATTCCTTTAGCTATGTTGCTATTTACATTTAAACAAATGGATTTAAACCATTGGTTTCAAGATTTAAACATAAACTAACTAAAACAGTATTCACATTTACATATTATATAGTGCAACGTTCCTTGCCTGTGTTTCTCTTTGAGTTGTAGTTTCTAGAGAAAAATTAAACTTCCAGGCCATTAGAAAAGCAGATTGACCTGCAAAGATCCTTCAGAGACAACTTGATAGATATAACTTATCCATGTTGATCCAAGCACTTAATGACCACTTGACTAACTTTTCTTTAAATTCCAAAAAGGAATTCTATATTAAGAACACTCAGAGAGATTCCATTACTAGGCTTAAAACCTGAGGAAGCCATAAATAAAGAAGAAATACACACTAAAGTAATCATAGTAACAATTTTTGTGAAAGCTAAGAATTGGAAACAAAGTAGATGCCCATTGATTGGGTACTGGATAAACAAACTGTGGCAAAATAATTTAATAAAATTGTACCATGATGTATGTGAATACAGAGAAGCATAGAAATATCCATATGAACTAATGTAGAAAAGTAAGTAAGCCAAAGCAAGAAAACAATGTATCCAGGGACTGTATAAATGGAAAGAAGTTACAAACAAAAAAATCAAAAGTAAATCTAACAAAGTTATAAAGATCAAGCAGGAACTGATTGAAGAGATATGAGAAGACACACCCAACACACCCCTCTATGGAGGTTAGAGGTTCACAGGTGCTACACATTGGACACGTTTTCAGACTTTTTCAATTTATTTTTCTCCTTTCTCAAAAATGCTATTTTTGATGAGGGATGACATTCTGAGAAGAGGAGCAGGAAGAATACTTTAGATAAATATGACGATATGAGAAAAAGGAGGTATGAATAAAAACTTACTTATTTTTTTAAAAGAATGATATGAGTAGCTTTCCTAGAATCATAGGATATGGAGATACAAGAATCTTAGAAACTGTCTAATAAAAATTCTAGATTCAATATAAACTAAGGCCCTGAAACCATTGGTATTTTTTACTTTAATTGGAGTTGGGAAGGGGAAGGAAGGAAGAATAGCACACCTCTACAGAAAACTGCTTGGTTTCTTTAAAAAGATAAATTTATTTCCCCCCATATTTATTTACCTATTAGAACAGCAATAGGAAATTAAGGTAGTTTTCTACCCTTTAAATGATCATTTCTTTCTGGAAAAAAAAAAGTTTCCATTTACTTTGCATTTGATTTGTATCTGCTAATCAGTGTATGCATTGTTTTCTCCTGGAGAATGCAAAATCCTTAAAGGCAAGGACCAGTTCATTTTTATATTCAACACTAATACAGGGTTTGGTATATAGTAGGTGCTCACTAAATGCTTATGCATTTGAATTGTTTTGAGTGAAGATAATATAAACAGTGTTACAATAATATAATAGAAACCAACACTTATAGGTAGCCAGACTCAGATTGTACTAAATGACATACTTTGGTCCCTTGAAGGCAGATGATAAAATCAGCTTCCCACCTTTTGGTAGAGAGGTGGGGGGCCATGGGCATTAATGGTTGCATATAGTATCAGATGTAGTAGTTGTGTAAGTCAGTTCTCCTTAACTGTTTTTCTTTGTTATAAGAAAGGGTTCAATTTAGTATAAAAAAAGAATTATTAATCAAGTAATACATATTTATTAAAGGCACTATGTACCAGGCACTGGACCAAGTGTTGGGAATAGAAAAAAAAAGAAGCAAAAAATAGTTCTTACCCTTGAGGAATCTAATGGAGGAGACAGTAGCAAATAAATATATACAAACAAGCTATATATAGGGTACATAGAAAGTAATTAAAAGAGGGAAGGAATTAGAATTAAGAAACATTGGGAAAGGCATCCTGTAGAAGATGAGATTTTAACTGGGACTTGAAGGAAGCTAGGGGAAACTGGTAGGTCCAGATGAGGAGGGAGAGTATTCCAGGAATGGGGGGAACACGAGAAAATTCCTGTTGCTGAAACATAGAGTTTCGTGTTTTTGGAACAGCAAGATGGCCAACATGACTGGATTAAAGAGTACATGGTTGGAAGTAAGGTATGAGAAGACTGGAAAAGTGAAGGGTTGGGGAGGATAGAGGTGATAAGGAGTCACTGGAGTTTACTGAGTAGTGGGGTGATACAATCTCTTCTGTGCTTTAGGGGAAACCACTTTGTCATCAAAATGGAGGATAGATTGGAATGGAAAGAGACTTGAGGAAGGGAGAGCCAACGGCAAGCAATTGTAATTGTTCCAAAGCATAAGATAATGAGGACTTACTCAGGTGGTAGTAATATCAGAGGGGAGAAGGGGATCATATTTTAGAGATGTTGCAAAGATAAAATAGACAATCCTTTAAGAGCAGACTGGATATGGAAGGTGAGAAATAGTGATGAGAGAGCATGATGCTTAGATCATGAAATTGAAGGACAGGGGAAAAAATGATGTCCTCAACAATAATATGGAAGTTAGGAGGGTAGAAGGCTTTATTATTGATAGAAGGCTTTAAGAGAAAGGTAATGACTTGTGTTTTTGATATATAGAGTCTGAGATATATACTAGACATTCTTCCATCTCAAAGGCATATGGATGTGAGATTAAAGGTTAGCAGAGAGGTAAATTTGAAGATAATCAACACAGAGGTGGTAAATTGATCCATATGCGCTGAAGAGACAAGTAGTATCGAGGCAGGAGAGAAGAGGGCTGAGGACAGATTCCTGTGGAACAGCTACACTTAGAGGTGAAGACCTGAATAAGTTTTCAGCATAAGAGACTGAGAAGTGGTCATCTGACAGATAGGAAGAGAAGTAGGAGATAGTTGTGCCTTGAAAACCTACAGAGATGAGAACATCAAGGAGAAGAGAATGATCAATAGTTTCAAAGGCTGCAGAGAGGTTGAGGAGCATCAAGGCTGATAAAAGGTCAGTGGATTTGGAAAAGGTGTCCCTTTCAAAGAATTTGGCCACAAAGGGCAGAAGAGATATAAGACAATAGTTAGGGATGGAAGGATTGAGTGATGTTTGTTTGTTTTAGGGGGAAGGGTTGAGGATGAGGGAGATATGAGCACGTTTGTAGATTATAGGAAAAGAGACAATAGAGAAAGATTGAAGAAAAGTAATTAAGTAGGGATGAGACAGGAGATGATCTGTTGGAGTAAATGGGATGGAATGGGATCACTTGTGCAGGAAGAGCAGTTGACTATGGTAAAGAGTAAGACCACTTCTTAATGTGAAAAAGGGGTGAAAGGGGTGGCTAGGTGGCACAGTGAATAGAGCACCAGCCCTGGAGTCAGGAGGACGTGAGCTCAAATCCAGCCTCAGACACTTAACACAAAAACTAGCCATGTGACCTTGGGCAAGTCACTTAACCCCAACTGCCCTCCAAAAAGCAAAAAAAAAGGGGGGGGTGAAGGAGGAGATAATGGCAGAAGGCATTTGAATGATATAAGGAAGAGGGGGAGAGAGGAAGAAGCTCATGGCAAAAGACCTCATTTTTTGTATTTTTGTAAAATACAAGATAAGGTTCTTAGTTGAGAAAATGAGGGGAGTGGAAGCCATGGGAGATTTGAAGAGAGATGAAAAGACATGAATAAATCACTGTAGAGAGTGAGGCAGTGA
This sequence comes from Gymnobelideus leadbeateri, assembly GCA_011680675.1. Lineage (NCBI taxonomy): Eukaryota > Metazoa > Chordata > Mammalia > Diprotodontia > Petauridae > Gymnobelideus > Gymnobelideus leadbeateri. Next base: position 204,865 of record WOXC01002266.1, read on the forward strand.
ATTGGGTTTGGAATCAGGAAGACATCTTCAAGAGCTCAAATCTGGCTTCAAACACTCACTTGCTATTTAATCCTGGGCAAGTCACTTAATCCTGTTTGCAACAGTTTTCTCACCTGTACAATGAGTTGTAGAAGGAAATGGCAAACCGTTCTAGTATCTTTGCCAAAACCCCAAAAAAAGTCATGAAGAGTCAAACACGACTGAATGAATCAACAAGAGAAGTATAGAAGGATTTCCTAGTGTCAGTGAGGCACAGTTGAGGTTGTTTTGGATTTGTTTTGGACCCTGTCAGAATAGTTGGTGATTTTTTTTTTCTCTGCCTTCATTCCACAGCACATGTGTGCTATGGTTTGGCAGGCCAGAATCAGCAACATGAAAAGGGGACCAGGGACTCAAGAAGAATACAGTTGAGAGTTGAATTGATTCATTAAGTGGTCAAGATGGGAAAAAGAAGACATAGTGGCTAGTGCAGGGGTAAGGGCCTGGGAGATAACTAAGGGGTTGAGGGATTGGAGGTCACAGTGTTTCACGTTGGAGAGTAGGGTTGAATAATGGAAGATAAGGGAAAGGTGGAAATTCAATTTTAACATTAAGGAAACTTTTAAAAATGTGTGTATTTATATGAACTTAAATTTTTTTTCTTGATATTTTTGTTTTCTTTTGCAACAGGGCTAATGTGGAAACATGTTTTGCATGACAACATATGTATAATTGATATAGTATCTTCTTCAATAGGGGTTAGAGGGAGAGAATTTTTATAAATGATGTTAAAATGTCATATATAATTGTAAAATGTTTAAGGAAATCAATACAAATATATATTTTTAAAAAAGTAAAACTATAATTGTATTTTGTAAATTCTCATTGGAAAAGAGTTAATTTTCTGTAGATATCTTTGTGATAAGATTGGAGCAATATTTTCAAAATAAGTGTGTTGCATTGAAACAGGTTCTACTCCAGGATTTTTTTTTCTTGCTTATCTATTTTTTAGTCTTTCTAAGTCTTTCTGCTCCTTGTGGCACAGAGCCAGTCTCCAACTCACTGAGAAGTTGATTTGAGGGATAAGAGGATAAACAGGTAACTTTTAAAAATATCTGTGAAAGATCCAGCAGGGCAGAAACCCAACAGAGCTATCCACATGAGCAGAAGCACAGTGGTGAAAATAACGAGAGAGGGAGAAATACCAAATCTTAGCACATTAGAACCAAATGTTTCCAGCAACATCCCGAGGGATAGAAGGAAATGGACTTAACTGTGTCCTCCAAGAACAACTGTCTTCATCCATTATTCATTATTTCTGTCATTAATTCAATGAATACTTATTAAGAGCCTAGTCTGTTCTGTTAAAGGTACACTGACAACCACTTTTAGCAGATATTTCGTTGTTGTTCAGTCGTTTTCAGTCATGTCCGATTATTCATAACTCCATTTTGAGTTTCTTTAGCAAAATACTGGAGTGGTTTGCCATTTCCTTCTCTGACTCATTTTACAGATGGAGAAACTGAGGTAAATAGGGTTAAGTGACTTGCTCAGGGTCACACAGCTTTGCTGAGGCCATATTTAAACTCAGGAAGATGAGTCTTTCTCTGACTCCAGGCCCAGCTCTGTCCAGTGTGTCACTCAGCACTATTAGTAGATCTGTCATCATGCTCTGAGTCAGTAAGGCCTCTGTTTGAAGTTCTCCTCTGATGCCTAGTAGAAATGTGGGCCTGTGCAAGGTAAGGCAAGTCAAAGCACATCAATAAATTAATAAAATACCTATCATATGCCAGACATATTAGGCCCAAAAGATAATCCTTGTCCTAAGTGAATTTACAACATAATGAGGAAGACAACAAGCAAAAAATTATGCACAGACATATAGGATGTGTCCCAGCAAACTCTCAAGGACTTTTGGTCTGCTTCAGTGATGGGAGGTCTCATAATGGGAATTATTCATATGGGATCTATGCCCATTTGGATTTATACAGATCATGCAGTTCACTATACTAGAAGTGTTGGGTATTTAAAAAAAGATATAGAACAAAGTCATGGATTATAAATAAGCGCTGAAAGGATTGGACTTGGAGAGACTTTATAGAAAAGTAGACTATCAAAATGGGAAGGGGGCATTTTACATGCAGAGAAAGATATGTGCAAAGACACAGAGACAGAGGGTGCACAAGCCGTATTATGAAAGAAATAATCAGCCCAGCTGGACAAAAGCAGAGTCTGCACTAAGGAGGAGCTGAAGGTGAGACTGGAGTAGGGAGGGGCCAGATCCTGGAACACCTGGAATATTCCACTGAGGCCTTTAGCTTTGACATGATGCACAAGAGGGAGCCATTGTACGTTCTTGTATATGGGAGTCATGGGATAAAAATAGTATTTAAGGAAGATTATTCTAGCAGCTGTGTGTGGGATGGATTGGATGAGCTAGAAGTGTGTCACAGTAATCCTAGGCAGGAGGTGAAGAGGAAGAAGGGGCAAATAAAAAAGATACTAAGTATGAAGAAATGGCAGGATTTGGTGACTGGTTAAATATGAAAGGCAGAGTAAAACTGAAATGGAAAGTCAGGAAGAAATGCTTCTGTTGGAGTACTTAGAAAGATACTAGATGTCACCAGTATGGATGCTCCCTCCACTGATGGAGAACACAACCATTCTATGGCTTATGAATTGCTGTTGCAAAAAACAAAAAAACACACACACAAATACAAAACAAAAACAAAAAACATTCTTGTGGCCAATGTCCTGGTGGTGACCCTGCCTGCATTTGGCTAGAATAGACCTTGTACCACAGATACACAATCCATTGCTAGGCCCATATCCAAAGACTATCTAACTCAATAGGATTTGCTAGTAAATCATTCATCCATCTCTCTATCCATCCATCCATTTATCCAATAGTATGCAGAGTATTCAGTCAATAAATATTTTTAAGTGCTTACTGTATACTAGCCACTGTGCTAAGAACTGAAGATACAAAGAAAAGTAAAACACAATCTGTGTACTTAAGAAGCTCACAATCTTATGGTGGAAGATAATACATACATATGTGTCTATGTGTATATATATATATATATATATATATATATATGCATATATATATGTATCTATGTATCTATGTATTTATATAAAGCCATTCCAGGGGGAGGATTCATAGTCAGAGGCCATGTTGAAATCAGGAGTGCAGCCAGGTAGGAAATGATGACATGGCTGCCCTGGGTACCCCCAATAAAAGGAGGATATGGGAAAAGCTTTTCACTGCCTACCCTTGACCCTCTTCAGTAAGACAGAAGGAGGGGTCCCAGGGACAGTATGCTAGTTACTTGGAAAGTACATAGTTTAGCTAAAGAATAGTCTTTACTCTACTGGAGCTTGTAATCTAGTAGTATGTAATGGAAATGCAGATTTAAAGATCTTCCCTGCCCCTAGCTTAAGTGCACCTGGAGCCTGTGGTGGGAGGCTTGTTTTTCAGGAAAGCCCACACCTTGATACTTTTGTGATTGGGCAGTGGGTCAAGGAGGTTGTTACAATCTCTGAGCCAGGAGAAGGCTATATAAACCCTGAGGAGAGGCTTTGCTTTGGGGCTCACTTTGAGAAGTGTTGTGTGATTTGATCAGATGAGACTCTGGGAAGCCGTTGTTGAGAGCCCCCCAGCTTTGAAAACCCAGATGTTGATGCTTCCCTCTCTGGTAACTGTGATTTGGTATTGGTATAATGGTAGGACAGTTTGGAAGCCTGTCTGTTTGATCTGTAAGTTCTGTAACTCTGAAGTTCGGGGTGCTGACCTTTTTCCCCTGAACTAGGTAATGTGTGTTTGTTTGATTAAAGTAAGCTTGTTAACCCATTTTGAGTTGCTTTCCTTTTGAAAAGCAGATCTAAGAACCTATATTGGCAGCTACCCTGGGGATATTGGGGTGCTTGCCGCTACATAGTACTAATAAGGAAAAATATACAACGATAATACACAATATTACATGATACATGCTTTAGAATACATAGTGATACTTACTAAAGTAAGCAAGACTAGGAGAATAATAAACACAGTCATTTCAAAAAGGCAAGACAAAAAAAAAGAAACCCATAAAAATAAAACATTGAATCAAAGCTAAACAGTATGTCATTATAGTCACCAATCTTGGTCAATGAACAGAGGAGAAAACATTTCCTTCTTCAGCATTCTGAGAGGTAGTGTATTAGAGGTATATAACCTTTTAGAATGTTGATATGTCAGTCAGGTTTGATTAGCTGTTGTTTTTTTCTTCTTTGTTACATGTGAAAGTTGACTGGGTAGTGAAAGGGGATGGGAGTATCTAGAACTTACTTTGGTATAAAAACAAATGATTGCAATAAATTTAATCTTGTTTTAAACATTAATATATGGTATTAATATATAGTAATATATAGTAAAATAGTATATAGTATTTATATATAGTAATATATAGTAACATTAATATATAGTATGTATTACTATATATATAGTAATATATAGTATAGCTATAAAATTTCTGCCTCTCATATCCTTTGTAATCTCCAAGATCATCCACCACAACCACCACCACCTCAAATCATTATGTGGGGTCAGATGAGAAATGGTGTTCTCTCCTGAGGAAGTCTTTTGGAATTCAGTTGCCTCCATACCTAAACCAAATGGGACTTTGTTGTTAGCTCTGTAAGGTGAGAGAAAGGTAGGATTGTGTGGCAATAACAAATTTAGTTTCTAAAATGTTCCCAATTAGACTGCCTCTTCTATTCACAGGGAAAGGAGTGGAATAAACCACCTAGGACATTTATTTCATTAATATGCAAAGTGGAGACAGGGGAGGAAGATAGTTCTTGGCATGATATAAGGAGAATACATAACTTAGAGGTTGAAATAATCACTTAAAGCCAGACTCTTTATCCCAACCCTATTTCAACTACCCAAATTTCTTTGTTCTGGAATAAAAATAATCAAACATTTTCCAAACAGATTTCTAGACCTTCTTGAAACAGAGGAGTTCTCCAATGGTTATTTAAATAAGAACTTAAAAGATTTCCCCACCCCCATCTTCATTGCTGGTTTCTATTGTGATACAGGTCCACACCTGACCTATATATACTATATATACACTGAACTTATACACAATCAGTAGAGTAACTGTATCTAAACAATTTGAGACCCAACCTGAAGGATTTCTAGATCCTAGCCCATCATCAAGTTCACAGATGAGTGAGGGGAGTACAGGGAGAGAAAGAGAGAACATTAAATCACTGAATGGGGAAAAATAAGACTCACATTTCTCAAACTTCTTAAAGGGTTTCTATTTTCTTGGATACTAAACTGGGAATGAAAATGTGTCATATCCTAAATTCGTTCAGGATTGTGATAGGACAGAATTTTTTTTCATTAGATAAATATAAGGATACAGAAGGTACTACAATACTGAAACCATTGTCAGAGATATAAAGATGTTATGGAATAATTAAGAAGACTCCAAAAGATCTGCAGGCATCAGTATCTATTTGGACTCTTCGGAGCTTAAGATAAGCTAGGTTACACAAAGTGCCCTTCCGGTTTAGCTTCATCTTCCTGGAATATTTAGGCCTGCTGTTGGCCTATTAGGACTCAGCAGACAGAATTATGGGCCACATTTAGAAGAGATAAAATATAGGTCAGTGATGTCATCATTCCAGGATGGAAAATAAAAGAGCAAAAGATCAAAATGCTACCTGTGAAGTAATATGTGCTGTTAATTGGTCTTATCTGATGAAAAAATATTATGGGAAACACAGAAACTGTGGATTTGGCTTTAGTATCTTCATATTGATGTTTTTTTTTTTTTTTATCAGAGTGAGAATCCTCTGATGAACAGAAAGCATCCTTTAACACCTCATCTCCTTTCTAATCCCACTATAACCTCCCAACTACAATCTCTCATCTCAACTATTATAATAGTATTATAATGGACTCCCTGCCTTCCAGTCTCTCCTCCTTCCGATCCATATTTCACTCTGATGCCAGTTTATTCTTCCTTATGATACATTCTCTCTTTGTGCTCCTGGGATAGTCACTTAACTTGTTAGTACTCTAGGCAACTCTTTAAGATTTTAAATAGAAGAGAAGGTGCTGATTGGAATTGGTGAAAGTGGTTTCCTCATTAGGAGTCCCTTGTACTGAAATCACAGAATAGAAACCTATCCAAACCCCTGTGCACAGAGCTGATCATTCACTCTTCTGTCACAATCTTTGAATGGCTTCCTGTTGACTACCCAATCAATTCTAAGATCCTGAATCTGGCAATCAAGTCTCTCCCCCCTACCTGACCAATCTTACATCATATCACTCACCTCCACATGTGCTATGCTTCAGCCGAATTATGTAAAGAATAACTATGTGCTTTCTTTATGGGTTCAGCATTTTTGTACCTCTGTAAGTTTGTTGATACAGTTATCTTCCAAAGTCTACTATCCTTCACCACACAGTACAAATGTCACCTGTTCAGGAATCAACAAGGATGCCTCTTTTTGGTGACAAAGGCTATAGAAGTATCAGCTCTTATTTGAAGGCAAAGAGGAAAGCAATTTCTTTTGGCTCTTCATACTCTATCATAGTTTCAGTTTCCATCTAAGTTGGGAGGCAGAAGTTTAAAATGTCTTTCTGGATACTTTTAATTTGGGAGCCAGAGTTATTTGCTATGAGTTTTGGGAATGACCTGTTCGTCCTATTGAAAAATTTTGATGAGGAGGTGATGCTGTTGATAGAAAAGGGTACCTTGAGATGATGACAATAGCAAAGGAAAGGAAACAAGTTCATAACTTTCCAGTGTAACACATCCCTAAACTGAGAGAACCAAGGAGCCTCAAAGGCCAAGAAGATACAGGAAAATAAGGAAGTTTACTAAAGTACGTAATATAAAAGAGTACTGGTAGAGTGGTACAATTGCTTGGACTAGTCTGGAAGGAAGGAAGGGAGGAAAGGAGAGAGGTGGGGGAGAGGAAGAGAGGAAGGAAGGAAGGAAGGAAGGAAGGAAGGAAGGAAGGAAGGAAGGAAGGAAGGAAGGAAGGAAGGAAGGAAGGAAGGAGCTTTCCCACTGTGAATGAATAATGGGGGAGGTGGCTAAATCTGTGGTTTTATTGGTGTTGAGTTCCAAGAGAGGAACTCTTTATTAGTACAAAAAAACACCCTTTATTAGTGCAAATTAGCAACTACTCTGCAATAGATAGTCAAAGAGAATTATCTTTGAGAGGTTAAGTAACTTGCCTGGGGTCACATACCATTTATCTGAGGTAGGCCTTGAGTTCAAGTTTTCCTGACTTCAAGGCAGGGACTCTGTCACTAGGCCAAGCTCCTGGCAGTAATACAGATAGAAAAATGCCCCTCCCCCCCCATAGCAAGAGCCTCCAAGAACCAGTTCTTCTTTTATACCTAAATATGCTGCTTTTCACCCCATTCTCCCTTTATTTATAGTACCATATAATCTGTTTTCAGCTCTTTAGCCTTACTCAAAATACTTTCCTTTCTCAACAATTTACCATTCTACCCTTAAGCACTAGTAGAGAAACACATACGTTTTAATTAAATTTTTTTCCAAGTCTTCCTGTCATTTGCATATTATTTTCTGAAGACAAGAGGAAAGATGAGCAAAAGTATACAGTTAAAAGGGATCTAGGACTCAGTTAAAGAATAACAAATGAAAGGACCATGTCAAGGGACTAACTCTAGGGCCCAATGAGGTCTATAGGTAGCTAAAAAGTACTGCTTTGGAGCTGAAGAAGCTGTGTTTGGACCAGGAAATGGAAGTGGGAAAATTGAAAATATAGGCTAATGAATCAGAGCCTGGAAAAGAGAGAATTGGGATTTGGGGACTGCATCTGTTGTTAAGCAGGAGAGAGTGGGAACATCTTTGTGAGACTGATCTCTTATTCAGACTAGGTATGTAGACTGGTTGGGATGAGGAAGGGCCATTGTGGCTTCTTGCCCATTACACTTTTCAGAGTTTCAGGATTGATATTCACCAAACTGGAAGCAAAAATTAGGTCAGGGATTTAGGGGCACTGATCTAAAGTCTGACTCAAGTTCAATAGGTAAGGAAAACACTCTAGATCAGTGATTGAGAGAAGACAGGCAGCTGTGGAACAGTGATGAATCATGGCTGAGGAGTCTGGAGGTCTGGATTCTAATCTTAGCTGTGAAAGATGGTGGTTCTTTTACCTTTCCTAGGCTTTCCATTTCCTTATCTATTCAAGAAGCAGCTTGAGCCAGATGATCTCTCCATTTGGTTATAATATATAATATAATATATAACATGGTTATTAATTTCACAATGTTCTTTCCTGCCAGAATTGAAATTATTGTTAATTATCATTATTTAGGCTCAATTTTTATTGAAGAAAAGTTCCCTTTTTGTCAAGTTCTGAATAAATTCTATATCTTGTCATTTAATTCATGGGGAGAAAGTTGCTTAGAACACCAGGGAGGTTAATTAATTTGCCTAGGGTCACAAAGCCATTATATGTCAGAAACATGACTTGAGAAAATCAATCAATCAACAAGCATTTACTGTTTCTACTATGGGATAGGTACTTTCCTAGGTGCTGGAGGCAGAAAGAGAAAAATCAAGCAGCCCCTGCCCTCAAGGGGTTTATATTCTATCTGAGAAGAAAACACAAACAAAATATATTCAAAATGAACAGAAGGTAAAATATTGTGATGTAGCCAACTAGCAACTGGGAAATAAGGAAAGGCTTAATGTAAAACTTGTCCCTTGATCAAAATTTTGAAGGAAATGGAAATTCTAAGAATCAGATTTGAAATGGGAGTGCATTCAAATTAATAGGGACAGCCACAGGGAATAGAGAGAGGGAGGAGATTGAAAGTCTTCTATAAGAAACCAAAAGGTCAATTTGGCTGGACTACAGAATGTGCTGTCATGGTGATGCTTCCCTATATCAATGTTGTCACCAAGACTTCCACCCCTTTTGTCCCATCTCTATAGCACACCCACCCTAAGGATTGCTTATTCAAATGAAATACTGAGGAGCTACAGGTAAACTCTCTAGGGGCTCTCTAGCCCTTTCCCATTGTGACCACCCCTGCTGGTCATGTTGTCCTCTGCTCCACTGACTCTACAACCTGTCTGTACCCCGTCCCCAAATGATTCTGCACCAGACACAATTATTTCAGTCTCTGCTGATATTTATATAGCACTTTAAGGTTAAGCCAAGGGCTTTACATACATTATCCATTTGACACTGATAACAATCCTGTGAGGTAGGTATGTGAAACCACATAACAGATATCATAATAATTTTTTAAAAAATAAGGAAAGAAGCTTTATTGACAGAGTAAGAAACAACTCTATATATACATACATACATATTAATATACTCACATATATACACAGACAAAGATATATATATATATATATAGAGAGAGAGAGAGAGAGAGAGAGAGAGAGAGAGAGAGAGAGAGAGAGAGATGTTAGAGCAAGAATTGATTCAGATTAATAGGAGGAGGAGAAGGTACTGAACTCATAGAGGATTGTCATTTTACAGATAAGGAAACCAAGGCTCTGTGAGATTAACACTTTTTCACATCATCACACAGCTAGAGATAGAAGCAGCATTAAAACCCAGGCCACTTCTGTCTGCAAGTCTGTCCCTATTTGCACTACAAACTGACTTTTTAATGATATGAACTCTATAAATAGAAATAAAAAAGAAGGGAGGGGATCTTGATATGGGCCATTTCAAGTGTGGTTTCTGTGGGAAATGGAGGCATACAATGGAACAAATAGAAAGTGACCTAGGATACTGTCCCATACATTCTCCATAAAGCATCCTCTCGATTTGCTGGAAGTCTTCCCCTGGGCCTTTTAATACCTCATAAGAATAATTTAAAAAAATACTTGGGCTATTCATCTATTACTTTCATTATTTTCATCTATTACTATCATTCTTACTAAACCACATTTTTTCCTGAGCACATATTTCCTGGAAAATATATTTTAAAAAACAACATTCAATATTCAAAATACAAAATTATATTTTAAAATTGCATTATTCCTACTTTTTTCTCAGTTGAAATGAGATTGGTGAGGGCAGGAAATATCATTGTAAATATATGATATTCTGTCCATATTAGGGGTAAAATAGGCTTTTGTGAGCTTCTTAATGACCCAACTATTATTTCCATATGGCAGTAAATTTCAACTTCTAAACAATTGACTTAAAAGCTAAGTTTTGGAACATAACCTATTTGCAAGTTTAGGCTTACCTATAGTCTTTTGGTTTGGTGGTATGATTTGGTTGTAATCATAATGTAAATTTCTATTTATTCTTCCAAACATGATCCAGACCCCTATGGCAAATATTGGCTGTAAAATATTGGCATTAGATAGAATTTGGACTTTAATAATAACAGCTATACAAAATTGTCAAGATTACATTATTATGACTTCAGAAATCCCTTTTGTGCCTTTAATTGGAGCAAGGTAACCTTTTGTATTGATGGTAGGTAGGGACCAGTGCCAGAAAGTTGGGAGTGAGTTCAGCTAAGCAGCCAAAAGCTTACATGCTTCTCTAAGTATCTTACAAACACAAAGTTGGTAGAAAATATCTCCTGAGTTAAAACTTTTAGAAGATATTTCCAGTATTTCCTGTTTTATGAGTGATTTGTGAAGGATAAGCAGAAATAATAATGTTTAGAAGAGAAAAAATGTGCCTTCATTTCAGCCTTTAATGAAGTTTGAATTTGAATAGATCTGAATGGATTTTCACAAAGTATATGGAGCCAAGAGCCTTGAAGGAGGCAAACAAACTTAACTGGCAAAGACAGAGAAAACAATGAAAAGAATTTCCCATCTCCTTTGCTCTTTTTCCTTCTTCATTGATCCTTTTTTTTTGTCTCAGGAAGAAGATACTGCTGTCTCCTTGATCAATGATGAAATTCCAAACCTACTTTTCTCCGCTATTGCAATTCTATAAAAAACTAATAAACCCTCAGTAGCAGTGGATCTAATTTGACTATCCAAATAAAAGCAATCCGATTATTAATTTACATTATAGAGTCATGAATGTATACATAGATGAATTATTAAGTCTTCCAAGAATATCTTTACAAAAGAAAAAAATTGGAATTAAAGAATATGGAATTTTAATGGACATATTTTTGATTGGGTGTCATGTGAAGATCAATTCCTCCCTTTCATAAGGCCAGGTCTAGTTACAAGTGTGAAGGCATCAATCAGTGTGGGTATGTAATATCTGACATTTAAATAGTTATTAAGTCTTACAAAGTGTTTTGCATACATCATTTGTATTATAATCCCTATGCAAGGAGGAGGAAACAGTTTTAGAAAGGTTATGATTTTTCCTCATGTTCACATAGCTAATAATTGACAAAATAAACAAACATTCATTAGGTACCTATTATGTGCTAGGTACTGTCTTGAGTGCTTTATGAATATTAAGTCATTTAATCCTTATGATGATCCTAGGAGGTAGGTGCTATTATAATCCCCATTTTATAGTTGAGGAAACTGAGGCAGATTTGCTCAGTTAAGTGACTTGCTTATATAGCTATTAAGTATGTGAGGTTTGATTTGAACTCAGGTGTTCCAGAATCCAAGTCCAGTATTCTAACCACTGTACTTTTAGCTGTTTCTGTAAGTGTTAGAGGTGAGATATGAAGATATGAACACAAATCTCCTAACTCTAGATCCAGCACACTTGCCTCTATATCATGCTTCCTCTTCATACCATGACCAATTTATATCTCTGTATGTAAATACTTTTCATATATAACAATGATTTTGAATAAAAATAGCTATTAATATAGGCCAAATAGGTGCATGTATTAATAGCAGATTGATTTACTTTAGTTTTAACTTTGCTTAGAATGGGTAGAAATCCTTCCTCTTCCCTTGAGCCATTCTATGTAATCATTTAAAATGGTGAGGTACTGTCTTGATCCAAAGAACCCCATAATATCATGCAAGTAAAGGGGTTCATATCTATGGGTCCACTTCAAGAATACCCGTGAATGGGGTGGATAGGTGGCTCAGTGAGTAGAGTGTCAGCCCTAGAGTCAGAAGGACCTGAGTTCGGATCTGGCCTCAGACACTTAACACACACAAAAACCAAAAAACCTAGCCATGTGACCTTGGGCAAGTAACTTAACCCCAATTGCCCTCCAAAAGGCAAAAAAAAAAAAAAGAACACCCGTGAAACAGCCTAAGCTATCAAGGGCATGCATACCTGAAAAGCTACCAAGTATACCAAGTATCTGAAAGATGTCACATTGAAGAAACAATGTGTTCCCTTCCATTGATGTAATGGTGGAGTTGGCAGGTATGCTCAGGCTAAGCAATGGGGTTGGACACAGGGTCAGTGGCCCCAAAAGAGTGCTGAATTCTTGCTGCATATGCTTAAAGATGCAGAGAGTAACAAGAACTGAAAGATTTGGATGTGGATTCTCTTGCTATTGAACATATCCAGGTTAACAAGGCTCCCAAAATGCAACGGCTGTACTTACAGGGCTCATAGTTGAATCAACCCGTAAGTGAGTTCTCCTTGTTATACTGAGATGATACTTACTGAAAAGGAACAAATTGTTCCTAAACCAGAAGAGGAGGTTGCTCAAAAGAAAAAGATGAAACTGAAGAAACAAAAAGTTATGGCAGGGAGTAAAAATGACATTAGAGTGCAAATAAAAGTGAAATAAAAACATTTGTTATAGTAGAAAGGGTAGGAATGTACCCTGCAACCTGCAGGAAACATGCATATATTAGGCACTTACTATTTACCAGGCACTGTACTAAGCCTTGCCTGATACAAATACAAACTAAAAGAAAGTTCCTGCTCTCAATGAGTTTTTGTTCTATTGGGCAATAACTATACATTAAAGGGAACTGAAAAATGAGGGAAGGGAAATGTATCCTTGTGGGAGTGTGGTGGCAAAATCTAGAGATTCAGAAGCACACAGTTGGGAAAGGAATGAAACAAGACCAGACTGAGCTTGTCCCCAAAACTAAAGTTCCATGAATGAACTCACCAATGAGTAAATGGAACTAGCATGGTAAAAGGATGTTCCAGGGTGAGAAGGCGGCAGGCATTATGGGATGTTCCAGGCCAAGAAAGTAGACACAGTGAGTAATATTACTCTAAAGTTCTAGTAGGTTCTGTCTCTACCTGCATTTGGCAAAAACAGAGTTTTTGCCTAGTTTTAGACATCAACAAATGCTGATATTGAGCATAACCTTGGGTCAGGAAGAAGTTCAGAGACTCAAAAGCACAGTCTTATTTCTTACCTTTATCTGCCAGTTGAAATAATTTTCTTCCTCCAAGGCCTAATTCAGTTTTCATTTCCGTGAAACCGCCCCTGATTCCTCCACCTCAAAATATTTCTCCCTCTTCAAATCTTCAATATGTAGTTGTATTTCAGCTTTTATTACAGTGGTGTATATACATGTTTTATTTCACCTAGTCCTCTGTAAGCTATGAAGACAGAAATTATGTCCGATTTCATCTTTGGATCTTGAAACTCATATTCTTTAAATTATATTAAATTGAATAGAAAAATCTATAAAAATCACAGTATTTGTGATAGACTACCAAATATACCATACACACTGATGCATGTCTGAGAATAGTAAACAAAATTGGTCTTGCTTTTAGGTGGGGATCACAACAGATATAGGATTTATTTTGAGAAATACCTGGAAGACCACTTTGTACTAAACCATTTCTACTAAAATCTCATCCTTAAGGAGTCATTCCTTTGGATTGACAAATCCACTTTTACATTGCAAATATTCTGGGAAGAAATAGCATCAACTCAGCTATCAGTCATTTATATCCTAGTACACATTAACTTAATCAGTTTGCTTTTCATCTTAGTAATTAGTTCTTTTGTATTTTTGCAAGTTACACATCTTTGTAATGCACTCCAGCTCTTTTCCGTGTTAGCACAAAATGGCAGTCAACATATCTTATTCTTGTAGATATGAAGGAAATGAAAGAAATGGGGCTGCTGGGTCATATTTCTCTGGTATTTCTCTCAGCTCCAATGTTATGATCAACATTAGCATTTGTTTGTATCTAAAACTACTCAACTGAGTTCTGTATTTGCAAAGTGGGGAGAGAGACAGAACCTGAAAGAACTCTATTGTGAAAAGAGTAGTCTGACTGGAGATATCTGGGGTATCTTGGTATTCTTCTTCTGTTTATGTCCATATCTGTGTGTCCTGTTGGCGTTACCCTTTGGGAAACACAAGGTAAAAAATGAATAGCGTGTATCTCCCAGGTACTCTGTCTATCCTGTAGCTATCCTTTAAAATGTTCCTGAATTTTAACACAGCCACATTATAAGAGAAAGTCTGTTGTGAGCCTGTTTCTCAGAGTCAAAGGAACGATGTGACCTATTGACCCTAGGAGACCCCTTTCTATCTTATAAAGGTTTGGCAGATAGTCTAGACATATCCTTAATGGATTGCCTTGCACTTCATTGATAGATTAAGAATGTTAGAAGGGAGGATGATTGGTGATAAGTCTTCAGCCTTCCTTAAAGTTAAAAAATATGATGATGACCTCTTTTCTGGTCACTGTTACCATGTTGATCTGTTTTCTTATCCACTGGGGTCCAGCTAGTAGCAATTATGATCTGAGTACTTCCTCTCAATTTCTGTATGTTTAATGTAAATATAAGACGTAATGCACATGAGTTATGAACTTGAGATTTACAGAGTCAGATAGGAGAAGAATAATAAAGATTGCAGGAAAGTTAATTGGATTGAGTGAGAAGGTGGGCATTGGGGAATGTGAAAGATCTACAGTGACCAAGTACAAAGCTAAAACTGGGAAAGAAAAGAATAGTAACTTAACAAAGCAAAGTATTGAGTTAATTAAGAGAGATGTTAAGGGAACTATAAGGAAATTTACTTGAATTGAATATTTGACTAGTTCAAGAGGTTTCTGGATGTGGGGAGCAGGAATGATTATAGAATCATAAATGTAGGACTGGAAGGCACTTCATAGGCTATCTAGTCCGATCCCTTCAATTATAAATAGGGAAACTGAGGACCAGAAGTTTCCAAAGTGGGTGATACCAACCCCTGGGGGGTACTGAAATGATGAGAGGGGCAGTAGTTGCCTCAGGTGCAATTGGTGGCCTTTGAATAAAAATAAGGGGATGGTGGAAGCATAAGGAAAGAAGAGAAGAGAATTTTGAAAAACCATATGCGCGTTTCATTTGTTGTATAACAAAGTTGTAGTAATTCCGCTATTTTCCAAATAAACACACAAAATGCAAGTTATAACCAATCAGTGGTCAAATTTTCCAGCAGCTCTTAACAAGCAAGTGTTGGGAGGCACGTAGTTGAGAGTTGGGAAGTGTAGTATGCATCGGCAGGAATCTATGCATGTAATAACTTGTTTACAATCCTATACTGTATTACTATATGGTTACATGACACAATATTACATCATCAAAATTTCAATGCAGGAAAAACCCTACATATTTACGATAAATTTTAAATTTAAGATGTGACATTTTAAAATATGTGTGTGTGTTTTGAAACGACAAATTAAAAAGAAACCATTAAAAGTAAAAGATTTCCAGGGGGAACTGAGAATTTTTTTTTTAAAGGGGGCAGTAGGTCAAATAAGTTTGGGAACCTCTGACTAGAATAATCAACTTGAATTTTTGAGGTTCTACCTGAACTTGAATTTTTGAGGATCTTCTCACCTGAACCAGGTTTTATTTGAAGGGGGAAAAGTCTAAAAAAGGACAATTTTTTCCCTTTTGTTTTCCTTCAAGAAACAGGGGCTGAAAGTAATTGTCTAGCTGGCTTGTGAAGGAAGCAGAGTGGAACAGTGAAGAAATACCAGATTTATCTGTTCATCTGGGCAAAGCAAGATTCTACAACTCTACTCCAATTTGCCAACCCATGTATGGTCTATACCCAATGTTTCCTCCAAATCTATTAAAGTTGTTTCATGCAAGCTTAGTACCTGGCTAAATAGGGGGTTGATTGAATAACTCACTATGGAGAAAATGTACTGAGAAGATCTATATACTTAAGGATGAAGCTAGAGAGCCCTTTAGCCTGATGAGAGGCAGTGGCCAGAGTAACTTGTTGAGAATGCAAAGACCACTCTGGTGATATGCTGACATTTTGTCATAGATGGTGAGAGAAATACTGAAATTGTCCTGTGAGGAGAGTAAGAGGGTATGGAGGAAGAGACATGTTCTTTAAGGAGGCAAACATTCTACAAGAATTATCCACTGTTTTCCACCAGAAATCTGATCTTATATTTAGATCTGAAAGGGATTTCAAAGGCCATGTAGTTCAATGCCCTTCATATGATAAATGAGTAAACTGAAACTCAGGAGAGAGAGGTCACACATGCAGGAAACAAGATTTGAATTTAGTTCCTCTGAATCTGCAGCCTGTGATTTTCCATTGAATGATCCATCAACGTGGATATAGGAGGGGTACTTAACAGTATTTAACTACATAATTAATAAACCAGAGTCATGTATAGATCTATTAACCAGCTAATTAAACAAGAATTTATAAAGCACCTACCAGGTACAAAGCATACAAAAATGAAACAATTCCTGCCTTCTCCTCATAGAACTTATATTCTTTTGGGAGAGTCTATATGTATGTATGTATATATACACAATATATGCATATATATACGTGTATGCATGTGTATATACATATATGTACACACATGTGTTTATCTATGTCTATGCTCCCCCGTTTACAAAACATGTATGTGTACATGCATATATGTGTGTCTATAAATTATTTGTGCATACATTTATGTAGACAGCTAGTTGGCACAGTGGATAGAGTTCTGGGTCTGGAGTCAGGAAGACCTAAGTTCAAATCTGACCTTAGATACTTACTAGCTATATAACTGTGAACAAGTCACTTAATTCTGTTTGTCTCAGTTTTCTCATCTGTAAAATGAGCTGGAGAAGGAAATGGCAAATCACTCCAGTAAGAAAACCACAAAAGGGGTATTAAAGAGTCAGACACAATGCAAATACATATATAAATTTTGAGGGGGAAGAGGTTAGAGTAGGTGGGGAGATTAGGAAAGGCTTTAATGCAGATGGTTGCATTTAATTCGAGCTCTTAAGGAAACTCATAGTTCCTATAGGTGGAGGGGATACTTTTTAGGCATGGGACAGGGAAAAGGCATAGGAATGGAAGATAGAATCTCAAGTGTGAAGAAAGACAAGGAGGACAGTTTCACTAAACTGTAGAGTAATATATGCAAAAGAAATATGTATAGAATGGAATATATGAAGAAATAGAGTAATACACGATGATGCTGGAAAAGATAGTTTGGAAGCAGGTTGTGAAGGAATTTAATCCCAAACAGAAGGGTCTCCATTTGATCTGAAAAAGCCCATCATTAGCCAGTACAGAAAGCCTGACTCTGGCCAAGTTGTATATACATGTTCCTCATCCACGTGAGTGAAGTCTGGGACCAAACATAGCTTCTCTGGGCGAGGTTGCTGTGACACTGATGGATATGTGGGGCTTGGGAAGATTTATAGGCACTGTTTCGGGTGACATAATAGAGTGAACTGTCTGTCTCATTCTTCTGGCTGAGAAAGACAGTGTGATGAAGGGAAAGCAAGGAGGACCAGAAAGAAATTTTCTCTTAGTTGTGATCACCTTCCAGTAGAAGCAAAATAAATGACAATTTGTCAAACTTTGATCAACTCCCTCCTGGAAGACCATCAGCTATTTTCAGGAGCTGAGAAAGCTAGGCAGTTTATCCTGTAGGGGAGGGGCCTGGGTCAAGATCAGCCCTTGACTGATTACCCCCTCCCCCCCAATCTATGTGATGTCAGAGAGAATAATGGAAGAAGAAGGTGCCCTATTCTGAGTGTGCTTAGGAGGTTGCTGGACAATTTTTTTTTAAGAACTGGGGGAGAAACTTGTGCTTCTTATCCATGAGAGTTACATGCAAACCAGTCTTAGCCTTAAGAGTTAAATTAAATGACCAAGGGAAGGAAGGCTGAAAGTCTTTCCATTCGGCTGAGAAAGCCAGCCAGAGGGATGGATCGAGCAGGTCTAGGGGAAAGATTGAATGAGTTACAAGTCACAAACAGAAGAAAGTATAGGTATTAAAGCTTCAACTTTAGAAAGAGAAAGAGACTTTGGGAAATCTCAGGGCCTAAGCAGAAGAATAATTCTTATCTTAGTTAAATAGGATATCAAACCACCTAATAAAAGAAAGTTCGAGGGAAAGAATTTTAAATACATTCTAGGAAAGGCTGGCTCTGATCAGAAAATGAAAAGTACCCAAAAAGGATCTGCTTGATATCGGATAAAATATTCTTTAGTTCAGGGACAGAGACATTTGATATGAAGCCGTGCTGGATATCTTCACTAGCTGGAAGGGGAAATGGAATGGGGAATGAGGCAGGAGGGGGCTTTCTTTCTTCTCTTAAATGCACATTATAAAATCCCTCTTCTTTTCATTTGAAGGTAGAATCATAGAAGAGTTGAGCTCATTGTGACCCTAGGATCATTTAATATAAGGTTTCTAAACCTGGAATCCATGCACTTAAAATACACACATATGTAAGTATGTATATACATATATTCACACAAACATATACATATATCACTACATTTCAATATAATTGTTTCCCTCTTTAATCTTATATTTTATTTTATGTATTTAAATACTTTGTTTTGAGAAAGGAGTTGATAGGCTTCCAACGGGATTCATAACACAACAGAAATTGAAGCCCCTGGGCTAATAAAATATAAATCTTAATTCAAATGAGAAAATTAAATGTGAGAAGTGAAATGACCTACCTGCCCAATGTCAACCAGCTAGTTCTATACTTAAACATTTTATCTTTAACACACATGTAGGCATAGGGGTGGGACTGGACCTGTGATTTTGTTGTTGTTACAGGGAACCACCAAACCAGTAACTCTTTCTGCTCATAAGAGTCAGCACCTTATCTAAAATATATTTAGCCTTAGACAGTTGCTTAGAAAATTGAAAGTTTAAGTCACTTGCCCAGAGTTACATAGTCAGAATGTTTCAGAAGAGGGACTTGAACTCAGTTTTTTTCTTGCTCTAGAACCATCTTTTTATCTACTATTCCATGTATATAGTAGCGAAATTATAATAAAAATATCAATTGTGCATGTGTGCATATAGAGAGAGCATGTCTAACTACTTAATAGTTTAGAATGATTTCCTTTAAAATAAGTTGTGTAAATATACATATATTATATATGATTACATACATATCCTCAACACTCATATCTATATGTCATACATATGTGTGTATGCATATACATACATATGTATATAAACACATGCATATATAATGAAAAGACAATGTTGCATAATGTATACCTGAGGCCTTGGAATATAAAACCTGGTTCTAAGCCCTTTGTACATATAAATATGCACAACTCTGTATAGATGGCATCCCTGGTAACTCTCTTAAGAATATGTTACGGGGGTCACTAGATGGTGCAATGAATAGAGCACTGGCCCTGGAGTCAGGAGGACCTGAGTTCAAATCCGGCCTCAGACACTTAACACAAAAACTAGCCATGTGACCTTGGGCAAGTCACTTAACCCCAATTGCCCTCCAAAAAGCAAAAAAAAAAAAAATAAATGAATGAATGAATATATTATAGACAGGTTGTGATCTATATTTGTGAAGGAGCTTCCACACTGGGAATCCCACCTCAAGTAAAATCACAGGTTTGGTTAGAATCGCACATACACATACACAGGTACATTTCCCAATTTTAGTATTACTATTCTCCTTGAACCCACCCAATAGTAAAACTAGGGACAAGGATCAGCCAGAGGCTAAGGTAGAAAATCCTCCATAATGCAGAAACTGTCCTGGGTCTAGGAGTGATGTAGTGGGAATGGTGGGTGTCTCTTTGTGGCTATACTTGTTGGGCCCCAGTGATATTTTTTCAGTTCATGATAAACTAAAAACCAGAGGTGAAAATGGAGGTTAGGAGAAAAAAAAGGAGTCTGGTATCAGAGTAGCTAACACGAAATATCAGTCACAAACATGAGCTAGAGACAGCAGATATGTCCAGGGTAAAGGATAAAAGGTCAACAGTATAGTGGAGGAGACAAGATTCAATGGACAAAAAGGACAGGTACAAGGTCAAGCTAGAGCTCAAGAAATAAAGTGTTTAAATAAGATTGAATTTGTAAAGGACACTACAGCATCTCAAATCTTTTAAAGCTCAGTGCTTTCTTATGGGATCTTCTCAGCAATGATGGGATACTTGACAGTAGAACCAACTAAACATATAAGTAATTTTGATAGAAAGAAAGAGTAAGAAATATTGCTAAAACTATTCAGCATGTGAATCATTAGCGAAATTTCTAACTGCTTAATGAACACATCAATCAATAAACATTTATTAAACAATCACTGTATGTTAGGTATATGAAAACACAGAGGAATGATTTCTATCAGATGAAAATACAATCCTTATCAATATCTCTAAAGATCTATCATGTAAGTATTTTGAAAAGAAGACTATAATCGTGTTATCATAATTGACCTAAACCAAGGAAAATAATTATATTAAAATGTAGTGATATATGTATATGCATGTGTATATAATATATATGTGTGTATGTATACATGCATACATACATATTTATATTTTAAGTGCATGGACTCTAAATTTTAAAATGTTATATTAAATGATATTAGGGTCACAGTCAGCTCTACTCGTCTATTAATCTGCCTTCAAGCTCTACTATACAGTCTCCTGAGAAAAGACAAAGAACCAAGGAGTATCCTTTTGCCCACCACAAACATCCAAGATACCCTTTCTTGTTAGGTCACTTGCTAAAATGCCTGGGGCTTCTTTCTCTGTCCTCCTGGGGACTGGAGATAAAACCATGCATTCAACATTCTAAGTTCTTTGCTATATCTGTCAATTATGTTATGTCAGTTTCCTTTACCACTAGTTTTATAAGGAGCAAACAGATTTCAAATCAAGGAAATTTGACCTTTTGAAAACCAGAAAGTTACTTCCTCGAAATGATCACATGACTTTAGGAGTCTGTTTTTCATGAGATCAGATTTAGTGGAGGGAAATCATTCCCCAGTCTCTTAATTCCAAATAGCTAGGAGATAACTGGGTGCCAGATTAATAATTAATAATAATAATAATTTGTATAGTATCTATTTTGTGCCAGGCAGGCATCCACACTAAGAGCTTTCATTTGATCAATCAAATTTTGCCAAGGAGAGCTAAATAGTCTGGTTGCTAGCTTTTGGTACAATTGACTTAATAAATGCAGTGAGGCTACTCGTATCCCTTTTGTCATGCCTCATTATACCAGAAGAAGTTTCAGCAGTAGACAGTTCTCAGCTATCACTACCATGTCTTTCCAGAAACAGCTAATTTCTGGGTAGTGGCACTCATAATCTTCTAAAGCAATATAATTGCCTCTAATTCTTTTCCTTTCTGTTCTATCTCCATGGATAAGATATCCACCTGTAGTTTCTGAAACTAACATATGAAGGTAAAGAGGGAAAAAGACAGTATGGCATAGTGGGAGAAGGGGGTAATTAAAAATAAACAAAAGACTGGGAGAGCTATAACTCTTTGAGATGAAATGGACTTCGAGAGATTTTCTAGTCTGCACTGATTCCCTGTCTTCAAAGAAATGAATCATCATATCTATTTTACAAATGAGGTATTTCAGGTCTGAGAGTTTATGTGATTTTCCCAAGGTCATACTAGCAGAATCATAGCATTTCATATCTGAAAGCAGCAAGTAGTGGAAAAACAAAGGAAGAAGAAGAAATTATGAGAGGAGAATGGAGAGAAAGACCCAAAGAGAATCAGAATGAGCAAAAAGAAAAGGATAAAGGGCAAAACAGGGGAAAATGGAAAGAAAGAAAGGTACATGATGGCAGAGATGACCTTAGTGGGTTTCAAAGGTGAATAGGTTACTGAGAGCTACATTTCATTTAAAATCCTTCCTTTCTCATTATATTGATTATACTGGGTCAAATAAATATCTCTTGATATCATTGGCCTTTGAAATTCTAATTAAATCTCTAAATTCTAATGGTTTAGAACTTTTTCATTTAAAAACTGGTTTCCTTTTTATTTCAAATTTCTAAGTTTATTTTTGAAATAAAGGTTATTTTTAATATGACATTCTGAAAATTGTAAAAAGCCCCAAACTGTCAGATTGCTTTATATATGTCATTTGGGAGACTGATTAGAGCTACCTAATTCAATAATGCCTGGAGGTTATACTTGAAACCATCACTTACTTTAATTGTTCTGAGATCCCATCCCCCACCCACCTTTTGCCCTTCAATACAATCTGACATTTTGGCTAGTTGAATCCTAGTGGCAGTGAGTTATAATGGGAATCTGTCCCTTTCATGCAGCCTTTTCCCTGCCCTTCCCTCTACTCTCCAGTCCTCCAGTGGGAAAAAATGCTTAGCCCCTGTTCATATATCTTCAGTTGTTCTTAAAGTGATATTCAGAAGCTAGCAATTAATGAGATAGCCACAGAAACCCCCTGGGAAGGGAATTTTTCTTGGAGCTGTAGCAATACCACAGAGCCATATGACCTACTATAATAATACTGCAGCATGACCAAATTATAGAATCATGGACTTTTTAAGACTTATGTGTTGCTATCCAAGAGCAAGAAGGTGCTGAGAAGGAATCAGCTGTGGACCTTAGTCCTCAATGAACTGTGTCAACTTTCAAGGGCCACGATTATTCCTTAGGAAATTCAAAGCTCCCTAGGTTGGAGTGTGAGACAGTTTGATAGTATAGAGCAGGAATACCTGAGTTCAAATCAAACCTCCCACAGTTACTAATTATGTGGCCCTGAACAAGACACTTAATACCTTGCAGACTCAATTTCCCTCTTTGTAAAATAATAATAATAATTAGCACTTATTTGGACGGTTGTGGCAGTGATTGAATTAGACAAGGCCGTATGAATGTTAGTGATTATTATTCAAGTTAAGGACTATATCTAAGTCCAAATTACTTGCTTTCCTTCTCCTCCCACATCTCTTGATGCCAGTTTCTAGGACTTACTTTCCTCATTCCTTCTTAATCTTTATCTCCATTTGCTATAGACCACAAAGGTTGAGCTGGTCTCTAACCTCTGGGGAGCTAAGTTAAAAGGTCAGGAGTCACAAGGCCATAAATTGGGCAATGAAGATTAGCAAAGGAGACACAGCTCAGGTCATTAGGATGGAAAACAAAGACCTCTCAAAGGGTTGTGAGGGAGGAAGAGGAGTTCCATGTAGCCAATACCTAGAAAGCCCTCTCTCCAATGCAAGACAGTCTTCCTAGCTGGCCCCCCTCATCTACTAGGTGCCTTAGGAGCCCCTTCTCAGTCTTTGTGTGAAGACTTCATTCACCCCACCCTATATATTATTGCTCACCAATGACAACCTAGATTACTGGTTTCCTTATAAGAAGCCTTACTGTGTCAGGATCAGATCAAATGAGATAATATATGCAAAGCACTTGGCAAACATTAAAGGGATTCTATAAATGTTAGATCTCAAGGTCTGAAATGGACCTTTGATCTCATCAACCCATCCCTTCTGTGTTATACATGCCAATGTTCTCCCTCAAATTCAACATGCTGGGGGATTTTAGGGCTTTCTTCTAGGACTATGAAGCCACTGAAAAGCACATGGCTTTTTCAGTCATCCCTTGGTCACCCCATATGACTAGACCAGCTTCTTTTTTTGCTCACATATTTCTTTGAATACAATCTTTCCTCTGTTTAACCTAAGTACTTCCTCGTTTATAATTTCTTGCAGCCTGCTCACATACACCACTCAAAAGTGATTTTTCTTAAACTGTCTTTATTATTCAGTATTTTACATAATATATACCTGCCTTGGTCCCCTTACATGAGTTTAGCTACTATGAGAAGTAGTGGAAATTTTCTCATAAGGACCTTATGAGGTGTCTAACAGCTCAGTGGATAGAGCACTGACTAAGTCAATAAGATCTGAGTTCAAATCTTACCATAAACATTTACTAGATATGTGAACCTTGACAAATTATAGAAACTCTATTTGCCCTCAGTTTCTTCAACTGTAAAATAGGGATAATAAGAGCACCAGCTTTCCAAAGTTGTTGTGAGGATCAAATGAGATAGTCTTTGTAAAGCACTTAATATAGTGCCTGACATATAGTAGGCACTTAATAAATGCTTGTTTCCTTCGTACAAGACTATTTTCACTATAATGAACTCTACAACATGATCAGCCCATCACCAAGTATTGTATTCCCCAAAACTTGGTTTGGGGAATATAACATAATGAATAAAATACTCTCTACTTGGAGATAGATTACATCCTAATGTAGAAATATCTACATACACAGCAAAAATATAAAGTAATGACATACAAAGTAATTAAATATAGGGTAGTTTGGGAAGAAGAGCACTAGCAGTTTGGGAGATCAGGAAAGGTTTCATGCAAAACTGGGTGAAAGAGTTGGATCTTAAGCAAAGAGAGAAAGACAAGCTCTGTGATGAAAGTAAGTAAGGAGTACATTCTAAGCATGTGGGGCAGCCAGCCTAAAAGCATGGTGATGGAATATGGAAGGTCATGTGTGAGAAGCAGAGAGAAAGCCAAATTACCTGGATCCCAGAGCAAAGAAAATGGCATAATGTTCAATGAGTTTGGAAAGAGTGTATGGAGTGAGGTTGTTAAGTCTTTAGGAGTTAAAAGGAAGATTTTAGATTTTATCCTAGAGCAGGAGTGGGGAGCCTGTGGCCTTCTAGGTCCTTGGGTGTGACTTTTTGACTGATTCCAAGTTTTACAGAACAAATCCTTGTATTGAGGGGATTCGTTCTATGAAGTTTGGATTCAGTCAAAGGGTTGCATTTGAGGGCCACATATGGCCTCAAAGCCATAGGTTCCACACCCCTGTCCTAGTAGCAATAGGAAGATACTCTAATTGATGATCATATCCACACTTAAGGAACACCTCTTTGGCAGCAGTGTTTATGACAGAGACACTTTAGGCAACAAGACCAACTGGGAAACTTACAATCAATTTGATGAGAGGTAATGAAGACTTGTATTAAGCATATTGCAGAAAAAAAAGGCATTGGGTGGGAAAGATAGTATGCAGATAGAAACTCGTGGATTTGGCAATTATTTGAATTTGTGGAATGAAGGATTTTGAGGAACTGAAGATAATACTGAAGTTGTGAACTTAGAAGAGAGGAAGGATGGCAAATCCTTTGACAAAAATAGGAAAGTCTGGAAAAGGGTTAAGTTTGGTGGCAAAAATAATGAGTTCAAATGTGGACAAATTGAGTTTTAGGGGCTATGGGGAGGTTCTGAAGATTTAAGAGAGAGGAGGAATGATGAAGCAAAGCTAAGAAAAGGATATACCCAATGACTATAACAACGTAAATGGAGACAACAATAACCACAAAACAGTGGATGTTTCAAAATTAGACGGTGTGGCCCCCTTGAAGAAATATGAGAAAACATCTCTCCTTACTCCTTTGCAGAGCTGTGAGGTCCAAAGGAGTGAAACATTGAATATATTTTTCATTTTTTCTAATGTATTACTCAATTTTGCTGATTGTTTCCCCCCTTATTCCTGTTTCAATTTTTCCTTCAAAACATTATTTTCCATTATGATGGCCATCTGGGAATGGGTATAAGGAGGGAAACAAGGGGAAATGAGGTAAAAACAGAAGAAATCAATAAAAACTATCTTAAAAAAGAAAGTGAAATGCCTTTTAATTAGAGATGGATGAATAAATTGTGGCATATGAATGAAAGGGAATATTTAGTGATAAAAGAAATTATATATATATATATATATATATATATATATATATATAAGGAATTCAGAGAAGCACGTAAAGATTTGTATTAGCTGATACAGAATAAAGAAAAGTACAGCCAGAAAAATAATAAATACAATGATTACAACAAAATAAACAAAAATAATGTTGGTTCCAGAGGACCAATGACTATACACACCTCTATCCTCTCAGTAGGAAGGTGGAAGACTATAGGTGTCAAAATGGTACATATCCTGCCAGATGTAGTCACTACTACCTTGATTATTTTAGCTTAACTATCTTTGTGAAAAATTGAAGTATCTATAGAGGGAGAGAAGTCTACATTAGGAAATATGGTAAAAACAAAAGGCACCAATAAAACTATGGAAAAAATATAACCAATGGACAGATAGCAGAAAAAAACTAAAGCTAAAGGATGTTTTTCAGATGAGAAATAATTATTTATCATTTGTTTGCCATTTCTTACATAATTTGTTGGTATTTTATTTTAGGTACCTTTTCCCTGTCAGATTAAATTAAAAATCAGGCAGTATGAGTTAAAGCTATTAAGAAGGGCTCAAGAAGGAAATTAGGAATAAATTCTATGGGCCTTGTTTAGAGGAATTTAGTCTTAAACATATGATTAAAATATTGGACACCTGTTACCTTGACATGTTATAAGAGGAAATGAAGTATTACAATAAAATGCTTAGAGATTCTCATATGAAATGCCTCATTAAAAGTGAAAGTCTTTTACAAATATTGTCTCATTTTACTATTACTATACCCTATGTGAGATGTAAAGAAGCCTTGATTGGAAAAGCTAAACAGTTTTTCCTTTATAATAGCCAACTCTGCAGCCTGGTTAAAAGAAAAGTTATACTCCTAAGCCTGGTTGAGTTATTAAGTAAAAGGGAACACAGACTAATTAAATTTGACATCCTCACATGGGGAACCATACCCATAGGTAGGAATATATCATGAAACTACAGGAAGGAGGACTTTTTTAAATGAGGAAGTTCATTAGAAACAGATTTAGGGAGAAAGTTAGAAAATTAAAATTTATGATATCAGTAAAAGATCTCCTTTGCCATCTATATCCCTCTAGAGGAAGACTTGGAGTGTAGAACTAAGCAGTTTTTGAGGGGGTTATACTGACTTTCCTTAGGTTTGGGTACAAAGTCTTGAACTTCCCAAAGCAACAGGCACTTGACCTTAGGATTTTATGACTGAAAGTGCAAAGCCACAGACAGTCAGAGTTTGAATGGACCTCAGAGGGCCAACTGTACCATCCTGGACCTCAACAAAAATTCCATCTGTACTTCAACTTTGTCAGGTAAAGATTATAAAAAGGAGTTGATCCAGTCTTTGCTTGAGGACCTTTTAATGAGGAAAATACACTACCTCTTGAGACAGTCCATTTCTCCATTGAAGAATTCAAATTATTAAGGAGATTTGTTTGTTTTCTTTGTAGCTTTTTTTTCAGGCATTCATTCCTGTCTAACTCTTTGTGACCCCTGCCCTTTTTCAGGAGAGGGGTTCTTAGCAAGGATACTGGAGTGGTTGTTATTTCCTTCTCTAGTGGATTAAGGCAGACATTAAATGACATGCCCAGGGTCACATAATTAGTGTCTAAGGCTGGATTTGAACTCAGGCCTTCCTGACTCCAGGGCTGGCACTCTATCCACTGTGCCACCTAGCTGCCATTTTGTTTTCCTTATATTGAGTTAAATCTAAGAAAGGATTATAATAAGGGAAAGCATAGTAATCAATGCCTCAATTAAAAGACAACAACCTTTTATTAAGTGCTTACTCTATGACAGGCATTATGCTAAACACGAAACAAAGAAAGACAAAAATAGAAAAATAGTCCCTCGTGGTAAAGAGTAGAAATTCCATTGGATAAGGAAGAGGGACTAGACTTGTGGTTTTGCTGGTCAAGACAACAGGAGCATATCCAATGTGCCATTCATTGGGCTAAGTGCTGGGAAGGCAAAAAAAAAATGGTTCCTGACATCAAGGTGTTCACATTCTAACAGAAGTCAACATGCCAAGACCAGAATTCAGGATATATACGGGATAACCTGGGATGAATCTCAGATGTAATGCAAAGTCTTCTCCTAGAAGGTAGGCTTGAAGGAATCCTGAAAAGCCAAGGAATAGCAGAGATGGAGACTAGGCAGGATAGAATACCAAGCCTTGTGGAAGGGGCAGAGAGGAATCTAGTGACATTGGATGAGGGAGTGTGTGTGAGGAAGGAATGTATAAGTAGACTTATAGGTAGGAAGATAGCAGCTTATGAAGGGCTTTAAAAACAAAACCGGATTTTATATTTGTTCCCCTATCAGGGGTGGGGAACCTGTGCTCTCAAGGCCACATTAGGATTTATTCTGTAAAGTTTGGATCCAGTCAAAGGGCCTCATTTGAGGACCCAGAGGGTCACATATGGCCTTGAGGTCACAGCTTCCCCATCCCTGCTCTAAGCAGTGCGAAGCCATCAGTATTTATTGGATATGGGAGTGAACTCTCTGACTTGGAAAATTGCCTGATGGGTGAGTTCCTTCTACTAATGTAGATCATGACCTCTGAACTTCATATTCTTAAGAGAGTTGTTTAGAAAACTGGGAAGTTACATGATTTGCCCAAGTCTTAGAGCCAATATGTGAGGTAGGGAAGGACTTAAAACAGGTCTCTGTGAGTCAGACAACTCACTCTACACTATACCATGTTACTACTAGTGGGGAAGATAAATATAAGTGAAGAGGTACATACAAAAGCTATATAGAATAACAGAAAGGCAATGTGAAGAAGGAAGGTTCTAGGGTGTGTGTGTGTGTGTGTGTGTGTGTGTGTGTGTGTGTGTGTGTGTGTGTGTTAGCAAGAGACAGAGAGAGAGAGGTAGAGGAGAGAGAGAGAGAGAGACAGAGAGAGACACACACAGAGAGAAAGAGAGAGGAAGAGAGACAGAGAGGAAGAGAGAACCAACAAAAGCGGGAAGGGGAGAGGGAGAGAATATTACTTCAGTCTCTCCAACAAAATGTTAGCTAGATTATGGATATTAGCTATAGTAATCATGGGTTTGCTGCCAGGGATGAAACAAAGATCTAAATAGCCTATGGATGTAGGAAATGGTTTGTCTGCATTCATCCTGAATGGCTGTTACGTTGCTCTTACCATTTGTTTTTGTTTTTTGTTTTTTTCTGTTTCTGCTTGGGACTTAGGTTCTTATTCAATATCAGACATACAGAGAAGTCCAGGAGGAATAAACCTCTGAAATAAGCCTTTTTCCTGTAACTGCACTACTGCCCCCCAACTCATAGACCATGTCACCTCCAATTAAACAGTGACTTGAATGTTGTGCAGACAGCCTGTGCATTGTTACCATAGAAAGGTTTCTCCTTTGTGACTGCACCTTTTTTCCAGCTGTTGGGCTGTTCACCATAACTGTCTCAGGGCCTCAGAACATCACTTGGCTTTCCTTCGCTGATGCGTTTACTGTACTGGTAATTAATGCCGTTAGCTTTGTAATTAAAAAACACACACACACACACACAACTTTTTGCCTTTATACTCTGGGTGATAATGCTGCAAGTAAAAATTAATTAAAATGAGATGAATTGCCTTCAGTTAAACGAAACGGAAAGGAAAAGGGATGGGGAGGGTGGGCACGGCATGAGTGGGAAGGAGGGGAGACGAGAGCCAAAGAAGCATTGTAGCCCTGTTAATAAAGCAAAATGAGCAGGTTGCCTTTTTAAAGATTCTCCTTTCTCTTTTTTGCTTGCATATTCTGGGTTTAAGGTTAATGGAGCCAAAAGCTATTGGCTAGTCAAAGAACACAACAAGTTTTACTTTCCGATGCTTTGGCAGTGGGTCACCATGAGGTCCACAAACATAAACGCCCATGTTTGTTCAAGTCCGCCCCCTTTCTCCTGTACCAGGCTGTTCAGAGTAATGGGCTGTGAAATTGGCTTTTATATTATTATTAATTAGATCTGATGGCTGGATGTTTTTTATATTTGATGCAAGGAAGAGGTCTGTTTCTTTAAAAGGGGGCAAAACCCTGACAAACTATGGTGATTAGAGCAGTCCTGGTATGAGCAAAAGCAGCTGGGCTCTTTCTCTCCTCCAATGATTTCCCAGGAAGGTAAAATTATTCTTCACAGAATCATAGGATTTCAGAGTTAGAATGGACCACAGTGGACATGTTGTCCAATGCATAGCCAATTAAGAACAAGGAGGTCAACTAGTCTTTATTAGGAGGCCTTCTGTAAAGGGGTATTTCCAGGGAGTACTTGACATGGTCAGCCCATTTTACTTTCATTTATTTCCAAATGTTTAAAAAAAATGTCTCAGCATAACACCCCAAATTACCTCTTTGTAACCTTTATTTATTGTTCCTAGTTTTCCAGTCTGAGGCTGGATTGAAAAAAACAAATGAATACCTGATCCTATTAGCTTTTCAAGAGCTTGACGACAGCTGTCATTTCCTCCCTGAATCTTCTATGTTCCAGTCTGAATATACCTAGTTCCTCAATGCTTCCTTAAAATTACAGAAGTGTAAATTTTGAGTTGGAAGGAAATTTAGAAGTCATCTGACTCAACCTCCTTTATTTTATAGATAAGTAAACTAAGGCCTGGAAATTTTAGGCTACTTGCCCAGAATTTGAACTCAGGTCCTTTGACTTCAAACGTTGCACATTTCCCATACTGTATCAAGTACAGTACTAGATATTAGCTTATCAATGTTATCCCTAAAAATATGTTGTGCAGAATGGAACAAGACACCTTAGATGTAGTCTGACTATTGTAGGGTGTCATGCTGGTATAACCTCCTTATTCCAAGAAGGAAGGCTCTTCCAAAGGAGCCAAGAACCACTGTAGCTTTCTAGGATGCTAATGTTAACTCCATTTGAGCTTGACGGTCAACTAAAACCCCTGGATCATCATCAGACTAGCTAACAACATCTCCCCTAACATTTTCTAATGAAGTGAAATTTTTGAGCACAAGTGAAAGACTTTACATTTCTTCCTAATAAACATCTTATTAGATTCATTTCAGTGTTCTAGACAGTCAAAATCTTTTTCTAGTTCCTGACTATCATCCAGGGTGTTAGCTGACCCCTAGTTTTAGCAGCCCCATGCATCATTTTTGTTGTTATTTGTTTTTAGGACTTTCATTCTTTTTCTCTTTATTCCTGTCTTAGAATTCTATTACTACCAAACTGGCAACCTATACTATGAATCCTAGTTTGACTAGGGAACAGAACACAACTGATCACCAAGTGTGTATTGAGTGCTTGGTATTAAACAAGGCACTCTAGGGAAATGATCTAAAAACTGTTTTTGGAATGGACATTCCCATCAGTCCCAAAATAATATTTTTTAGCATACACCCTCATCTAGGAGATGATGTAGAATTGGAGAATAGGGGCATGGTTGGGTGAAGGGGGGAAGATGTTCCCAGTGGTACCTATGCAGCTGCTGTTGTGGGTTTCCTGAAGTTAGGGTGTAGTCATCCTGAGCAGTGGATCTTTAAGACAGAAGTGGGGGGGGGGGGATTGCACTGTTTGGAGAAAGAACAGAGTAGAAGTATTGAGCTATAATAGATGAAGAGTATTTATAGCTGGAGACAAGCACCCCCACAGCCCAGCACAGAAACAAGAATGACACTCATCACTGATTGTTTCCTTCTATATAACTTAATATCATGCCACATGTCCCTAAAGATCCACAGCTCCCACTTTGGAAAATATAAAAGTATACCATATGATCCCTGATCAAAGGAACTTAAATCTAACTGGGGAAACAGAATCAAATGACATAAAAAGGAGAGTTTAATTAAATATTGCATGGTATAGTAGTGACTCAATGCCATAAGACTTCAGAAAAGATAGGAATCCATGTGAGTCGGAGTAGCCTGAGAAAATTACATTGAGGAAGTATGGATAAAGCAAAAAGTCAATGGGAGAAAAAATAATACAGAAAATAATAATAATAATCCATATGTGGCTCAAAGAAAAGAGTCCTTAAGTATCCTGACCAAAGGACTGCAAAAGTAAAAATGGCATCAGGCAAATCATTTTGGGAGTCATATATTGCTATCTGAAGTCTCCTTTCGCCACGGATTGTGAAGGTCTATAAAGCACCAGTAGCAATATTCAGAATTCTGTATGATGTGACAGCCTCAAAACTCAGTTCTATGTTAGGCCTTATAACACTGATCTATCTCTACCTTTCCCACAGCTTTGCATGTCATAAGGGCCAGGTGCAATAAAAAAGGGCTTACCTGGTGACTAAGAGGGAATTTGCTACTTTTCACATTTCCAGGGAAAGATGGAAGCTTTGGAGATTAATGGAGCTATCAAATATTTGATCTTTTAGAGCAAGGAGTATGACCTTAGGTCATACAGAATGTGAATTCAGAGAATCATGCATCCAAGCAGCATGGGGATATGTTTAGTCAGAGACAAGAATACAAGATGGAAATTTCAGTTTGGAGGCTGGAAGTTCTGGAGCCTTTCCAGAGTTCTCAAGAATCCTTAAAGCTCCAGAATTACTACCTCCATTTTTTTTTTCAGCAGAATGAGAGTGCTTAAAAGTCCTATCATCCAACCCTATCAGGTAAACAAGCCTTTCTGTGAGACTCTTGGAAGGCAGCCAGATGGCTCATTTGTTTTTCAACTTATCTCACAAGTACAGATTGGAAAATCAGATCTGTTGTAAGTGTGAAATACTTTGATATCATTCACTTAGTGAGACCATCAGCATTTGCTAATTGTTAAAAGCCTTAGTGCACATTTCTAACTCAGTCAAATTAGATATTGAAGGTCTAATGGGAGGAAAGAACTTTGGAAAACTGGCAAACTTCATAAAAGCAAATAATTTACTATGCTTTCTTGCTTTACTTTTGCTTTTCTTGATTTCCCTTGTACTCCTTATACCTTCTAAGTGAGAAGAACCCATGATAGCTTGAGTTATCTCAGTCTGAAAGGCAGACTTGTATTAATAAACAATTCTCTATAGCTGCCTGAGGCAACAAAGTTCCTAAATCTCAGAAAAGCAAAGGTCTTAAACACACAGAAAGCATAGCCACAAGGTTAAATGGGGTTCAGTTCTTTGAAATATGTCAGGTAGATTACTGAGCATCTGATAAACTGCCTAGATGATTCTAAATCCCCTACCAATTGGAAATTACCTTTAACAATGCTGAAAAATAATTAGAAAGCTTGGGGAATTCTTAAAACACTTTTTCCTTCTCTGTAATGTATGTCAGCATATTATTGGGTGTTAACATGAATGACTAAGCTGCATGAACATTTAGAGACGATCAGAAATGGGAAGAGCTTTCAGAATATCTTTGAACTCACATAAGAAAGGGCACACCACCCCGAGACACATGGTGCCCTGGAATGAATGTTGAAGTTGGAATGGAAATCCCTTCTTTGCCACTTACTGCCCAGTCAAATCACTTGTCTTCTCTTGAGTCTCAGTTTTCTCACCTGAAAAAGGGGTTGAGCTAGATTACCTCTAATGACCCTTTAGCTGAAATCTATGAGCCTTAGAAGCATCTTTTATTAATAGATAATGGATATGGATGTCCTAATGAACAAAGGAACTGACCAGTGTGATTTAATTAAGAGGTAGTACTAATAATGGATATGGATGTCCTAATGAACAAAGGAACTGACCAGTGTGATTTAATTAAGAGGTAGTACTAGAAGATTCCAGTATGGAATAGAAGTAAATCATTAGTCCTAAGAAAAACTACTGACATATGGAATTCAGTGATTCAGTTAAATCATTCATGTATGAAGTGCCTGTTCTGAGTCAGACTAAATTTAAAAAAAAAAATGAAGTCTCTGCTCTCTAGAGTTTATATTATAATAGGATATGATCTCTCCAAATTCCATACTATAACTCAGCTGAAATACCTTTTTAATTACAATATACTTTGACTTGAGAAAGCATGGCCTAATGGCTAGAGAGCTAGAGTCAGTCATAAGAAGACCTAGGGTCAAATAGTTTCTGATACTTGTAAGCTGTATGACCTTGAACAAGTCAATTAATGTCTCAGTGTTTTAGATAACTCTCTTAAGTCTATAAGTTGCATAGAAGGTACTTGTATTGATAAAAGGTATTTCCTCATTTGGGAATATTGTCTCTGCCTTTTTGCTTAATTATTCACTTCCAGTTTCTGAAAATATAGAATGACAAGGGAGAATGCTCCCACCCATGGGCGGATTCCCAGATTGTCTACATGAAGTTTTAGACTTAGTGACTGATTCAGTCACTTCTAATTGACATAAGACATCTTACATAGAAACACTGGTTTAAACATTTCTAGGTTTTTCTCTGAGAAATGCAAACAGGAGTAATGGTAAAACTAGGAGCTTCTGTTCGTTCTTCGGAGAATTTCCGCATGTCCAGACTTTCCTTGTACTTTACATGAGTATGTATATTTGTGTGTGGTAGTGGTGGTAGTAGTGGTAGTGGTAGGAAGCTAATTTGCTCTTGTAAAATTTCATTTTTTTCTTCCATTGAGGAAATCAGAGTATATATAGATATGATGCCCAATCTCATTGATTAGAAGACCCAGTTCATTCATTTTAAAATTTAATTCTAAATTTTATCTTCTCTTGGTATGTAAATATGAAGAAAGAGGGGAAAGAATAAAGAGCCACACAAAAGAGAAAAAAATCATGGTGTGACCTATCTTACTGCTAAAAGGATGGAATTTGGAGAAAAGAGTAGGAGGAGTCTTAGAGGTAATCTAATCTAATCTCTTCATTTGGTAGATGAAGAAACTCCAGCTCAAATCCATTAAATGACTTATCAAAAGTCACAACAGTAGTCAGTGACAAAGGTAAGTTTTGAATTCAGCACCTCTTTACAATCTTTACAATGCTCTTTCCACCATACTATGCTGCCTCTCTGTGGAACAGTAGAAGCCAAAAGCCAACAATTCTTGGAGGAAGCTACTGAGACCAAGAGGCTACAGATGCTGGATTATGGCCAGAAGGTAGGGAAGCCAAAGGTTGTATCTACTCCGGCCATCTTATCAGTCAGGGTCTTGTCAGCGCCTTGATTATTCATAACAGTAACTTTAGTATTTCTATCTTTCCTTATACCAGATGATAGACATGAGGAAGAGCCTTCTGCTTAGACGTAGCAGCTCATCAACACAATTGTTTCTGCTCTCCCTCTTCCAATGAGATTGCCGGGGGTCATCTCATCATAGCCTTGATCCTGGCTGACATTTTTGAAAAATGGTTGTGGGAGTAAAAACAGGTGCAAAAATAGATGTAATTTCAAAAACATTTTTTCTGACCTTTTTAATATTCTTGCATAATTGTGATCCATTTGAATACCTGCCCTGATTGATGCAGTGGGTTACTCATATATTCAACCCAACCTATGCAAAGAACCCTTTCAGAATACACAGACTCATGAAGAAATGACCCCTTACCTGGAGGGGGAATGCAGAGGAAAGAACAACAAAGGCAGAGATAGGTAGATAGATAATAAAACTAAAGTATGGATTTGGGATTCTCCATGATATAGAGGTTTTCTTTTTAATTTTCTGGTATCCCTATAGTTCCATGGTATGTCCTATATACCTCCTCAACAATTCAGATAAGTATTGATGCTGTGCTTTATGGTTTGCTAAGTGTTTTACAAATATCATCTCGTTTGAGACTCACAACAGCCCTGAAAGGCAGATTATATTATTATCTCCATTTTTATAGATAAGGAAATGGAAGTTAAGGGACTTACTCAGGGTCAAACAGATAGTAAGTGTCAGAAACAGGATGTGACCTCAAGTCTTCATCCAGGTCTAGTGTTCCATCTACTGCATCACCTAGCTGCCTATCCCCTAAGATATCATAAATACAGAAACCTAGAAGAGACTTACCAGTACATCATTAAGGGGATGATTTATCAACATTAGGTAAAGGAAACAATATTTTCCCCCTTCATCACAGATTCCTTGTGAATAAGTTATGATAGGCTAAATCCAGTAAATTGTAAGCTCAGTGTGGTCAGGGGACATTTAATTCTATTTTTGAATTCCTATTGCCTAGTACAGGGACTGGCACATAGTTGCCATAATAAATTTTTATGGATTTCTTTGAGAGAGCCTGTATACTAGCAAATCAAGATGGTTTCTTAGAGATAGTATTGGTCTTTGCCAAAGCTTCTCATAATATCCTCCAGCACAAGACAGAAAATGCCTGGAACACCTTCCCTCCCAGTCTCCCTCTCTTTAGAACCTTTTGATCCATTCTAGGCCCAGTTCACTTACTACTTCCTTGGGCAAGCATTTCCTGATTCTTCTCAGTTGTATTTTTTCTCTCATCAAATTATCTGTTTTTGCATCTATTTTCCTATATATCTCACATAAAAGGCAAGCTCCCTGTAAGCAAGAACTGTTTTTTAAACTTTTGTCTTTACAAAGCATATTTCTTACATTATATATGTTTACTTACATTTATATATGAATTAAATTGAACCGAACTGAAATGAATTGGCATGTGTGGACTATGCAATAATTTAGTTAGGTAGATTCAAAGCTGCTTCAACAACTGGCTCAAAGAAAAGAGATTATTCATATGATGTCAACCTGAAGAGAGATTCATAGTGGGAAACTATAAGGTTCTTCTTTTTGCCTTGTTCTCTTAAAAAATTTTTTTAGTCAGAATCTTGAAAAAACATATAGGATAGAGCCAGGAAAGATAGTGAGTATATTCAGTGACAGAAATAGGATCCAAAG
Organism: Gymnobelideus leadbeateri; assembly: GCA_011680675.1. Classification (NCBI taxonomy): domain Eukaryota; kingdom Metazoa; phylum Chordata; class Mammalia; order Diprotodontia; family Petauridae; genus Gymnobelideus; species Gymnobelideus leadbeateri. The sequence goes on from WOXC01002266.1 coordinate 241,463, forward strand.
TATTTTTGACATGTTGCAACAATAAGTCAAATGTAATAAAATCTCATTTAATAATGGATAAATGTAAAATATATACTTGGTTTCAAAAAATCAATTGTACAAGATTTTTTAAAATATAACAATGACAAAACCTGAGGAATTTACCTTCACACAAGTTAAAGATGAGACAATGGTATGATTAAGCAATCAAAAAAGAGCTTATTGCATCTTAGACCACAATACTAGAATCATAATGCCCAGAATGCAGATGATAGGCCTAATGCCTTGTTAATCTCTATTTGGATGATTATTTTCAGTTTTAGGAGTCATATTTTAGGAAGAACACTCAGAAATTTGAGTTAATCCAGAACTGCTTGAAGCAACTGGGGGTGGATGATTTGAATAAAAGGAGTCTGGAGAGGGAGCAGCGTAGATATATTCAAATATTTAAGAGGCTGTCATAAAAAAGAAGAATTATTTTTTATTTTCCATGGACCCAGAGAATAGCACTAGGAGCACTGTATGGAAATTAGAAAGAGGATGATTTTAACTTGGTATAAAGAAAATATTCCTATTATAGTTGTTAAAAAGTAAAATCGGCTAGGAGGTGGTATTTCCAATTATTGGAAGTCTTCAAACGGAAGTTGGATGGCCCCTTGAGGCTTTTACAGAGGTAATGACTATTTAGGAATGAGTTTTACTAGAGGACCTCTGTGGTCCTTTCCACTTCTAAGATTCTGACTCTAAGATTCTAAGATTTTGTATATCTCCTAATCTCATTTTTCAGGTGGGGCAATTGAGGCTCAGATATGTGACATCATTTGCTTAAAGTCAGAGCCATTTGGTATCAATGGTGGCCAAGCTAGGATTAGCTCTCTACAAAATTGAAATTCACATTCTCTGCCTTCTCTGGTATCTGAAACATTAAAGTATGGTAGCTAGAGAGTTGGTCTTGGTGTCAGAAAGACAGAGTTTAAAATCCCACTTCTGATATCTATAGTCATATGGCCCTGGGCAGGTCTCTTACCTTTTCACTGATCAGGTAACTCTCTCAGATTATAAATTTCAGAGATGGTACTTATATGTATGAATAGAGGAAGTTCTAAATTGGGAGCTCCTAATAACAATCAAACCCCATATCTTTATTAAGAATAAATAAACAAGGGGCGGCTGGGTGGCGCAGTGAGTAGAGCGTCGGCCCTGGAGTCAGAAGGACCTGAGTTCAGATCCGGCCTCAGACACTTAATGCACACACAAACAAAAACCTAGCCATGTGACCTTGGGCAAGTTACTTAACCCCAATTGCCCTCCAAAAAGCAAAAAAAAAAAAAAAAAAGAAGAAGAATAAATAAACAAAAGAAACAAAAAACTCAACTTTCATAATATAAGCCAAGAAAACAAACATGTATTAATGCATGGGTGGGTGGAAGTTTTCTACATTCATCATTATTTTGCTTGCAAATATCACTAATGCTCAATGTAGAATCCAGAAGAGGATTTTATTTTCTAGTTTATAGTCCTTATAGATCACCTAATCCAATTCTCTCATTTTACAAAATAAGTCCAGCCTGTCCAGAGCCATATACTACTTATTGGTAAATCCAGGGCTTTATCTTGGATCTTTATGTTGCATAGTAGATAGGACACTGGGCTTGGAGTTAGGAAGATCTGAGTTCATATCCAACCTCAGACACTTAAATAGCTGTGTGAGATTCTAGGCAAATCATTTGACCACTGTCTACCATTATAATCATTTTTTGTCAGAAACCTCAGGCTCTACCCTGAGGACTCTAGACTCTTACAGATAATCTTTCACTTTACTTTGCCTGAAACCAAATTTCCATGTCCCTTCCCAGCCATCTCTACACTATTCCCACCAATCCTCCATTGTCTTATCCCTCCCTCCTTCTCGGGCTCCCACTCCTATTTCCCCCCCTCCCCATAGACTCAGGTAGCTAAGTGGTATAGTAGATAGAGCTTGGAGTCAGAAAGATATGAATTCATATCTGCCCACAAACACTTACTAGATGTGTAATCCTAGAGAAATCATTTAGTCTGTTTGTCTCAGTTCACTCAACTATAAAATAGGGAAAATAATAGGATCTCCCTGTTAGGGTTGTTTCAAGGATCAAATGAAAACATTTTAAAGTGTTTAGCACAGGACCTGACACATAGGAGACACTAAATGATTGTTTCCTACCTTCTTTCCTTCTTCTGATTTCCACTCCAATAATCTTTCCACTATACTGGGCTTAGTAGTATTGGATTCCCTATGGTCATCCAAATTTTAGAATAAAGTAAATTTGAACCAGATTTTCACCTTTTCTATAAGAAAAATAATCTGAACATGGAATATAAATTGTAATCTAGTTCCATATGGGGATAATATGAGGTCCTGGTCATTATACTCCACTATATATATAAACTATAACACAACAGGCCAGTCATATATATATATTGGTTTTTTTTGTGGTTTTTTTTTGCTTTTTGAAGTGGGGTAGGCAGGGCAATTGGGGTTAAGTGACTTGCCCAAGGTCCCACGGCTAGTTAGTGTTAAATGCCTGAGGCTGGATTTGAATTCAGTTCCTCCTGACTCCAGGGCTGGTGTTCTATTCACTGTGCCACCTAGCTGCCCTTAGGCCAGTCATGTTTTATTGTCTCAATCTTCATTCAGTACAAACAACCACAGCATTCTATTTCCTGGCTCATTGGATAGCATGTGGTAGATCCTTAGCCTAATCTAGACTGGCCCAGCAAGAAGTAGATAGACTATACCTGGAAAGCAGAGCTAGTGTGTATTGATCCTTGTATATGTATTGATTCTTGACAATTGAAGTTAGCAGGGAAACTCATCCAAAGTCATCACAGACAAAATGGTGAAGGAAGCAGAGCTGGTCTTCATGTGCCTATTAACTTTGCTTTATTTCCTTCTCACATTGGCACTCCTTTTCCCCAGGAATCAAGCCTTTAATGGTGTTCTTTGGCTGACCGGGGGTCCTAATGTTGCCACCCTCACAGGGCCTGCTCTTCCTACTGATATCCCATGATCTATGACTTCCTGGATCCCCTCTTTCAAAATTTAATTTTTTTATACCTCATTCTTCCTGGTCTGGCTAGGTATCTGGCTGGCTAATCTAAAAGCAAAATGCATTTCAGTTAAATAATAGATAAAAATACCTTAATATATTATGCTTCAGCTATTCTTTAATGAGACCTCCCAAGTCTCATGAATACATGAACATTGTGGGAATTCCAGCAAAATACTACTTAGTGACAAAGGTATCAAGGGATAGAGCAAGAGGTTTACACTTAAACCTAAGACTAGTGTATTATGTATGTTGACTCTCTTTGACAGGGACAAAGAATAAACCAGAAGATATGAGATTCAGCCTTACATATAGCAAAAAAAAAAGATGGTTTGGGATAACTTCTGGTTTCTTATCACCTGCTAACCCAGGATTTAGGATTTCCTGAAAGGTCTTTTTAAAAAATCATTTTCTGATATAATTGATTTCAATAGTTGTATGTAGACATATATATATATATATATATATATATATATATATATATATATATATATCTTTTTTCTGTTAAGTTTAAGACATAGTATTTCAAAATTGGGATTCAAAGACTCATCTGACTGCACTATATGGAATATGTCCAAAAAAAAAAATAAGATTAGTGGAACATGGCAGACTTCTATAAATTGTCATGCCTACCCTGGTGAAAAATTCTTGATTATATGTTAGGTGGGTTATAAATATTAGAAATGAAGTAAATTAAATCTTTAAGAAAATAAGGAGATCTTATCCTAAGCCTCAGTCAATTTGTTTTTTTTTAAATGACCAAAAAGAAAATGTGAATTTTAGTCCATTTTTATAGACAAACTAATGGCAAAAGAAGATGAAACAATGGGGCACAAAATTAGCTGGACTGGATTTAGGCTTATTTTATTTTATTTTATGTTATTATTTAACTGCTGCTATTTCCTGCTACTAGCATCAAAGGGTCTAGACACTGACTAATGGTCACTCAGAGTCTTGAACACCAGCAATGTTAGAAAGCTCTCTTTTCACAAGAATCATTTGTTCCATTTTTGGGCAGATCAAATTGTTTCACATTATAAATATGTAGCTTTCATTCATTGACCCTCATTCTGCCTTGCAATAATGCTATTAACTCTTCCATATGTCAGCCCTTTAAACATTTCTGATGTATTGGGTTGAACTTAGTAATGTATCCTTTAATCTTATTTCTAGTTTAATATTCTCAGTTCCCATCTCCCCCCCAACTTCTTTTCACATTATATGGTTTCCAGGATCCTCAATATTCTAAATGTTTTCTTTTAGATAAATTCTTTTTATTCTTTACATCTTTTAAGATGTGGGCATAGAAGTGAACATAAATATTCTAGATATATTTTGGTCTTTTTTTTTCTTTCCTTGTTTTTGGAGGGCAATTGGGGTTAAGTGACTTGCCCAAGGTCACACAGCTAGTAAGTGTTAAGTGTCTGAAGGCAGATTTGAACTCAGGTCCTCCTGACTTCAGGGCCAATGCTCTATTCACTGTGCCACCTAGTCACCCCCACTATAGATATATTTTGAACAATGCAAAAGAGAATTCATGATTCCCTAGATCATCTGGATATACTTCTGTGAATGCCACTGAGGGCTGATTATTTGAATCAATAGATGAAATAGCAAACATTTCTTAATAATAAGAATAATAATTGCTGGAATTTATAGAGTTCTTTAAGGCTTATAAAGCACTTTACACATGCTAACTCAATTGATTCTCATAATAGCCTGTGAAGCTATAATTATACTCAATTTTGGTGATGTTGTTCAGTCATGTCAAATTCTTTGGGACCATGTTTGAGTTTTGTTTTTTGTTTTTTTGGCAAAGATACTGGAGTGCCTTGCCATTTTCTTCTTCAGCTTATTTTAGAGATGAAGAAAATGAGACAAACAGGGTTAAGTGACTTGCCCAGGGTCATATAGCTAGTAAGTATCTGAGGCCAGATTTGAACTCAGGAAGATGAGTTTTTCTGATTCCAAGTCTGGCACTCTAGTCACTGAACCACCTAGCTTTCCCTATACTCACTTTACAGAGGAGGAAACTGAGGCATAGAGAAGTTAAAGGAAGATAGGAGTGCCTGAGGCAGGATTCATATTCATGTCTTCCTGACTCCAAGTCCTGTACTCTCTCTGCTTCCTCTGCTCTATACCCTTTCTTAAACATCTACTATGGGATAGGTCCTGTGCCTGGTGATGTGGATACAAAACTGAGAACAAAACAGTTCCTTCCCTCAAAGAACTTATATTTTAACATGAGAGACAATGTACATTTATTTATATTATCTGTCTATCTATCCATCTATCCATCTATCTATCTATCTATCTACAAAACAAAGGTACCCTTGGTGGAAGAGGTACTAGCAAATGGAGGGTACTTGGCAAAGGGTTAGCCAGAAATTCTGCTGAAAAGTTAAGAAAATCAGGAATTCCAAGACACCAAGAGGAGGAAGTGGTGCATCCTAGGCATGGGGGGACAGCTTGTAGAAAGCATAGGGCCAGGAGATCCAGTATTGGTTGCTTCAAAATGGCGAGGTAGCCAGTATGGCTGGAGTGTATAGAGAGAAGCAATCGTAAAATCCAGAATAAGCCTAAATTCTGGCACTTAATATGGGTGTATATAACCTTGTCTGTCACTACCTCTCTGAGTTTCCATGTCCTTTTCTATAAAAGGGGACAATAATGTTTGCAATAACTACCTCAGAGGGCTGCTGTTAGTACACTATTTTGTAAACCATAGAGAACAATGGTAATAGGAGCTCTGAGCAACATGAAGCTCATTTTCCTCTTTTTTAATGTTCCTCTTTCTGGTTTTGATCAGATTGATCAATAGTTCACTGATTTTATTTTTTTAAGCTGCTCTGACTTTTGTTTATCAGTGTCATAGTTTCAGGCTTATCTGTTTGTCCTCATATTTGAAAAGGGTATAACCATTCTTACACTACATATTCCACAGTGTTATTGTGGATATAAAGTAATATAAGATACATACAGTGTTTTGTAACTATAGAGTGCTATTTCATTTGAATTGCTGTATTTATAAACTATATATTGATATCAATACAACTTATTAAACCTGCTTTGCTGCTACTTACACTTAATTAATTGCAATTCACAAAGTGTCATAACTTCTTAGTCATTTCCTCTCAGTCTCCATCATTGTTCATTCATCCTCATTCCCTTTTCCTCTTATATTCTTGTAGTTAAGGGGTACTCTAGTCTTCAGGATATGCTTTTTTCAATTTTTATTATGTCATAAAAGTCTTTCTAGATTTTGTTTTATTCCTCACACCTCTTGGTTTTAATTGCATCATAGTATTCCCTTACATTAAGGTGCCACATTTTATTTAGCTATTATCCAATTGTTGACCATTTATGTTGCTTCCATTTGGGGAATTAAAAAAATTTTTAAATTAAATATACATATATATGTATATTAATTAAAATATTTATGTAATCTGGCAGCTTGATCACACTGCAAATAGAACAATGGACTTGTAGTCTGGAAGAACTGAAATTTTCTTCAGACATTAACTGTGTGACCATGGGCAAGAAACTTGACCTCTGTCTGCCTCAGTTTCTTCAATTAGAAAATGGGGATAAGAATAGCACCCACTTCTCTGGGTTGCTCTGAAGATAAAATGAAATAATGTTTATAAAGTACTTTGCAAACCTTAGTGTTACATAAATGCTAGCTTCTATGTTACCTATCTTATTCCTAACAATTACTCTATGTGTTGAGGTGAGGAGTGCCTGTTCTCCACTCTACAGTTGAAATAAGTAAATATTTTAATTTTCTTCAAACTTTTTAGTTTTTTTGGGGGGGTGTTTACCTCTCACTCAGCTGGGAATCACTGTGGTATATGACGACAGATGTGGATCTAAATGTATTTTCTTTCAAATAGGTAACCAATGTTCCCAAGTAAATTTATACAAATGGTACACAATTTTGTACATTTGTAGAATGCATATCCTTTCCTCAGTTTTCATTTTCTGCAGGTTTATCCAACACCAATATTCCATACACATTTTGGGGATATTTTTTATTGCTATATTTTTTTGCCCAGTGACACACAATTTTGGTAATAACTACTTTAATGAATTTTAATGTTCAAGATTATAAACTATTTTTATCAGCTTTCCATTTTTAAGCATGCCCCTTTATAATCTTGCCTATTTTTCCAGATGCATTTTATTTTGGTTTTATCTAAGGTTCTAGGGCATAGTGGAAAGAGTGGTAGATCTGAAGTCAGACTGAATTCTGTTTTCCACTTTTTACTTGTATTACCACAAGAAAGCCATAAACTCTCTGGATCTGGCTTCCCTCATCTTTAGAATGGAGGGATGGTTGGATCCTATGATATATCTAATGTCCTAAGGCCCTCTAAATCTCTGATTATTTATTTTCAAGAGTCTTGCATGTGACAAGTACTTAACATATATCTGTTGAGAGAATTTCCAATTCTCTTTCATATGAACTACTGCTAAGAAAGGTTTTCCTTATCTTAGAGTTCTGTAATAGACTTTTTGAACCTAAGTTCACAACTTTACATTGTCTCTATTAAATTTCATCTTATTGGTTTTAGTTCATTTTTCTAATCTCTCTTGGGATATTTCTGCATCTATCTTGATCCTTTTACACAATGTATTAACTATCCCTCCCAATTTTGCAACATTTGGAACTGGATAAGTCTGTGTGTGTGTGTGTGTGTGTGTGTGTGTGTGTGTGTGTGTGTGTGTGTTTGTATTATCTAGGCCAAAGTCTAGTGGCATATATCTAAGGAAGCTTCTTTTCTATTGATAGGGATCAATTAATCAGCATCATTTAGGTATGTCTGTTTAACTAGCTATGAATGCATCTAACCGCGCAGTTACCCAGTCTACATTTCTCCACCTTTACACAACAATCTCTCAAGGGACTGGCAAATGCCTTGCTAAATTCAAAATCCTCTCTGTCTAAAGCATTTCTCTAATCTACCATTCTTCTAACCCTATCCCCCCAAAAGGAAATGAGGTTAACACAATAATCAGACTTAGACAGATGTCTTTCTATTTCACCCCTGTGTTGAACAGCTCATTTTTCACCCAAGCCCTAGGGAACACTCTATCCTTTCTTGCTAGATTTTAGGTCTATCTTACTTCAGTTTCAGATTGAAACTATCCTTTTCTGCAATCATCTCCATACTGTTCTGGTGATTATTTTCTTTTCTGTTTTTTTCACAAGGACTTTTACAGAATTCCCTTTCTTATACCCTTTTCTCTAAACCTAAAAGAATTCACCTGAGTTGCTGTTTCCTGTTTTTTATTCCTTTGGTGATAACTAACATATCCATAGTACTTTAGGGTTTAAAAAAGTCCTTTTTTCCCATCAACTCTGTGGGGTATGTTGAATAAGTATCATCCTTTTCTATGTTTTAGAAGAAATCTAAGTCTGGAGAGGTTAAGGTGTCGAGTGAAAAATCCCTAAACTAATAAATTACAGGTGGAACTTGAACTCGGGGTATGTTTAATTATACTAATGTAGGAAACTCTGGGTATTGAACTACTTCTTCCCTCTTGGACTATGTAAACACATGTCCTGTGAATTAGCATTTTTTTGGGAAAAAAAAGAATGTTCATTTTCTACTAGTTTCAGTGACAACCAAGTATTTGATCTTTCAGATCTGACTGACCAATTAAAATAATTCAATGACTAAGATGACTGATTGTATCACTCTAGTCTCACAATAACCCTCCAGAATATGTAGCACTGAGATTCTTATTCACGTTTTTCAGACAAGGAAAAAGGACTCAGAAAGGTCAAATGTATTGATCATAGGTATACAGTCTGTATCAGGGTCAAGTCTTGAATCCAGGTCTACTGACATCCCAGAAGGAAACTACATATGAGAAAACCCTATCATGGGCAGACTTCACTTTCATCCCAACTAACCATTTTAGCAAAGTGAGATGGGGGAAAGAGTTTGGGAATTAGTTAGGGAGAAAGGAATGAATGAAAAAGCATTTATTAAGAGCTTACTATGTGCAAAGGGGCTGGGAGAGGGAGTTATTTGCCTCTCCAAGGGGACAGAAACCAAGGAAAACATTTAAATATGAAAAACAAACAGGTATATGAGGGACGGAGTGTATACAGCTGTGGATAGAGTGCGAGGCCATAGTCAAGAAGACCTGAGTTCATATTCAGTCTCAGACACTGACTAGTTGTGGACCCAGGGCAAGCCACTTATCCCTATTTGCCTCAGTTTCCTCATCTGTAAAATGAATGGGAGAAGGAAACCACTCCCGTATCTTTGCTAAGAAAACCCCAAATGGGGTCACAAAGAATCAGACATGGCTGAAACACTGAATAATAGTAACAACAATGTGCAAAGTACTGTAGTAATAGTGATACAAATAGAGAAGCGAGATGGTCTCTGTTCTCAAGGAATTTATGTTCTAATAGAACAGAAAATATACAAAAACATGTGTGTGTCTATATACATACACACATAGACACACACAAATATATACACACATACACACATATACATACATACACATATACATATAGACACACATGCATATACACACATATACATATAAGCACACATACATGCATATACACATATAAGCACACATATACATATAGACACACACATACACACATATATGAAAATATAATCCATTACCACATCTTTAGAAAGAATTTGAGTTTCAGGGACTACTGATGAAAGGGCCATAACATCACCAGCATCACTATCATGTGACCACAGGAATATCAAACTCCTACTTGTTCCCAAAATTAAAACTTGGTTACAAACTACCATAAAGTGAGGTGGACCTTGAGGGAGAAGCCAATCCTCATGGATGTTCAGATTCCACTCCCCCTTTTCTCTCCAAATCCATTCTGAACTTCCCTTTCCAGCTCCTACTCTGCTATGGCCAAACAGGAACGAAGAGAAAACCACCAAAGCAAAAGTAAAATAAAACAAATTGCCAAGGAAAAATATCCAAAAACCCAGCCCAGAGGGAAGGGGAAAATCGAGGTCTCCACAGATGAGTGCTTTTAATTAGGAAGAGGGCTGAACGGCAAGGAGCTTATGCTAATAAGCAGCCTCTTTTAATCAGCTTATTAAAAAAAAAAACATTTTTAACAGCCAAAATAGTTTCAAAAAATGGTAATTATTAGAAAAGCATTAGCAGGTTGGGGGTGGGGGAGGGAGGAAGGAGAGGGACGGTGTCTGAGTTGAAATTAAAAGCTTTCTGGATTTACAGACTCTGCAGGCCTGCCTGCTTGGGGTGAGGGGGTGGAGAACCAGTCAATGTGTTCATGTTTTGTGTCAGCCTCATCTCTTTTTCTCTTGCCTTTCAGGACCCCTGCCCTCCCACTCCTTTCTCTTTTTTAAGGATTCATTTTTCCCCCTCTCTGTTATCCCTGCCTCATGTCTATCATTTTTTTTTCCAAATCATTTATCCTTCTTTTTCTTCCAAGGCTTTGTTTCCACCCACCCTCACCTCCAACATTCATAAACATGTTTCTGCTTATCTGGTTATCCTCACCACCCATACATTTTCAATCTAAAAAAGCTAGAATGAAAAAGAAAAAGAAAAAAAAGGAATCTATTGAGGATGGTTCTAAGTAAGATTTCTAGTACTTCCACTTCTGTCCAGCACCCAGTGAGAAAAGTCTCAAAAGGTTATTGAATCTGATTTAAAAAAAAAAAGGTTAAAATATAAAGGTTCCTTGTACAGAAATATCTTCTGGTTCTTGCTGCACACTGTACCATTTTAACAGTGAGGAGCAGGTTATTATATTTTTCATATTTGACTTTCCATATACTCAGCAAATTGGTAATCCCTAGCTCTGGACAGAGATCATACCTCCACAAGAGACCACAAATCTGTAAAGTTTGAGGTGTCTATATTCTCAAATAATGAAATATTAAAGTGTAGTTTTAATTCAAAAAATATATCTTTTTTAGTTTGGTTTTAGTTTTTTAACTCAAAAATAGAATTTGCTACCCTCAAACACATGGCATGCACATCCATTTCTTTTTATGAAATTCTCCCTGCAGCCACAGGAAATTGGAGAAAGAGAAGGATTCATTTACAGGGAAAGAAGAGTTTTTGAGTTGTTGCTGTTTTTAACTTTGTAGACTCTATCTTGTTAAGGCAGCTTTGTGTACTTGAGAGTGGGACATTGACTCAGAAAGACCAGGCTCTATCTCTGCCTCCGATTCTTTCTAGCTGTGTAGCTTTGGGTAAGTCCCTTATGCCTTCTGATTCTCAGTTTCTTCATCTGGAAAATGAGGATAATGGTTCAGTGATAAAAATGATGCAATACCAAAAACAGATATGGTTTTATCAATGGAAACATTAAAGATGATGTGTCATTATCTGCAGTTTTTCCCCCTTTATCCTAAAGCCCCTAGAGGCTTTCCACTTGATTTGCAGCTGAAACCTCATATATGTATGGTCCTTGAGAGCAGGGATTATCTGTTTCTATAATCTGTTTCTATAAACTGTTTCTATTCCCAGTTTTTAACATAGGGCTTTGCACATACTAAGCACTTAAATTTTTTTTGATTCATTCATTTAATAATAATGATAACACCTACCTCACAAGATTGTTGTTCAAATAAGAAAATATACAGAAAATATTTTATGGACTTTAAAGGTGTGCATTTATAAGCTATTATTGTCCTAAACTGAGAGTGTATAAAGTGGTATAATACATTTATACACACACACACACACACACACACACACACATATATACACATACATACACACATACATAGATATAGGGAAGTAGCAACCACCATCTCTAGACCAAATAGCAATCTTAATTGCCCAAAGGAAAGAAGGGATAGAAAGTTGAAAAGCAATTGACACACAGGGAAAGGAAGTGTAAATTGTATAGCCTTTTGAGAATGAGGTAGATCTTTGGAATGCAATCTTTCTCAAGCTGCCCCCACCCTGAAATTTCTTTCATAGTCATTTGACCCAAACTTATTTTTTCAAGGTAGCTTAACATCCCTGTGTAATGTTAATAGGATTTAAGATCTTCCCTGCCCTCATGTGGAGCCCATTAAGGGAAACTTGCTTAGGGGAGGCTTGCTTATAGGAAGACTTTCACACCTTTTGATAATTTCTAATTAGGTACTCAGTCACAGGGCTGTAATACCTTCTGTCTCTGAGAAATGTATATATTCTCTGAGTTGGTATTTTTGCTTTGGGGGCTTGCTTATGAGAAGGGTGTTGTGATTCCCTGGTCAAGATTCTGAGTGGCTGTATGTTCAGAGCCCCCCTGACTGCTCAGATATAAAGGCTCTCTTAATCCAGGGATGTATGTAAAATATATGGCAATATTGCTTTGATTCAGGCAGTCTGTTTATCCTTATTTATATTATTTATATAACCCCGTCTGTTGGCCTTTATTTCTCTGCTTATATTTTCTCTGAAGTTCAGCATGCTGTTTCTCCCTGAACTAGTGAATGTAATGTTGACCCCTTAAATAGCTATCTTTCCTAGTAAAGCAGATCTTAGAACCTGTGCTAGGCATCCTGAGTATGCCCAAGTGGTTGCTGCTATTTTTTGTTTGGCAAAAATTCATTTTTGGCCTCTTCTATGTTCTCACTGATGTTAAAATCCTTACCTTTTCTATGTTTTTTGGGACTTGAAGTCAGGAAGATGTAGATTCAAATCCATGTGACTGATTAGAAGGGTGACCTTGGGCAAATCAATTTAACTCAAATAGCCTCAGGTTCTTAATCTGGGAAATGGGGATAATATTAGCACCTACCTCACAGTGCTGTTTCAAGGATCAAATGAGGTAAAAAATGTAATGGCTTTGTAAGTACTATGTAAGAATTCCCTATTGTTACCATTGGTGATGGGGTTGTTGTCTGTAAAGTGGGGATAATAATGCCTATAAAACCTATCTCACAGGGCTGTTTTGAGGCCCAAAGCAGAAAAAGGCATGTAAAATACTTCCCAAACATAAAGTGACAAACATCAGTTGTTATTGTTATTTCTCCATCTCTCATCCTCTCTACATTCTTGTGTGGTTTTATGTGATTTTATTATATCTTGATGCCATTTTTGTGAGAACACATATCTATTTTTATAACAGAAATCAATGAGGAAATGGGATTTAATATATGGAGTTTCACTTTACACATTCAGGGTTGCTTCTATTTTGAATCTTGAGGAATGCCTCTATTCTATAAGCTAGAAATCTCAATGAGCTTTCCTCAACAGAACCCACAGCTTTTTAAATGAATACAAATCAGACACTCCTTACCTTACAGGAAGAAAAAAAAATACCTTATTTTGATTCTGTTATGTTTTGATGTGAATGACTAAAGTGAATGCCAGTATTCACAGTCCTAGTTTGTCTGAGAAAATTATGCCAAGCTTACAATGCCATCTGCTCCTGTAGAGCTGCCATCCTTCTACTTTTCGGCATGGTGATAAACAACCTTCCCGTACATCACTCTCTGAGCTCCATGGCCACCTCAGGGCAGGGAGAAGGAGGGGTTATAGTGCCTCTATGTCACATCCAAAGTGCTGCATATGGCAAGGAGGGGGGAAAGAGAGGCAATAAATGAACACTTGGATAGATGAATAGGTAGGCAGCCCTAGATAATCCAAAAGCAGCCAAATGACAGAAAGACAGATTGTCTCTATACCTTTCAGGCCACCTGGTTGGGTAGTTAATTTCAGTACACCTTGAAATGGACAGAGCTCATATCTTTCCTTTCCTGTTCTCTCTATCCCAATTCTTGGGTGACCACAGTTCACCTTGCCTCAAACAATGAAATAGCTTTGAGAATGGCCACTGAATAGATATGTGATTATGAAGAAACCCTGTGATATTATGCTGAATGGTGTTAGCAATTCAATCAGAACCAGAAAGATGAACAAAGTCTGATATGAAGGACTGGTGTGCTACTGGAGGACAAACCCCCAAAACTTTAGGTTAAGTTGTATGAAGAACTGAGGTCACGGAACTGAGATTATAGATGTGGACAGTTATTCTAATATTTGTGCTGAGGAAAGATGATGAACGAGTTTAAAATAAATGACATAGGATAAGCACGTGGAAGCCCAGTAGTTATAAATTCTGGGTAGATGAAATTGTGAGGGAACTTGCAGAGAAGACTTTTAGAGAAAGTCTTTTAGAGGAATGATAGGAAAAGAAAGAAGGAAGCTACCTTTAAGACTAGATGGAAGTTTTAAGAACCTTGCATATTGTTAAGAGTGCTATACAAGGAATTAGGAGCCCTGGATTTTAGTATTATTTCTGGATTTTACTAGTGCTGGGTCCTTGGAAGAAATCACTGAGCCTCTCTTGACCTCAGTTTCTTCTGGGGAAAAAAAGAATGTGTAATAAAACTAAACTAATAAATTAATAAAAAAAAATTTAAAAAAAAGAATGTGTAATAAGTCAAGGATTCTTAACCTCTTAACCTGGATTTTACACACTCTCAGATTTATTTTGAGAAGTCTGTGAACATGGTATGGGGGGGGGGGGATATATGCCTTTATTTTCACTTATCTTTAATAGAAATTTATTATTTCCTTAGAATTATTTTAAAAATTATTTTGAGAAAAGTTCATAGGTTTTACTAGACTGTAAAAAGATGCCATTATGAAACACACTGAAGAAACAAGAACCCCTGCACTAGATGATCCTTAATATGATTAGCTAAGTGATATAGGACTTAAAATCTTTAACATGGAGTCATGAAGACCTGAGTTCCAATCATCCCATATATCTACTTGCTTCATAAACTGAGGCAAGTCACTTAACCTCTCTAAGTCTCAATTTCCTCATCTGTCAATTAAGGATAAAAATATCTACTACCTCCCAAGTTTGTTAGTTACAATTAAATGATAATATTATTAATATTATGTGATAATATAAATAAAACACAAACCTAAAAATACGTTATAAATGTGAGATTATTATGAATAGCCCTTCCACCTGTTAACATTTTTAAAATTCTATATTAGAGATGGGATTCAGGAAGCCATCAAGCAAGGGATCAGGTGGCAGCAAAGAAAAATGTTTCCAATAAGTTAGGGATGATTAGGCATGGAGTCCTTACTGAATCACACAGAGAATCTCAGAGCTGGAAAGGTCTTGAGAGGCATCTAGTACAAACCATGACCAAAAGAGAAATTCTTTTAAGGGATTTTGTTGAAAAGGCCCCAATTTCAAGATAAGTAACACTTTGGATTGGAATCGAGAACTGTGTTCTTCTCTGAGAAGAGCTGAGTATGGTAGAGAAATCAGTTAACCTCCCAGTACCTTAGACATCAGAGGCACCTGGTGACTCAATGGTCCTGGAGTCAGAAAAACCTGAGTTCAAATACAGCCTCAAGTACTTTCTAGCTGTGTGACTCAGGGCAAGTCACTTAATCTCTGAATGTCTGACAAAATGGATCACCTGGAGAAGGAAATGACAAACCACTCCAGTATCTTTACCATAAAAACCCCAAATGGGGTCATAAAGGTCAGACATGACTGAAACAACTGAACAACAACACCCTAAACAACTTTCTGAAGCTATATTACACGGAAAACAATTGTGCTATAAGAAATGATGGGCAGGAAGATTTCAGAAAAACCTGGAAAGACTTACATGAACTTATACAAAGTGAAGCGAGTAGAACCAGAAGAACATTCTATATAGTAACAGCAACATTATTCCATGATGAATAACTTCGCTCTTCTAAGAAATATAATGATTCAAAACAATTCCAAAGGACTGATGATAGAAAATGCTATCCACTGAACTGATGGATTCTGAATGCACATCTAAACATACTATTGTCACTTTATTTTTTTCATTTTTTTTCTGTTGGTCTCTTTCTTCTTTCACAATATGACTAATATGGAAATGTGTTTTACATTATTGTACATATGTAACATATATCAAATTGCTTACTGTTTCAGGAAGGAGGGAGGAAGAAAAATTTAGAACTCAAATTTTTAAAAATGAATACTAAAACTTGTCTTTACCTGTAATTGGAAAAATAAAATACTATTAAAATATATCACAGAAGAATTGCAGATTGTCAATGCAATTCTCAGTGGAGAAGTTCTTCACATTGGGAATTCACTTCACAATGAAATTACAGGTTCAGACTGATGAAAATAAAAACTAAATAAGAAAACTGCAGAAAGAAAACCTGGCTATAGAACTACATACCAGTAACAAGCACTCAACCCAAGTGATAAAATAAAGACTGTCAGTCAAATAACCATCTTCTGGTACATCTGTATTCAGATGGCCCCAAATTTGACAGTGATCTATTCATCATAATTTGTTTAGGATAGGTCTCCAAATAGTTATGTGTGCATTTTGGAGTTGCAGCATAGAGATTACAGTCTGCCCCTTGCTAGTCAACATTTACAATACATTATATATTCTTTATACTCTCTATACCAGGTTTACTTTCTTATTGGGGTCTCTTCTCTGAGCTCTCCTACCCATCTTTCTAAAACTGTAGCTCTCATGCTGAGCTTAAATTACCTACCTGACATTGGAAGAAATGTAATTCTATAGCAAGAAGGCTTATCTGAAAGCCCTTAGCATCAACTAAGGAAAGGTCTTTAGTTGAGAACTATCTCTGAGAGTGATACCCAGGGTGTTCCCCCAAGGACTGAAAAGCTTAGCCAGCCCAAAGTGACCTAGTTGAAATACTACTCCCTGGCTAAGTTCCCTAAGGGATCTATCCCAGCCCAAATAAATGCTTATGTTACTTAAAACTCAGGGCTTTGCTCTCTTGTCAGGAGCTATGAAAGCTATTTAACCTTTCCACTCAAATCCTCCATCTTGCAGACTGTTGGTCAATCCTGTAAATATCCTATTACATCATCCTCCAACTAACTGTTGGTGGCCATTTTAGGGAGGGGGTCCTTTCAGTTATAACACAAAAAAAGACAAAGAGAAGGGAATAATAAAAAATAAAGCTATCATTTATGCAGAGCTTTAAGATTTACAAAACCATTTACATATATTATCTCCTTTGATTAACAGCTGTGAAAGATAGAAGCTATTATTTTTCCCATTTTATTGATGAAGAGATTGAGAGAAGATAAGTTACTTGCTCAGAGTCATAAAGTTAATAAGGGTCTGAGGTAGGATTTGAACTCAAGGCATTCTTACTCCAAGTCCCACTGTTGCACCTAGTCTTCCTCTAAAGAATACAAAATATTAGAGTTTCAGAATACCATTGTCTGACATTTCCTTTAGTACAATGAGAGTGTTCTGATTCTCTCTATATCCTATGATGCTTTTGACAAGAATTCATCTGTTTAAAAAGTCATTTTTAAAAATATCATTTCTTTTTCTGTGTTTACCCACAAAAATGGGGATTCTGTCTCTAGGAAATGGGTTGCCATGAATGGGTAAGTCTAAACTGGCAAAGGCAGGGTTGGGTGTATTGCAAAGATCACTGGATTTGGAGTTGGGAGGTCCAGTTTGGATTCCTGGCTCCACCCTTGGCCAAGTAAACATATGCAAGACATTCAACCCCTCTTAGCCCTGTTTTCCTCCTCAATAAAATGATCGCATTATTCTCACTACCCAACTCTCAGGGTTCTTGTGAAAAAGGTACTTTGCAAATTGTAATGCCTTAGAGAAATGCAATATATTAATTTTACTCCCATTCCCTTGGTTGCCAAAAATGGAAAAACAGGAAAAAGAGGAGACAGAGAATGGGAAAAGAGAAGGAATGTAAATTTCAGTGAAGTATTTAGGATCATGGGATGGTAGATTTCAATTTGGAAGAGAACTCTGAGACCATCTAGTCCAGAACCCTCACTTTACAGGGAAGGAACATGGGGATCAGGAAAACTAAATTTCCCCAAAGTGCCCAGGTGGTAAGCATCAGCTGTGACATAATTTGAACCTAAATGCTTGTACTCTAAAGCCCCTAGTGCTTTTTTTCAGTTGTCATTCTGAGAAAATAGGTAGAACGTCTACTTTTCTAAAGGTCGTGACTGTTCAGAGTTGACTAGCTGATATTCCTGTAGCAGCAGAAACTACCAAACTATCATTCAATCAACAAGCGTTCTGTAAGTACCTATCATGTCCTAAGTCTGTGATAAGCAGTGGGGATACATGCCAATACCTTCCTTTATAGTAGGCAGAAATAGAACACTTAGCTCCTCACTACCCTCTGCATCTGCATCCTGCCTGGTTTCAATTTCAAAGAAGAAGATATATCTCCCAGCATAAATTCCTCACCTTTAATCTTAGTCCCATGCTCCCAGCTCAAGCCTGGACTGACCCCACTTTCCTCAGCCTCCTCTCCCACCTCTGATTAGAGGATCAGAGGGTTGAGTACAAACTCTTCCCAATGCCTTCCTTTATAAAAGATAGAAACTGAACTTCACAGCTCTCTCCACTCTTCAGCTGCTACCCTTCCAGGTTCCAACACCAACAAGGTGCCCCTGCCCTGGATACCCCTTGGTCTCTAATACCTCCCCTTGCACTGCACCTTTCCTGACTCCACTAAATTGTAAACTAATTGAGGGCAGGGATTGTATTTAATTAATACAATTTTAATTAATTTAAGATTTAATTAATTGTATCCCTAGTGCCCAGTATAGCTATGTGGTACAGTGAATAGAGTTCTGTGTTTGAAGTCAGGAAAAGTAATGTTCAAATTCAAGAGTTCAAATGTGGCCTCAAACACTAGCTATATGCCCTTGGGCAAATCATTTAATTCTGTTTGCCTCAATTCCCTACCTATAAAGTGAGCTGAAGAAGGAAATGGCAAATGATTCCAGTATCTTGGCCAAGAAAACCTCAAAAGGGGTCACAAAGAATTGGACCTGGCTGAAATGACTGAACAAAAACAAAAATCACCAGTGTTCAGTGCAGTTACTGGCACATAGTAGGCACTTAATAAAGGTTTACTGGATTGGATACAAAGAAAAAAAATGAAACTGCCCCTTTCTTCAAGGATCTTATATTCAATCTACATGCTTGACTTCTCCAAAACAGAACCACCAGGTGTATCATTGACTGTCTATTGACCAGACAGCCAATTCCTTATTTGTTAGGCTATATGACTGACTTCTGTGAGCAGCAATTTCCCTCATACCTATAAATCTCATTCTCCTCTGAAGGAAGCAGTTGTAACAATAAGAGAATCCATTTGGTTTCCATGGAGTTGAACGATCAACACTCCGATGAAACTTCTGACCTTGAGCACAAATTAAACTGGTAGTTTCTGTATTATAAACCTCAGACCACTGACTCATTTCACAACTTCTAAAGTCTGAACTAGCTCATCTATTCACAAATGGTATCAGTGTTAAATCTGAAAGCCGACTGCCGGTGTTCCCCCCTCAACTTCACTGGTGTTACTGATACTTCTGGAATCTGAAAGAATCCTGTAATTATTCATTTAAATTACAAACATATATATGTTTACCTTTGAATATAAACAGAGAAGAAACATCATCCATTTGCTGAGCCCTAAGCTCTAAAAGCTGAAAACCTCATTCTGCTTCTCATGCATTTGACCAATAGTGACAAATGACCAGCTGTAGGCAGCCCAAGCGGCCAATGTTTATTAAATGTCTCACTCAACCCCAAACCTCATGAATTGTTTAACATACAACAGAGACAAAAAGCCAGTATTTCTCCATGTGTCAGCTCTTGTTAGGCACCTCTCTACTCCTCTTGCTGCTGGCTAGAATGCACATTAACATTCATTGTTCTTAAACACATTGGGACACAAGGAGGCCTTGTGCACACACAGCCAATCCACTGCTGTATAAACACAAAAACACACCCAGTACGCAAACACAAAGGACTTAATATGTGGGTCACCATTATTGCATACTTTCTAAAGAGGCCAAGTGTTTGGCAGGGGCAGGGGCTGCTACTCACAGAAAATCTTCATCAGTCACTTTCCCACTTGATCCTAGAGGGGTTGAAATGGAAGTAATCAGGAAGAAAGACATCCTGGAAGAAGAGAATCCTGGCCTAATGTGGGACAACTCCATTAGGAACAATAGGAAAGGAGAATTTGATTTTGTATCAGAAGACCTGACTTTGTTTCATTTCGTTTTGTTTTTTTGAGAGAGGAAGGTAGGGCAATTGGGGTTAAGTGACTTGCCCAAGGTCACACAGCTGGTTTTTTTGTGTGTTTGTTAAGTGTCTGAGACCGGATTTGAACTCAGGTCCTCCTGACTCCAGGGCCAGTGTGCTATTCACTGTGCCACCTAGCCACCCCAGAAGACCTGACTTTGAATCCTCTGTCTTCTATCTGTAGAACCCTGAGCAAATCCCTTCTCCTGTCTAGGCCACACGTTCTTTATGCACAAAGCAAAGAAAATGGGCTAAATGATTTGCAAAGTTCCTTTGAGCTCTTAGATCCTATGTCTCTACAAACCCCATGGTACAGGAACAAGGGTACGAGTACTTGTAGAAGTCATCGGTACAATCAGTATAGAACAGGAAGCAAAGTCTAGACTTGGCACCAAGAAAATGCAATGAAATTCTGCCTCAGTTACATATAAACATGTGACCCTGGAAAAGTTAACAGTACTTCTAATTTTCTCATTTTTAAAAGAGGACACAGAGATTTTGACCTGGAAGGAATTTTAGAGATTATATGTTCCAGCACCCTAATTTACAGATGGGGAAATGAGAGATCAAATGAGTGGTCCAAGGTCACACAGGCAGTAAATGGTAAAGATAGGATTTTTTTTTTTGAGGGGAGGCAGTTGTGGTTAAGTGACTTGCCCAGGGTTACATAGCCAATAAGTGTCTGTGGCCACATTTGAACTCAGGTTTTCCTGACTCCAGACCCAGCATTTTATCCACTGTGCCACCTAGCTGCCCTTAAAGCCAGGATTTGGACTCAGGTCTTATGACTCTAAATCCAGGATCCTTTCTACTATACCATGCTTCATAACAGTAATACATCTCTTACAGATCCACTGTAAGGACTAAATGAACTAATGGATGGACAATGTCTTGCAAACCTTAAAGTAATATAAGAATATCTACTATCATTATCTCTGAGAGGCTTTTCTCCATTTTATGAACTTCATACTACTGTCTTCCCTTAGGGCCTAATTGTTGTTATTAAAGCAAAGAGACCTTAAGGCTTTATTGGTTGACTTGGACTTGTTGGTTTGAGAGTAAATATTAGAATAATATTTGGAAAAAATATAAAAGAGAGTTTATTAAGGTGAGTGAATCTTTTAGTGACATCAAGCTCCACCATGCTCACAGCAATTTGATTTCAGACTAAGTGAAATGCAAACAGAATACTAGCCATCTAATCTGATGTGTGTGTGGAGGACCTTTTATGACACCCAATGATCTTGAGCTCACATGTGGCCCTCTAGTCCCTCAAATACAGCCTTTTGACTGAATCCTTGGCTGTACTTGAGGACCTGGAGTGCCACACGTGTCATTGAGGAAGCCAGAGGTTTCCCACCCCTTCGTTAGTCTGTTTTTATCCTCTCTTTTCTCCTTTCCTTTCCTTTTTTCCTCTTTCCCCTTCCCCTCCCCGCCAAATCTCTCTGTCTCCTTTTCTGTCTCTGTCTCTCTCTATTTCTCTGTCTCAGTCTCTCTCTTTCTGTCTCTCTTTTGTCCTTAACAAACCCTTAATTCATAGGACTGTGGGGAAACTTTTGTGGCTATAACCCTAACAGAAATCTTCTTTGAGGCAAGTGAAAAAAAGATCTCTTTCGGTTCAAGTCAGAACAATTGCTATATCAACTTGTATCTCCCAATGCTTCTCTTGAAAAAGAATGTTATTTATAACTCAGCTAGCCCCCACAAAGTTCTGCAAGACTGATGAAGACAAAGATGGCTAACATTTTCCTTCATGTACATCATCAGGGAGGTATTAGTATAGTTCCCTATTTTACAGATGAAGAGTCTTAGGATCAGAATGATGAGAGCTCTAGTCTCCAGAGAATACTCTGTACTTAGGAATATTCTCAAGCATTTTTACATACTTGTTCTAGCTTCCTACATCCTAAATGAAGTCCTACATGGGGGAGAATACTATTACAAAGATGCTTGGGAAATTTATATATTTTACCAAATTGAATAAATACAGAAATAAAAAAACCCTGCCATCTGCAGATACCACATAGGCATATACAGTGGTTTGTAGTAATCAGGTGTCACCCATGGAAATACAGAAAATGGAAGGCAGGCTTTTTCACCCCTTTCTTTTTTTTTTTTTTTAAAGCAATTGGGGTTAAGTAACTTGCTCAAGGTTACACGGCTAGTCATTATTTATGCGTGGGTGCTCATTTTCTGAGGCCGGATCTGATCTCGGGTCATCCCAACTCCGAGGCCGGCGCTGTTACTCACTGAGCCACCTAGCCGCCCCTCACCCCTTTCTTTATATCCCCAGAGCTTTACACGGTGTCTGGTATACAGTAAGTACTTAATAAATGCTTGTTGACTGACCTCAAAAAGTTGTTTTGGGGATCAAAATAGAAAGCATGTCAAGGAACACATGGTGACCTATATAAGACTCTACAAATTGAAGGCATCACATGGCTGAGACTGAACTCCAGCAAGGCCATGTTGGGGTTGATTTAGCTGAGGTTCCTTTCTCAAGGATGGAAATTTCTCATTTGTTGTTTTATATTTGCCATCAACTGCTGCCATGCCTCAGTGAATTCACAGGTTTTAAAGTATGAAGAGGAAAAAAAAAACACAATCCAACAAAGTCCAAAGTTTAAGAATTGAGAACAATTACAATAAACCCAAAGGAACCTGCCTGATGTAGAAGGCAGGAGGATTTAATGGTGATGCTCATCTTAATTTGTACAGGATGACCTTCCCTGGAGCATGGTGTTGACCTATAAGACCTACTTCCGATTTTCAAATATCATAAAACTTCTATAGAATGGATTTCACTTTCACATACTAGCTAATTTAAAATTGTACCACTTCTATCACTTGCCTTATTGCAAGTCCTCAAAATGCCTGCTTTCTATATATTTCCTTTTTTCTTCCCTCCCTTCCTTTTTCCTTTTTCTCTCCCTTTCTCTATACTTATCTCCCTTTCTTCTACCCTCTCTCCTATTGTTCCTTCCTTCCTTTTTCCTTTCTTCATTTCTCCCTCACTTTCTCTGTCTCTACCTCCCTTTTTTACCATCTCTTTCCTTCCTTCCTTTCTTCCTTCCTTTTCTCCTTTCCTTCTTCCTTTCCCTCTCTCATTCTTTCTCTATTTCTCTCTCTTTCCTTTCCTATCTACTTATTTATTCATTTGTTGAGTTTTTTTTTGTAACACTTATTTAGGACACTTATTTAACACATATATGCTGTCTTGTCATCTATTTTTAGTTATGCTCCTTGCTTTTTCAATTAATTGAAAGTTTCTTGTTAGAAAGCATTGTATCTTACACCTCCATGAATAATCAGGGTCTAATATGGGACCCTGACCTTCAGAAGAGATCCAAATAAAAGTTTACTGATTTAGGGAGGCTAGGTGGTACAGTGAGTAGAGTGCTGGCCCCAGAGTCAGGAGGACCTGAGTTCAGATCCTACCTCAGACACATCTCACACACACACACACACACACACACACACACACACACACACACACACCTAGTTGTGTGACCTTGGGCAAGTTACTTAACCCCAATTGCCCTCCAAAAAGCAAAACAAACAAATAAAAAAAAGTTTACTGATTTACTTTAACTTTTAAAATAAAAAACCTCAGTAAGAGAATGACCTCAGTAAAGGTTTGTTGATTTAATTAATTTTTTAAAGCATACTGTGTTAGGCACTAAAAATATAAGAAATATGAAGATGAAAACAAAACAATCACTGTCTTCAAGTAGTTTATATTCTCAGAAGTTGGTGATGGATATTACAATGTATAGACAAATAGAGTAGAAGAAAAATTGAGGAGGGGTCAAACTCAGCAACTGAAGGATTTGGGAAGTTTTCTTGAAAGTGGCACCTGAACTGAACCTTGTAGAAAGACAAGGATTTGGAGGTGTTGAGGAGGAGAAAGGGCATAAGGCATTATTTTCACAAAAGCATAGGAGTACAAGATGGTGGCTCAGAGAGTAATGTAACTTGGCTAGAATTTGGCATTGATGGAATTATGGAAAGTGGCGCAGTGGATAGAACACCAAGCCTGGAGTCAAGAAGACCTGAGTTCTAATTTGGCCTCAGACACTTACTAGCTGTGTGCCCCTGGGCAAGTCACTTAATCCTGTTTGCCTCCATTTCCTCATTTGTAAAATGAGCTGGAAAAGGAAATGTTAAACCACTCCAGTATCTTCGCTGAAAAAAACCACAAATGGGTTCATGAAGAATGGACACACCTAAATAACTAACAACAAGGTTAGGAGACAAGGCTTGAAAAGCAGGAAAGATACAGGTCATAGTGAGCCTGAAATCTCAGGCTAAGACATTTATATTTAATCCCTAAGCAAATGAATGAGAAGCACTGAAAGGTGGTCTTTGTTTGCTTGTTTTGTTTTAGGTTCAGAGTTTTTCTAGACAGAGAGTGATGTGGTCAGACCTCTGCCTCAGGAAGATTATGGAAGCAACAGAAACAGCATTGCATCAGTGAATGGAATTTAGGATTGGAGTAACTAATGAGTTTTTAAATTAGCCTAGGTATTTCACACAGAGCATTTCACCAGCACAGTGCCACCAGTTACAGGAGAGCACTGAAACTCCAAACAGTTAATAACATCATTTTCAGAAAATGTATCATAGTAGTTTACAAAATGGTCATGGGTGGATTTCTTCCAAGCTCTCACAGAGTCATATGAAAAAGTCTCTTTACTTAAGTGAATGATGGAGCCAATTAGCATCATATATGGAGAGGAGGATCTGGAATGGAAGGGTGTTTGAAAGATAATTCTTAGTCGATGTATTTTTTTCCCATTCAAGTTCAAACACTCTGTGAAGTTTATTCAAAGACCCCAAGTTAAGAATCCTTGATCTAGAAGAAAAAATGCTGCTTCTTGGGGTTGTGAAAGAAAGATATCTACTCACATT
Organism: Gymnobelideus leadbeateri; assembly: GCA_011680675.1. Lineage (NCBI taxonomy): Eukaryota > Metazoa > Chordata > Mammalia > Diprotodontia > Petauridae > Gymnobelideus > Gymnobelideus leadbeateri. Next base: position 266,529 of record WOXC01002266.1, read on the forward strand.
GTATATCACTTTTAACTTTACAAACATTTCAGCACCTATTACCTTATCTGATCTGATCATCTTGGGAGATAGGCAGCATTTTATGACTAATAAAGTCCCGAAGGCCCAGAGAAGGGAAGTGTGTACCCAAGGCCACACAACATAATGATGATAATAACAGTAACAGAGAATTGGTTCAGCCATTCTGGAAAACATATTAGAATTAAACAAGAAAACCTACAAAATTGTTGCTAACCTCTTATACATATACATAAAAATATTCACAGCCCTAGTATCCTTAATGGCGAAAAAAAGATTAGAAGTAAAGTATATGCTCAACAATTGTGAAATGACTGAACTAATTGAAGTTTATAGAATGGAATGAGATAATGCTAAGCCCTACAAGGATATGAAAACTTCAGAGAAACAATGAAAGACTTCTATGGAAATGGAACCTGAAGAAGGGAAGAGAATAATATATACAACTACAGCAATGCAAATGAAGACCTCACATAAAGAAAACAAACTCAGGTTGACTAAACGGATTGTGTTGGTACCAGGTTATAAAAAAAAAAAGCACAAATTCTTCCTCTCTGTTAATAGAAGGTAAACTACAAAAGCAGAAACTGGCATCCACTATTGTTTGTATTCACTCTATTAGGTGGTTTCATTTAACTATTTTTATGGAATATACTTTGAGGGGTTGGGAATTTGGGGGGGGGGTCCTTGGGCTAGGTCAAAACAAAATTTATGAATTTAAAATAAATTGATGATTTAAGAATGTTGTTGTTATTCAGTCATTTCAGTCATGTCCAACTCTTTGTGATCCCATCTGGGGTTTTCTTGACAAAGATATTGGGATGATTTGCCATTTCCTCCTCCAAAGTCATTTTATAAGTGAGGAAAGTTAGGCAAAACAGGGTTAAGTGACTTGCTCAGGGTCAGTAAGTGTCCGAGGCTGGATTTGAACTCAGGTCCTCCTGACTCCAGGCCTGGAGCTATATTCTCTGTACTACCTATCTTCCCCTTGTTGTTCAGTTGTTTTTGGTCATGTTCAAATCTTCATGACCCGATTTGGGGATTTGGGGGGATTTGGAATTTGGGTGACTAGTTCTGCTATGTCAAAATGAAATTTATGAATTTAAAATTAATTGATTATAGGAATATAATACCAAATATTATTATATTAGTATAGTCCTCTTCTGTAAATAAAGCCAATTCTCAGTGAAACTTCCATAGAATCACAAAATGTCAGTGTTGGAAGGGGTCTATGAGACTGTCTTGTTAAATGCATACCTAAACAAGAATCCACTCTATAACACATATATTAAATCATCATCTAGTCTTGTTGAAGACTTCTAGAGATATGGGAGCACATTATCTCCTAAAACAACATATTTCACTTTGGTATAGCTCAGATGATCACTAGGTAAATGCCCATGGAAATATTTGAAACTCAGTCTTCCTAACTTTTCCTTCTTGATTTGGAAATGGGATTATTAAATTGACTCTAAAGGATAATCCTGAGAAGAATTTGTGCAAGTTGGAAGGAGAGTAAACTAAACAACATAAACAACCTCTTAATTGCTACTGCCACAAGTGGAATGGAAATGAGAGCGAGCTCCCCATAAGTAGAGGTCTTCAATCAGTGAGTGACTAATCACCAGTTAGGATGTGAAGAGATTCATAATTTCATCAAACATTGGACTAGTCAACCTCGGAGGTCTCATCTAACTTTAAGTCATATGAACCACATTGTAAGTTTCTATTTCAAGTAAATTTAACATTGCAAACACTAAACTCCTTGGCCATCCTACAATCCATGGTATTCACTAAATAGTTACATCAAATTCCTCTGGGATTTGGTTTGTTTAGCATAAACCATCAGCTTTCCTGGGTATAGTGAACTTTCTTTAGGGTCATCATGACAGCTTCAGGGGAGGCAGCAATCCCTCTTAATCCAAGAGCTCTATGAACTTGACTTTGCTACTATAGAGTCCAGGACTTAAGGCAACTTGGGTGGGGGAGAAAAATGAAAGAAAACTCCCCACTAACTACAGTCTGCCCATGGATCTGAATTGTTATTGTTCATCAATATTTTCTCCCCCTACCCCTCCCCATTCCGATTCCATTCATTTCCTGTAACCAATCCTGATAGGGTCATCAACAGGTTAAGATTGGGAAGACACCTCTGAGATTGGAGCAAATTGTTCATTTGCCAGATGAGGAATTATAGATTCAAACCCAAGTCCTCTGCCTCTCTTTCCCCCAGGGGTGGGGAACCTGTAGCCTTGAGGCTACATGTGGTCTCCTAGGTCCCCAAGTGCAGCCCTTTGAATCCAAACTTCACAGAACAAATCCCTTCAATAAAAGGATTTGTTCTATAAAACCTGAACTCGGTTAAAAGGCCACACCTGAGGACCTAGAAGGTCACATGTGGCCTCAAGGCCACAGATGCCCCACCCCTGGCCTAGATCATACTGCTCCTTAAGGTTTATATCAAATCACATTTACTTATCACTATAAAGTTTACAGGTCATTTTCTTTATAACATCCCAGGAGGCACACAACACAACTATCATCCACACATTTTATAGATGAAACCAGGCTGAGAAAAGTTAAATAACTCAATCAAGTTAACATAGATCGTCAGTAGAGGACCAGAATGTCAACCCAGGCCTTCTGCATGCAAATTCAGTGTTCTTTCCACCATGATATGGCAAAATTCCCCTTCTCTTCACCATTCTACAATAACTGATCGTGTTTGTGGAAAGTGTTCATGGAAAGCTTATGAATATTTTCAATGTATTTGAATGAAATACTATTGAATGCATGATAATCACTCATTTTCAAAGAAGGGATTTGAAAGCTGCAATAATATCTCAGCAAGCAATTATTAGAAAATAAGTGGAAGAATAGCAAGAAAGTTGCAAAAAAAAAAAAAGAGGAAAAAAATGAGTGATGAAACATACATCTGGAGATAGGCAAATTTGTGAATCATCAGCATAGAGATGGTAATTAGATCCATGGGAGCTGATGAGATCACCAAGTGAAATAGTACAAAGGGAAGGGAGAAGAGGGCCCAGGACAGAACTCTGTCAGGATAACAACAATCAGAGGATATGATTTGGATGAAAATCAAGCAAAGAAGATCGAAGTGATCAGATAGGTGAAAGGAAAACCAAGAGATATTCTGAAAACCTAGAGATAAAAGAGTATGAAAGAAGAGAAAGTGATCAGTATTGTCAAAGGCTGAATGAAGGCTGAGGAGAATGAGAAATAAGAATGGGCAGCCAAAAGATCATTGGTGACTTTGTGGAGAGAAGATTTGATGAAATGATTGTAATGGAAGTTGGAAGCCAGATTATAAGAGGTTAAGAAGAGAGGAGACAAAGTAGAGGTACCACTATTCCCTTTTCAAGGAGTTTAGCTACAAAGGGAAGAAGAGATCCAGGATGATAGTTAGCAGGGATGGAAGGATCAAGTGAGCAGAGAAGAAAAAGCTTCAGAGTATGTCAGATTTCTGCCAGAGAATCTATTGGTTTTGTCACCACATTTCTCTCTCTGTCTCTGTCTATCCATCTTTCTATCCTCTCTCTATTCTCTCTCTTACCCCCATCTCTCCCTCTTCTTCTCCCTCTCTTTATCCTTCTCTCCCTCCCTCTCTCTCCCACTGTGCATATACGTAGACAATGGCACGTTCCCATATGTTTTTGCCCAGGGACTGATTTGAAACCCAGAAGGGGGAAAGCAGCTTTTGCTAAATGTTTTATAACGTGTCAGGAAACCTTTATCGAACATTTAATCCAAAACCTGGCTTTGAACCAGGGAGGCATACAATTCCGTAATTAATTTTTTTTACCTTCTTTTGCTAATCGCTGATAAAAAGCTTAATTCTATTAACAACTCGACTTGACAAATTGCACCGCTCAACGGAAGCATTTAGAAATTAATTACGCATTTTATTGCATTAGATCGGATAAACAGGGAAGCCCCAGCTCCAAAAAGGAAAAACCAGGACAGAGAGGGGAAATGGCCACACCACAAACAACCTTTTCAGCATATGACCCCTTGTCTTTGACTCAATGTGTCACCTGAGTGTAATAATGGGAAACCTCTGAGACAGCACCTCTTGTCTGCAGATGGTACATGTACTCTGCCTACTGGGTGAGTCAGGAAATTCACTCTGTGAGAATACATTTTTCTTGTTACCATTATTATTATTGCTTTTACTATTAAGCAATCATTGATTTTGCTCTATAGAAGCTATTCTTTATTAATTTTCTAATAGATTTGACCCTTTCCCTTCTCCTATCCCTATGTTCAGTTTTCTATTCTAGCTAAGCATAGCCTAGTCCATACCCCATAGTCTTTGGGGGTTGGGGCTACAATTTACAAATTATCACAACAGACATGTCAGAAAGACAGATCAAGGAAAAGGAGAGAGAGAGAGAGAGAGAGAGAGAGAGAGAGAGAGAGAGAGAGGAAAAAAAAACAGATTAAACTTGCTTCAACTTTCTCAGAAATAAGGGTTCACACGACAGGAAGACCATCTGCAAAGCTTTTGATTCTTGTGACCTATTAGTAGATGTTTCCAAATGAGACAGACAGAAAGACAAAGAACAAGAATCTAAATTTCAAAGTGAGATTCAAAAAAGCACTGAAGAAATGCAATGTGGGGGCAGAAAGGGCAAGATGTGACCTAAAAGTGTTGTTTTTTGTTTTGTTCGGTTTTTTTTTTTCATTTTTGAGGATATAATTATTGATGTTGAAATGAAGTGGAAGTAAGAACTGGAGGGTTTTGTCAGAGAGATAGATGTAGTTCAAGCACAGTAGCTGTATAATGCTGTTCTCCTTGTACTGAAAAGATGTAGAGTGGTCATGGTAGGATAGTTTAGTGAATTGCTAACCCTATCTATGTTATCATATAAAGTCAATCAGCATTTATTAAGTGCTTATTATATACCTGACATTGTATTAAGCTATTGGTTGATGGTGATTTCTTTCATCTAGGTCTTCCCCAAAATCATATTATCTGAGGGTTGGAAGATATCTCAGCAGTTATTAAATTCAACTCATACACCTAAGAAATATATTCTATGATTCACCTGAAAAAGTGGGAGGTCAACTTCTGCCTAAAGATTTTTATGGAAAGGGAATCTGCTATTTCTTTTTTTTTTCTTTTTTGCTTTTTGGAGGGCAATTGGGATTAAGTGACTTGCCCAAGGTCACATGGATAGTAAGTGTTAAGTGTCTGAGGGCAGATTTGAACTCAGGTCCTCCTGACTCCAGGGCTGGTGCTCTATTCACTGTGCCACCTAGTTGCCCTGATCTGCTATTTCTTGAAGACTGGTGTCCCACCTGAGGTCAATTATAATCATTAAATTTTCTTTTCTTTTCTTTTCTCTGACATCAAATCTTAATTTGTCTCTTTGCAACATCCACCTGTTTTCCTGGTTACATCCAAACTCTGATTGTCTCTGACGCTTCTTTCCCCAGATGGATCTTGGGCCGGGGAAGAGGATGCTATTTCCTAATAGTCTCTCTTTTCAGGCATGCTCCCTCTTTCCAAGTAGCTACAAGGAGTTAGCCCATGGGTCACTGATATGTGGTGACTGAAGGGACAAGACTGCTATGTTTGTACCTCATGCCAGGACCTTGGGCCCCACCAACTTCACCCTTGAGCCATCTCTCCTACCACAGTAAGAGACTGTTGCTGCTTGTCAAGGCATTTTTCCATCAAAATGCCATCACAATCACCCTCATGCTCTTTCTTTAGATGAATACTAATCCCTTTAGCTGTTCTTTAAATATACAACTCCAGGACAAATTTTCCACCCGTGGACGATTATTCTGCTTAAGTTAAGGTTACTGGCTTTGCTTCTCTATGTCTAGATTTTTCTCCTTCCACATTTCCTTCAATTGAAATCCTTTCCCTTCTTCAGTTTTTAGATCAAATACTACCTCTTCCTTGCAACCTTCCTTCAGGAAAGTAGTCATACCTGCTACAAAATTTCATAAAAGTTCATTTCTGTCTTTCACACATTTTGTGTGAATGTCTAATTCTCCCTAGACTATAAAATTTTTGAGGGCAGAAACTAATGGTTTATTTATCTTTTTTGTTTTTCTCTCCCCTCGGTATCTAGTATGTTATTGTTTACTTTAGTAAGTTCTCACCATGCATCAGTTAAATTAGACAGAAGCTGTATTGTATTATGCCTGAATGATGAAATCTATTTTTCAGCAACATTTCAAATACTAGGATAAAACCCTGAAAGAATCAATGAACTCAAGAATGAAAGTCAAAAAGATAGTTAAAAATATTACTATATCTTACTTCTACTTCCCGAGGGCTGACTACACAGTTGTCTGTAAATAGAACAGCTCTGCTATCTCCAGGAAGGCCTGTATTTCTTAAATGGTCTTTTGTTACAGGCATTTAAAAAATGATGAAACCAATCAGACTAGTTTAAAAAAAATACTGATGCATTCATGCATTCCTTGTGCCTTTTAAAGAGCAGGTAAATGGGTGCCATCTTTGAAAGCTGTAGGGTGATTACATTTTCCAATCACCAATGGGTTTAATCTATGTAAGCCTGAAGCATTAGCATGTATAAAAACAATCAAGTTCTACAGATTCCCCCTAAATCCAGGGGTGCTGAGATTCATTTACACATGTAAAGGTAGACTGTGGGTAGCATAACCAATATAGCATTTTGTCAAGTGTGGAATTGGGTATAAAGCTAGGCCCCTCAATTATATCTTTAAACATTTCAAAGAACTGTTTTTCAGCTCTTGAATCAGCTGGATTTGTTTTATTTGTTTATAAAGCAGATATAATCAGCTTTGCAATATCATCACAGATGTTGAAATGCTAAAATCATTCTTCCAGGTGAACATACACATGCATACATGCACACACACACACACACACACACACACACACACACACACACACACACACACACACAGTCCAGTCATTCATATTTACTCAGAAAAATCCATGGATCAGAAACAAGATTGTCCTCAGATTGGTTTGTTGAAAACTACTCTCTAAATGAAGGGTCCTCATTTAATTATCAACACGCAGTCAGTTAGCCCTCAGTGGATAGAACATTGGGTCTGGAGTCAGGAAGACCTGAGTTCAAATCTAGCCTCAGACACTAACTAGCTGTGTGACCCTGGGGAAGTCACTTAATCCTGTTTGCCTCAGTTTCCTCATCTGTAAAAAGACCTGGAGAAGGAAATGGCAAACCACTCCAGTACCTCCACCAAGAAAACCAAATGGGATCACAAAGAGTTGAATATGACTGAAACAACTGAAGAACTACAACATTTAATCACATAATAGTTGTCATAGTATTTATTCACTTTATTTCATTCACCCATTCCAGAGTTTAAAAGATGTTCCTGTTTGTTTATTTGATTTTGTTTTGTTTTTCTGAGCCATCAAATATGGATGGGTCAAGACTATATGGTTCAATCATCCTTTAATTTTGCTCTTTTTGTATAAAATGGGATATATAATGCTCTTTTCAAGTTGGCACAATACTCCTTGACCTATCCTCTCCTGACTGATAACTCCTTTCCTTGGACCAGTAATTTAGGAAGCACCACAGTCATGTCTCCTTTTGGTATCTACTCTATGGACTCTAGCTTTCTTCTCCTCACCTACTGAATCATCTCCATTTCTCATAGGTACCTTTCCTATCCCCTTCATGGTCTTAGCAACTCATGTGTTTTATTTCTCCATTAGAATGTCAACTACTTGAAGGTCGGGAATAACTCGCTTGTATTTAGATCTCAGAACTGTGAACAGCACCTGGCACAAAGTAAGCTCATAATAAATGTGTTCTTCTCTCTGTCTCTGTCTCTCTCTGCCTCTCTGTCTCTGTCTCTCTCTCTCTCTCTTTCTGTCTTTCTGTCTCTCTCTTCTCTCTTCATCCCAGGATGAGTCACTTATCTTCTCTGGGATTTAGCTTTTTTCATTTGTATACTGTAGATAATACCCATAGCACCTATGTGATGGACTTGCTCTAAGGCTCAAATGAGATAGTCCATGTAAAAAAATACCTTGTATAAATTGTAGTACTAGAAGTCTGATATTATCATCTCAAAATGAGTTTAATAGGCCCTTTCCATGAAGGTGTTCAGTAACATTAGCTCCCAAGAGTCTCCAAAACAATTAATCAATCCTTTTTTCAGCCTAAGTCACTGAAAAAAATCTAGTCACATATACACTGGATGGCTAGGTGGTGCAGTGGTACTGGGCCCAGAGGCAAGAAGACCTGAGTTCAAATCTGGCCTCAGACACTTCCTAGCTATGTGACCTTGGGCAAGTCACTTAACCCTATTTACTTTAGTTTCCTCATCTGTAAAATGAGCAGGAGAAGGAAATGACAAAATGCCCCAGTATCTTTGTTAAGAAAACCTCAAATTGAGTCACAAAGAGTTGGACATGACTGAAAAACAGCTAAACAACAACACATATACACTAAGATCCCAAATGCTTTTTTGCTGGTATGATCTATTCTGTTTGAGATTCAAACCTTGCATCCACAGGCCAGGGATCCTTTCAGAATGATGACAATAGCAACTCACATTTATAGAGCTTTTTTTTAAGGTTTAAAAAGCCCTTCTCATATGTAAGGGAAGTAAACAACAGAACTACCCTTATGTTCTGGGCTGGCATACAGTGCTGAAGTAGACTACAGACCCTGGCACCTTTCAGGGGCCAGGCTCCTTGGTAAAGGACAAGGGCAACTACACACTCCAGGTTGACCTGTGTCATTACTGAGGTCTGTAGCAGTGAAGACTGGCTGCTGAGCCAGGATGAATGACCTACTCCATAGACTGTTAAAAGAATGACTCGGTCCTCTTTCATTCTCCCTTGTACCTGTAAGGTCTTTTCAAGCTTTTCCTCATACTTCTGACAACGGGCAGAGAAGATTCTTCTTTCATGCTCCTATCTGCAATAGCAAAAGCCATGAACATGTATATGCTTTTCAGTCATTTTCAGTTGCATCCATTGCTCCTTGACCCTATTTGCAGTTTTCTTGGCAAAGATACTTGATTGGTTTGCCATTTTCTTCTCCAACTTCATTTTTACAGATGAGAACACTGAGGCAAACAAGGTTAAGTGACTTGCTCGGTGTCACACAACCTAGAAAGTGCTTGAGGCCAGATTTAAACTCAAGAGGATGATTCTTCCTAAGTCCAGGCCCAACATTCTATCCTCTGTGACACCATCTGCCCAGAGCAGATAGATCAGCCTGAAAAAAACAAGGAAGACCTCAAGGCCTGGTTGCCATGCTTTGTGTTTCTTTATCTGAATATAGATGACTGAACAACAGTGCTAATATAGATATTAATAACCTGAGTGGCACTTATAAGTCTGGGAAGACAAGAGCTCCTGTGTTTGGGTTTTAGTTGATCTGTAAAACAATATTTTGAAGCAAAAGATGACCACCAGGAAGATAACACATAAGAAAGGACAAAGGTAACACATGGCTTGCCAGGGTATATGTACTTGTGAATTAAAGTACAAGCAAAAGGAGAAAGTGAAATATCTCTTCAGTGTTTCATATTGTAAGTATTTACCTCCTGGGAGAACATAATAGAATTGATTTTTTAAAATGTTTTAAGTAAGTCTTTGTCAGTGTGCACTTATGAGTCTTCTGATTTTTAAATTATTTCTTTTGTTGGGGAGGAAATAAATAGCTATCATATACCTGATCTATTTTTCACATTGAATATTTTTGTAAAGACACCCTATTAATAATCCCTTTTGGGGAGACTCCAGACATAAGCTATTCCTGTTTGGTTTGGAGTGATTTTTTAACAGGGATGCCTTTGGGGTGATAATATAATAAGCCAAGGTATAGGAGGAGTGCCCAATTTCCTCTATTTAAAATTTAGGCTTCCCCCAAGACATGAATCCATTCCTTTTAAACCCTGGCTGGGCCCACTTGCTGAAAAGAGAATGTCTCACCTCCCTGCACTTTACATGTAGATTATGTTATTTGTCCTTTACAATCATCCTTTAGGAACTGTTATCTTCCTCATTTTCCAGATGAAGAAACTGAGGTAGACAGATTTAATGACTTATAACTAATAAGTGTCTGAGGCCAGATTTGAATTCAGGTTTTCCTGACTCCATATCATGCTGTCTCTCAAAGACCATTACCATGGATGACCCAACTCTCAGCACTCTGCCTCTTTATACATTTTAAAATACTAAACTTATTTAAAAATGAAAAAAATATAATTTTGTGAGTATATGATAATTAACTAAAATAAACATCTTCAAAACTTAGTAATCTATCTTATCAACTAATTTAAGAACCAATAACAATTTATCAGAACCTTCTATCTAGCTAAAAGTTCCCTTAAGTGAGTCCTTTGTCCTAACATGATTCTCCAGGCCCCCTAAATATGAAGACTTCCTATACCTTGCATGAGTCCAAACTAAAATTGTTCTTGTCTTATTTTGCCAATTAAGGTGCTCTCGCTCTCTCTCTCTCTCTCTCTCTCTCTCTCTCTCTCTCTCTCTCTTCTCTCTCTGTCTCTCTCTCTCTCCCTATATCTCTATCTATCTATATGTGTGTGTACGTGTATATAAACATATACTAGTTCTTTGAAGTTCACAGATCTGACAATTCCAGCACATTTTTTTCTTTTGCTAGTAGAATATAAATTCCTCCAGTAGAATATAAGCTCCTTGAGGACAGGGATTGATTTTTTTTTGCTTCTAAATCCCAAGGTCTCAGCCCAGTGCCATACATATGGTAGGGTTTAAGAAATGTTTCATGAATTGCTGAACTGTCTACCTTTCTTGAACCTAGAATGACAATAGATCAATAAGGTGATTTATACATCATTATCTTTTTGCCCTATTTCCACCTCCTAATTTATCTCCTTGTGTCAAGTCTCCCACCACTCCAAAACAGCCTTCACACAGCTACAGAAGTTGTTTTCCTCAAACTAAGGTCTGACTATGTCACTCTGCTACTCTGCAAACTCCAGTAGCTCCCTAATGACCCTGAGATTCAAAGACAAATTCTTTCAATATTTGGCAATTTAAAGTTCTTCACAAACTTGTCTCAACCTATCTTTCTAGCCTCATTATACTTTACTCCCCTCCCCTTTTTTTACACTCCAATCAAACTGGCCTTCCATCTGTTCCTTGCGCACAGCATTCTATTTCCTATGCTTCTTATGTCAGGCAAACTTAAAGTTGGGTAGAAGGCATCACAGGATTACATATTCAGAACTGTGAGTCACTGTAAATACCATTATAAATACCAACGCTATTATTTTACAGATGAGGAAACAGAGATGGGAGAAATTAAGTGACTGACTTAGGGTCATACAGATAGTAAGCGCCTAAACTAGGATTACAAACTAGGTTTTCTTGTTTCCAAGTCCAATGCCCTTCTCAAGGGCACAAAATTGATAAAGAATTTGAAGGAAAGGGAGACTAGGCAAAGGTTTGTGAACTCCTAACTTTTTTTTTTTAATTTTTTCTGTTTGTATTTTTCTTTTTTTTTTTTTGGTTTTATTAATTTATTTGTTTACTTTTAGTTTACAAGATTCAATTCCACAATTCCTTGAGTTTCAAATTTTCTCTCCCCTCCCTCTGCTCCCCCCCTACCCCTGCCCATGACAGCATACAATCAAGTATAAGATCTGCAAATACTTTCACATTTGACATTAGTCAGGTTAGAAAGATGGATTGTATCAGATGGAATGAACAATGGGAAAGAGGAAACAAAACCAGACAAGAAAAAGAAAAAGATCAGGTAGTTTGCTTCAATCTGGATTCAAACCCAGTTCTTTCTAGTTCTTTCTCTGCATGTAGGCATCTCTCTCCATCATAAGTCTTTTGGGATTGACATATATCACTGCATTGCTGAGAAGAGTCAAGTCTATCATAGTTGGTCATCACACATATGTTGTGTCTGTGATTGTATACAAATTTCTCCCGGTTCTACTCTTCTCACTCAGCATCAGTTTGTATAAGCCTCTCCAGGTAAATATGAAGTCCGTCTGCTCCTTGTTTCTTATAGCACAATAATATTCCATTACATGCATATAACACAGCTTGGTCAGCCATTCCTCAATTGATGGGCATCCCCTTGATTTCCAATTCTTTGCCACCACGAAAAGAGCTGCTATAAATATTTTTGTATATATGGGTCTTCCTCCCACTTCTATGATCTCTTTGGGATACAACCCTAGAGAACTCCTAACTTTTCTGACACAATTTTTCAGGCTTTTAATTTATATTTTGTTCAAGGCAATAATAATGGTAATAATAGTAATAACTGACTTTCATTTGGCACTTAAAATTTTACAAAGCACTTTAAATTTACTATCTTATTTGAGACTCACAAGAATATTGTGAAATCAATCAACTGGGTATCTTACCCTACAGGAAAGCAAGGGGGGAGGGAATAAGGAGGGATGAAAGAATGGGGGGCAGATTGGGGGAGGGAGTAGTCAGAAGCAAACACTTTTGTAAAGGGACAGGGTCAAAGGAGAAAATAGAGTGAGTTGGGGGTGATGGGATAGGATGGAGGGAAATATAGTTAGTCTTTCACAACATGACTGTTGATAGAAGTGTTTTGCATAGCTACACATGTATAACCTATATTGAATTGCTTGCCTTCTCAATGAGGGTGGGTGGGGAGGGGAAAAGGGAGAGAATTTGGAGCTTAATGTTTTAAAAACAACTGTTAAAAATTATTTTTACATGCAACTTGGAAATAAGATATACAGGAAATGAGGTATAGAAATCCATCTTGCTTGCTCTACAAGAACTTAAGGAGGAAGGGGATAAGGGAGAGTGGTGATAGAAGGGAGGTCAGAAGGGAAGAGGGAATCAGAGTGCATGCCATCTTGGGGGGGGGAGGAGAGATTTGGGGACAAAATTTGGGATTCAGAATCTTGTGGAAAAGAATGTTGAAAACTAACAGTAAATTAATTAATTATTTAAAAATTAATAAAAAAATAATATTGTGAAATCTTTACAGCAAGTGATATGATTCTCATTTTATAAATGAAGAAACAGATACTCAGAAAAATTAAGCCATTTGTTCATGGTCACATGGCTACTAAGTGCTTGAGGAAGGATTTGAACCAACACTTCCTGACATTCTATCTACTATAGTATGCTCCAATGATATCTCATTCTATTTTACTACATTACACTTTACAACACAGTATTACAAATGATTCCTTTGCCTCCTTAGGGTTTTTACCATTCCAACACAGTGAAAAGTAGATGGTCACTATGCATAAAGTTTCATAGTTGTCACTTGGTGAAACTAGATCTTTTAAATTTCTTCATTAATTTTATTTGTAAGCACTAAAGCCCTTTAACAATTCTGGTCCATCTTTGCTTTCATTTATAATTATCAACTGCCTTCTGATGCTGGGATGTACAAAACAGAAAGGAGAATGCTGGGTTCAATGCTTAGCTTCATTTGAATGGCAAGTATAAGGCATGGGCTATAGCTTGCACGTTCTGTGAAGCCATCCTTCTATTTTTGATGCCAGTATCTTTAAGTAATTTAACTGCCTGGATATTTAATTGGCTTGTCAGCACATCATCCTGCCCTTTAGAGAACTTCTTTCTCTTTCCCTGTTCTTCTGTGGCTCTTGTCCACATCATCTCAAGCTCTCTGATAGCCTCAGATTCTGCATGTGGCCAGGATCATTCAGCTCAAGTTCATCAATGGTCTGCCCTTTTGCATCTTTAGGCCAGCCCTGTCAGCACTGTCTCCTGTTTTGGGAACAAGGGCCTACCTATTTCAGTTTCCTGTTCAGAACTATCTGTGTGATTATTCAAGTGAGACCCAGAAAACTACAAGTTCCCTGAAGATGGCAATATGGGAGATGATGGAAATCTCACTGCTGACAGATATGGTTCCTTTGTTCTACTTGTTCAAATGAATGGTCTGTTCAAAGAGACAGAAAGATAAAGAGACAGAGAAAGAGGAAGAGCGACTAAGAGACAGAACTGAGGGACAAACACAGAAAGACACAGCGTACCAGTCTCGAAACAGTATCCTCATCCCTTTGATCAATTTAAATGAAAGGATCAGTGGCTAATTGTATCTGTGTGACCTATATAACATTCAGGGCATTTTGGATTACAAGGAATCTCTTTGTTCATTCTCTTGCTTAGATCTACTCCACAACAAAATGTTGCTAACTCATCCACATGTCTTCTTTTACATGTACCATATACACAATATCATAAATGCAAATCTAAGTAAGATGGGACTTCATTCCTCAACAGGTACTTACTTTGCTAGACCTCATTCATTCTCAGAAACTAAAATGTTGGACTCAGGCTTTTCACAGTTTGACTCCATCAAGGAAGGGTGTCACTGGTAGTTATTCATTCTTCAATACATATTACTTTGTGTATCTATCAGGTGAAAACCACTATGCTAGGTACTAAGGAAAAGAACTATAGTTGCCAACAATTCCTGGCAACTAGGAGGCCCCACTGGGGAGGAAGTATCTGTCACTGAGACTGAAAAGGCAAGATCATGGGAGGACTTGGTAAGAATAAGAGCAGCTGCTAGGCTGAATAGTGGGAATTTGAATCATTCCATAACCTGGAATGTTATGACTTCTGCATGAATGAATAGGGGAGATGTGATGGTTTTTTGGGTAGGGAGAGTACTGCCTCCATTTAAGTCTTCCCAGATGACTGAATGATGCTTCAAATTGTTTTCAGAAAAAAAAATTCTTTTTAATATATAATCCAAACCTCAAAGATCATAACATTAAAGAGACAGAGAGAGAGAGAGAGAGAGAGAGAGAGAGAGAGAGCCAAAACCAGATTAGGTACTTTAACTATGGCCAGAGGGTCAATTTTTAAGTACACAAGGATAAAAGGTGGTTACAAAAGATTAAACAAATGACTTTGATCCCATGAAGTGATTATCTCTTGCATGAATGATATTACAGTACTGAAAATAGGATAAGAATGAGAACAGCTGACCTGGAAAACATTTTTATTAAATATCTCTGATAAAGTTCTGATAGTCAAAAGACATAGTCAACAAACATACATATAAAAGACATTTCCCAATAGAGAAATGATTAATAGATATGAACAAAATGTTCTCAAAAAAATATAAGAGTGTAAAGTGTGAACCAGCATGTGAAATAATACTTCAAATAGCAAATAATAAGATAAATGAAAATCAAAATAACTGAGTTTTCACTGCACATCCAGAAAATTGAGCACACTTATGCATTATTGGTGGAGTTATAAATACATGCAACCACTTCATGCAAAAACCATTTGGAATTAGGTGAATAAAAACACCAAAATGTCCATACCCTTTGATGCAGAGATCCCACTGGTAGGAATGGGTACTCAAGATGTAAATGATAAAAAGAAAGACTTCATATACAGCAGCTAGGTATTTATAGGAGAACTTTTTTGTAGCAGCTAGGTGGCATAGTGAATAGAGTGCTACATCTGGAGTCAGGATAACTTATCTTTAGTTCAGTGTGACTTTAGACACTTACTTGCTACCTATGGGAACCTGGGCAAGTCACTTAACCCTGTTTGCCTCAGTTTTCTCATCTGTAAAATGAGCTGGAGCAGGAAATCACAAACTATTCCAGTTTCTCTGCAAAGAAAATCCCAAATGGGGACAAGAACATGACTGAACAACAGCAACTTTAGTAGCAGCAACGAATTAGAAACAACGTAGATAGCCATTGCTTGGGAAATGCTGAAACAAGTTATCTACATGAATGCAGAAGAACATTGCTCTGCCATAAGAAATTATAAATACAAAAATATAAAGAGAAATACAGGAAGATATATGAACTCATGTAACATGGAAGATGAAGAATTAGGAAAATTATATGCAACACTACAAAAATATAAATACAAAGAACAGCAACAAAACAATAGAAACTGAATGCCACAGAAGCATAATGATTAAAATTCATGGGAACATAGGATCATAGATTTAGAACTGGAAGGTACTTTAGAGGCCAATGAGAGAGACCCTTTCATTTTACTGCTGAGGAACCTGTGGTTGAGTGAGATTCAGTGACTTGCCCACCATCACACAGCTAGTAAGTTTCCCAGGTAGGATTTGAACTGTGTAGTCTTCCTGACTCTCAGCTCAGTAGTCTATCCACAAGAGATGAGAAGGCATCTGATGGCTTCTTTGCAGAAGTAGGCAGAGTGATTATGTCAGATTTTTAAAATATGTTGGCTGTTTTTTCCCTTTATTTTTTAAAGGATGTTATAAGGGCTTACCTTCTGGGGAAGGGACACATTGGGAAATTGAGTTGCTAGGAAAAAAAATATGTGAATAAAACTGAATTTAAAAAAGAATCCTTACTATGACATCTGTCCTTCCAGCCTTCATTGGATGACCTCTAGCAAGGGGAAATATACTAGCTCTGAAGGTAGATAATGTAAATAAAGCAGTTTGCAAAACCTAAAGTGCTGGCTCAATGTGAATTATCACTACCACTATCACTGTGATCATAACTAACTGACTAGCTCTCCTTTTTAGTGAGTTTCTCCTTCTATTGATTCTATATTTGCCTTTGACAACTTCCAGCAAATGGTTTCTAGCTTTGCCTTTGGGTCCCAAGTAGAACAGGTATAACCTGTCTTCCATGTGACAAAACTTCAAACACCAGAAGATGAGGAAAAGAAAAGATCAAAGTAAACTATGGTTCTACATTTCATTTTATGGCATTTTTAAAAAATGAAGAATATTAAAGAAGACACACTGGAGTAAAATCTTATATATGTATATGCATATATACATACTTCCACACATACATACATGTAAATGCATATATTTATATTGCATAAATATAGATATATGTATACATACATATATGTCTGTGTATTAACCAAAACAAGTAAAACATTTCCTCTCCTTATAATTCTTCTATATAATGAAAGTGTTGCACTAGATCATATCTAATGTCTTTTCCAGTTCTAATAGCCTATGTTTCTCTTTATTTCTTCAATGTATCCTTTCTTTTGGGAAGGAGAGCAGCATGATCATCTACAGAGTTAGAAATAGGGGCAGGACAGAGGTGGGGCCTTCAATAAACTGTTAGTGAGCCTTCTGCTGCTCATTAACTTGGAATCCTGATACTGGCATAGGATTTGTGTAAGTACTCAACAATTCAGGAGTAGGGAAAGGATTAGCTGAGGACATTTGAGGTTAACTCGAAAGGATATGCATTGAATCAGAGGGAAAAGGAGGGCTCTGGAGATCTAGTGTAGGACTTACTGGTAAATCTAAATATATTTAATACAATAATAAAATACAAATATTGTATATTTGCTTTTACTTCGGCTGTTATTCTGGTAGATTACCTGTCACCATGGCCTAGCCCAATGACTTCTAAGGTCCCTTTCGGCTCAAAACCTGTAACCTTAAATAAATGAAATGCAGTTATGTTTAAGTAATATGCCATCATCTAATCTTTTATAACCTTTGTACTATTCAACTCATGGATTCAGAGCTGGTGGCAACATGGATAGAGAGTTGGGTTTAAAGTTAGGAAGACCTAAGTTCATTCCAGTCTTAGACATTTACTTGCTTTATGACTTGGGCAAGTAACTTAACCCTCATCTGTAAAATGAGGATTATAATAGCACCTACCTCCCAGGGTTATTGTAAGGATCAAATGAGATAATATTTGTAAAGGGCTCAGCACAGTGTTTGACCCGTAGTAGATACAATAAATTCTAGATAGATGATGATGATGATGATGATGATGATGATGATGATGATGATGATCTATGTGGTGGTGACATTATTGGTTATCTAGTCTAATCATCTCATTTCACAGATAAACAAACTAAAAACCAGAGAGTTTGAGTGACTTTCTGGAGGGGATTTGAATTCAGTCATCTGACACAAGAGCCCACATGTGTTCAAGTGTACCATACTGTCAGCTCAGTACAGCTACATAGGACACTGACAAAATCAGGAACAAAATACAATTTATTCTCTCCCCTTTTCATCTCAGCAAGGCATTAGGAGTGCATAGTCTCTGACAGTAGAGTGGAGCAAACTTTTAAACAAGATTTTCTCACATATGATCTTTGGGTTTCTGCTTGGACTAAGAATAATTCCTCCAGCCCTGGCTACATGCAAAGCTGTGGGCAGAGAATATACCATATTATTACCAGTGTTATGGAAGTATACTCCTATCAGGGAGCCAAATAGGGATTAAGTGGAAGCAGGAGAGTTGCTGGAAAATTACAGCTACTGGGGCCACACTCACATACTCACTAAGAATTATACAGGAAGGGAGTATTGGGGCATAATATCCTTCCCCACCTGTGAATGGAAAACTCTCTCTCTCTCTCTCTCTCTCTCTCTCTCTCTCTCTCTCTCTCTCTCTCTCTCTGATAGAGAATAGGAAACAGGACAAGATAGAGAAGAGAAGTTAATCTCATTATCCCTTTTTCATTTTAATCTGTAAGAGTTTCCTGGTCACATATAGTGACTTGAAAGTTTGCGTGAATTTTTTTTCTCTGACTATCCTTCTCCCTTTTCTTTCTCTGCCTCTACCTCTGTCTCTTTCTCTCCCTTGTCTTCTTTGCTCTGTATTTATCTTTAGTTTGAGAAGGTCAGTCTGAGAATAGCCTGCTATTTCAAGGTACTTATTTTTTTTTGGTACACATTTTCCAAAAATTCAGTATTGGCATTATAAAAACATGCTGGTCACAGTATTGGGGTCATCTTCTTTGACATTCCTGAGGAAGGTTCACCCAGAAAATTATATGGTACATATTGGCATTAGTTTTTGTTTTGTTTTGGTGGGTGGGTGGGTGGACACCTCTTTAGGTGGATACTATTTTCAAGAGATTAAGAGCCTATGTGAAACTGAATTTTGTTCTTTATATTATAACCGACTTACATCTGTCTTTTCCTGGATGCAATAACTCTTCAGCTCCACATATAGAGGGCTCATAGCCTTGCCATCTGTTTCCCCATCATAAGAAACCCAACAGCCTACATTCTGCTAGAGAAAGGCCTTATTTTATTTTTGCTACTATTTTGACCAGCTTGATGGTCAAAAATTTCCCAAGGAAATTCCTGCTGAAGAAGGATAGAACTGCTCTACTTCATCTGGGCAATGCCTCAAGGTGTTAGGATTCATGGGATGACAACCCCACCCTTCAAACTAATAATATGACATGGACAGGACAGAAAGATTGTGCTATCTTCCCTGTAGTGATGGGCTCTAAAACTGCCACATACATTTTATTATTTCAGTCTGTCCCTTCATGAAACACTTGAATTTTGGATGATGGAAATCTCATTGTATTGTTTAATTTCTTCTAAATGTGTATACCTATGGGGTATATAGCTGTATGGCAGGAGAGAGAAGAACATAACATACCACCTTCTACCAGCTGTCCTGGAGGAAAACCACTCATTCTCTAAGGAGCAAAGGGAAAATGAGTTTCCAAGTAATAAGGCCAAAGTGGGCTAGGCTAGCCCTGCTCCTCCCCTGGACAGTTTTGGATCTATAGGAAAAGAGGAGATAGAATAACTATAAATTTTTCTTTAGCTCTTTTGAGATATACCTAATAGGAATATTTTGGGGGGAAAGTCAGTTTCATGCAGATGAGGATAAGGAGAATTTTGAAATGCAGGGGGGAAATATGATAAATTCTCCTTCATCCCCTTGAGAATTGGCTGCTTGTGTCTCTCCAGGGTCACAATTACTTAGAACTTTGAAATAAACTCCCACACCCCTCTCCCTCCCTAGCCAGCCTCCTTTCTCCCTCCTTTCCACACAAGAGGGAAACTGTAGAGAAATACTACTTAATTATCACACCACGCAACTAATTAAGAGCTGAATGCCTGTGTGTGGTATGCTAATGAGATATTAGAGATCCAGCAGGCTTTAGTAAAGAGACATGGCTTCTTTTTTTGCCTTTCACCTGGCTGTGGGTTTCTATGTTGACAGTCAATGATGATGAGATGGGAATTTATTATGCTGTGTTTGAGCCAAGAACTTTAAGAAAGGGCAGAAAGGTCAAGCAACTGGATCAGCACTGAGGGAAAAACACCTGAGCAGGGACCAAAAGACAGAGAAATGCAAGTGGATGATTAACAGGAAATAATAGGGAGTAGAGACCATGTGGCTGCTGATGTTCAATAAATGGGACACTTTCATTATTTTTTTTTCATAGGACTACAGGGGGAATATGAGTGTATTGGGAATGAGATATTGATCTACACTTGTGTGTGCTCCATCTGCCCAGCTCTCAGTATGTTAGTATACGTGCCCCCAAAGACAGACTAAGAAGATTGGCATCTCATACAAAGAAAGTGGAAGAGGTCAGGAGGGATTGGGCAGAGAAGAAGAAAGATAGGGAGTAAGGGTAGGGAATCAGGAAATAGCAAATGTGTAATGATTTTAGGATAATTGTAAAAAGCTACATACTGAATGCTCTAAAAATGAAAGAGGAATGGAAAGTACAGCTACAGTGGGAGTAACTTAAACACCAATGTGGGGGTCATGGCAAGAAACCTTCTACCTATTCCTCAAAATCAGTTTTAAGACTTAAGGAAGAATAGTTATTCAGTTCTTATACAATTCCAGTGATATGTCCTGTGGGCATCTTAAACTCAGTCTGTCCAATACACACCTTATTATCTTTCTTCTCAAACATATACCTCTTTCTAATGTCTGTGTTGCAGTTGAGAGTCACCAAATTCCTATTCACTTGCATTTGTACAAGCAGGACCACTCCAGGCATTTTTCTCTCCCTTACCCAAGCGTTTAAGTAGCTGTCTCTTATCTTATTGGTTCTCTCTCACATATGTCCCATTCTCTCCCTTTAAGGAGTGCCACCCTGAACAGAGCCTCGTCTCTTAGCTGAGTTATTACTGTAATATCCAAATTGGGCTCACAGAATTGTCAGTCTGTTCTCCACATAGCTATGAAATTCTTATTCTTAAAACCTAGTTCATAAAGTCAGAGGGGGGGATGGGGGAGGATATAGGAGAGAGGAGATTGGGGGAGGGGGTATATAGTGGGATCGCTGTTTTGGGGTGGTGGGTTGGGGAAAGATGGGGAGAAAATTTGTAACTCAAAACCTTATGGAAATGAATGATGTGGACTAAAAATAAACATGAAATTTAATTT
The DNA here is from genome assembly GCA_011680675.1 of Gymnobelideus leadbeateri. NCBI lineage: Eukaryota > Metazoa > Chordata > Mammalia > Diprotodontia > Petauridae > Gymnobelideus > Gymnobelideus leadbeateri. The sequence goes on from WOXC01002266.1 coordinate 287,697, forward strand.
AAAAAAAAAAAACCTAGTTCATTTATCACTCAACAAGTTCTAGAGGCTCCCAATTGACCCTAGGTTAAAATAGAAACTTCTCTCATTGGTATGTAAACTCTTTCACCTTCTAGCACCAGTCTGTCTTTGTATTATTCTCCTTCATACTCTCTACAATCCCACCAAAATGGCTTACAGCCTATTCCCACTATCTAACATTCTATCTCCTGTCTCCATGACTGCAAAATTGTTCCCTGGGTTCAGAATACCTTATCTTTCATTCACACCATTGAGAATCCTTTGCTTCCTTCCAGGGTCAGCTCAAGTGTTCCCTCCTACAAGAGGCCTCTCCTGAATATTCAAGTCGTTAGGGCCCTTCCCCCTCCCTTTGACTTTGAACATATTTTTTATTTGCTTGTCTATGTTTTAATTTGGTTTTCCTATAGAAGATGCATGATGCTTGAAAGATCATTTTTCCCCCTTAGATCCCAGTATCCAGCACAATCCTTGGCCTACAGTAGGCACTTTATACATGATTAATGAGTCAATGAATGAATGAATAATCTAGTGAAGATGGTGACTGTGTCTTATATTTCCTTTTATGCACAGTATCCTGTACATAGTAGGGTCACAGTACATGTCCTTGGACAAGTCTCTTTTTTTCTCTTCTGTAAAATACAAAGGTTGGACAAGATGGCCTCAGATTTCCCTTCTAACTTTCCATCAGTGATTTAATAACTAGGTTTCAGGGTAGAAGACAGTCTCATTAAGGACCCTGACTTACAACATATGCATTTGGAAAAACAAAGTTCAAATATATCCCTTCCTTTTGGATACTTTGCTATATAATACTTTGGAGGGGTGTGTGTGTGTGTGTGTGTGTGTGTGTGTTGCAGGGGCAGTTAATCTCACACTCTTCTATGAGTTAGATACACTACCCTTAGTTCACAAAGGAGGCTACTTCTGGCAAAGAAAGAAATGACAACAACTCAGAAGAAGGTAATTCTTACTATGGATCCCTGTGCCATATTCATACACACACACACACACATACATAAATGCATATATGTACATATACACAGATTCACATACATGCATGTGTTTGTGTATACATACCATATTTGTGTATATACATGTGTGTACATATGTAGTATATAGTAGTACATGTATGTATAAAATTCCTTTCCCAATCCCTCAAAGCTTTGAAGAATAAGAGTGATGAGAGGATAGGAAGATATATGAATTCTGAAAGAGAGATCAGCATTCTTTGAGATTTGAGCAATATTCATAGTAATATTTGGTATTCATATAATGCTTTCCATATATTATCTTACTGATTCTTCATAGTTACCTGGTAATGTAGGTACTGCCATTATTTTCCCTATTTCACAGATGAGAAAACTGAGACTGAGAGGATGAATGATGTGTCTATATTTAGACAGTTTGTAATCATGAGAATTAGGATTCAAATAGAATTCTCTCATTATAATCTTGCACTTTCCCCACTATAACACACTGCCTGCCAGTAGGGCAATATGGTGTTTATTTGGAAAATATTAAGTATGGTTCTATACCTAGGCAGGGGACAGCTAGGCAGCACTCCAGAGCACTAGGCCTGGAGTCAGGAAGAGCTGAGTTAAAATTCAACCTCAGACACTTGGTAGCTGTGTGACCCTGGGCAAGTCACTCAATCCTGTTTGCCTCAGTTTCCTTATCTGTAAAATGAGTTAGAGAAGGAAATGACAAACCACTCTATTATCTTTACAAAGAAAACCCCAAATAGGGTCACAAAGAGTAGGACACAACTGAAACAACAAAAATAGTTAGGCAATGATCATAACCTTGGACATTTTATGGTTTTAAAGGCTTTTCCCATTCTGGTTGGCCAGGGAACCTGCCCTTGTAAAACATCCTAAATAATCCTAGATGCTCTAGATTATATAATAAACAGGTCTAAGACAGGCAACAGTCACTGCTACGGAATGTTTCCTTTATCTCTCTTCTCCATGCTACCTCTTATGTCAAAAACATATGTAAAACTGCTATGATGTACGCAGCAGCTTTTCTGACCTTCACTGCTTTATTGTTGTTTGTGTTTGCCTTCAATGTTTTATTGATGCCATTTGTTCTTCCATCACAGGAATGTCTGGATATATCCTGCCTCCTACCTCACCCCATCCTTAGCACTGAAGCCTAATTTTAACAGCAGCAGAAGCAACAAAATTAAATGAAAAGAGCAAATCCACTGGCCGTGTCCAACAGGATACACAACATTCTGCTTCAAGAACCCTCTATATATCTAACAGAGAGAAGAGAAACTTGTTTCCTTGTCTGTTTAAGAGAACCCAAATTGTTGATTCTCATGATTAGTTGGGTTTTGAGGATCACAATAGTGTCCACACCAACTACAGTAATGGATAGCTGTTTCAGAGTATCAAGTAAATGCTCATCTCCTGGGTTCATACCTATGTGGATGAGACTGCCTTTCCCTGGTAACATTATCACGTTATTAAGATTACAAGTGAAAGCAGTTCTGGCTGCCCATAGGACTCTCATTTATGGCTACTGATCAATTTGCTTTCTATTTGGTGCCATTAAAGATCTGATGGCACCATTCTGCATCCTGGCCACATTCCATTCTGCATAATATCATTCTGCATAATACCATTCTGGCCCTGCAATTAACATTGGAGTGTTCACTGGCTATAGAAATCATGCAAATGAGCACATTCCCATGGTGGGTAAAGCATTGCACTTGGAGGCAAGAAGACCTGGGTAGAAATCCCATCTTAGACCCTTCTTAACAGTGTGACCCTGAGTAAGTCACCTGACCTCTCTAACTCACACTTTTCTCTATGCAGTGAGGACAATAATAGTGCTTACCTTACAAGGTTTTTATGAGCATCAAATAGGATAATGTATGGAAAGTGCTTGAGAAAAATTGAAATGTTATATAAATATTAGTATTATCTTAACTACTACCATCATCATCATTATCAGGAACTCAAGTTAAAAAAAATATGTGTTACTATTAAGAATGCAACTATTAAGCACTGATATTATGTGGAAAACACATAAGGTCAAGTCCTGGTTCTGCTACTTGTACATTACCTTGGGCAAGTCATTCAATTTTTCTGAGTTCAAGTTCCTCATCTGTACAAAGTTCTTAGGAAGTTTGTGTGATATAATGTGCTTTTCCAATAATACATCTTTTTGTGAAGCTTTCATGTCAATTCTCACATTTATGTCATTGCTGGTAGCTTGCTTTGGTAGCCTGCTTATCCCCATTTATTTTTATTGAATTTTTTTAGTTATTTGTAATTTTAGGTTGGTTAGCTCTTATTTTGCTTCCATCTGCTCCAAGAAGAATAAAAAGCCTGAAAAAGAGGGAACAAAATTGGCTAATAGACTAATAAAATTGACTAATATCGAAGGTAAGTAGGAAAATAGTAACAAAACATGGATTGTATGCCCTAGATGAGTTCACATCCTCTAGCCCAGATGAACTACATCCAAGGATGCAGAAAGAATGAGCAGCTTCATATTCTAAGCCACTTTCTGTGATCTCTGAAAGATCACGGAGAATGGGAGAGATGACATAGCATGGGACAAAAGCAAATGTCCCACTTTTTAGAAAAGGGAAGAGAATAAAGCCTGAAAATTATAGGCTGGTGAGCTTGACTTTAATTCATCAAAAAATTCTAGAAGGTATGATTAAGGAGATGGTTCATGGACATTTTGAAAAAGTAGCAGTGATCACAAAGATACAGTATGGTTCCATGAAGAACAGGTCATGTCAGTCTAGCCTAATTGCCTTTTTTGATGCTGTTACAGATCAGGACAAAAATGTAAATATAGTCTGCATAGATTTTAGCAAAATATTTGACAAATCTCCCAGGCTATTGTTGTGGACAATAACAATCTCTGACAAAGTCTCCCATGTTATTGGTGTAGACAAACTGGACAAATGTGAACCAGATAATGTAAGGTGAATTCAGGTTGAATGGCTGCATGCCAAAACCATTCTTCGTTGTTTAATGTCGGCAGGGAATGAGGCCTTCTGTAGAATGTCCCAGGGACAGACTGTTGTCCCTGTGGAGTTTAGTATTTTGTTTTATCAATAAGGTATTTATAACATACTTATTAATAAGATAGGAGATTTAACTGAGACAAATATTTTAAAAATAGTTTAACAGGCTGGAACATTGGGTTGAATCTAATAAAAGTATATGAATAAATATAAAATTTTACTCGATTTCAAAAAATCAAATTTATCAGTTATAAGATGGGAAAGTTTTGACTAGAGATAGGTATATCTGAAAAAGAAATGAGGGTTCTTAAAGCTTTGGTACAACAGTATCTAGAGTACTATATTTAGTTCTGGGCATCTGATTTTAGGGAAAAAAAAACAGGTAAGCTGGAGAGTATCCACAGGAAGGCCTCCATGATGGTAAATAGTTTCAAGATTGGTTGAAAGAACTGGGGATGGTTAGTCTGGAGAAGATGCCACTTTAGGGGCAGGGAATAGGATGCCTTAGTTGTCTTGAGGAAGTTAACAGTGTGTCACATAAAGTGCTTACATTTATTTTGTTTCTCCCAGAAGGGAGAAATAGGAATTATGGGTAGAAGTTGAACAGAGGTTAACAACCTTAAAGTAAGGATGCTTCTCTTAACCAATAAAACTGTGAAAAACTGATGTGATTGCCTGGGAAAGTGATTTGATCTTTTTAACTTGAGGTCTTAAAGCAAAAACTGAATGAATCCTAGCCTGAAAAAAGGATTTCTGTCCTGACAAGTAGAATTAGACGAACTCTGAGGTCCTTTCTTAATCTGAAATTCTGTAAATCTGTAACTATAAATTAAAATAAATTAAATTAATTAATTAATTAATAAAAATTAATAAATTAAAATAAATTAAAATGCCTTGTACATGCTAAATACTGTAAATAATGTAAAAATGGAATATGGCACACTATTTTTTTTACTTTTTTATAGCTTTTTATGAATTTTTTTATTTTGGGGAAATTAAGTGCATAGCTCAAAGGAAGACAGTAATTCAGTGTCCTCAAAAAAGTGATTGTTCATTTTTCTTTTTCTTTTCTTTCTTTCTTTTTTTTTTTTTTGGAGGGGGGAAGGCAAGGCAGTTCGGATTAAGTGACTTGCCCAAGGTCACACAGCTAGTAAGTGTGTCAAGTGTCTGAGACCAGATTTCTCCATTGCTCTGTTCCCTGCACCACCTAGCTGCCCCAATTGTCCATTTTTTAAAAGTACAGGTGTCCTTTACTTCAACCAATGGATTTGTTCCTGAAAAGTGTTTTTTTAAATCAATTTATTTTAAATTCCAAAACAAGATTATTATATCAACAAATCTTATGTTCGTTTTTTTCTGCAAAATGAAGAATCCTGTTATACTACAAATAATCACCCATTAATTTTCCTGTATAGTCAGTTCAGAGTTTTGTGGAACAGATTTTCTTAAAGCAGGGGTCGCCTTGTGTCTCCAGTCTCTCATCTAAAATTATTTCAATAAGTAGGCCATCACCTGGGGCTCAGACATAAGTTTTCATTGTAATGATAATAGATGTAATGGGATTTAGCCTACATTCTTTTAGTCTAGTGATGGCGGAGAATGATAGGATGGGTAAAAGTAACTGTCAGTGGAATGATTTCTCTCCCTCCCTCTCTCTCTCTCTCTCTCTCTCTCTCTCTCTCTCTCTCTCTCTCTCTCTCTTTCTCATCTTTCTCTATATATTTATTCCATATAGTTAATGATATTTTGAGTTGGCTATGGATAACTATGGGTTATATATCCATAACTATGGATAACTATAACAATTTCTCTAGGCAAGGGAATCTTAACCTTTTTGAAAAACTTGAAAAAATATTTTTGGTAATTTTATTTTAATACAATCGCTTGTCTTTGCAAAATGTATTTTATTTTATTCGTTTAAAATTAATATTCTGAGTCATGGTCCATAATCTTCACTGGATTGCCAAAAGGGGCCCATTATAGACACACACACACACACACACACACACACACACACACACACACACACTTTAAGAACCTTTGCCCTAAAGCAACCTATCTTCAACTACCCTCTGGTTACCATCTTGCTATTCCATGGAAATCCTGGTGAGTTATTGGGATTTTGGGTAGTTGGGGAGAGTGAATGCTTTGAGTGCTACCCAGATCATATTGCCTCCTAGATCAAGTTTAGAGATGAACCCAGCACTTTGGTCTGTCAGAATGACTTCAGTTATACCAGACATGGGCTTCGTGCCACCAGCAGCATCCTTGGCCTTCCAGCACCTGACAAGAACTAATTAGGAAATGAAACATTAGCTAAGTCGCTCTCAATTAGGGCCAGGATAACGTTTTCCTGGCAGCACTGGGGTGCTTTAACTGCTGGCCCCAGGATAACTGTGAGCGAATCAGCCTTGCTGAAGGAGTTTTAATGTTTAACATATGTTGGAAGCTTACAGAAAACCTTTCAGCTGTGACTTTTCTATGTGCTCCCTATGTTTTCCATTCCTAGAAGGAAATAGTGAGTGTCATTGCAGAAAATGCTTAGGGCAAAACTCTTTTCATTCCCATTCACAGACCCATATTTCATTAGATACCAACACCAAACAGCAAATATTCTCTGAGAAGAGCACTGACCTAGCCTCTAGCTCTGTTATTTCCACATAGTGTTTGGGTTGGGGCAAGACCCTTAACTTCTCTGGGTCTCGGTTTCTTAATCTGTAATAAAGGGCTTATAATAAATGATCTCTAGGATCTTTTCCACTTCTAATATTCTGTAAGGATTCCATGGGCAGTAGAGACTGTCAATTTGAGAAATCCAAATTGTCATGGCACTAGACAGGAGAGGAAGTGGTTACAAGATCCAATGATAAGAGCCTATAACCAATAAAAACAAGCAGTATTTGGTCTCTTTGGGAGCCACAGAGGGATGAAAAGTAATTCTAAAAAAAAAACGGATCCCATTTGAATAAAATTTTAAGAAAGTTTATGTTTCTATTGATAAAAATAACCACAGATATTAACTAAATTTTCCAAAGTTCAATATGGATTGTCCATGTCCAATTTGTTTTGCACAGCCCACAAATCTAGAGATATGAATTGTGAAGGGAAGGTATGAGAAAGGCTGGAAAAGCTATCCTCTGAGATCCTGTAAGGAGTAACCCAAGATTGTATGTTGTTTCACAGCAGGGATTCTTAAACATTTTAGTGCCTTGGAACCTTTTATCAGTCTAGTGAAGCCTATGTGGCCCTTTTTAGAATAATGCTTTTAAATGCATGAAAATTAGTGCATAGGATTACAAAGGAAAACAATTCTATTGAAATGTAGTTATCCAGTTTTTATTAAAAAAATAATTCATAGGCCCCAGGTTAAAAGCCCCTGCTGAAGAAATGATAATCACAATTCTTTCCACTTTTACAGGTACTGCATTCTTTGCAAAGAAGTTTCACATACTTCATCCCCTTATAGCCTGATAACACCCATAGCAGGTGCTGATATGGGAAGGGGAGGATTTTCATTCTGACTTTGCAGATGAGGAAACTGAGATTCTGAGAGGTCAAAAGTTACATAGCTGTGAATGGAACCTACATCTCTTTCTTCTAGACCAAGTCTGTTCTACATTTGAAATACTCTCTGGGGAGGACACTGGAGAGGAGGAAAGCTGAATTTTTACTGGGACTAATTGAAAGCCAGATTCCTGGGGGATTTTTCTAAGCAACATTAGGGCTACTAATATGAGCAAGAAGAAGAGGGAAATTGCCCTGGTAATTTTGCTAGTGATAGAAGTAGTTTAGTGAAGGAAGGCTGACTAAGCTGAAGGGAAATAGGAGAAAGTGGTGTGAAGTTAATCACAATGGGAATACAGTATCCTCCAAGTATTCTAATATGAGATTTTAAGTTAACTAGAGGTAACATAGGAGAGTAAGTAAGGGATGTGTGTGAAAATATAAGGTAGCAAGGACCTAAATGAGTCATGGGTAACAATGTAAAAGTGCTTCTTTATCTGTTTTTATTTAAAAAAAAGAATTGCAGGATATGGGAGACAATTGTGGGTCTGAAGTCCTTATGGATTATGAATTGACAGATGGAAGAGACCTTTGAAGCCATTTTACACAGGGGGAAACTAAGACTAAGTGAGTTAAAGTGATTTGCCCAAAGTCACAAAAGTAGTCACAAAGAGGTTTTGAACTGAGGTCTTTGACTTTACATTCAACCCTCATTCTACTGTACAATGCTTCTTCCCTGGAAAGGGAAGGAATAAAGTTGATATACAATATAGAAAATGTTCCAGGAAGTCAAAGAGAGAGAGGAGAGAGAAGTGAAGAGAAGATATCCAAGAAACGATTGGAGGAGAGATGGAAAACCCATTTCTACACCATGGTCCCCCTCTAGTAAATTATTTACTTTTTAGTGAATGCTACTTTAATGCTTTTTTTAAAAAAAAATTCCATGTTCATTGATATGAGGACTCTACCATCAAGGCAGATTGCAATGCCTCTAAAACCTTTAGTAGACAGATGGCCTTCATGAGTTACTGAGGCCAAAACAATTCATTACCTGGTGGGAAACTGTATGATAATGAGGCCCTATGCACTTAAGCCATACTCAGGTTCTCTGTCTCAGGACTATGAATTCAAAATCTTCCTAGCTTATGAGAACCTGAAAGAGATTGAGCGCTAATGGCATCGCCTTTGAGAAACCAGGATGACCTTTATGCCACATTATGATAGGTCTTGGGAGGACACAGTAAATATGAACAGAGCATATAGCAATTACTACTGCAAATAATATTTATTATGATAATGTATAATGTCTTAAGGTTTCCTTTAAGTTTCTTTTATCTAACAAATATCCATAACCCAGTGAGATTACAGAGAAGGAAACTGAGGCTCAGGGAAATTAATTGGCATGCCCAGGGCCAAAGAGGGCTAGAAAATATCTTTCTGACTCCAAATTCAGTGATTTATTCAATATAACACTTGAATCCCCTGATAAACATGCTATTGCAAAGTTGCACAGAAATCATATTTTAGGGTAAGGTAAATTGGATCATATTTCAAATGCATTCCTCCAGGAGATCACTGTGAAAAGAAACCCATAATTGCAAGTCCTTCTTCAAAGTGAAGAATTATTTTGTAAAGTGAATGCTTGCCCCCTGATTGATCTGATTTGTCATTTCTGATGCCTGCCTGTTAGATTTTATCATAGAGAAGCATACTTTTGTTAAGGCAATGAATAGGGGAAAACCAGAATAGGGAATTTGCTAACAGCAATCTTGCATCCTGAAAGAGTTCATTCTGCCTGCAATAGGTGAAATTTATTCTCATGGAAATTTAAGAGATAGATTTGAAGTCAGAAGACGTGGGCTTAAATCCCAGCTCGGTCACTTAGGACTACCTAATGTACTCTCGATCAAGTCACTAGACCTCTCTACTTTCCTTGACTATAAAATAAGGGGGTTGGCTCAGATGACCTGGATAGTTCCCACCACCTCCAAATCTAGAATTTTATGTTTGTATCAGTCAGCATAATGAAAAATAAACTTCACAAGTTTCCTCTAGTTATTTTGTCTTTCAACTTAAGTCACGTGTGGAATCCACATTTATGAATTCTATGCAGTGATGTGTTTGATGATGTCAGGATGTGAGGAATTGGGCAAAGGTTCAAGTAAGAAGTGAAAGAAGAACCTCAAGGAAGGTAGGTGAATGTGACAGAACCTCTTCCTCACCACCAATCAAATAGTGACTCATTACTTTAAAAAACAAACAATACCAAGATTTTGTTGGTGGACATATTCCTTCCAATGACACAGATTGTGATCCTCTACCCTGTGCACCTGAAGGCTCCATCATCAAAGCATAAGTTCTGACAAGTCCTATCAAGCTGGAAAGGCTGAGCAACAGTGGCGAGTAGAGCATTGGAAAGAGAAAAGGATTTAGAGTCAGTGGGCCTGAGTTCAAATCCTAAACCCCTCACGTGTCTTGAGTCTCACCTCTCTCATCTGTAAGATGAGAAGGGGTCGGACTCGGTGACCTCCAATGATGCTTCTAGGGAATACATGATATTATGAAGTTAGAAGTCTTTCACTGAATCATAAACCCTTTAAAATAATATAATTCACAACGGTCAGTTTTTTTTTTCCCATAAGGCAGAGATTGAACTGCATTGGGTTGACCACAGTGCAATACTCAAGTGTGCCTCACTGTTTAAAAGACCACAAATCAAAGATAGGTCCACCAAATCAAATGGCAATTTTTACTCCAAATCTCTTGCATGAACAACAGAAGAAAGCAGTCTGTTAAGTCATTTACTCCCAGAAGGTGTCACCTGATCTTCCTTTGGGTTCCCCTCCATGGATGGGGAAGTGGTAGGGGTGACAAGTATTCCAGGTGTCATGATGGTCTGAGAGTCAGAGCTGGGTTATTTACTTGGCTCTAAAACTAATGAACTGGGTGACCTGGGGAAATTCACTTCACCCTCTGGATCTCAGTTTGCTCATAAATAAAACAAAGGTGTTAGACATGATGGCCTCTGAGGTCCATTACAGATCTATTATTCTCTTCTTTCTACTGAATCAGCTTTAATTTCCCTTGTTTCTGGTTTGTGATATTTGAAACAGACTTAAGAGTTTGAGAATTACATGGTTTGGCTTTGAAGCCAAAGGTCACCTTGAAACTCTATTTGGATTCAGTGGTTTGTTGTTGTTCAGTCGTGTCTGACTCTTCTTGACCCCATTTATGGTTTTATTGGCCAAGATACTAGAGTGGTTTAGCATTTCCTTCTTCCACTCATTTTACAAATAAGGAACTGAGGAAAACAGGGTTGAGTGACTTGCCCAGGGTCACATAGCTATTAAGTGTCTGAGGCCAAAAGTGAACTCACAAAGATGAATCAGCTTGACTCCAGGCCCAGCACTCTAACCTCTGTGTCATAGAAGCCTTGGTTTCAAATTCCATCTCTGTCACTTGTTGCTTGTGTGACTTGGAGTATTATTTAACTTCTGTCAGTATTATTTAATTTCATCTTTTATTTTAAAAAATGGGGAGGTTGGAATAACTATATAACCTGAGGAGTGAGTTTGAATCTTGCCTTTGATATTGCTCATATGGATTTGCTTGACAGTTAAGTGCTTAATAAATATGTGTTGAATCTTATGCTGTGTGCCAAGATAAGGTCAAAATGGGTACACAATTTAGACCTAAAGGGTGAAACTATAAGCAAGTTAGGAGAGCAAGGAATAGTTTACCTGTAAGATCTATGGAGAAGGGAAGAATTTATGACCAAACAAAAGATAGAGAAAATTCTGAAATGCAAAAATGGATAATTTTAATTTCATTACATTTAAAAGTTTCTGCACAAAGTCAGTGCAGTCAAAGTTAGACGGGAAGCAGAAAGCAGGGAAACGATTTTTTTACAGCTACTGTCTCTGATAAAGGTCTCATTTCTAAAATATGTAGAGAACTGAGTCAAATCTATAAGAAGACAATTCATTCCCCAATTGATAAATGGTCATAGGATATGAACAGGCAATTTTCAGAGGAAGAAATTAAAGCTATCTCTAGTCATATGAAAAAATGCTCTAATTTACTACTGATTAGAGAAATGCAAATTTTAACAACTCTGAGGTACCACATCACACCCATTAGATCAGCTAACATGACAAAACAGGAAAATTATAAATGTTGGAGATGTAAGAAAATTGGAGCATGACTGTATTGTTGGTGGAGTTGTGAACTGATTCAACCATTCTGGAGACCAATTTGGAATTATAACCAAAGGGCTATAAAACTATGCATACCTTTTGATCCAATGATACCACTACTAGATATGTATTACAAAGAGATCATAAAAATGGAAAAGGACCCACTTGTGCAAAAATATTTATAGCAACTTTTTTGTGGTGGCAAAGAATTAGAAATTGAGGGGATGCCCATCAATTGGGGAATGACTGAATAAGCTGTGGTATATGAATGTAATTATTGTTCCATAAGAAATGGTGAGCAGGCAGACTTCAGAAAAACCTGGAGAGACTTGAATGAATTGATGCTCAGTGAAGTGGGCAGAACCAGAAAACTATACACAGTAACAGTAACATTAACTTTGTGTGGTATCTAAGACAATTCCAAAAGACTCATGATGGAAAATGCTATCCACATTGGGAGAAAGAACTATTTTCTCTTTCTTTTATCGTTTTTTTATGTTTTCTTTCTCATGGTTTTTCTCTTTTGTTCTGATTTTTCTTTCACAACATGACTAGTGTGGAAATATGTTTAATACAATCATACATGTGTAGCCTATATCAGACCGCATGACATCTTGGAAAGGGGGTGTGTAAGGAGGGTAAAAATATTAGAACTCAAAATCATAAAAGTGAATGTTGAAAACTTAAAACAAATAAAATTTTTTACAACAAATGAATGAATACATGTTGACTTGACTTCACTTAATCTCTCTGGAACCAGTTTCCCTCATCTGTAAAATGAAGGGACTGACTTTTGAAGTCTCTCTGAGTACTACATCACTGATCCTTTGACCCTTCCAGTCATTAGTCTAAGGTCATAAGCCAATACATTCTGTAGCCCCTCCGTGGAACAAAATATACACTTTGAAAACATTTTCCCCTATGGACTGAGGATATAATTATAATGATGCAATCATGTCTAAGTCATCTTCTAGATAATACCATGAATCTGCAAGGAAAAGTTCAATAATCGGAAAACAATTGCTGAGAAAAAGGTTTCATTCCAAATTTCTCAGGAGTTATTTCTTTTCTCCCTCCCGGATTTTCTCTTCTTTAATAGAAGCAATACTTGGCCATAAATAGGTTCTTAGAACCAGACCAAAATGTAAATGACTTGCTGAGGCTTCATGATATGTTAATCAGTTCCCTTGGCTTCTGAGTCCTCCTGGTTTTGCTAAGTGCTTCTGCACCTTGTTTGCTCACAACTTAGAATAGCTCACTGTTTCCCTAAAGGTCAGCAAAGCACTTAATAATTTCAGAAAGAGACAAATTGGACAGGAAAGCTTATCAGTATATCAGGTATGATCTCATACGTGCCATGTAACAGGAGCAAAATGCTGGCCTTATCAATCATGCCTCCTGTCCACACCTTCCTTGTCTAACAGAAATTGGGCCAGAGTAGAGTTTCTTTCTCTTACTTGATATGGTAGTAATTTTACTGACACACCTTCTGACTCTGTTTCTTCATCAGCAAAATGGGGATAACCTACCCTTTTCTTAACTTATGAGGTCTATAAGGGAACAAAAAAAAGTTATATGAAGAATATTTTAAGCTCCATGGAAGAGAGGTTCAATTATAGAGATTTATTTTCCTTTCTTTAATGCTTGTAGTAGCAACTATTTATAGGTCCTCGCTTTCAGCTTGAGAATGAAGGTACTGTCTTTTGGTAGAAAGCCTCTTTAGGAATGTAAATTAGTGTAACAGCAATATAAAATACACAGCCACCCTCATTTTAAAAAATGCCCTTATCTCATTGTGGTTTCTGGGCCTATGCATTAAGACCTATGTCATCTTTCTTTTTCTGTTTCATTTTCCAGAGATCTGGACCAAGGCTTAATAATCATTTTCATTATGCTTTTTTCATTACCCATTATTATTTTCTAATCCTTTACCTTCCTATGTCTTTTATCACAGATGCACACTAAAGATTGATTAAATGCACTTTGGAGGACTTGACTGGAAATCCAGCTACTATGCATAACATTGTTTCTATGGGAAATGTGGCCTAAGTCTCAAAAAATTGATCCTAGATTCGATATTCATTACAGTGTGACCTTGGACTTCCCATGTAACCCAGTGACACCGGTTTCCTTACTATTCCTCACATAAGACACTCCATCTCTCACCTCCACTTATTTCCATTGGCTGTCCTACTAAAGCCTGGAAGTCTCTCCCTCTCCATTTCTACTTCCAGGCTTCCTTCAAGATCCGGCTAAAATCCCAACTTCTCTCTCTCTCTTCTTTTAAAGAGTTAGTATTTATTTATTTATTTATTTATTTATTGGTTTTTGGAGGTCAACTGGGGTTAAGTAACTTGCCCAAGGCCACATGGCTAGGTTTTTATTTGTGTGTACGTTAAGTGTCTGAGGCGGTATCTGAACTCAGGTCCTTCTGACTCCAGGGCTGACGCTCTACTCACTGTGCCACCTAGCCACCCCCCAACTTCTCTTAATGCTAATATCTTCCCTCTATTGATTATGTCCAATTTATCCTGTAATATCTTGTTTGTAATTAGTTGTTTGTGTGATGTTCCTTTGTTAGACTGTAAATTCCTTAAAATTGAGTACTTGCTTTAAGCCATCCTCTGTACCCCAAGCACCATGTCTGAAGACATAATAGGCAATAAATGTTCACTGAATAACTTAACCTCTTTAGTCCCCAGTTTCTTCATATATGATGAGGGGGTTTGGACTGAGTGATCACAAGGTGGTTTAGTATATGATAGAGTACTGGGCCTGAAGTCAAGAAGACTCCTCTTCCTGATTTCAAATCTAGCCTCAGACACTTACTATCTGCATGACCCTGGACAAGTCACTTAAATAGGGTCATGAAGAGTTGGACATGACTGAAAAATGACTATGACTAAAAATGACTAAACCACAAACTCTTTTCAGACTCTAAAATCCCATCTGCTATGGCCAGATGACCTTGAAGCCCCCTTCCAACTCTACATCATGGGATGTAGCACTTACAAATGAATACTTGTAAAACAACCGTTTTATATGCTATGGACTTTTTATATGTATAGCTTATGCTGATTGTACCATACATCCACCAAAGAAGTAGTAAAATGCAGGCATCAGGGAATCCAAAAACCCAAACTTTCGGTGCCTTAATTTATTGATTATATTGATAAAGACAAACAACTATGGTTTTTAAGTGAAATATGTGTATGCATAGTAATGCTTGAATATAAATTAAGATTATTTTGTTATTTGTTTTAAATAATATTTCAACATATATTTTTAAGATCATTAGAAAGATGCTTTGGGAGATAAGTTAATTGGTTATTTCTTTCTATGCTTCTCTGACATTTTCCTCCAATTCTTAAAGGTTCTTGGGAGTGTTATGGGAGGGGTCCTTTTTATTCTTAGCCCAGAGATTTCCAGTAGATCATTTCTCCAACAGAGTCAGAATGATATAGTGGAGAGGGCACTGAATTTGGAGTCAGGCAGGTCTAGGTTCAGATACTTTTCAGATACTTACTAGCTATGAGACTAGTTAAGTGACTAGGTAGTCACTAGTCACTTAGTCTATTTGCCTCAGTATCCTCATCTATAATATGACAGGGTTTGGAATCAATAGCCTCAACGATCCCTTTTACCTCCAAATATAAGATCCCATTACCCAAACCCATGGGGAATGGGGCCAAGATTGGGAATACAGGTAAAGGCAGAAAATGCTAGTTCTGGTTCCAGGGTTCTATCTCAGAAACTCCTAAGATACAAAAAAGGAAATGTCTTCAGTTTAGTCAAGAAGGAAGCGACATAACTTGATTGCCTCCATTGACCTTGGTTTTCCCAAAGCCCATGTCTGCTGTGCCTTTTGCACAATTCAGCACTAACTCATTCTTCCTTCTTCCTTTATTCCCTTAATTTACCACTATCCTTTGCTCTGGCTTACCACTAAGTTTTCCTCCCTAAGCATTCAACAGTCCAGATGAGCTTTCCTGTCCCTAATTCATTCACACTAAAAATCTTCTCAAAAATTACTTTTTCTCTCTTCCTTCTGTTTTTTGAACTTCTTTCTCAGGCTTCATATATAGCTCATCTGGTATTGTTCAGAGGAGATGTAGTTCATAATGAAATATGACTTAAAATATAAAGTATTATTGAAATTTGTTGTTTATGCTTTCAGCTTTTGTATCTTGCTGTTCCTATTACTGAGACTTAGGCAACAAAGCCCAATATAAATATATTTTAGAATAAAAAGATGACAAAGGCTGTCGAGCCCAATAAAAATAAAAGTTATATTGTATTTATCAAGATAGTGTTTTGTCATCTATTAACCACTATCTGACTGAAACATGATGTCATTGTATTACTCCTTTTACCTTTCACTTCAACTTTCTATGATTAAAAACATGATACAAAGCTTTAGCCCTCCCAAGAAAAATATTCCTAAAGTATAATACATTATTGGCTGTGAGATGCTTTCCCCTGATGAGGACTGTTGATCTTCAGTTTTCTAGAAATGATGTTCAAGAAAAGGCATGAATAGAAATGATCCAGACAAGTAGCAGGCTTTTGTCTGAAACTAGAAAAAACAGAAGTTAAGAAAGAAAGTGTTGAATTGGTTCCCATATTAATGTGTCTACACCAACACTAAAAGGACTAGTTAAAAAGTGAAATTATGTTAGTGCATACAAATAAACATACATTTCAATGTTTCAGGAGTTTGGGGCATTCTCAAAGTGCTGAAAATCAATGCTGTTTTCTATTATTCCTTCCTGTATCTACCTAGTTGTTCACACCTTTGTCCAGACTGTGTGTTAATAAGCATTTATTATGTGTCTGCTACAATCCAGGCAATGTGTTAAGTGCTGGGGATACAAAAAAGAGAAAAAAGACTGTCCCTGCCCTCAAAGAGCTTTCACTCTAATGCAAAAGACATGTAAACATATGTAAAAATAAGCACTCTCTCTTTATATATATATATACACACACACACATACACACATATGTATGTATGTATAGTGTGTATATGTATGTATATATGTGTGTATACACACACACATATATATGTGTGTATACACACACACACACATATATATACACACATATCCATTAGAATCAATAAAGGATAGGAAAGACTTCCTATAGAAGATGAGATTTTGGGGCGGCTAGGTGGCGCAGTGAGTAGAGCACCGGCCCTGGAGTCAGAAGGACCTGAGTTCAGATCTGGCCTCAGACACTTAACCCACACAAACAAAAACCTAGCCATGTGACCTTGGGCAAGTTACTTAACCCCAATTGCCCTAAAAAGGGGCGGCTAGGTGGCGCAGTGAGTAAGAGCGCCGGCCTCGGAGTTGGGATGACCCGAGATCAAATCCGGCCTCAGAAAATGAGCACCCACACATAAATAATGACTAGCCGTGTAACCTTGAGCAAGTTACTTAACCCCAATTGCTTAAAAAAAAATGCAGTAAAGGTGAAGTCAACAGGTCTTGGCAACAGATTGGATATTGGGAATGAGAGATAAGGAGGAATTTAGGATACCATCTAGGTTGTGAGATTGCCTCCTATAAAAAATGGAAGTTTAGGAAAGAGGGGAGGGTTTGGGGAAAAGATGAGATATGTTTTGAATGTGTTGAGTTTAAATATGTATGGGAAATACAATTGAAGATCTGTATTCAAAATCCATCTGAAAGGCATTTGGAAATGTGAGACTAGAAGTCAGCAGAGAGATGAGGGCAGGATAAATTAAAGAATTATCAGCACAGTGATGAAAATTAAGTAGTTGGGAGCTCCTGGAATCACCAAGTTAAATATAGAGGGAGAGAAGAAGCAGGCCTAGGAGACACATACACACATACACACATCATGCATGCATGCCCAGTAACATGGTCAGACAATGTCAAAAACAGACTGAAAAATTCAAAATTTGTCTAAACAACATTTGATTAAAGAGAATAGATATTTAAAATAAATACCCGAAGCACCTATGGTTAGGTTTATTTTCTTTTAAACAGTTTATCATGTAAATATCACTACAGAAGGATTTTAGTTTCCTTTATCACTAAGTGATGTCACAAAAATGTACATGAAACATGTCTATGTATTACAGTAATTTTCATTCAAAAGTCAAATTTGTGCTGGCCCTGCAAAACAAAATAAAACAAAAACAAACAAACAACAAACAAACACAACCAGGGCAGCAAGGTGGCGCTGTGAATAGAGCATCTGGCCTGAAGTCAGGAGAACCTGAGTTCAAATTTGACCTCAGACACTTAACACTTACTAGACCTTGGGCAAGTCACTTAAGCCCAATTGTCCTGCCTTCCCCCTCCAAAAATGCAAAAACAACAACAAAAAACTATACAAAAAAATACAACCTCCATCATCAAGGTTACTGGTATTCTGAAAAGAGAACTGAGTTTGCAGAACATGGAAGACCCTGATTTGAAACCTTGTTTGTTTGCCCTGACATATCACAACCTCTCTGACTTCATTTACGTCATCTACAAAATTAGGTGGGTGTTCTGGACCATAACAAAAATCCAATTCAGATCCAAATCTGATATTCTGTATTTCTGCAAGTCAGTAAACCTCGATGGGCCTCAGTTTCTACATCTGTAAGACTAAAAGCTTAGGGCAGGTGACCTATAACGTCCCTTCCAGTTCTACTAATGTACTATTGGTCCATAATTTAATAATTATCAAATATACTAAAAACAACAAGCCAATTCAAATGGCTATATATTTTTAGTTCTGACATTGAATGACCTACCATAGGCCTGATATGGAATACTGATAAATCACCAGGATCTAAGGTTTTTGAAATCTCTCAAGGGTCCTAAAGTGCAACTGTTTACAAAAACATATCATGCAACATGGAGAGATGCTCTTTTGCAGAATGAGCATCAAGAAGGATACCAGTGGGACCTATGAGAACTATGGGTCAGTAAGTTATCTTTCCATAAATGACAAAGTGGTGGAATCACTAAACAATTAAGCAAAGTTTATTGAAAGAAGGAAATACTGTGCCTGATCAATACACAAGATTTCAAAGGATTACAAGACTTGAAGCTGGAAGCAGCCTTTGAGGTTGCCTGGTACAATTTCTAGATTTTATAAGTAGGTATGTCTACTTGTATATATACAAATACATATATATGTATGTATATATATAGCCACTATATGAATTTATATCTTGAGAAACAGGTTATAAAAATATGTGTATGAGAGGATAAACATATGATCTAAATAGGTATCCTAAAAAATAGAATCTTCAGGAAGAGAAAGCACTTTACTAGACTGGGGGAAGGACTGAGAATGATTGGCTTAAAATATTAGATACCAAAGGAATACTTCTTTGTATAAAAGTGTAAATAATATGTTTCTCCAGCAAAGTGACCTTTTTCCATACACTTTGATAGTATCTATAAAATCATGGAAAAATATTAATAAGATAGGATTGTAGACTAGCTAGTACTGATTAGCAGTATAACTAGGAATCAGCCCTTTAGCTTGAAAGAAGTACAATTGAGGTAAACAGAAGAGTAACTTCTTGGCTTGGGTGTTAACCATATGAAACTCATGATCCTAAATAAAAGTGCTGGGAATACAAATAGCTTCAAGAAAGTTGTGGGGGGGAGGTGTATCTTTTTTATTTGAGTGAAATAAAAACTCTAGTATAAGGATTACCTTGGGGTCCATGGAATTTTTAAAAAATATATATTTAGATAAATATATTTCAGCATTATTGGTTTCCTTTGCAATACTAAGGTAGATAGATGTATGTAGATACATAAATACACAGAGATGTGTGCATATTTTAATGCATTTAAAGCTTTATTCTAATAAGGAGTCTACAGACTTCACCATGACCCAAAAAAGGTTAAGAACTAAAAGAATTTAACACTGGAAGTCAAAATAATTAGGTGTCATGTAATAGGAGCAACAAACCTGGCCATATCAGCTTATCTCTAAGCCACTCCTTCTCTAACAAAAAGGAAACTATTTACCTTGGGGCAAATGGTCACATTCAAGCTAGGTGACACTGGTCAAGTGAATCTCAGTTTTCCCATGTGGGGTTTGTACTGTATCCATCATCTGTGAACTTCCTTCATAGTTTGGCATTCTAGGATGCAGTGTTCTTGAAAAAAAATGACTATAGGAAACTCAGATTGTTCTCTAAACTTTGAGATTAAAGACTGAGAATTCATCACGTGCCAACTATGTGGCAGGGGCTATGCTCAGTGTAGGGGATAAAAAAAAAAGGCAAAAGACAGTCCCTGCCCTCGAAGATTTTACAGCTGCTTAGACAACCATGTCCTCAGTATCTGAACATCGGGATGTAACAACCAAAGATAAGGTCAACTATAGAGAGGCATATACATAGAACAATAACTAGGACTTAATTCTGGCACTATGGGCAATATACACACACACCAAAGGTGCTATCAAATTGTATTTTAAGAAAAATGTAACAATAAATTTGATGGGAGAACTTAGGGAGAGATTGTGAATATTGTGGATGCTTGATACCTAGGTGACCCTGGAGAGGTCATTAAAGCTCTCTAAACTTCAGTTTCCTTCTATGGAAATATAATTTTGTAGAAGATAAATGAGGGATTGAAATATTAATGATTTACCAACAGCCCATAATAACAATCAGTATTTCTGAGTGGAAGGACATTGAAATAGCACATAGCAATAATACAAGCATAAGAGCTCAAAAGCCGTTTTCACTTTATGCTAGTTCAACCTGATTTTTTTAATATCTCCTTGTCTTCTCTAGCAGATTGCATCCTCAATCATTCTTCTTTTCTTTCAAATCTTCAACCTCTTCCTATCAACTGGTTTCTTCTCTGCTTACTTCAAATATGCCCAAATTTCCCCATCATCAAAACAAAAACAATATCAACAAAAATCCTGACCACCAACCTTCTCAAGTTATCATCCTATATTTATCCCTTTCTCCGTAAACCTTTTAGGTGTCTATATTAATTTCCTTTGATGTTCCCACTGCATAATTCCCCAGTTTCTGAACTCATCACTCAGTTGAAATTGTTCTCTCCACAATTACTGATGATCTTTTTTTTTTTTTTTTTTGCTTTTTGGTGGACAATTGGGGTTAAGTGACTTGCTGTAATGGAAATGCAGATTTAAAGATCTTCCCTGCCCCTAGCTTAAGTGCACCTGGAGCTTGTGGTGGGAGGCTTGTTTTTCAGGAAAGCCCACACCTTGATACTTTGTGTTTGGGCAGTGGGTCAAGGAGGTTGTTACATTCTCTGAGCCCAGAGAAGGCTATATAAGCCCTGAGGAGAGGCTTTGCTTTGGGGCTCGCTTTGAGAAGTGTTGTGTGATTTGCTCAGATGAGACTCTGGGAAGCCGTTGTTGAGAGCCCCCCCGGCTTTGAAAACCCAGATGTTGATGCTTCCCTCTCTGGTAACTGTGATTTGGTATTGATGTATGTAATGTTGGGACAGTTTGGAAGCCTGTCTGTAACTCTGAAGTTCTGTAACTCTGAAGTTTGGGGTGCTGACCTTTTTCCCCTGAACTAGGTAATGTGTGTTTGTTTGATTAAAGTAAACTTGTTAACTGATTTTGAGTTGCTTTCCTTTTGAAAAGCAGATCTAAGAACCTGTGTTGGCAGCTACCCTGGGGATATTGGGGTGCTTGCTGCTAGCCCAAGGTCACATGGCTAGTTTTTTTGTGTTAAGTGTCTGAGGCTGGATCTGAACTCAGGTCCTCCTTACTTCAGGGCTGGTGCTCTCTTAATTGCTAAATCTGGTGGTCTTTTTCTCAGTCATAATCATCCTTTGTTGGGGAAATCATTGCTTCTCTGGGCCTCATATATAAAATGAAGCATTTTGGACTGGATTATCTTTAAGGTCCATCCGTCCCAGCTCTAAACCTATGGTCTCTTTGTGGCAGAACCTACATATCTGAAATTAATGTACTGAGTGCCAAGGCAAATCAGTCAATACTTATCATCATAGCTAGTCCTCTCACCATAGCAGAAAGATCTAAATCATAATTCTCAGCCAATAGCTGAATTTCTTTCATCCCCTCAGTCAAGTTTCTCAACTAATAACTAAGAACTTTTATTTTTTTCCAATCTATTAAGGAAAGCTTCCTAGCTGATAGTTATTAAGCTCCCTTTCAAGCCAGGCTACCCCAGAAGTACAAATGCTTAGAGGTCAAATGTGCCTTTTGAATTCTTCTTTAAATGTTTATATTATCTCCACATTGGAAGGGACATGATAGAGTATTAAGATTCCCCATGAATCAATCTGCTCTACAGCATTCACAGGAAATGATCTCTTATCTTCTGTTTGGATACTTCCAAAGATAAGAGACTTGCTATCTTTTCCATTTTCTAGCAGTTCTAATATTTAAGAAAGTTTGTTTTTCCAAAATTGAACCGCAATCTACTTCTTTATAATATCTACCCCTTTCTTCTATTTTAGCCTTCTGGAGTTATTGAGAAGATCCTTACTTTCTTTTTTTTTTTAAAGCAATTGGGGTTAAGTAACTTGCTCAAGGTTACACGGCTAGTCATTATTTATGTGTGGGTGCTCATTTTCTGAGGCCGGTTTCGATTCCAGGTCATCCCAACTCTGAGGCTGGCACTTTTACTCACTGCGCCACCTCGGAGCCCCCAAAGATCCTTACTTTCTGACTACATCTTTGTTGTAACAAAGATATGGCAGCTGTCTGGTTCAACTGTTAAATAAGGCAATGGAAACCATAATACTTCATTTTGAAGTCCATTGGGTACACATGAACTAAATTCAAGTTTTTGTCCTATATAAATTTGTAAAGATTTCACTAGGTTTAGGAGGAAACTTTGGAGTCACCTAGTACAACCACCTCATTTTATAGAAAGATAAATGAAACACAGATAAGGGAAGTCACTTAGCCAAAGTCAAAAACACTGTAAGACTTTTCATTCAGTTTCTTCCATTGCAAATCTTTTAGACTACCTGAAAAGTAGCTGAAGTTCAGATATGGGGAATCTTAATACTCTGTAATAATTGTTGCTATTATTTCACAAATAATAATATTTAATCAATTTGGGCTATCATGCTGGTGATATTTCCCATTTGGCAGACTTACAGAGAGAAATAATCCTTGAATAAAAGTGAAGTGTATTCAAGAAAGAAAGCACTATCATCAAAGGTAAAGTCCTTTGAGGGAGGTGAACATTTCCCTTATTTGCAATTTAGGCCCAGCAGGACAAGCCCTCTATGTGCATATTATCAGAACAATCCCAGCTCTGGGGAGCAGAGGAGTCAAACATAGCAGAATCCTAAATAAGCTCCCCCTCCTCTTTTCATGTGATTTAAGAGCTATTGTCACCATGTGGAACTCTGAGAATTATTCCATTTGAAAATAATTCTGTTTCTGGATTGTATATTGTCTAGGTTTCCTCTTCCTGCTCTTTATTTGAAGGCCATTTAAATGAAGCTATTAGCTGGTTCCGACTGCTTATTCTCCACCTGAAGTTATTATCCCCAGTTGGTGACATCACACTTATCTGCAAAGCAACCAAACAGATTTGAGTTCAATTGGGGAAAATGAGCAAGAGCACCCCATAAAAGAGCAAGAGAAGAAACAGCAGAAGCCTCTGGAAATTAGTAGGTCACTTTATGGCTTTTTTTCTCCTCTAGGTTGCTGATTTAAACTTATGTAAGTTAGTAGGGACTGAAAATCATTACTGCAGGGTGGCACAATGGATGGAATCCTGGGCCTGGAGACAGGAAAACTCATCTCCCTGAGTTCAAATCTGGCCTCTAACACTTAGTAGCTGAGTGACCCTGGGCAAGTCACTTAACCCTATTTGCCTCAGTTTCCTTATCTGTAAAATGAGCTGGAGAAGGAAATAGTAAACCACTCCAGTATCTCTGCCAAGAAAATCCCAAATGGGGTCATGGAGAGCTGTACATGACTGAAATGGCACAACAACAAAAAAAGGAGCAAAGGGTACCCCTAGACAAAGGAAGGAGACTTTGCTGCCAAACAAATATCTAACTCATCCAAACAAAACAAAAATAAACAACAGCACCCCAGTGCTGATTAAAACAATGGATTTAGAGCCTGGGAAAGATGCTTAAGGTCACCTAGTATAACCCCTCATTTAATACTTGAGTAAACTTGAGACCTTATGTGACTTGTCAAAAGTCATAGAGGCAATAAGTAGGATTTGAATTTAAATCCTCTAGCTGTACATCTAGTCCTCTTTTCACTATGCTATGGGATCCCCTTCTGTGAGATGGCTATTTGGTTGCTTAGCTTTTAGGTTTATGGCATAACAAAATAAAAGCCCCAAATTATGATGGAAACTAGAAGGCCTTGGGTCCTTACAGATGGCGGTTGAAGTATGGCCAGAGATCCTCCTTCTCCAGCCTTTGGTGCCATGGGATGCTAAATGGAAGACTTTAATCTCCAGGACTGTCAGGCAGTCTACTTCCCTTTTGTGACAGGAGAGTTTTAACTAAGATTCCGTTTTGTTCTGGGTGACACTAAAACAAACCCTTGGACAGGAGTCACAGGAATGATTGCTTCCACTACTTTCTGGGGCTTTGAAAATACATTAAATCATGTATTGTAGGGAACATGGGAGTGAATGTCCAGTGCAAAGGGCCAAATAATAAGAGTGGGAATGAGAGTCTCTCTCTCTTCCCCAACCACCGTAGACATCTCTAACATCCTTCAATGAACTGACAGGCCATATGCAGTTCTGCTCCCAGCAAACATGATTTGCCTACCAGAATAGTGGAGGCTGGGAGCTCAGACCAGCACTACTGGAAGGAGCATGAACTTCTCTGAGCAAAAGGTTTCAGTCCCATCTGGATGTTTGAGAAACAGTGTATTGAGCTCATGAACGACAGAACCATGCCTAGGATAGAGCATATGGAGTGTTGTCCCAAGGTGCTAAAACCTGCCGGGTGCTGACAATACTTAGATTCCTTCAGCTGGTGTAAACAACTGAGCTGAGCACCTAGTTAGCTTCAATTATTAGTTAAACTAGGAAACTACCAGATGGTTCACTTTTTTTTCCCCTAGGCAGCCAAGCCCCAGGTGAGTTCCACTCAGCTTTGGCCTCACTTTGCTCTCTACCCCAGCAGTAACCTCAAGGCATCCCTAAAGTGCCTAGACTTTATACTACAGGAAAAAGTACTCAGATTTCTCAACCTGTAGGGTAACATCCTGATACACAAAGGCCATCTCCCCACCCCCACCTCTCCAACATTTAAATTATATGGTTTATTTGAGGGTTAGTTTTATAATATCTGCCAGTGGCACCCGAATTGCTAACTATGCCTCTAAGGAGAATCCATACTTGGCCAGTCCCATGCTTATCACATCCTGATATTTAGATGTGACAGTTACATTTCACAAAATAATCTCTTCTTTATTATTGCTTCCTCTTACTGGAAACAAAGGACATCGAGTGTTTTAACTTATAACAAGCCCAAGAGTAATTTAACCTATTTCTATGAGGAGAATACACTATACAAATTTTGCTTGTACTTGTCTCAAATCTCTTGGCAGGTGGTGTAAATTTTTCACACTTTTTTTTTAATTTTAAGAATTGAGTTTCTGCCTAAAGGGAAAAATGCTTTGTTATTTTGTTTTACTGCTTGTAATTATTGGAGAAATACAATTGTTTTCAATAACATAGTTACAAATATACTGCTGACTACTGAATATATATTATCAGTATTGAATTTTGGAAATCTGCTACATAATACAAAAAAAAAATCATCTAAAATGAAAGAGACTTCTAGAGACTTGTTTCCCCAGAGTTCCCTCAGCTAATGATCTTTGAATTCTACTCTGAATGCCTCTTGAATATACCATGACATATTAACTTCACTGACCCACTTCCTAGTGCCCTCTGTTCTCATAGCACCCAGGATTAATTCTACCCATTTTCCATAATTTACAGCCAGTTCTGCACTGGTTAGTTAATGCTGTTAGTCATTAATTGGACATTCTATCAAATGGGCTCCCCACAGCCCAGAAACTCAAACTCAAAAATGATCCACTGCATCTTTCAAACATAATCAAGCCTGACTCTCATCTAGCCATTGTTTTATTGTCAAAATAGAATTTTAGTTAAAGTTCTACTTAGAAAGCTAAAGCCAAATGAGCGAATCTGGCTGATGGTCCTGGAAATGGAAATCCTCCATTTAATATTCTGAACATCTGAAACTTTCAAACTATCATGGCCAGAGACACCAATGCTTATCATAGTATTCCCTTAGTAGTTTCTCATAGAAATGTCATAGTGAAAATGGCTCCCACTGCTTATAAGCACCTACTTCTGATTCACTAACTGGGGAGATAAAGCGCCCTCTTTCAGAGGTGCTGGATAAGATTTCATAGTTGGGTGATGTAGGAGAATGGGAAAAAGATAAATTTCCTCATGAGAGAAGAATAAATAGCTAGTGGATTCAAAGTCAGAATAGATTGACAAGAAAAGAATTTGTTTACTGCTCTATTGAGAGCAGGAGTAGATTTTTGAAGAATAGATGGTATTCCAACTAATGAACTAAATAAAATATACTGAGAAAAGAGGCTTAATATTAGATGGAACAGGGAAGTAAGAACTGCCACTACAGATCCTCCTGAAACATTGTTTTCAAGTTTGTCACACCTACAGGGAGAATAGGAAATTGGCCAGGCCCCAGCTCAGATCAAAGAAGGTGTACCTCTGGCCAGAATGATGACCCCCAAACTGCAAATCAGAAAATAATAAACAACAATGAATAAAGCTATGACAGTGAGTTCAAAAACTCCAGAAGCATGGCTGACCTTATCTCTACCCTGCTTCTGTTTATTGTCTCCTTGTTTCTTTTTCGCTTTTTGTCTCTTAAACTTGTTTGGTAGATTTGTTTCCTGCAGGTTTAGTACGTTCCACCTACAGATGCCTAATGGCTTAAGAAAGATGTCACCCCTTGACCTGGTGTCGACCAAGTTTCAAATGTCAGCTAAAGAACTGACCTCGCAAATGGGACCTCTTGGGGCATGGATAGCTGTAAATCTAATTTCAGCAGGAAGTAGCTATGGAGGAAGAGACCACCATCCATACCCCAAGATTCTAGATCCCATTTGTTTGAGGGGGGAATGATGGGGTGCTTGTGCTCAAGTCCCACCCTAAGATATTGTTTTATGTGCTTATTTTCTGTTATCCCTGTTATATTGTTGTAAAGTTCTATTGAAACCAGTTACCCCTAAAGTCCCATTGACCTATGTAAGGGACATGAAAGATCTTGGGGCCAAATGTAATGGTAATAGGAATTTGAGGATCTTTCCTGCCTCTTAATAGGCTGAATGTAATCACATGGAACCTGTGGGAGGAGTTTGCTTAATGGGTAGAGCAGAAAGGGTGGAGCACAGCTGAGAGGAAGCTGGGAATCTGAGCACTTAGTATACGGGGATAGAGAGGACACAGGCAAGGAGACAGTTTGGGTTGTGAGTGTTTGTGGGAAGGCTTTGGGATAGTGTGGTTCTCTACAACATTATTGTATATAGATTTCTTTGTTGCTATGATGAATTCAGTTTTCTTGTGTCAGGATTTGGCTTTCTGGTGTCTGAATAAATGTTTTGCTTCTGTCTTATATATGGAGAGTCTGTTATATTTTGTGATTCTAAACAATGCCAGTATATGCATAGTCACTGTAGGTTCTATGAATATAGCCTTGGCTATACAGTTGTGCAGGTCTGGACTAGACTGATAGATAACTAATAGGTGACGGAATGTTTTCTATCAGAATAAGTCTATACCTTCCCTATGGTGTGTATATGTAATCTTCAAAAATTGCCTAGAAAACTGAGAGTTTAAGTAATGAACTCAGGGTCATATAGCCAGTACATGTCAGGGACACAACTTCTTCCTGACTGAGACCAGCACTTTTCTATCCACCATACCAGAATTCCTGTCCTTTCTTTTTTTCTTTCTAATTTAATAACATAATGTTATACATAGGCAATATGTTATTATGACTACATATATGAATTAAATCATAATGTGATAGAGAGGAAGGAAAGAAGGAAAAGGTTAAGGAAATGAGGGAGAGAGAGAAGAAAAGAGAGAGGGAGGGAAGGAGGGAGGGATGAAAAGAAAGAAAGGAAGGAAGGAAGGAAGGAAGGAAGGAAGGAAGGAAGGAAGGAAGGAAGGATGCTAGAATTACAGGATGCCCACAATTAGGTAAATTGGTGGAGATTTGTTAACAATTTTGAAGAAGGAAAGACAGATGGGAGCATGCAAGACATTACTGTACACAGTTATCCAAAAGGAGGAATAAGGTTGACATGTTCAAGGGCTAGGGAGCAAGAAGGAAAAATTGTATTCTTTCTGAAACTCTTCAATGTATTTCTCAAAGCTATCTATTTAGATCACTACCCAGCTTCCCCATAGTATCCATGGCAAATAGTGGACAGGAAAAGGGGACTAGGTCTATCATTTCAAGGGAACTCCCAGGTGAATAAGCTTCTTCTAGTAATGCAGATTGACCTCTTCAACTTAAGAGACATAGAAGGTTGACTAGAGGACCAAGAATTTAAGTGACTTGCCCAGGGTAAGGAAACCAGTGTGTGTCAGAGGCAGGACTTAAATCCAGGCCTTGCTGATTCCAAGGTGAGCTCTCTGTTCATTGTATTGCTTACATTATCCATGACAAATGACCATCCTTTATGCAATAATGAAAAATTGCAGTGCCAGGACCAACAAGTTCAAATATTAAAACTCCTCCTATGTCTACAGTGACCAGATCTGGGGAGGGTACTCCACATTGATGTTTCTACATGGCTCTCTTGACCAAGATGTGAAGCCCACTGGCCTTTCTCCTTTATCATTTCCAAAGTCACTAGTTGAATATTTTTAGAGAAAGATGAATCAACCTGAAAATATTTGCAAAAATGTCAAACATATTCTCTCCCTCACCCAAGTATTAAACTTGAAATTCCCAGTAGAATAAAGACATTTTCCTCACAGAATCCATGATATATTTTGGTGCTGGTGCATAAATATCTGTTATCACATTTACTAGTCACATCTCAAGTAGGGCTGATCTGAATCGAAGGCATCCCTTTTAAACATCAATCGATTTCTTAATTAACCTACCGCTCCTGCTAATAACAGAGGTCTCCATTGTTTTGGGAAAGGTAGTTATATAAACACTTCTGCCTGTTCTTCTGGTTTTAATTTGTTCTGCCTTGTCCAGAATAAAATTACTCTTTAGGTATTACATCATAGTGTCTTAATTACCATGGTCAAAATATAGCAAAACAGGCAACCCCATCTCTAGGCAAATGCCTTTGATGATCTAGAAAGGATGGTAAGGGTAGGATTTCTCTGGAGCTCTACACATTTCTAGAACTATTTTTTTAGACTTAGGGGATGGATCTAGGGCTGATGTAAAGCCTTGCTTCCCCCACCTCTTCTGAAAAATGTATAAGCTACCCAGAATGCCACCAAGACTAAGCCCTACTGCTCTCTAGGGTAATCTGACCCTAGAAATATCCCATAGTAAGTGGTTTCACTGCTGAAAATTGCTGTGCTTTTACCCACTGACAACTAAGCTCTTCTTTAACAATCATTTTACTGACATCAGTCATTTTAACACCTTTTTTTCTTGACTTGTTCTTTCCTCATGAGCAACTGCTTGTGAAATAGGAGGTTAGCAATATCACCTCCTTGAGCTATTATTAAATGGTTTTCAGGATCCGAGGAATGGGGGTTACATTTTTCATGCTCCTTAGTCTGTATCTTTGTGTGCTTCCAGTCTCTCAGGCTTAAAGTACACTGTCTGGAATGTGGGTCTTAGAAGTACATGAAACAATACTGGAATGAAGCTGTTTCCCTAAGCCAAGGACACTGGGATCCAGTCCTTTGCTACAACGCAGAGTTCCCTTTAATTCATTAATTTCCAGGATATGTCTCTGGAAGAAAAAGGGGGGATGTACTTTGTACCCAAATTACCAATAGTAAGTACATGACTAAGTTGAAGCATGTCTTCAAATTTTGGGCTTGCCTTTGTAAAATATCAAATAGATAAAACTGTCATGGGTGCCCCTATCAAATTATGCCCCTTTTCTGTAACTTCTGGTGCTTTCCTGATGTCCACTTTCCTCACCCTTAC
Source organism: Gymnobelideus leadbeateri (assembly GCA_011680675.1). Taxonomy (NCBI): domain Eukaryota; kingdom Metazoa; phylum Chordata; class Mammalia; order Diprotodontia; family Petauridae; genus Gymnobelideus; species Gymnobelideus leadbeateri. The sequence goes on from WOXC01002266.1 coordinate 317,546, forward strand.
TTCACTGCTGCCACTGGAAGCCTAGATATCCCAGGACAGTTTTTCTTTTATTTTCTACTTGTTCCTTCATCTGGTCCCTTCATCACATCAAAACAAAACTCTACTGTCTTGAAATCCTAAAGCATTGAATTCTCACCAACCTGATTCATTGATGTCTGGCAAGATCAATGACTGAGAACAACTCAATGTATCACTCCTTCTCAAAGGCATTTACATTTTAACTGTTGAAGAGATAAAGTTCTATCCTCAAGTAATGGCTACATAGCTTTCATAGTTTTTATTGTTTGGTCAGTTTTCATTCATGTCCAATTCTTGGTGATTCCATTTGGAGTTTTTTGTTGCTGTTGTTGTTTATTTTTGGCCAAAAAACAGAAGCAAAACAAAATTAAAGACGTGCCCAGGGTCACACAACTAGTAAATGTGTGAGACCAGATTTGAAATTGGCAAAATGAGTCTTCTTGACTCTAGATATGGTATTCTATCCACTGAGCCACCTGGCTGCCCATCTTTCATAGTGAGTATCATGAAAAGTTAAGGAAGATAATTTGGGCTAAGTCCATTAATCAAAACATAGAGGCAACTGCCTTGTCATCTATCATATCAATGTTGTGTAGAAATAGAATACATTTCTAAATATCACAGGAATCCTTTCTAAACTCAGTAAGATGAGTCTTCCTGACTCCAGTCCCAGGTACTCTATCCCCTGCTCCACCTAACTGCCTACATGTATATATACATAAATACACAGAGCTTTATATTTGAAATATATAAAATTAACATTTATAAGGTTCTTTGAGCCTTGAAATATGCTTTACATAGTATCTAATTTTATTCCATGCATATATATGTATATATGTATATATATACATATGTGTGTATATATGTATATATATACATATAGCTATGAAGGAAATAGTATAAATATTATCTCCATTTAAAAGATGACAACACTGCAACTTAGGTTCATGCACATAATAAGTGATAGTCTCCTGACTCCAAGGCCTGTGTTGTTTTTTTTTTTAACAGCATACTGTCAGATGATATATTACATATCTATCCATCCATGCATATTTACAGCAAGGCACATGCATGTAAACATATACAAATGAATACAAATGTATGCATATGAGTATATATGTGTGGTATGCTGTGCATATAGCAGAATATATATATATACATATATATTTATAGTTCTTTGAGCTTTGAAATATGATTTACATAGTATCTAATTTTATTCCATGTGTATATGTATGTATATATTTATATACACTACACACACACACACACACAAATATATATACACACATATACATATGTGTGTATATGACTATGAATATACCCATATGGTCATACAATCTGCTTTAATGAAATATTTGGTATAATATAGATGGTTCTAGCTGTTAGCACAGTGCCCAGCATTTACCAAATGCTTAATAAATATTTGTTGACTGAATGACTGACCCCATTCTGTGGAATTCAGTTCCTAAAACCAGTCATAGGTCTCAGCTCTAATGTTGTCTGGCAATGTTATGGTTTCTCTGTCTAATGGAAAAGAGCCGCCTTCTTCCTCAACCATCCCGCAGGCATTTATTTGGCGTCTGGCCAACAAAGCCCCGGGGTAGCTCAGTCATTCTGTTCTTAAATGCTTTTGATTTCATAGGGCCACAAAAGTGGTGGAAGAGTAAGGCAAGTGAATGGAAAGCATTGCTATTGTTGAGGTCCAGAAAAGGAGCAAAAGAGGAGTAGAAAATAAAGTCTCAGGAAAGATGTGTAGAGTGAAGCTCGTACTTCTCAAGTAAAGTTTGGTCATTTCTTGTCCCAAATTTCTCTACTGCTGTATTTTCTCACAGGGCTTTTACTAATCATCTACATCTTTTTACTTCGTGTCCTGGGTCAAAGGAATGACCAGGAGGTTTTTTTTTTGTTTTGTTTTAAGGTAAAGGTCTTCACAACACAGCAACTAAATAGCTTTTTAAAATGTGTTTTGTTTGTTTTACATTTTCTAGAAGGTGTCAGCTCTTCTTTAGGCTCCAGAGGGTCCTGGAAATCAGCATAATTTTTTAACAGTTCATTTGCATGCATCTGGTTCACTGACCTAAAAAGTAAAGTTCATTTCTTCTACTGCTGCAGCATGACAGAACATTTGGGGCATGCTCCTCTCTCTTCTCTTTTCTTAAAAAAAATAAATAAAAACCAAACACCTGCTTTTATCCTTGTTTTTCTCTTTACAAGCTGGTGCCTATCCATTCTCATCATAATTAGACAGTGTGCTCTCTAGCCTGTGGTATGGATTCTGGACATCCCAGGTTGAAATCATATCATAGATAATTTGCTAGATGCGTAACCCTGGGCAAGGTCCCTAATTTATCTGTTCCTCATTTTCCTCACCTGTAAAAAATAAGAGAGATGAACCTGATGGCCTCCTAGGTCCCTTCCATGTTTAAATCTATGATCTTGTGATTGGGTTACCTTCTTCCTTAGATGATTACCATTCATCTTGATCAAATGAATAGATCTCTAAATCTATAGTGTCCCTTTTCCCCATGGGAAAAACAAAAGCAAAAACTAGACTTCTACTCCAACGTATTCCACATCAGAAATGTTTTCTATGGTATGTTCTTTCTCTAGAAACTTTATAGCTCTTTGGTCCCACCTACAAGAATAAGAGAGTAAGGATTAAATTTGTAGATGGGTAGTAGTAATCGGCATGCTCTGAGGGTGGGAACAAGGTTGGGTATGGATTCAAGTTTGTTCATCCTTCACTTTCAAAGACCAATGACATAGCCTATGATATCAACTGGATTCAGGTGAGGAAGAGTTGCACAAATCTTCTAGTCACTGAAGTCCTGTGACAGGACAAAATTCAAAACAACCCAGAATGCAGTGGGTGAACTTGACCTTTTCTATTCCTCACCAAGTTCTAAGTACTCTATGGAGCTTGCTTTAGTCACCTTCACAGTCATTGAAACAAATTGTTCTCATTGGCCAGAGTGAATGTAAATAGTAACTGTTTCTCTTTTGGAACAGCAACCCTGAGGCTCTTCCCCTCCTACATTGATTTTTTTTTTTAATTAAAGGGGCCATCCCTTGACTCACTTCTTAAAGAGGCCTATTCACTGAATGTGCATTACCTCACTCAAGGTGAGAACCTGAAAAGGCAGGGTCTCCCACTGCATCCTGGTCCATCTCCAGTTACCATGATGAATATCTGGCCACTGGATCCAAATGACTCTGGAGGAGAAAGTGAGGCTGGTGACCTTGCCCAGCCCTCACTTACTCAAATCAAAGTCAGCTGTAAGTCATCTCATTGTCTCTCTGATGTCATGGTCCTCTTTGAAAAGGAAGGACAGGGCAACTAGGTGGCGCAGTGAATAGAGCACCAGACCTGAAGTCAGGAGGACCTGAGTTCAAATTCGACCTCAGACACAACACAAAAACTAGGCTGTGACCTTGGGCAAATCACTTAATACCAATTTCCCTACCTTACCCCCTCCAAAAAAAAAAAAGAAAAGAAAAGAAAAGGAAGGACAAAGGGGAGGCTAGGTGGCACAGTGAATAGAGCACTGGCCCTGGAGTAAGGAAGACATAAGTTCAAATCCTGCCTCAGACACTTAACATTTACTAGCCTTGTGATCTTGGGCAAGTCACTGAACTCCAATTGCCCTGCCCTCTCTCCTTCAAAAAGAAAAAAAGAAAAGAAAAGGGAAGGGAAGAGAAGGGAGGACAAACACAATCTCATCAGCCCATTCCATTGGGGAAAGTCTTCACATAAGTGGGGTAGACATCCCCCTAACTCCCCAATTGGTTTACTGGATGTCTCACTCAGTCTCAGACCTGGAAGGGAACTGAAGACTTCTAATTCAACCCTCTACTAGAGATGATAACTGAGGCCTAGAGATGAAGTGATTTGTCCAAGGCTACATAGGTAGTAAACAGGAAAGTTGGATATTCCGACTACTCTTCAATAAATCGTCCTTTTCAATGAATTATACTGTCTCTTCATGGCAGGTTCACAGTCTGCAGAACATTTACTCATAGTCACCAATTTCAGTACCTTCAATTATCTGCTGCTAATAGTCTCTCAGAGTTACTGGGGTAGATGTCTTTGGAGTCCTAGGTTTTACTCCTGATCTACCAATTTTGGGATATTGGGCAAGTTGCTTCCTCTCTCTATACCTCAGTTTTTCTTTGCATAAAATGAGTTGGCATAGACACAAGGTATGATGAAAACAGGATTATAGGTGGAGTCAGAAAACAATGATTTGAATACTCCCCTTGTTACTTGCTACTTAGAAAAGTCTTAGCCTCTTTTGGAGCTCCACTTAACCTGTGTATATAAAGGATTATAAAAATGACCTCCAGGTGGCTAGGTGGTGCAGTGAGTAGAGCGTTGGCCCTGGAGTCAGAAGGACCTGAGTTTGGATCCGGCCTCAGACAACGCACACACAAACAAAAACCTAGCTGTGTGACCTTGGGCAAGTTACTTAACCCCAATTGCCCTCCAAAAAAATAAATAAATAAATAAATAATGACCTCTAAGGTCTCTCTTGTCTAGATCTATAGCTGTGATTATGTGATTCCTTTTTTAGCACTGAATCTCATGAAACCTATGTTGAGAGGAAGGAGTTTATATAATTTGACTTAGCATCCCATTACAGATGACCAAGAGGAATCCTAGGAAATTAATGACCCTGTCTTATATATAGGAACATTCACTTCCACAAAACACCAGTAACTAAATATTCTCTTGTCTCCTGCCTGGTAAAGGAGCAATGCTAAATGTAAATGTTGGTTTTACGCTTGGTAATGATATAAGGGGAAGGTAATATTTACAGACTTTTGGGAACCAGACAGAGCTCTAGGGTAGAATGTATGAATGAGAGATATATGACATTACAGAATGTGGAGAGGGAGATACATGAAGAATTACTAGGTCTCTTTGAGAGAATCTGGAAATCAAAAAGCAAGGCAGTTTCACAGAGAGTGAAGAAGAGAGGACTGGTGAGTATAAAAACAGTGCATTAGCTGACCAGAGACAAATCAGCTGAAAAAGGGTTGAGAGCAAAAGATAATTAAAAGAAGCTGACTCTGGGCTGTGTGCCCAGGAAAGAAAAAGATTTGTTCAGGGGAATTTCTGGGAGTGGGAAATCAGGGATCATTGTTGTTCAGGCTATCAGAGAGTCACCTGGAATGGAATTTGGTGTGAACTTAAGGACAAAACCTGGAGAAACAGAAAGGGGTTTGTAGGCCATGTGACCAGAAAGCCAGGAGAGAAAATGATATTTCATTATTCTCTGGGCTCTGGTTTAGAGTAAGTACAGAAGCCAGGAATATAGAAAGAAAACTGTAAAAACCTGACCAGAGTGTTAAAAGTAAACTGGATAAAAGTGATAAAATGTATAGCTGTATATCCAATGTAAGAATAGCAATAAGGGCTCTAATCAGTATAATATTTATTTTTTACAAAGTATTTTTTTTAATGACAGTGGGAGGTAGGTAGTAAATATAAAGAACATCAGAGTGGTAAATGAGGCAGTCCAGTGTGGTGGATAGAGCAATGGACTTGGAATGGGGAAGACATGGTTTGAATCCCACTTCGTATGTTTTCTCCCCAAAACCCAATGCTTCTTCCCAGATTTCCCTATTTCAGCTTAGGGCATCATCATCCTTACAATCACCCAATTTCACACTCTTGGGGCCATTCCTAGCTCCTCACACTCTCTCATCCCAGAAAACCAATCAGTTGCCAAATCTTGTCATTTTTGTTTCCAGTGTCTCTCATGGAATTTATAGAATGATAGTGGAGAAGAGAAAAACAGAGATGTAAATAATAGATATCACATGGTAAGCACACTAGAAATATGCAAAACAAAATGGTCTGTAGGGTTCCTGGGAAAAATACTTACGAGCTCTGACTCATATAGAAGACAAAAGATGTCTTTTGGGGAAAGATGGCACTTAAATTGTGTGTGTAAGGACCTCATTTCTGAACTATTATTCAATCTGAGTTGAACACAATATTCTAGATGTGACCTGATCAAGGCAAAGGAAAGAAAAATTAGCACCTCCCTCATTCTGGGCACATAACTATTAATGTAGCTGAAAATCACATTATTATTCTTGACTGTCACATCACACTGCTGACTAATACTGCACTGGTGATCCTTACTCACTTTCCTATAGTATTTAATTTTAATAAATTTTATTGATATCTTTTTAAAAAGTCTAGATTTCCTCCTAAATCCCTCCCCTGACACTACCAGAGAGCAACACTTTATAAGAAATATTTTAAACAGAGAGATAGAAAAAGAGGGAAAAAATCCACAAGATTATAACTGACCAACTCATCAAGAAAAAGTTTGACCTTCTTTTCAGTATTCCACACCTGTGAACTTCAAACTCTGCAAAAAAAAATGGGGGGGGAGGAAGAAGGGGGATTTTTATCTTTCTACTTGGAAACAAACTTATTCTTCATAATTTCAGAATCTTGTTGTTCAGTCATTTTCAGCAGTGTCTGACTGACTCTTCATGACCCCATTTGGGGATTTCTTGGCAACTGCGGGGATTTGCCATTTCCTTTTCCAGCTCACTTTACAGATGAAGAAACTGGGGCAAATATGTTACTTGTCTGGGGTCACACAGCTATTAAGTGACTGAGGCCAGATTTGAACTCAGGAAGACTCATCTTCCTGACTCTAGGCCAGACACTCTATATTCTGCAACACCCAGTTGCCCAATTTCAGAATATTCAGCATCAACTACTTTGTGATTGTTATTCTTTCCATTTCTTTAGTCATGTTGTATCTGATTTTTCTGGTCCTTATCATTTACTTTGAATCAGTTTAAATAAATCTTCCCATGCTTCTCTGTTATTGCAAAGTGATTATTCTACCATCACTTGTTTATCCATTCCTGCACTATTGGGACTCACCTTTGTTTCCAGATCTTTACTAATTATATAACAGTCATAGGTAGACAAAGCACTGTTCTCCCAATAATCTTGTAAGGTATAGTAAGATCTAGCAATATTATCTACCTTTTACAGATGAGGAAACTGAGGCTCTGGGAAGCTGAAGGCCTCTCTCTGTAGTTCAGGAAATATCTCACTTAGGTACGGTTCATCCATCCTATTTTTGTGAAGCTGCATAGAATAAAACTCTCCATTTCCCATCCCTGATTTATGCCCTCACCTAGTACCTAGCACAGTATCTTGCAAATGGTAAGGACTTAACAAATAATTGCTGAATTCAGTTAAAGCTGGAAGTCTTCTTAGGAGGGGAAGGGCAAAGGAGGAAATAAATAAGGTGTTTATATCCCAGCCACTGTTTTAAGCATTTTACAAAAACGGAGGAAACTGAAGCAAACACAAGTTAAGGGGCTTGTCCAGGGTCCCATAGCTAGTAAGTTTCCAAGGCTGGGGATTGTGTATGTAAGGACCTCATTTCTGAACTATTATTCAATCTGAGTTGAACACAATATTCTAGATGTGACCCGATCAAGGCAAAGGAAAGAAAAACTAGCAGACTCTAAGTCTTGTGTTCTATCCTATACTGTGTCCCTTAGCTACCTCTTAGAAGCATACACATTTAAAAAAAATTATAGAACAGAATAGAAATATCAACAAAGTATTTAAAAACTCCACCACAGACTTCCTCCAGGTTTATGTACATTTCTCATTTTTCACACTAGGAAACTGAGGCCCAGAGAGATTACGTGATTTAAGAACTCAACTAATAGATACTGGCACCATGACTCAAATCTAGCTTTTTTTCTGACACCAAGTTTAGGGCTGTCTCCTCCAATCTACACTGACTTTAATTCTTCAGGACCACAAGAAATCCCCAGTCTGTTATAAAGAATATGTCGAATGACCTAGATGCAGGTCTAGATGGCATAGTGGATAGACTATTGAATTTGCAGTCAAGAAGACTGCCACAGGATTTTCAATCCTGTCTCAAACACTTACTAGATGTTTGTGAGTCTGGGCAGCTCATTTAGCCATTACCTGGCTTCAGTTTCCTCCTTTGTACAAGGGCTATGATAATAATATCTTTTTGTGAGAATCAAATAAGATAACATTTAAAATGCTTTGTTAACCTTAAAGCATTCTATAAATCTGTGCTATTATTAATAGCTATTACCAGGCTTTGTATAAGAAATCACTTTGGAGGCCAAATATTTGAGAGAAATAAAGAAGAAAATAAATGATATCAAGGTTGGTCTTTGGAAGAGAAGTCCTTGATCCTTTAGGTGTTGGTTAACTTACTAGTAGGGGAACACCAGGAAGTTCTTTTGGAGCTTTTTGGAAACCAATAACTACAAATTCCCTCAAGATTTTGGAGTTCTTAGGAGTTCCATTCTTCCTAATTAGAAACCTTTTGCATCTCCAAGACAGTTGGAGAGCCTGCCTCGAGTCCCTCCTAAGGCACTAAATTGTGTGTCTCCAAATGAGGTAGCTTTGCCCCTCAAGACAGAGATGTCTTGGTGTCCTAGTGAGCCCGGATATAATGCAGATGCACATGGAATAACACCACAGGCCTGGCAGACACCCTGCCTTGGGAATAAATTTCTCTCAGAAGCCAAAGACCTTGAAATGGAGACCTACTGTGTAAATATGTGCAAATTTTGAACTAAATTTAGCCCATAAAATTTTTAAGAAACAACCTTGCCACGAATGCCACTAAATGAATACATTATATGGTGGGGTTAATAGGACTGCCTTCTGCAGAAATAAATAAATTACGAAGAAGCAGTGAAGGGTTCACCACTCCAGACTCTTCTTTAATAATATTCCATTAAAAATGACGGAAAGGCATGCCTCTGCCCATAATTCAGGCCTCATTCAATGTTGCTTTCTTATAGGCTCATGTCCTCGGATGAGGCCTCCTTGATTTTAATCACTTTTCTGATTCTAACCTTTTTTATTTTTATTTTTTTTGTCTGTCTTTCCATCAATCTGGCTATGGCTCATTTACCTTGATTAGCAGAGGAATTGGCAACACATTTTTCAAACGTACTAGTGACTTTGGCCATATTTGAATGAAAAGTCACATAAATCATTCTTACCATGCAAAAAATTGGAATTTGGTCTGGGGAAATTTCAACTTGCTAACCATTTATCAGTCTAAAGAGTGAAAATAAAGGTAAATATTAATAAATTTATCCCTTCCACATCACAGGGCTTAGGGGTGCAGCAACCCCCACAATTTAGAAAATCTGCATAAAATTTTTTGACCCTCCCTTGAAACCAGAGAAAAGTCTGAGTTATTATGGTATTAAAAGATAAAATATACTGATATTATATAATACTATACATATATTTTATGCATTTTTGAGTTTCTGATCTTTTTCTGTGTTGTCTGATAGCCTTTCTGTGTTATGCTGACCTGCCATATATTGAAACCACTATAGGAAAGTTGTGATGTGGAAGCAATAACTGTATAAGGGACTGACAAATCCTAAATCCCTGTTCTGAATTTCCCACCTTGACATATAAACTTTCTATGTTATACATTTTTGGTCTTGATCTTGATTGAAGTTGGAGAATCTGAATTAGAATCCTGGCTCTGACATGTATTGCATGTATGACCGTGGGCAAACCAGCTAATTTTTCATGACTTTAGGTCATTCTCTAAAATAATAAGTTGCACAAAAGGTATTGGTAGACAAAAAATAAACCTTAAAATATAGGAGTTCCAGGATGAATTCACAGAAACAATTTCTATTCCCTTAAATATGAAGATATAACTTCAGAAGTAGTGGGTAAACTAATATTTGCTTTGGAGAAACCTAATATATACATATGTACGAAGACACTTACAAGCACATTTCCTTATTTGTGATATGACACTGACCCTCAGGAGAAGGTTATGCATTAGATCCCAGCTTTGGCAGTTTCAACCAGATGGAAAGGTCTCATGTAAGGGTGGTGACAGATGGTGTTGGCTGCCACAGGTCCAGTCTACCTTAATATGGAAGGACTTATCTCCAGAAGGTTGACCAGTAGGTGATGGATCCTCTGGCCATGCTAAGCCATGAAACTGATAATACACACACACACACACACACACACACACACACACACACACAAGCCCTCAGTCCTTACAATACACTTTCCCTTCTGCAGTGATGGAAATGGGGGGATGGAAACAAGAGCAGAGGTTTTTAAGACTCACCAAAGTTTTAGCTCATCTACAAACATGAACTTAACTTTTTAGTACCCTCTAGTATGCTCCCATGCACTTACTGTATATACAAAGAGTGGAAAATATATTTTAAGTAGATCCAAATATGGGTCTTAGTTTTGCTCGCCTTGTGGGGGTCAGGCTTACTTAGCACCCCTGCATGATTTCCTCACCTAAACCACTCAGAAGATGACCCTGTAATATGAGAAGATGCACTCCCAAGTGGCAAGTCTTAATTTACAATACACACAAATCCTACTTTCAAGTAGTGGGTTGAGGGAATATTAATCAGGCTTGTGCAGCACAGAAACTGTATAGCTTGTGTGTGCCTGAGTGAGGTGAAAGCATCCAGGTCACAGTGAAGTGTTTATTCCCCTTTGCGAGGAGATCTGGTTCCATCATTCACTGCAGCTTAATGGCCTTAATGTTTTCCAGAGACAAAGAATAAACCTTAAAATATCAGTACAAAAGATGAAGACAGCCAGGAGTAGCCAGCACAGGCAGAGCCAGGAGCCTGTGGCCTCTGAAGGCAAAGAATCTATTTATATGGGAAGGGGAAGCTGACAGACCTTACTCATGCTATTTCAGGAGAAAACAAAAATCAGATGCTAATTTGGCTGTTTTCCTTTGCTCCCTATAAGGAAGGCCCAATGCCCCACCCTCCAGTCGCATCGTTTTCCTGTACTAGGACTTACTTAATATAGATTTTGCTGCCTACTGTCATCGGGGATTTCTCATGGTGACCTCTAAAGCATGGCACAATTGGCCTGTGCCTAATTTCCTCCTGTCTCCAAGAGCTGTGGAAACCTCCATGCTTGTGTGATTCCAGCTGGCTTAAATTCAGGAAACTGGGAGTTTCTTCTACATGTCTACTATCTGTGACCTTCAGGGAAAATGGTTAGGGTTACAAGCCCTTAAGAGGGGTAAGAGAGGGAAAGGAATATTTTGAAGAAGCATTTTTTTGACCTGTGTTCTGTTTACCTTTTTTTTTATCAGGTCTATTGTAAGTCTTTGGCTTAAATGGAAAGGGGCAAGATGGAGAGGTGGAGGAAGGGGAGGAAGGAAAAGCACCTAGTGGAACTGTCATCTGGAAGAAGAATTAGATTTATTCTCCTTATCCTCAGAGGGTAACACTAGGTCTAATCGCTAGAAATTGAAGGGTCAGAGAGCATTTTTTCTCAATCATCATAAGAGAAATATTCCCTAAAATGAACCAAAATGAAATGGGTTACTTCATAAGAGATTGACTTCCCTATCACTGGAAGTATTCAAGGAGACACGATGTCAAGAGATATTGTAGAGGAAATATATGCACCAGTTTAGAATTAGATGACTTAACTTCAAGGAGTTTTACAACTGAGATTCTGATTTTCAGATTCTAAGATTAGGATGCTTCCTTGGGCAACTTTAAAATCTAATCTCTCCACCCCTAGAGTATGTTTACTGTCTACCTATTTTTTTTTTTGTGGTTCTTCACAACATTTTCCTCTCTCACTCCTGTCCACTACACCCCTCTAAATGGAAACTGGGAGAAAAGAAGAATACACACTTCAAGTATTTGGGGACATAGGAAAGTAGGGGGAAGGTTGTATATATTAGTGTCCTTTCCACACTCCACCCATCCTAACCTTAAGCAGTGGGTTTAAATGAGGCTTATTGAAAACAAAGACAACAATATACCTACCAGTTTTTATTTTCTCTTCCTTGAGGCTATTTGATCATTGAATCATAGATTCAAGAGGAACTTTGTAGGCCATCTAGTCCAATTTCCTCATTTCTATATGAGGAAATGAGAAGGGAATTACCCAAGGTCATAGAGGTAATATGGAATAGATTTGAGAACTGAAGGTAAAGGGACCAGACAAAATAGTGGATGAAACAGATTAATTGAGAGGAAGGTCCTTTTTTTTTCTTCCTTTAGATTTTAAGAAACAGATTTAAATCCCTACTCTCTAATACTAGCTTTTCCCCCAAATTCTGAAGATGCCATCATGCAATTTTAACTAAAGGGGAATACAGACAATATTTGGGTGTTTGAATTGGCAAATCCAGTAAAGATGTATGTACTGACATTTTTTCTAAACAAACCAAATCTCTCAGATTTGAATGTAGCAAAGTCCATCTTATCAATATAATATATACCAATAAATGATAACAATACCAATAAAATTAAGTGAAACATTTTTGCAAGCTTTTACTATATGTAATACATAGTCCTAGGCACTAGAAATACTAATTTTTTTTAAAGTACTAGTTACATTCAAGGAGTTTACAATTTAGGCAGCAATGGATAGAATGTTGGATGGGAGTCAAGAAGCCTTGAGTTCAAATCCAGCCTCAGACACTGTATGACCCTGGGCAAGTTGTTTAAACTCTGTCTACCTTAGCTTTCTCATCAGAAAAAAAAAATGATAATAGTAGAACCTATCTCCCAGGGTTATCATAAGAATAAAATGAGATAATATTTGTAAAGCACTTTGTAAACCTTAACATGTATGGAAATGCTAGCTTATTACGCTATTTTTATTTAAATATTATTTTTTTCATCTTGCTTGATGGCATTTACTTAGAAACAGTACTAGGACAAGTGAATATCCAACTATTATTTTTTTATATTTCATGTTCTGAATATTACAAAAGTCAAAAAAACTTTCATTAAGTGCTTTAAGGTTTTTGTATATTATCTTATTTTATCCTCACAACTGTGGGAAATAGGTGCTATTATTATCCAGATTTTATAGATGAGGGTATTCTAGGCAGATGGAGGTTAAATGTCTTGCCTAGAAGTTATGTAAGTAAGACTAAGAGGCAGAATTCAAACTCTGTTCTTCCTGACTCCATGTCCAATGTTGTATCCAGTATGGTACTCTACTGAATTCTCCTAGAATTGCCTATTGAAGATAGACATTGATAGAGTGAAAAGAGCTGGTCTTAATTGTATTATCACCTCTGACACCTTTTGATAGTCTGACCCAGGGCAAATAAATTAAACTCTCAGAGATCTAGGCAAATCTCCAAGACAATACAGAGACTTGCTTTGACCAAAGGGATTTCTTCACCAGAGAATACACTAATCCAGTGAAAACACAAGTCCAATTCCTACCTATATAGAAAAAGAAAGAAAGGTAAAATTTGGTTGGAGACAAAACTGGGATAATCAGAAAAGGTTACAAGTAAAAGGTAGTATCTGAGCAGTCTTGGTGGAAATGAGGGTTTCTAGGAGAGAGTTGAATAAGGATATGCATTCCAGCATCATGTACAAGAAGCAACAACAGTGTAGAATTCAATTGTGTTCAATTGAACAAGTATTTATTAAGTGCCCAGGAGCCGCAGTTAAAGAAATAGAGAAGGAAGGAGTAGAGTGATATGGTGTAGTAGATAGAGAACCAACTTCAAAATCAGGAAGAGCTGAGTTCAAATCCCACTTCTGACACATACTGATTGTGTGACCCTAGACAAGTCACTCTGAGTACTCTAGGCAACCCTCCAGGACTCCAAGTTCCAGAGAAAGTGCTGACCTGCTTTAATAGAGAGACATTCCTCACCTGGAAATGCCCTATACCAATGAAATCATAAGTTCAACCCCTGTGAAATATTCAAACCAAATAAACAAATCCAATATAATTTGAAAAGGGAGAGAATTTTAATACTCAGGGACAACCAGAAGATCCTTTTTATAAGAAGGGTCACCTGAGTTGGGTTTTGAAAGATTCTGAGAGATGTATGTGTAGAGCCTATATCAGATTGCATGCCATCTTGGGAGTGAGGGGAAGAAAATTTAAAACTTATTGAAGTGAATGTTGAAAACTAAAAATAAATAAATTAACAAATACACACACACACACACACACACACACACCTCATTGCTAAAGAAAAAATAAAGATTCTGAGAGGCATAGGTAAAAATAGAACACATTCTAGGCTTGGGAGATAATCTATGCAAAGGTCTGGAGTTGGAAGGTACAATACTGGACTCAGAGAATGGCAAGGAGGTTATTTTGGCAGGAACATGGAATTCATGAAGGGAAATAATGTGAAGTAAGTCTGGGAAGGTAGGCTGCAGGCAGATTGGGAGGGACTTTAACGGGAAGGCTAAGAGAGTAACATCTGAAAAGGAGCAGGATGCATTCACATCTACAGTATGAAAGGACAAGTTCTGGGCCCAGAAATGGAGAGAGTATATAGTAAAGAGAGTAGTGGGGGAAGGAGGAGGAGGATAAAACCTTGGGGAAAACTACAGCTACAGTGTGGTAGATGGGTGATGAACCATGATAAAGCATCCTAATTTTCTGTTTGTTCAAAAAAAATGTTGTGGGCAGAGTAATCATAGCACAGGAGTGACTATACAGTACCAATTTATAAGTAAGATCAATGGCCTGATAATACAGGGTAAGCTGCTGGAGATATGTTCACTAAATGATAAGTAGTTCCTACTTTCTCTTCTGGACCCTGTATATTTGCTGCTGCCCCAGCTTCTGGTTAATTGGTCTGAAGTCAAAGTGAATCAGCAATAATGGCACTAAGTCATTACTATTTGATAGCTCCTCAGTGGTTCATTCTAAAGGAAACATTAGTTCAGTGACTACATCCAAATACAATTGGTTTCGATTGTCACCCCATCATCAGGTCACCAATGGCAAGTAAGGATTAACTCAAACCTCTTTTCCCTCTGGACTCTTTCTTTTGGTGATTTCATACACTCCCATGGTTTCAATTATCACTTCTAAGCAAGAAGACTCCCAGATCTCCCTTGAGCTTTGTCCAAAAGTACAACCACCTGCTGTATATCTCTACCTGGATGTTCCACTTCATCATATTCAGTTTAATTAAACAAATCTTTATTAAATGCTCCCTCTGGGCATTGAGCTGGGGGCAGTGCATAGGAAATTGAAAATGACATAATAATCCCTGCCTTCAAGGAGTTTGTAGGGGAATCTAACATGCATACATATACACACATTTGCATGCATGTTTTATTCTCCCGCAAATTCATATATATATATATATATACATATATATGTATACATGTGTGTGTATGAATACATCAATACATATAAGTGTGCATGTATATATGTATTTATATTAATATATGCATGTATTTACATATGTGTATATATACATACTTCAAAGTCAAATGTGATAAAAGTCAGAGAGAGAGCCAGTGAAGTACTCTAGGAATATGTGAGGAAGGGAGAACAGATTTAAGGAATAGGAGGGTTAATGAAGCTTCCCAAAGGAAGTAGGAACAGAAGTGACCCTTAAGGACAAGAAGGAATTAAGTAAACTGAATTCCTAGTGTGGGAAGAGGATCAGAGTCCAATTTTAGCTAGAAAATGGGGAATATAAAGGACAATGATATGGAATAAGGCTGGAAAGGCCGGTAGGAATGAGATTATGAAAGGTCTTAAATGCCAGAATAAATGGTTGATATTTTGTCCTCTAGGCAATAGGGAGTCATTTCTGTTTGGGATTAGACAAGGGATATTGCTATCTAATTTTTCTTCCCTGTAGATTAGGAAGATTATTTTAGCAGCACTTTAAAGGATGGATTAAAGGAAATATGGACTGGAGGAAGGGAGATCAATTATGATGCTATTATAATGATATAGGTCTCTTAACAACAACCATCTTCCTAATGCTCATTTCTTACCATGTTATTATCTTTCTCAAAAACTTTCAGTGGCTCCCTATTGGCTCCAGAAAAAAAAAAAAGCAAACTCCTTAGCCTGGCTTTTAAAGTCCATCACAATCTAGCTCCAATCAATATGTTCTCGACCTAATACTTCCCATTTTAGTACTCTGACCAATAGACAACACAGAGTTGTTTCTTGAAGTCAAAATTCTATTTCCCACCACCTGTCATTTGCATAGTCTATCTCCCATGCTTTGAATGAGCTCCTTCCTCTTCAGAGAGGATTTTTCCTCTTTTTCTTTTTTCAAGAGTCAATTCCCTAGGAAAGCCTTTACTTCTGCTATTCCCTGGCAGTTAATAGTATTATCTCCTTATTTAAATTACTCTGAAGTTATCAGTGGACCTTTGGTATCTTCTCAGTAGAATCTAAACTCTTTGAGGACAGGCAGGTATTCTAATTATTGTCTATATCTGTAGTGTCTGATTTAATGACTTGTACATAGTAGGCTCTTAATAAATGCTTATTACATGCATTGGTACCCTCAATCCATAGACAATGTATTTTCATGAAGATTTTAGAAGGGTGGGAAAATAGACATATAGGTTGTGAACCACCAGTGTCTTCTTGGACACAACACCAACAACAAAAGCAGCAGCAGCAGCAAAAAGAGAAAAGACTAGTTTTTCTAAAGCCCTATAAGGATTGTAAAGCATTTTACAAAAATATTATCTTATTTTATAATATTATTAAATCTTTGATTTATCTGAAACCTTTCGCAAATTACTTTGTTCCATTTCTAAGAAATATTGAAAATCCATTCCCGGGTTCCTTTAAAATTTTAATGCCTGCAAGCACAGAATTTTGCTCTATGTCTTTGATCAAGTCCAGCTGCCTTTCTCCCCTTCAAATGCTCTTTCAACTCTTAACAATCTATGATTTGATTCCTGAAATATTCAATCCAGCATGATTTGGACTCACATGTGCTGTTAATTTCTATGCTATACTGGATAGAGGAACAGGGAATGCTTGGTGTCTAATGTTACCTGAATTTTTCCAAAAGCTTGTTGTAGACACAGAATGATCGATTCTTATTCCTGTTGTTTTAGAGGCCACACCTTTGCCACTTCAGCATCCCAATAGCTTTGCATGCCCTTTACAGCTTTTAGACTTCAGAACACTTGAACGATTGGCAATAGACCCCAGTTGTGAAATATACATGTCCACTTGCAGACCAGCCTTTAGAAGCTGCATTAATCCCCAGTCCTTCTTGGGAAATGAAAGTCCTTGACTTAGGCATGAATGTAACTGGCAGTGCTCCCATTATCATAAAGCATTCTGCCAAGCTATTTGGTCTTTTTTGCTTTCCTTCTCCTCTCCCTCACTTCCTTCCTGCCATTCTTTTTTCTTTCACCACCAGACCACCTTTCACTTTTCTAATCCCTAAGGTCACATATCTGCAATATGTTAAAAATACCTTTTCTTTGAAATAGAAGCAATAGCGGAACACCTGAAAAGAAGCATAGTTTACCTTTTGACATCTATGGCCATTCCGGGAACAGTACCCATGTAAGTAATACCCGAAATACTAAAGACTAATGGGAGAAAAGAAATTCTTTCTTGACCTATGGAGCAGCAAGTTAATTTAAACTTTATCTTTGATAATCTCCCTCTCTCATTTATTTATTTCATTTCTGAGATTTAGATGGAAGGTGTTTTTATAATTAAATGCAAGGAGGAAATAATATCACACTGACAAAGCTCCTAATCTTCCCAAGATATTAATAGTTATTGAATCAAACTAGCCCATCTTTAATCCTGGGGCTCACCATGCAAACACAGAGTGTAAGAAGGAAAAGAAGATAATGGCAACTTTACTTTCTTAAAGTGAAAGTATATTATGCAAAATTGTTAATTTGCAAGTATATCAAGAAAATGTAGCCATACACCATGTAAGAGAGTTGTCAATTTATACCATCATACACTATCCTCATTTAACAGATTATAACTAATCCTAACTAGTTGGCCAGTCCAACATTTGTAATATTGTTCCTCTGGAAATAAGTGCATCTGGTAAAAAGTGTTTTACCCAACACCACTTTTTTTTTTTTTTGCAAAATTAAGTCATGCTATTATTGCCTGAACTTCAGAAGGCAAGTAGAAAAAGTTGTACAGCAGACTTCCTATCTTATCTTAACTCTGCCATCATTAACCCCGTCAACCTGGGCAAGTTATTTAATGAGAAGATTGTTCTCAGCTTTCTCATTAAAAATAAGGTATTTTGATTAGGTAATTTCTAATGTCCATTTTGTGTCTAACTATATTTCAGATTTTATGATTCTTTCATAACAGACATGATAATACCTTATCTGAAGGTAGAGGCTAAGATCATTTGATCTCTTCTGGTCCTTTTCAGTTTGAAGATCTATTATTCTGGTTCTAACACTACCAAGAAATAGTACAGTGATTTTGAAAGTGTCCTCCATTTTCTCTGAATTGGTACCCATAAATCTCTACATGAAAGACCTAGGAGAATTGTATTGCTAAGAGTTTTGTGGTTATAGTGAGACACAAAATATTATGACTCAACCTGTAGTCCTTAAATGCCTTCAAACTATGTTCACATGAAAGTAGGCATTTTGAGCCTAGAATTTTAGGAATAGAAACTCAACCTAGAACCTAAATAGAGAAATCAATGGGAAGATAGTAGGGGGATGAGAAAGAAGTAGAAAATATGTCTACCTTGGGCTACTATGACCCCTAAGAATTGAAAAAAAGTCAAAGTTTCTGAAACCAAAAAGATCTGATTCCATATCAAACATTCCTCAGTTTACTAAACTGAATTGAAGTGAACTGAATTGAGATAAGCAACACATTCTAGTTAGAAATCATGCTAGTTTATTTCAGTTCTCATAAGGAAACAGAATTCAGCTGATAGTTGCCCCATATCATAGGGTTGGAAAAAGAGCAGAGATGATCAAACTAGGGATGGATGGCCAAAACTTTTCCTTTTCCTATATACCCTCAGTGATGGGAATATAGGATTGGATGGGTGAGCATGGGAGAAACCACTTTTCACATGTCAAATCTTTTAATCACAAAGAGACAAATGAGGCTTACTGATATTAGCATATATGGTAATGGGCTTTTAATGTAATATTAAATTGTTGTTTAGGTTTTTTTCAGTTCAGGTTGACTCTTTGTAATCCTGTTTGGGGTTTTCTTGACAAAGATGCTGGAGTGGTTTGCCCTTTTCTTCTCCAGCTCATTTTACAGATGAGGAAACTGAGGCAAACAGTGTTAAGTAACTTGCACAAGATCACACAACTAGTAAGTGTCTGAGGTCAGATTTGAACTCAGGAAGATGAATCATCCTGACTCAAGTCCAGTGCTCTGTGCACTGTGCCACCTACCTGCCCCAAGTTTGATTACTGCCATTAAATTTTAAATTAGTATCATTATTTTGCTAAGGTTCTGATGTTAGTGGACAGTCACTGCAGGCTAGCTGATAATCTTTAAAGCACATGTATACATACACGCAATTCTTATTAGTAGTAAGATTATCATCTTTCATAGATGTAGCATAGGGAGAGAACTCACTCAGAGCCATCTAGTGCAATACCATCATTTAACAGATAAAAAGGGGAAGGCCAATAAAACAGTAGGTGACTTGACCAGGGTCACACAGGCAGTAAATATCAGAGGTGGGATCTGAACTCATATGCTATGACTCTAAAGTAGGTACTCTTCTCACTACCATGCAATCTACCTATGTAATCAATGAAATGAAGTAGAAGCTACCTTTCATTCCAATATTCCTCTATATTAATATTTAGTTGGGGAGGTGGCTAGGTGGCACAATGAATAGAACACTGGCCCTGTAGTCAGGAGGACCTGAGTTCAAATCTGGCCTCAGACACTTAACACAAAAAAACTAGCCCTGTGATCTTGGCCAAGTCACTTAACCCCAATTGCCCTACCTTCCCCCCTCCAAAAAGCAAAAAAAATATATATATATATATATTTAGATGGCCTTGCTCTTACATTAAGGACTATGGCCATTAATATTTTTAAATTTATTTTTAAATTTAATATCCTTGAATTAATAATTTTAAGGTCCTTTAAATACTTTTAAAAATAATGCCTATGGGGGATGGCTAGGTGGTACAGTTAGTAGAGTGCTGGCCCTGGAGTCAAAAGGACCTGAGTTTGGATCCAGCCTCAGACACTTAACACACACAAACAAAAACCTAGCCATGTGACCTTGGGCAAGGTACTTAATCCCAACTGCCCTCCAAAAAGCAAACAAACAAACAAACAAAAAAATAATGCCTATGGAATTATCTTTTTACCTGTAATTTCCTTCATCTTATGATTCAGTCCAGGTATGGAAGATATACAACATATCCAAATAAAGAAAAAATATAAAGGGTCAAAATGAATAGAAATTGGACAGTATCTATCAAGCAAATTGATTTACATAAAAAATGTATGTGGTGTGGTAAATCATTTTTTTTCCTTTGTCCTAATTTTTTTTCTCCCAAAGCAGGACATTAGTCAAGGAAGAATTACAAAAGAGTGTCAATTACTGCTACATTGGAACCAACTGAGCAGTAGAGTCATTAGTATAAACGAGTGAATAAATAAGTGAATGAATGAAAATAAGCATCTGCCAGATGGAATTCTACCTTCTCAGTTCTTCCCCACCCTGTGGTAGCACCTCAGCTTACTTTTTAACTTACCCTGATTTACTCTGCTCCCAACCACAGTGGCATGCCTGGGGGATCTTTCTCCCCACAAAAAGGCCTCATCCAAAATCCAAGTTCTCCCCCATCTGTAGAATTTGTCTAATAAAGTTAAATTGATAATGCCTTTCATCCTTTTTGCCTGGAGCTTTTTTTTTAAATAGTGTTTCTCCCCTAAGGAGAAAGAGAAAGGGAAGAAGGGATGTTGTAAGAAAGGAAAGGAGAAAGGTGGGGGAGAGAGGGGAAAATGGGAGGAAGTAGTAGAGGAAGTAATAGAAGAATTAAAGAAGTGAATATATAGGGAGTGAAGGAGACAGGAAGAATCCTTTATGTTAGGATCAGCAAAATTGGAATTCACATAGTTGTCTAATAGGAAATCGTCACTGCAGATGTTGCTTCATGAATCTTGCCATAATCACGCCACTAAAACATTTGGGCACTTGAGAAATCTTTAATAATCAGTGTAACAAGTAGCCTTATTTTTGTCAGGGAAATGATTTTTAATATAAACTGAATAAAAACTTGGGGAAAGAACATAAATCTCAGGTTTAAAAAAGATAACAGGCTCTTACAATAAAGAATGGTATTTTGTATTGGTTACCATAGCTGCCACTATTCATACAGAATTCGGCATTATAGCAATCAGTTTTCCATTGTGCTTCAGGGTATTAAAAGTAACCTACAAAGTTGCAAGCTTAACTTGCCATTTAAATTGAAATATTAATCAATGCTATGAATGTTATGAATTGAAGGCCAATTTGTATGTTTTGTTCATCACCATTGATGTGGGGTACTAAAGGCTCACTCATTTCTCCCATTGCTCTTACATCTCATTTAATTCACTCTGACCTTCTGAACAAATAAGACTCACAGGTAAATGGAACAAGGAGGGGATGGAAAGGAGGAGTAAAATCGCCTAGCACTGTATTGTACCCCATGTGGGCCAGGATCTTTCTGAAGCTCAAACCCCTTGCAGCTCACATTTTCCAAAGCCTTATTGAAATCTACTGGTGAGGGATTGGAAAATAGCAAGCACATAGGGTCTTGGTTTTTCTTCTAACACCAGGGGATACTAGAATATCCTAGAGAGCGTATCTTGTCTAATATCATTAACTGGTTTAATCAATGAATCAATCAATAATCATTCATTAATTGGCTGCTATGGCCCAGGAACTGTGGTTAGGACTGGGCATATAAACAGAAAAATAAAACTGCTTCTTTCCCTGAGAAGCTTATAAAATAACAAAACCAAAATCAGGCAAAAAATAATAATGAATTTAAATTATACTAAAAAGAAACAGACAAAAAAGAGATCCTATCAGTTATATAGCAACAACACTAGAAATAAAGCATTCGTTCTTTGACAATAAAACTTTGAACCTTAGACGCTTAAAATCTGAAGAGTAAGAAAGAGAGAGTGAGAGGGGATGGGGAAGAATTCTCCTGCTCAGACCCTCCATCTTCCTTTCCCAAATGTCCAATCCTTTGTGTCTTCCCTTTTCCCTCTTCCCTTCTCCTCACCCTGGATGGTGATGGGGATGCCCAAAACTCTTTTTCTCATTGGTGATACTTTCCTCTTGTCACCAGTTACAGATCAGAAACTTGTCCTGAAGAAAAAGAAAGGCGATTCCCCAAAAGTTTATGGATTTTAAGTTACTGTGGCAGTAATAAGGGAGTTATTATGAGACTGTTGTTTTTGAGAAAGTCTTTTATGGTATATGTCTGTGTATTACAATTGATCATTGAGCCACTGGAGGGAAAATAAGGAGAGAGGAAAACATGATGATTTCTGTTGTATTTTTGGGGAAAGGGAGCCACCTGCAACTCTAGCATTTACCCGGGTCAGGCTCAGAGCTGATATTCCCAGCTGAAAGTGATCTCTCTCTCTCCTCAAATTTTCCAGAGCATTTTGTCTTGACCTTTCTTTAGCCCCCTATCACACTTTACTTCAAGCGATGATTACTTGTCTATGTTGCAATCCCTTCTAGATGACTTTAATCCCCTTGCAAGGCAGAGACTAACTAGTTTGTTTGTTTTTTTAATTTTTAATCCTTAGTTCCCTTCAGAATTGGAATAGAAGTGTTTTGCATTATAATTTGGCAGCTAAAGTGCTGCAGTGGATAGAGTGCTAGGCCTGGAGTCAGGAAGACTCATCTTCCCAAATTCAAATCTGGCCTCAGACACTTACTAGCTGTGTGACCCTGGGCAAGTCACTTAATCTTGTTTGCCTTGGTTTCCTCATCTGTAAAATGAGTTGGAGAAGGAAATGGCAAACCACTCCAGTATCTCTGCCAAGAAAACCCCAAATGGGGTCACAAAGTGTCAGATACGACTGAAAAATAACCAAATAGCAACACTATAATTTCCTTTTACCACTGCACCTCTATAAAGGAACTTAGTTGGGTGGAACCACTAATGCTTAATAATACATTAAATTATATATGAGGGCATCTAGGTGATGCAGTGAATAGAGCACCAGCCCTGGTATCAGGAGGACCTGAGTTCAAATGCAGCCTCAGACACTTAACACAAAAACTAGCCATGTGACCTTGGGCAAGTCACTCAACCCCAACTGCCCTCCAAAAAACAAAAAATAAAAATAAATTTTAAAAAATTATATAAAAATTCTTGTCACCAAAGGCCCTGGCACCATCAAATGATTCAGCATCAAAAACAGATAAGATTTTATCAGTGGAAATGAAATTAAAGAAGAGGAATTAGCAACTTCTTTGCTCCTGAATGATAAGGACCACGAAACTCTTCCAGCTTCTAGCTGAAACCTTCCATATTTGCTATTACCCTCATTAAAATGTATGAAAAGTTTTTGAGAGAGGGGACTGTCTTGTTTTTCTATTTATATCCTCAGCATTTTGCACAGTACTTTAAATGTCGTAAGCACTTAATAAATGCTTAGCTCATTCATTATCTCTTTTACCATGTGGGCAAAATTAGCTTTGTACTTTCTACTGCACATTATTTTGACTTTTCTAATTTCAGTTCTTATATTTGTCAACCAGCTTACATTTGGAGAATAACAACAACTCCATAAGATTCACTGGTCATTTTTAGTTCTATATAATCTGTAAAAATATATGGCAGAAGGGGTGGCTAGGTGACGCAGTGAGTAAGAGCACTGGCCTCGGAGTTGGGATGACCTAAGATCGAATCCGGCCTCAGAAAATGAGCACCTACACATAAATAATGACTAGCCGTGTAACCTTGAGCAAGTTACTTAACCCCAATTGCTTTAAAAATATATATATATATATGGCAGAATGTGTGGCTTCTATCATCCCCTATCTTCATGAGGCTTATCCTGCCCACCATACCATGTGTGCTAACTTTATAATAGTAGAGATATTTCAGATATATAAATGCTTCTCAAGCATAGTTATCAACACCAAAGGATTCCTGGATCACTGCCTCAGGAATTTATCATGTCAATTGTCATTGTCAGAGTTAGGATATTGTTTCTGAAAGACTGAAAATATGACTCCAGATTTTTGTTGCATCTGTGAATACAGCTCAAACAAACAAACAAACAAAAAGACTGAATATAAACCTGGTTACATAATTCTTCACTCTGCTGAGGATTAAAAGATGCAATTGGTACCAATATGGAGGTTCTTATTGTCACAAAGGAACTTTAGTATCCTTGTCAACTCTTTTGGGTAGCTTATATGTTTGAATTACTAGAGTAAGTGTGGTACAGGGGAAAGAACTTAAAGCTTGGAAGTAGAGGGACTGGCGATGATGTACCATTTACTAGGTTTTCTTGTGCTGGTTAATTTCTTTGTGGCTCCCTTTTTTGTGGCTCAGTCATGTCCAACTCGTCGTGACCCCATGTGGCATTTTCTTGGCAAAGATACTGGAGTGGTTTACCATTTCTTTCTCCAACTTATTTTATAGATGAGGAAACTGAGGCAAACAGGGTTAAGTGACTTGCCCAGGGTCATACAACTGGTAAGAGTCTGGGGTTATATTTGAACTCATGTCTTCCTGACTTCAGGCCTGGACCACCTACTTTCTCCTCAGGTATATCACTTTCTTCATTTATAGAATGGGGGAGTTGGACTAAATGATTTCCATGTTCCCTTCCAGCTCTAAATCCTAGAGGCATTTTGAATCTATTCTAAGTAAAAGGCAGATCCAGTGAATATTACTGTCACAGTGTTCAAAGAAGGCTTAATGAGGTTATATATGTAAGTACAGAGTAGACTTCCAAATTCAGAACCAAAATTAGTAAGGGAATAAGTACATATTTCACATAGGTTTTACATGTTCTTTAGATGTGCTTTTGAGGATAATTATGACTAAAGTTAGCACTGAATTTTAAGTTTGGTGTAGAATAAAGCACAAATATCCTTTGTACTTGAATAGAGTTCTGTCTATGTGTGGTAGATGAACTCAACTAATCTGGCTGTCTCTATGATCAATGCCAATTGCTGCAGCTAAATCAATAGTGTGGCAATCTGCCCTAATCTCTAGGATGGCTAAAGGGAATAGATAACCAAGCCAGAGTCCATTTATTTCATACATGCTGATCTGTCTTAAGAGGTTAGTTAGTTCGCTTAACTAACCACTTTCAAAACCAGGAACAGCTAAATATGAAAAAGAAAGCTAAATCCTGTGGTGTCTTTTGCTCTGAAAAGGCAAAAAAAAAGGGGGAAAAACAAACAGTCATAAGAAACACCAGAAATATAGCAAACAAGCAGAACTTATTGTGACATTTGATGACTTTATGTTAAAAAGAAAAGACTTGGGTGGCCAGTCACATGATCTGAAGTGCTAGGAGTCCAAAAGTATTCAAAATCCACCTGGTTCCTAGCTACTGCCCAAAGCAACAACTGATGAACACTTATTAAGGGACTACTGTGTTAGATGAAAGGGAATAAACATTTACATAGCACCTACTATGTTCCAGGCATTATGCTAAGAGCTTTACAAATGTTATCTCATTTGATCTTTGAAACAACTCTGTCAAGTAGGTGCTCTTATTCCAATTTTACAGTTAAGAAACCTGAGCAAACATAGGTTCTGTGACTTGCCCAGGGTCACACAACTACTCAATGCCAGAGGTTGATTTAAACTCAAATCTTCCTGACCTTAGGTCTACCTCACTACCTACTGCTCCACCTAATTTTCAAATAGTTACTACATGACCACTTGTTTATTTAATTTCATTATTTTATTAGTTCATGTGAACTATGTTGGGATAAGTATGACTTGTTACACAGTTGGAGATAGAATTAAGACATACAATGATCTCTCCTCTGTGTCTCCATGCATAAAGTTCAGAAGTGACAAAAAAAAGTCAGATCTTAAGTGATTTATCATGATTTCAAAACACACTTGACAAATTTGGTCATTGAATCAGTAATCTTGATGTCTATTATGAAACATATTGGTATGATATCATGTGGCTTTCAGGAAGATCCTATACTACTATATCATTCATTATCTCTATGTAAAATAGGTATAAATTCCACCTTGCTGTAAAGCAAAATTGCCAGATTAGTAGGCTGATATTAATAAGATGTTTTGAATTACATTAGAAAAATGAGCACAGGGAGTGCAAAATATTGTTATTTTTTCTCCAATTACTTCCTTGGTGCAGGTCTTTAGTGATAGGCCTTTTTTCCTTACCCCAGAATCCAACAAGTCTATAGTTAGAATAGATTTCTTGATTATTACCTCTTTCTTCTTTACCTTCTTCATGTGCAGCATCTCTGGCAGCCAAATAATCCCCTGAAAGGCACCTTATGACACAATTCTTCAGTATATGCTCTATTTCTCTTTATCATAAAACTAGGCATCTATCTATAAATCCATCTATCTATCCATTGTGCATTTGTTGCTGATGCTGATATCCCAAATACAATACAACAATTGACTTGCTATCTCTTGGAAGCTGAAAGAATATTCTGCCTTATTCTCTTCCTTAGACCACATGTAATTAAACAAACGAACCCCCCCCCAAAAATAAGCCCACAAAAATATACCACCCTGTAGAGCCATGGCAGGAAAGAATGGATCCCTCCTTCTGCCTCCTCACTGTCCAAAGTAGGTATGTGCCCATTTGGAACAGAACACCACTGATTCACAGTTCTCTGCAGCTGCTATTGCCTTAGACACTTTGGAACACATCTCTGTGAGATGCATATACACAGAAGGGATGGATCTGGGAATTTGGGACCACTACTCTCTTTCATAGATATTGCCCAGAACTGGAGGGGGGAAGGTAAATAGCAGATTTGAGGCATTATTGTTTAATGTAGTAAAATGTACTCAAAAATTTTTCCTCTACCCTCTGCAAATGCAGTTTCTAATCCACAGTTAGGAGGTAATGGCCCCCCAAATAATTTCCTATCTATAAAATTAGTTTTGCAAACTCTATGCTGTATCTTAATTTATTAATTTAGCTAAATGTAATTTCCTGTCTGTACTTATAATGAGGATGAGGAAAGATCATAAAGTATAGTTTAAATGAGAATGCACAAATTCTTAATCTACAAAGGCAAATTGTATATATCTGTCTCTGATTCCTGCTTCCATGCTAGGATTTGGGGATTGAGATAGAGCAAATCCAACCTGGTTTTTTTAAGGTCCTATAGATCCAGACTGGAATAGGAAGAGGGATCATAGAATAATAGTTCAAGCTTGAAGGGCTCTTGGGGGACATCTAGTTCAACCCCCTTATTCTTCAGATGATGCAACTGAGTTGCAAGCAGGTTAAATGGCATGTCCAAAGTCATACAGTGTAGGGGAGGCTAGGTGGCGCAGTGAGTAAGAGGGCTGGCCCTGGAGTCAGAAGGACCTGAGTTCGGATCTGGCCTCAGACACTTAACACAAACAAACAAACAAAAAAAATACCTAGCCTTGTGACCTTGGGCAAGTTACTTAACCCCAATTGCCCTCCAAAACAAAACAAAACAAAGTCATACAGTGAACAAGTATTAGAAGTAGGAGTTGAACCTGGGTCCTTTGACTGTAGAAGCTGGACTTTTTCTGTTGTACCACACTGGGGACAGAACAAGTCACCAAGGCCCCAAAACAACACATGTAGCCCGAGCTTTGGGGTATCTCATGGAAAAGAGATGCCTTATATGGCATGTGGGATGCTGCACCATCCCCTAGGGAGACCCAGAATACTTAACGGTTTTCTAGTGTGTCATAAAACCAAAAACTCAAAAAGCAAAAATCAACAACTCACTGCAACTGCAGCCACCAGTGAAGCAAGCACCAGGCCTGACAGCCCAGGAAAATGACCCACTTCTTGCAGACTCAGACAAAAAGGCTTCACTTAGGCCTAGGGAAAGTGCCTCTAATAAGGCCATCTGTTTACCGAGTCGCCTGAGTCCCTCACAGCCATTCTTCACCTGCCTCCCTCCCTCCATCCCTCTCTGAAGGCAGCCATTAATGCAGCAGGGGCCAAGGAAAATGAAGCTGTTGGGCTCAGTAAATATTCCTGAGCCCCTCGCAAAAACGCAATCCCATTATTTAGACTCTCGTGTCCAAGGTACATTTTGATCCCATCCATTTAGCAGAGGGTAGAGGAAAGCAGGCTGTCTGTGCAGCAGCACTCAGTCACTGGCCTCCTTGGATCCCAGTGGGTCTAGGAAGGCTCAGTCAAAGTCTTCATAGCTATCAAAGCATGGAGTAAAGGTAGGGATTAGCAAATGCTTGAACCCCCAAACATCCAGATAACAATGAAAGGCAGTGCTCCCATAGATGCTACACTGGATGAAGATTCAATTGTCTTGCAATTTACTTCCTGCTGTCCTAGTGACTTGACATGTACCATGGAGAGAGTGACTTAACCTTTTTGTGACTGATCTGTCATATCTAAAAAGGAGATCATGTTTTTCTTCCAATCCTAAGGATGCTGAAAAGGGTCATGAGATACTAAGCCCTCTGGGAGGGACCTGTGTGGCAATGAATTTACACTTCAAGGTCACCAGGGAACCAGTTTCCAAACTGTTTCATAGAGAAGAAAGCAATCTGGCAGTAGAAGAAAGAACAACAATTGATTATAGGGAAGACAAAATAGAGTATATTCTAAGCTCTGCCTCTAACCAGCCTTGTCACAGGCAGCTAGGTGGTACAACAGACAGAGTGTTAACCTGCAATCAGTTAGACTTGAGTTGATGATATTCAGCCTCAGATGCTACCTGTATCACCCAGGGGAATGATGACCAAAGACAACAATAATGATAACCAACATTCATATAGCTCCTATTATGGGCCAGGTGCTGTTTGAAACACTTTAAAATGATTATCTCACTGGATCCTTACAATAACCCTGGAAGTTTAGGTGTTATTATTACCCCCATTTTATAGACAAGGAAACTGAGGCAAATAAAATTTAAGTGATTGTTCCAGGGTCACACAGCTAGCCAATGTTTAAGGCTGAATTTGAATTCAGTACTTTCTGACATTAAGGCTGATATTCTAGCCTTTGAATCACCTACTTCAAGTCACTTAATCTTTGTTTGCCTCATTTTCTCAACTGTGAAATGAGGAAATATGGGGGTAATACCAGCCCTGACCTTAAAGGGTTATCGTGAGGATCGAATGACCTGTTTATGAAGCCTGGTACATAACAGACACTTAATTAATGCCTCTATTGTTCCTTTCTTCCTTCCTATGTTTCTAAAATTACTCAACCTGTATGGGCCTTATTTTCACCTTATAACATGAGAGAATTGGATGCCATGAGCTCTGAGATCTTTTCCCAAACTAAAATTCCATAAAATATATACAAGTAAGGGAAAATTTCAGGTGCTAGAAAAGGCCTGTAATGTTTCATACCTGAAAACTCTGAAAATAGAACAAGCTGCCTCTTGAGCTAGTGGGTTTCCTATAAATGGCAAAGCTCAAGTAGAGACTGAATGACCGATTTTCAAGGATGCTGAAGAAGGGAGCTCATGCTCCAGGGAGGGGATAGAAAGGATAAATTCTGAAGTCTCTACCAACAATGAGATTCTATGAGATTCTATTCTACGATTTCTATTATGAAACTATTCAGAACTGGTATTTCTCTGGTTTAAATATTTCTTTTTTTGGCTGAAAGCATTCTACCAAAGTCCAAGTTCATTGTGTGCCTCGCTTATATGACAAGAATCTGATGACCAAGAAGGATCAACCAAGGCAGATCTTGCTTCTTGCCTCATTACACATAACTTCCCTCCTAAACTCTATGGTCCAGACAAACTGGCCTTCTATCTGTTTTGCATGCTCCATAACACTCCATTTTCCTTTCTTTCTTTTAGCAATTGGGGTTAAGTAACTTGCTCAAGGTTACACGGCTAGTCATTATTGATGTGTGGGTGCTCATTTTCTGAGGCCAGTTTCGATCCCAACTCCAAGGCCAGCACTCTTACTCACTGCGCCACCTAGCCACCCCAACACTCCATTTTTCATCTCTGTGCTTTGTCACTGACTGTCCCACATGCCTGGAATGTACTCTCTCCTTACATCTAAGACTCCCTCTCTTTATTTACAATGAAGCTCAAACACCATCTCCTACAGGAAGCCTCTCTGATCCCCCTAAATGCTAGCACCCCTATTCCCAAATTATGTTGTATTTTACTAATTTGTGATAAGAAGAAAATTACTTCGCATTTATGCTGTATGTACTTACAAATGTATTTGTTTTCTCCCATATTGAAATGTAAGTAGAGATACCTTCACTCTTTGTACTTGCACCTGCAAAACCTAGTAGAATTCCTGGAAAACAGTAGGTGCTTAATAAATGTTTGTTACTTGATACACTGGTTGTTTGTTTGACCAGTCGCATTAATTTAGTCACTTAACCTCCCTCGACTTCAATATCCCCATCAAAAAAATGAGGGGGTTGGACCAGATGACTACCAAGATGCCATCTTTAGATCCAGGATCCTATGTAGCTTTACTAGCCAATAACGATTTTGATGAAGGCGTATGTGGCATGTTTATCAAATTTCTAGATTGAAAGTTGGGAGAAGTAGGTAAAATTATGAGCATTAGAATCAGAATCTCAAAAAATCTTCCCAGGCTATAGGAATGAGTTGAATTGAATACTGATTTCAATTTAATAGGGATAAACATGACTTATGCTTAGGTTCAAAAAATCAATTTCAAAAGACTTCATTTGAAAAAGATTTCAGGGAGGAGGGGTCATTGACATTCATAGGATTCATCATTTGTTTTGGCAGCTAAGATATGTGAATTTTGTTGTTGTTGTTGCTGTTGTCTAGTTGTGTCTAACTCTTTGTGACCCCATTTGGGGTTTTTTTGACAAAGAAACTGGAATGGTTTGACATTTGTTTCTCCAGCTTATTTTAAAGATGAGGAAACTGAGACCAACAGGGTTAAGTGATTTGCCCATGGTCACACAGCTAATAAGCTGAGTCTAGATTTGAACTCATTAAGATGAGTCTTCCTGATTCCAAGCCCAGTGCTCTATCTACTGCACCTCCAAGCTGCTTGTATAATGTTAGCATAGATTCTATTAAGAGAGAAATAATAGCATTAAAGGATAAGGAGGTTACAGACCTGCTCTCCCGTGCTCTGATCTAACCATATGTGTTCACTTCTGGGTGTCACATTCTAAAGGATATTGATAAGCTGGAGAGTGTCCCCAGAAGGAGAGCCAGGAAAAAAAGTGCATAAATTCATACTACCTGAGAGTCAAATAAAAGAACTTGGGAGTTTAGCCCAGAGAAGGAAAGGCTTAGGAAGAACGTGATAATTTTCTTGAGGAATAGGCATATGAAAAGGGGATTAACTTTATTCTGCTTGGTTGCAATGGACAAAACTAGGACCAATGAACAAAGCTGATTTAAAAAAAAAAGTCTTGAAGTATAGA
Organism: Gymnobelideus leadbeateri; assembly: GCA_011680675.1. Lineage (NCBI taxonomy): Eukaryota > Metazoa > Chordata > Mammalia > Diprotodontia > Petauridae > Gymnobelideus > Gymnobelideus leadbeateri. The sequence continues at coordinate 348,954 of WOXC01002266.1, forward strand.
GAAAAAAAGAGAAAATTTTCTAAAAATTGAAGCTATTTGAAAGTAATGTGGCCTCCCTTGTTAACTATAGTGAGTTCTTCCTTCTCTTGAGTTCTTTAAGCATAACTTGCCAGGGTTTTTGAAGATGTGATCCTTGTTCAGATATGCGTACAATTAGTAGACTATAAGGTTCCTTCCTACTCTGAAATTCCATGATTTGAAGATTATTGGTTCCCCTTTTTTTTCTCTATAAGCTTGTGTCTAACACTCAAGTAAAACATTACGAGGAAAAAAACTTACGAAGATGATAGCATTATTTCTCAATGGCCTTTGCCTATGCTGTCCTTGAAAAAAGTTGCTTGGAAAAATGGGATATAATTAGAAAGGCAGTTCTTCAAGATGGTTCCTTGAGGAAGCTGACCCAAGCTTCCTTAAGTGAAGCTACAGCATTACTCACCCTGAAGGCAGCATCAGTTATTTCCAATAATGGCCCACTCTCTGTGCACTGTAGTAGATGAGTCATTAGGGACATGGATATTCTTCACTTCTCTAGTATCTATGCTAAAAAGCAACCTGTCAAGCCCTGGAATTAGGGCATTGAGATAAGAAGCATAGATATGCTACAGTGAAAGTGTAAAATCAGTGAATTTGTAGAACAGATATAAAGATAGATAGAGAGCAAGATATTTCATGATGGTGCATTTATGTTCCCTTGACACAGATCCATCATAATAGAGCTGCCAATTTGGACCTGAGCTGGTAGTCTTTTCCTCCCCCAAAATGAAAATTCCTCCTAAGAAGGAATGGCTGGCTACAGCTGTGTAGACAAATGAAAATTCATCCATCTGTCCACCACCCAGAGCAGTTCTGCTGGGTAAGACTATGTAAAAAAGTTTAGAAAGTATGCTAATGCCTTGTTGTGGCCATGGTCCATGGATCCAAAATTCTAAAGGCTTCCATCATAATCCTCAGGCTTTCCTTCCTCTGTCTAGGTAATAGATATAATAATTACTTGTTAGGTAGGTGCGGTGCATGAATATTTTCAGGAATATTTGCACTGAGGATTGTGAATTAATTTTAAATAAAATTGTAGTTTAATCAATGAGATCATAAAAAATATCAGTCTACATTATATTGAACACTTTCAGAAAATAACCATTTGGAAATAGGCATGTTAGTCCCAAAACTGTTGTTTGTTTTTTTGGGTTTTTTTGGTTTTTTTTTTTGGTTTTTTTTTTTTTTTGCTTTTTGGAGGGCAATTGGGGTTAAGTAACTTACCCAAGGTCACACGGCTAGGTTTTTGTTTGTGTGTGTTAAGTGTCTGAGGCCAGATCCAAACTCAGGTCCTTCTGACTCCAGGGCCAGCGCTCTACTCACTGTGCCACCTAGCCGCCCCTAACTCTGTTAAGTTTTTAAAACCTTTTGTAAACTCCTTCTCTTTTTTCTTTTTCAGTCTTCTTATACCTTATTCCCCTCCATATATTCTATGATGCAGTGACACTTACCTCCTTGCTGTTTTTGGCAGAAGATATTCTTCTTCTTGATGCCATGCAATTATGCCCATTTCCTTTTCTTCCTCCCCATTTCACCCTTCTGGTTTTCTTTCAGTCTCACCTAAAAATCCCACTGTCTTCAAGAAGCCTTCCCTGGTCTCCTGGTGCTAGGGATGTCCCTCTGAGATTATCTCCAATTTATCGTGTATATATCTTATTTATACATAAGTATTTGAATGCTGTCTCCCTTATCAAAATATTGGCTCCTCAAACAAAAATTGTTTTTGACTTTTTTTGATTTCCTATTACATATCACAGAACCTTGAACATAGTAGGCACTTAATAAATGCTTGATGACTAGTTGAATACTAAGTTTTGTTTTTGTTTTCCATTTAGTACAGTTCATCTTACAATGGTGTTTTATTTGTTGGTCATTTCCTGCCACTTTTTGCAGTGACTAGAATAGTGTTGTGTATATAATAGTGCCCTGTTACTATTTTTTCAATGAGTGGATAAACTTCTATTTCCTTCAGGGTCTGTCCATCGGTCTCTGATTCCCCAGAGATAGCCCTCTGAGGACAGCACTGCATGCTCTAAATATGCTTTCCTTCTCTTTCCTTTCTTGTGCTATAGGAAATGACAAGCAGGATGATTTCAGAAAAACCTGGTAAGACGTACATGACCTGATACAAAGTGAAGTGAGCAGAACCAGGAGAATATTGTACACAAGAATAGGAATACTCTATGATGATCAACTGTGAATGACTTAGCTATTCTTAGCAATACAATGATACAAAGACAATCCTAAAGGACTCATGGTGAAAAATGCTATCAACCTCCAGAGAAAGAACTGATGTTGTCTGAATACAGACTGAAACATACCATTTTCTCTTTTTCTTTCTTTGCCTCTTTGTTTCCTTCCTTCCTTCCTTCCTTTCCTTCCTTCCTTGATTCCTCCTTTGCTTCCTTTTCTTTTTTCTCTCTCTTTCTCTCCTGTCTGAGTCTTCTTGAACAAAATGACTAATATGGAAATGTTTTTACATGATTGCACATGTATAACCTATATTGAATTGCTATCCATTTCAGGGATGGCAGAAGAATGGGAGAGAGGAATATAATGTGGAATTCAAAACTTAAAAAAAGTTAAAATTGGTTGTTTTTTTTTTAAGCAATTGGGGTTAAGTAACTTGCTCAAGGTTACACGGCCAGTCATTATTTATGTGTGAGTGCTCATTTTCTGAGGCCGGATTCGATCTCGGGTCATCCCAACTCCGAGGCCAGCACTCCTACAGCGCCACCTAGCCACCCCTAAAATTGTTTTTACATATAATTGGGAAAAATCAATATATTAAAAAAAGCAATCAAATGTTATATTTTCAATGTGAACATTTACACTTCTGAAATCAGCAAATACTAGAAATCAGAGCTTGATGTTTTTGTTTTTCTTGATTGTCTAGATGTAGAACAGTGATGGAAAAAATGTTAACAATGCAAATTAAATTGAAAAGTATGTCCTGGAACACTCTTCCAGCCTTTTGTCATCAGAAAATAAAACTTTAAAAATATAAAACAGATTTAAAAGAGCTCATATCCTCATACTCCCCACCCCTCATATCTTGATAAAACATCCTATACCCTACTTCTGCTGTCTTTTCAACACAGGAAAGACAAACTATCAAAGACTAAGATGCTATCATTTTATTTATGGATATTAATTTCAACAAAATATTACCAAAGTAATTGTACTTTTCCTCTACCCCTTCCTATTCCCTTATTTTAAAGTAATTTCACTTTAGTTTCAAGGTGATGACTGACATTTTATTAGAGCTCTCCTTCCTCTTTGGAAAGAGCATGGTCCCATGGAAGCTATGGTATGCCCGATATCTGTTCATATTATATACATGAAAATCTAATAGAATATTATGTTTTTCTACTAGATCAGAGAATGAATTAATCTAAAAGCTTAATTTAGTTATTTAAAATTCACCTCTTGAGGCGGCTAGATGGCGCAGTGGGTAGAGCGCCAGCCCTGGATTCAGAAGGACCTAAGTTCGGTTCGGCCTCAGACACTTAACACACACAAACAAAAACCTAGCCGTGTGACCTTGGGCAAGTTACTTAACCCCAATTGCCCTCCAAAAAGCAAAAAAATAAAATAAAATAAAATAAAAATAAGATAAAATAAAATTCACCTCTTTACAACAACTCTCATGATATAACCACAAAGAGAAGGAACAATAGGTGTCTTGGCCACAACCAGCCCAGTCAGTAGAGCTGCTGTTTCCAGCATTAAGAACAAGGTCATCATGAATAATGCCAACCACTAAAGAAGCCTCCTGGGTTGTCAGTGGAGGCCAGCATCTTTATCTTCTATGTGCTGCCCAAGTTGAATGCAAGACTATGTTCACCTGAGAGCTACATGATCCAAAGCAAGGTAGTTAGAAACATATCTCATGAGGCTTGAAAAGATCAGAGCCCCTCATCCCACTTCAGATTAGTAAGGTACTAAACCCAGACGCCTTCTCACTAAACCCACACTCATTATTAGCTATCTTCCCATCAAATGTCTGAATACCTTAGAGTAAAATAATTGAGCTATTCTGTACCCAAAAAAAAGAGAAAGAAAAGATATTACAATTTTGGCAATATATCTGCCAATTAAAACATTTCAAAATTTGATAAACTGTGAATTTCTGTGTAATCTGGTATGTATGTGCTACCTTGCATAGGTAGAGATAAAATGATCATGTAAATTCTAATAAATACTGTTTAAAGTCACCCAAAACCAAATGAATTATCTCTGCAAAGGGAGGATAATAGTATAAATATCGAGTTGTTTCTGATTTGAGGCAATTAATATTAAATAAATGATACATCTATTTGAAGGTGTTTTTGGAGATCTTCAATCTTTCTTTTAAAGCTTCTAAATCTAGGTCCATCAGGGCGGCTAGGTGGCGCAGTGAGTAACAGCGCCGGCCTCGGAGTTGGGATGACCGGGGATCGAAACCGGCCTCAGAAAATGAGCACCCGCACATAAATAATGACTAGCTGTGTAACCTTGAGCAAGTTACTTAACCCTAATTGCTTTAAAAAAAAAATCTAGGTCCATCTAGGTCTAAAACAACAGTTTTTAACTTCTTTTTTTTCTATAATGACCCCTTATGGCAGTCTAGTAGAGACTATGGACCCAAGGCTATGCTAGAACCAGCTTGCATGCCATTGTGAGAGCCAGTTTCAAAATTTTCAGCATGAGCATTTATACCTCAAATATCAGCAAATGGTACAAATTAGATCTTGATTTAATGACTATTTTGTTGTCTGTCTAGGTTTAAAAAAATAATAGTGTTAATAATGAAAATTACACTTAAAAGTGTGTCTTGTATATTGGTTGTTAAACATTGACCAGCACATCCCTATAGAGCCCTTCTCAGAATAATGTTTTAAAACAAATTAAAAGAAATATTACATTTTGGCTAGAGGTTAAAGAAATAAAAAACATCATTTTACTTTCCCATGCCAGGTCAGTGACACTGTTACTATTATATGGACCTCAGGTTAAGAATGCCTAGCTAAGAACAGATTACATTGGCACTGCAGTCACACTCAATATTATGTCAGAATCAGTGATTGGTAGACTATTTTCTAAACTTGCTATACAGTAGAGGAACCAAAGATAACATCCCTTACCAACAAATCAAATAACAATTCATAATATAGTCCTAAATAACAAATGGGGACATTCATCCTTGAGAAAAGTTCAATTCAAAAAGCATTAATCAGGTAACTGCTATATGCACAGAATTGTAGTTGACACTAGGAAAAGAGCAAAGGTTAGCTAAGATATACTCCTTGAACTCATATAACATAAAGCCCAGTTACTGTTTTGGATTCAGGTCTTTGGTTTCATCAGTGTAAGAAATTCTAGGTGAAGAAAATTCTTCTTCCAAAACTTGGCCTACTTATCTGTATATGGCCAATGGGAAGGAACAACCTCCAGAATGGATCAACCATGAAGGAAAATAATAGGTGGTGAAGGGTTCCGTAAGTGTTGTAGTACAGCACCCCCAATAAATACACTAAAGAACAAATGCTAGGCATGAGCTACTACTATTAAAAATAGATTTCTGATTTCTATGTTGCTTCTATCTCTTTGAGTTCAAAACAATGTGATTTTCCATTAATGAGAAACTAGAAATAAAGATGAGAAAAACAATGAAATGAAATCAAAGTCCAAATAGGGGTGGGAGGAACATGAGTAAAATCTGAATCTACTCAAATGTTTACTAACAGCAGTTCACAAGAATCAAAGCTCAAAGAGTCTTCAAAGGAATGTAATACCAGCCCTTCATTTTACAGATTAGGAAACTGATACCTTGAACATTTGTGATTTGCCTGAATTCATAAGTAACACTATATACTATGTGAAATCTAGTTTACAGACAAGAAAGAAGATGGAGAGAGTGGAGCAAAATTTAGTGGGTCTTGATGATTAAATGGAGGAAAAAAAAACAATGTTTTGGTTCCCCACTACCCTCAGACTAGATTATTGGAGGGATGACCTGGTATTGCTGATCACAAGGACAACTGAAGGTGTTTATAAAAAGTGACTAACTGATTATGCTACTTCTACTGCTTCTCTTGCATTTATTGAGCTCAAGACAAGGAAATAATCAAGGGGAGCCTTAGTAGTGACCTGCTAAGATAGCGATGTTTTGCCTCTAAACAGAGAGGAGTCCTACTGCTTGGCAGAAGGAATTGCCTAGAAGAATCTGCTGTCCAGAACTCCATAGCCACAGGGAAGAGAGAGAGGCTGAAAGAACTCTAAAACAAAACTGTAATAGATGATAATAAGATCACTGTTGTCTGCATTTCTCCCATTCTATTTTCTGAAAGCAGGAATATTTCGTGTGAAAACAGGTTTTATGTCCCAGCAATAAAGAGGTATAACTATAAAAATATATGTCATATCAGCAGGCATGTCTCTAAATAGAATGTTTTACCAAGTTTCCCATGAGGCATCTGAAGCCCTTTAAATTATAGGGTAGATGAGATTCCCTGCAGGGCAGCCTTTGAACTACAGCTCATTGTCAATCTAAAGCAAGAGTGGAAAACGAATCTTTGTGAAATATAGGAAAGGGTGAGTATTCTTCTCTGCGTTTCTACGTGTCTCCCTTAAAATGGGTACAACCTTCAGTCTAAGAAAAGAAAATAACGTAAGAGAATATAGGAAGTATTAGCCAAATTAAGTCCCATATGAGGAAGAAAAAGAAGAAAAAAGGGGGAGAAAAACATTAACTTTTGGCCAAGGTTTCTGGATTCTCCTCTACTAAGCTGAGCTGAAGGCACAATATTCATACTGGAGCCCACACTCATCCCCAATAAAGGGGAAGGAGGGACAATAGCACCAATAATCCAAAAACAATAGAAAACCTGTTTCTCTTCCTAATGTACTATCATTACTATCTGGATCTGGATATGTGCATTCTTTAACATAGGGATCTCCAGGTGAGAAAACTTCCTCTACCAGTTCAGATATGCAATTCGTTTCTTATAGCACTAATGGAATAAGTGACTTACCCACGGTCATATAAATAGTATGTGTTAGAGCCAGAATTCAAACATGGCTCTTTCTGACTCCAGGGCTAGCCAGCTATCCACCACATACCTACCTGATTCATTATGTAGTGGACTCTTTTCCTTTATCCCAGAAGATGTATTTTTCAAACTACACATTTTAAAAAGATAATGCTAAAATGAATATATGACCTTTTGGAACATTTTTATAAAAACATTCAAGGTATGGAGAGAAAAATATTTTAGGCTAGGCAAAATCCACAAAGCAGATAACCAATAATTTATTGTATTCATATAAACCCTCGGCCATTATAACTAGCCCAATTTCAAACTCTTATTGCCAAGGGAACAACTCTACTGTTCTCTTTCACATGAAACCAAGAACTCAATTCCATCTCAAAATATATTTTTTGGAGGGGGGAAGGCAAAGCAATTGGGGTTAAGTGACTTGCCCAAGGTCACACAGCAGTAAATGTGTCAAATGTCTGAGGCTGTTATGAACTCAGGTCCTCCTGACTCCAGTGCTGGTGCTCTATTCACTAATCATTTTTTTAATTACACAAATTTGTTTCTTGATTGTCCTCCTAGGCAATAAGGAAATTGGTTAGCACAAGGACGGTTGTCCTCGTGCACCCTAAAGCAAAAGAGAAATCAACACAGGGAAATAACAGCGCAGTTATATGTTGATGCTAAGCTCCAATTTGAAAAACAAGGTTGTTTGCTAAAAGTATACAGGAAACCTCTCAGGTGGCAACTACTAGTGATATACCTACAACATCTCTCCTTTCTCATAAGTGTACTTCCATTTGACAGTACAAAAATAAAATAAGGAACTCAAGTTCTGCCACTTACAACCTGTGAGACCTTAGACAAATCACTGCACTGTATCTCAGTTCCTCTATCTGTGAAATGAAAGGGATGGACTAAAAAATTTTATGGTCCCTTCCAGCTTTAAATATATTTTTCCTCATAAGGATGTGAAGTCAGAGCATCTACTTGGGCTCAAAGCCCAGCTCTGGTTGTTACTGGAGATAGGTAGGTGATACAGAGGATAGAACACTAGTCTTTGAGTCAGGATCTAAGTTTAAATGCAGCCATAGGCATTAGTTAGCTATGTGACCTCAGGCAAATCATTTCACTGCTGCCTGCCTTTCCATATCTGTAAAATGGGGATAACTTTAGCACTTATCTCCCAAGATGATGCGAAGATAAAAGGAGACAAAAATTGTAAAGTATTTTAAAAATCTTAAAGTGCTTTATAAAAGCTGGTGATGAGGATGAGGATGAGGATGAGGAGGAGGAGGACAATGAACTGTGTGACTTTAGGTAATTCACTGGCCTCTTTTGCCCCACCTACAACATGAGATGCTGGAACTATTTAAACTTTGTGGGCTCTTGAATCTCTATATCTATGATTCTTTAAAAAATGGTGTTAGTACCCTAACATTTTCTCCTCTAATCTGAGGTATTCCTGAATGGGAGGGAGAATTATTTTTTTTAAAACAAATGCTTTATTAACTTCTTTTTTACATCATTCATTTCCTCCAGATTGTGAGTTACAATCATTCCCCCCCATTATTCCCCTACCCAACCTCCCAGAATAGTAGTCCCACAAGATATCGCTTCCTCCAATCTGCTCTCTCCCATACCTTCTCCCATACCCCCATCCACTTTTCCATTAGAGGAAGGTGAGTCTTTGTGTCCCAATGCCTGCACATCTTATCTCCCTATTACAAGCAAAAGAGTATTAATAATAGTATTTATATATATTTGAAACATTTAATGTTAATACCTCGAATTTCAGATCCATTTCCTTCCTCCCTTGTCACCCATTCCCTCTTGGGAGATAAGTGATTCAGTATATGTTGTACATGTCTAGCTATGCAAAACATTATCATAGTAGATATATTGTACAAGGCTGCTTATAATTCCCTCCCACTCATCCCACCCCCCACCTGGTCCATTCCCTACATGATCCTGTCCCTCTTCTATAGTGGGTACTTCCAACCTCCCCTCCCCCAAGGATGCCCTCCCATCCATCATCCCTCCTCTCATCCCCCTTCCCCCTATCCTGCTGCAGGTTGAGATATCCCATTTAGTATGTATGTCATTTTCTCCCTGAACCAAATTTAATGTGAATGTGGTTTTGCCTTTTTAGCCTTCCTTATTCTCCCCCTCCTTTGCAACCACTTCCCCTTGCTTCTTCTACATGGGATAGTTTACCCTACCCTGTCTCTCCCCATCTCCTCTTGCCACTTTCCTCTCTCACCTCATAATTTCATCCCTTGAGTATTCTCCCTTCCCAACAAATTCAACCTATGCCCTCTATCCATATATAACTGTAACCATATACACACACATTCACATATGTGTTCATATGACCACACACCCTTCTTCCATTATTTTCATAGTGAGAAAGATATCATCAGTCACAGTTATTGCTTTTCCATATAGGAATGTAAATAGTTCAACTTTGATAAGTTCCTTTTGATTTCTTTTCCCTGATTACCTTCTCAGGCATCTCTTCTTCTTGTGTCTGGATGTCAAATTTTCTATTCAACTCTGGTTTTTTCCTCAAGAATGCTTGAAAGTCCTCTATTCCACTGAATAACCATATTTTCCCCTGAAACAAAATACTCAGTTTTGCTGGGTAGGTGACCCTTGGGTTCATTCCCAGTTCTTTTGCCCTCTGGAATATCATATTCCATGCCCTTCGATCCCTCAGTGTAGAAGCTGCCAGGTCCTGGGCTATTCTGATTGTGTTTCCACAATATTGAAATTGTTTCTTCCTGGCTGCTTGTAGTATTTTCTCCTTGATCTGGGGATTCTAGAACCTGGCTATAATATTCCTGGGAGTTTTCTTTTTGGGATCTTTTTCAGGAGGTGATCTGTGGATTCTTTCAACCTCTATTTTGCCCTCTGGATCTAAAACATCAGGGCAGTTTTCCTTGAGAATTTCTTGAAGGGTGATTTCTAGGTTCTTTCCTTGATCATGGCTTTCAGGTAGTCCAATAATTTTTAAATTGTCTCTCCTGGATCTATTTTCCAGGTCAGTGGTTTTTCCCATGAGATATTTCACATTGCCTTCTAATCTTTCGTTTGTTTGGATCTGCTTAACAGCATCTTGATTTCTCATAAAGTCACTAGCTTCCATTTGCTCCAGTCTAACTCTGAAGGAATGAATCTCCTCAGTGAACTTTTGAGATTCTTTTTCCATCTGGCAAATTCGACTTTTTAAGGCATTCTTCTCCTCATTGCCCTTTTGGGCCTCCTTTGCCATTTGAGTTAGTCTATTTTTTAAGGTGTTGTTTTCCTCAGTCAGGCTGTTGACCCTCATTTTATACTTTTCCTGCATCCTTCTCATTTCTCTTTCTAATTTTTCCTCCACTTCTCTTATTTGATTTTTAAAGTCCTTCTTAAGGTCCTCTATGGCCTGCAACCCGCTCATGTTTTCCCCTGGGGCTTTTGGAGCAGGACTTCTGACCTCACAGTCCTTTTCCTGCTCTATGCCCCCAAAATAGGAGTCTAGGGTTGCATTTTTCTGTTCCCTTTGCCTTGGCATGTTGCCATTTAATTGCTTGACTTTTGGGCTTGTTGCCACACTATGGCTTTAAGGCCAGCTAGAGGAATTTTCGTCTCGAACGTGTGGGGGGCAACTTCCATTTCTGGCAAGCTGTAAACCCACCCATGACTTCCACCCTAGATCACAATCCAGATCCAGGGAGGTTAAAGCAAGAGCGATTACCCCCCAAGACTGATCGCTGGATCTCCCTATGATCTGCAGGCCGGGAGCTGGAGCTGCCTCTGAAAACTACAAAATGGCGTGTCTCCTCAGTGGCTTCTAGCCCCCAGGGGAGGGAGCCAACGCATTCCCTAAATAGGACACTAACCTCTTACTTTGTCCTAGGCATGTCTATGTTGATAATTCTGGAGTAGCCACAGCTCCTGGTGTTCTGGGGTTCCTCCAGCCAGCTCCTGGCCCTGCCACCCTGGGGCTAAAACCTCGGCTCACGCGGACCTGGGCTCGGATCGGCTCCTGCGCTCTGTGTGCTGTGCGCTGCCAGGTCCCAGACTGCTGCGCTGGTCCTTCCTGCAGGGCTGCTGGGCTGTCCTCAGCGGGAGGTTAGCTTCTCTGTGTTGTTCTGTGGGTGCTGGGGCTCCAGAAGTTGTTCAGAGTCCCCTTTTACATAGTTTGGGAGGAATCTGGGGGCAGAGTGGCTTGGATGAGCTGTTTCTACTCTGCCATCTTGGCTCCACCCCTCAAGATAAGCTTTTCTAAATGACCCAAATCTTTCTCTTTCCCTCTCGACTAGATAATAAAAATAGGTTCAAAAAGCACATGTTCTGACTTGGAGGGGGAAGGGAAGGGAAGGGGGAGGGAGAATTATGTGGATAAGAAGTGGGCAAAATGTTGAGATGACATGGGAGTTTCTCTTCATCCCAAGTCCTCTGAAGATAATGAAAAAAATTCACATTTAGCATTTTGTAGTTTATAAAGCACTGTTCCTGTACTATATCATTTGATACACACAGTACTTCTGTGAGGTAGATACCATTTATATTTGTATCCCCATTTTACAGAAAAGGAAACTGAGGCTTACAGTAAAAATGACTCAGCTAGGAAGTGTTAAAGGTGGAGTGTGAACACTAATGTTCCTGATAGCAAGTCTAGCCTATAAGGCCATATTTCCTGTCTGTGTTGTGCTACTAAGGCCTCATAAAAGAATGGTGACAAAACCAAGGGTTTTCTTCATGGCCTTCATATTTTAATATCCCTCTTCTTTTTCCATTGCTACCTTTCTTAAAACATAATATTTCCCTTGATAATAGCACAGGCAAGCTTTACTCATTTGGGGTTTCAGATTTAATTGGAGCCATTTTCAAACTTTACAGTAGCCTATATAATTTCCTGGCATGATTAAGGGCAGTCTATCCATTGGTCTATTAGACAAGAATAATTGGAAGGGTTCAAAATGGCACAGAGTGGTGTTAGTGAAGTTAAATGTAATTGGTGGAAAAGCCTTCATATCAATATGTAACACTTGGATAAGCATGTCTGCTCTGCTTAGAAAGCATCAATTATCATTAATGTTAAAAACTCACTATCATCTTTACTCCACATGTAATATTCTGCTCAGACTTTAAAGGGAACTCAGAGAATATTTAGGTCTAACTGAGTCACTCTCCAGTTAGTGACAGCAAATCAAGTCAGAGCTGAAAATAACATTTAGATTTAATGGGTTCTTATATCAACTATTAGACAAACTCTTTCCATTTGCATCACAAGAAATTAAGTTTATAGGATCATAGATCCAGTGCTGGAAAGAGCCTCTGAGGCTATCTACTCTAAGTTGCTCATTTTGTAAATAGGGAAACTGAAGACAAGGGACGGTGAGTGACTTGCCCAAGGCTTCATAGGCACTGTCAGAAGCAGAATTTCAATCAAGTGCCTCTCATTTCAAAGTCATATTCTTTCTGCCTAACCAATTCCATTCAACTCTATAGGTATTTTTTTTTCAATAGAAAAAGCTGTTGATTTCTCCATAACCAAAGTCAAACATCCTCCCTGTATACTAGCAGGGAGAAAAGTCTGTCCCATCTCTTCGGATTTGTTTCCCTATAACTCCATCCAACAACACAGATCTCCCCTTTTATCAGTCAGAGAAATGCAGGGAAAGACATAGCAGTGAAGTAATATTTATTTTAACCCTTCTGATAAGGTAAGGGCTCAGGCTGCCTGGGAACAACTGCTCCTTCTTTTCCTTCAGACACACTGTCAAGAGCATCTTAAGGTCAGACTGTAAATCATGTAAAATATCTTTATCTTCTCAAGGCAGCTTTTTCTCCTTTTTTATAATCAAGGACATTTGAGGTCACAGAATTCCAGTAGCACAGGTTCCCAGCAGCAACATTAACTTTCTGTTGGTTGGTGTTTACCTTCTAACTACTAGAGTCTGCTGCTCCCATAAGCATCCCAGGTCCTGGAAAGGGTTCATTCTTTTCCTCAAATGCCAAATAAGGTGAATCTCACTATCTCTCACTCAATTTGGGGTAGGAAGTATTCATATTCTCCCCCATATTGTCAAGTTGATTGAGGTTTAGGCAGTAGTATAGTGGTAAATATTTTAAAATTGACTCTCTGGGGGAAAAAAATCTATCCATGATACACTTTTCAGTTTAATCTGCATTATTAATATTTTCTCCATCCCTTTATTAAGTCTAGACAATCAACAAAACAATAAATCAAACCCTGATTTGTAACATTTGCCAATTTCCAAGGTGTAAATGCTTATATTGAAAATTTAACAATATTTTCTCTCAAACATACCTTGAGCGTAAGCCACCTTCAATGGCTCAATGTAATTCGAATATCTCAGTCCAGAATTAATCCAAACTCTTCAGTCTTTCTCTTCACATACAGTTTATTGACTGTTTGCTAACTATAGCTTCTTCCTTTCCATGGGATCTGTATTTAGTTGAACTGAGTTGTTTTTCAACTGAGAAGCATTCCCCAATACATGCAATGCTACCCTGTCCTTTACTCCACTGGAAGGGAAGGAGAAAGAGAAAGGTCAAACAAAATCCAATGGGTCATGGCAGGCTAGATTTGGAAAGGATGCTAGCAATTATCTCATTCACAATGATAGAACATTGAGCATGGAGTTAGAAAGTCTGGTTACAAGATCTGACTCCATCACTTATTATTTTTAAGACCTTGGACAAGGCTCTTGGCTTCTCTTGACCAAGGTTTCTTTTCTTTTCTTTTCTTTTCTTTTCTTTTCTTTTCTTTTCTTTTCTTTTCTTTTCTTTTCTTTTCTTTTCTTTTTTTTGGCATGGACCCCCCTTTGGCAGTCTAGTGAAGCCTATAGAACTTCTCAGAATACTGTTTTAAAATAAATTTTAAAATATATTAGGTTTACAAAAGAAACTAATTATATTGAATTTTTAAAAAAATGTTTGAAATGGACCCCCTGAAATCGAACTATGTATCCCTCAGGATTTATAAACACAAGGTTAAAACTCCTGCTCAAGACATTTTTTACACGTTTATTTATAAAATTATGTAATTGGGGTTGGCTTAGATAACTTCTAATGTCCCACTTGACTTGGAAGATCTAGCTTGATGGTCAGTCCCTTTCAGCTGCAATATTTTATGAGTGGATAATTTCCCATTTTTCAGATGAGAAAAATAAAGGTCAGATAGGTGAAGTTACTCAGGTAAGGTTTTATAGGTTAAAAAAGCAGACTATTATAATATCTCTGTGTGTGTCTGTGTATTTTTCATTCTAACTCTTTTCTTCATGAAATGGTTTAACTTAAAACAAAGTTACAGAGCAGAGGGAACAGGAAGAGAGGAAATATAAACTGAATTAATAAGAGGAAGTAAACCCACTGAAGAACTCTTAATAATGCTGGTTCTACTCAAACACAACCTGACTAGGGGACTTAAGAAACCAATGAATGCTATTTCAGAGACCCTACTTATTAATTTATAGAAACAATTGCAGGTAGGATAAGGGTGTGAATACTATGAGGGGAACTTTGGATCAAAAAGAGTGAAAAGAAACCTGTGGTAATTAAAAAGCTCCAACTGCATAATTTCAACACTAGGGAAGGAACCAGACCAAATCAGTAAACCATCCACTTGCAATTTTCTAGAAGAGCATAGGGTAACCAGCATGATTCTGTGATGAGTAAATGATGCCAGATCAATTTAATTTTCTTATGATAGAGCGATATGTCATGCAGAAAGGAAGGGAGGCAATGGATGCAATCTCCCTGGGCTTCAATAATGCTTTGGATCCAGGCCCATTTCACAGGCTCATCAATAAGCTAGGAAGATATGGTTGAAGCCAGTGATTCTTAAAATATTTACACACTACTGAACCCTGTTGCTTCATTTCCTCAAGCTCTACTCTAAAAATATAGCCCCAAACGGTAGGCCTGTGAGCTGTTCTGGGAGGAGTGAACAGAGCGGAGTTGGAGGGAGAAGAGACTCAGGGGCTCCAAGGAGCAACAACCATAATTGAAGGAAATATGTTAGCATCCCCTCAGAGAAAAGAGAGAGATATGTAACAGAAAGCATATTGAAGTAGGGCTCAGGATTCAAGATGGATATATTACATAGTAATCCTTACTTTGATTCTGCTATTAACTAGTTGTAATTTGGGGCAAATTCTGATCCCTGAACTTTCCTGGGATCTCCTTGGAAGGTCACAGTCCAGGTCCCCAGCCTGTTATGTTAATAGTCTAGACTAGGATTACCTTTGGTAAGGAAACCACATGATGGCATGCCTAGTGAAACCCTGCCACTGCTCAACACATGCCATTTTTTCTGATTCCATTTTAGTTTCTTTCCTTACCTCCCCAACCCCCATCTCATTTCTTTTTCTCTGTTGTCCTTGCCTTAAAATATTGATTTACACAGGCTTTTTTTTTATCCATGTTAGTAACCATTAAGGTAAAAAAGCTTAAACTATACTTAAGAGAGTGGTCTCAGTTTGCTGTTCTCAAGAATAATATGCAAAGGGTCATTTTCAATGACTTCACATAGGGAGTAGTGGATTATGGAGAGGGCAGAGGGAGGATGGTACGATCACCCTCACCCCTGGGTTCTGTATTTGTATTTTGTATTTGACTTTAAAAATATATTGGATATATGTATGTTTTAGTGGAGGCACTTATCTACATAACTGATAGAGTATAGAACACTGAACTTGGAGTTCAAATCCTTCCTCAGATACTTAAGAAATGCATAATCCTGGCCAAATCACAACTTCATCTATTGTTTTCATCTATAAAATGAGGTGGTTGGCACTGATCATTTCCATTTCCGCTATGAATCTGTTTCTTTGATCCTATAATATACTCTCTCTTTCTCCATCCCAAAGAAAACAGGTATTTCCTTAATTTTCATTTATGACATCAGTCCTATTTTAGCCCCCCACTAGCAGCATATAATAGGGAAACTATGGCTAGCTGTCAATTGCTGAACACCCAAGCTGGTATTGTTCCCTGAGTGACCTAGATCAATGCTCCAATCTTTCACTTTCTTTTGGCCATTGAGACCAGGTCTGTGAGCATAAAGTATTCCTGTATGACTTTCTAACTTGTCCTTCAATTAATCACCTCTGCTCCATAATGCTGTGCATTGCTCTGCTTGAGTCACATGAAACAAAATGAGACCTTCTGCCGATGAAACTTTGCTGTCTGAGGAGATATTTTAGCCTGCTGCCTGGATAATTATATGTGTAACTCACATTAGCAGTGTGGAGCATCTTTGGGTATGTGCAGCCAGGGCAGTCACATCAGGCCCTGCACTGATATAGAGGTCTCATGCCATTATCAGTCATTAGTCTGCCAGCTGCCTTAGTTCTTACCTAGGTCTGCCCTTTTAAATGCAGTGTGTGATTGCCTGCATTTCCCTAATCCACTAGTGAGTGGATGAGATCTTTTGCCCCGCAGAAGTTGGTCCCATATTAGAATCAGACAAAATGTGCTCCAGCAAAACCTAATCTAGTCCAAGAGCCCTATGGAGGAGGTTAGGATCATGACCAATAGATCAAGGTAGCTTAAATTGATTGGGGTCTGCTTGCTAGAGAGTTAGTGGTAGAGTAGAAAATAAAACCAAAACTGATCAATCAATAAATCTAGACCCAAATTTTCTGAAGTAATGTATGGGAGTATTTCTCAAACACCATCACCAATACCATTAAAATATGTAGTGGGAGGAGGAAAAAAGTGGAAAAAAAGCCTAGGATAGGAGTCAGGAAAACTAGATTCTAGTTCTCTACCTGATGCTAACTGGCTATGACCTTGGGAAAGTCACATGACCTTTTCCCTCTCCTCTTCAAAATGAGATGGAAGGGAGATATTGTCAAAATATGCTCTAGGATGTCCTCACCACCCAGTCCATACCTTCCCAGGGAATAGGAATCCTAATTGCTCTCATGCCAAGATATAAAAATCTTTGGACTGTTCCCCTTCTACTATTATAAAGCCCTGCCTGGTCTTAAGCTCTGTGTAGGTCCTGCCACTGTCCCAGTGGTTCTACCATTCATAAGATGACTCGGTTTATAATTTACCCCCCCCCTTTCCAATGCTTCCCATCCATAAGCTTAAGCCAAAATGAGTTTTAGAAAATCTTCCGGGGTGGTTAGGTGGAGCAGTGCATAGGGCGCCGGCCCTAGAGGCAGAAGGACCTGAGTTCGGTTCCAGCCTCTGACACTTAACACACATAAACAAAAACCTAGCCATGTGATCTTGGGCAAGTTACTTAACCCCAATTGCCCTCCAAAAAAAAAAAAAGAGAATTAAAAAAAAAAAGGATGTTTCAATGACCTGCGGGCGGCTAGGTGGCGCAGTGAATAGAGCGCTGGCCCTGGATTCAGAAGGACCTGAGTTCGGATCCAGCCTCAGACACTTAATCCACACAAACAAAAACCTAGCCGTGTAACCTTGGGCAAGTTACTTAACCCCAATTGCCCTAAAAGGGGCGGCTAGGTGGCGCAGTGAGTAAGAGCGCCGGCCTCGGAGTTGGGATGACCCGAGATCAAATCCGGCCTCAGAAAATGAGCACCCACACATAAATAATGACTAGCCGTGTAACCTTGAGCAAGTTACTTAACCCCAATTGCTTAAAAAAAAAAAAAAGAAAAAGAAAATCTTCCTATGAGGAAAAGAATAAATGCACCAACTGTTCAAATAAAGGTCCTTTTTGCCATAGCCCCACTCTCTAACCACATCCACCCAACCAGAAGTTTGGAATCTATCCCCTGGCTCTCCTCCCACCTCTACCACTCTCATTGATGGGAATCTCTATCTTGCCAGGGACCAGGACACCATGACCTTTTCTCTACTACTTCCTGCAGACTCCTTGCCAGGGCCCAACTGGTACCCTTCCCTTATCCTTTCTATAATCTCCTTATGAATGACCTTCCACTGTCAAAATGTAAGCTCCTTCATGCCAGGATGTGTTATATCTTTTATTTTTATCCCCATTGCTTAGCAAGTACTGTGGCATGTAGTAAATGTTTAAGAAATGCTCTCCTGTCTTTCCTCTTTCATTCTCTGACTCTGTCACTGTCTCTCTCTTCTATCTCCCTCTCTCTTCTCTTTTTCTCTCCCTCTCTCACTCCTTTCCCTCTCCCCTCTTTTTCTCCTCCCTCTCTCTGTCATTCCCCTCTCCAACTCTGTTTCTATATCTCTTCTCTTCTCTTTTCTCTCCACTTCTCTCCTCCCCTCATATCATTCTCTCTCTCTCTGTCTCTCTCTCTCTGTCTCTCTCTCTCTCTCCCTCTCCCTCTCTCTTTTTCTCTCATCTAAAGACAAAGGAGAATCCAAGCTCTCCCCAAATATATGTTCAATAAACTAGATAGCCCCCAAATTCTTACATATATCCTTCTCTACCTAGTCTTAGGGACCTCTCATGTAGTCAAGGTTGCAGCCTATTAGGCATTTCTAGTTCAGAATCTTAAACCGTATGGACAGGCAGTTTTCAGATAGAGAAATTAAAACTATATACAGTCACATGAAAAAAAAATGCTCCAAATCACCATTGATTAGAGAAATGCAACTTAAAGCATCCCTGAGGTACCACCTCACACGATTCAGATTGGCTAATATGACAGAAAAGGAAAACGAAAAATATTGAAGGGATATGGAAAAACTGAGACAATAATGTAGTGTTGGTGGAGTTGTGAACTGATCCAATTACTTTGAAAAGCAATTTGTAACTATGCCCAAAGGACTATAAAACTGTGCAGAACCTTTGGTCCAGAAATACCACTATTATGTCTATGTCCCGAAAAGATAAAAAAACTAAAAGAAAAATGTCCCATGTGTACAAAATATTTATAGCAGATCTTTTTGTGGTGGCAAAGAACTGGATCATGAGAAGATGCCCATCAACTGGGGAATGGTTAAACAAGCTGTGGCATATGATTATGATGGAATACTACTGTGCTATAAGAAATAATGAGCAAGATGGTTTCAGAAAAACCCAGAAGGACTTACATGAACTGATGCTGAGTGAATCGAGCATGACCAGGAGAACATTGTACACAGTAACAATTATTTTATGATTACCAACTGTGAATGACTTATTTATTCTTAGAAGCATAATGATATAAGACAATTCCAAAGGACTTAAGGTGAAAAATGCTTTCCACCTCCAGAGAAGGAACTGATGGAGTATGAATACAGATCAAATCATACTTTTTAAAATTTCTTTTTTTTAATTTTGTCCAATTTTTTATCTGTGTTCTCTTTTGCAACATGGCTAATATGGAAATATGTTTTACATGATTGCACATGTATAATTCATATAACAGTGCTTGCCTTTTCAAGGAAAGAGGAAGGCAATTTGGAACTAAAAATTATTGAAGAGATGCATGTTAAAATTATTTTTTCATGTAATCAAAAAAAGAAAAAGAAAAGGCATTCTTTGGATGCTAAAAAAATTGATTGCTGTATTTAAAAAATAATTTTACTTAGGGGAGGATGAAAGAATAGTTTTTGTAACTACAGCAAATAACAGACCTGAAATTGCAAAATAAGTCCTCCAAAGACCAAACATTTTTTTTTCTGTAGTGCACCCTCCTGCCTCATTAGAATACTTGACTGACCGCAGATACATAAGACAAACAAATCTGTCTTAGTAATAAGGGGTTCTGCTCTCTTTCTCACATTCATTCTACTTAGAGCTGGAAGGGACCTCTAAGACCTTCTGGTCTCACCCCTTCATTTCAGAGGTGCCTGAAAACTAAACTTGCAAATATCAAATGTTTCACTGAATACATTCTAATAGACTTCAGTATTTTGTTCATTACATCTCCAGTGAGCGAAGGTGATTCCACATCTACAAAACCAATAGTTCTTTTTCTAAGGTTGTTGACATTGAATCTGGTTTTGAGAGAACTCCATATGTTTTTCTACATTGGACACAGGGTGTCTATCTGCAAATAAACTGAATTCCCAGTATTAGCCATAATACAACCACATGAAACTGAGAGAAGATGCCCTTTTGGTTTTTATAGAGGATGGTTAGGTGACCACTGGATAGAATACCAGCCCTGAGTCAAAAGGACATGAGTTCAAATCCAGCCTCAGATACTTACTAGTTGTACAGCCATGGGCAAGTCACTTAACTCTGGTTGCTTCAGTTTCCTACTCTGTAAAATGTGCTGGAGAAGGAAATGGTAACCATTCTAGTATCTTTGCCAAGAAAATCCCAAATGGGGACAGGAAGAGTCAGATATGACTGACAAAACAGAAAACAAAAACTACCTGGACCTCTGCTGTTCATCTTCTGGTTTTCTAGTTATGTCCTAAAGCATCATAGGAAGGTTGGGAAAACATGCAGTCATGCATTAGTATTTCTGTGTAAAATTAAGTCACTTGGATTTTGTGTTTGGAAAGAGGTGGGATAAGTTTTTCTTCCTTGTGGTAAAGTATTTGGACTTTGTGACAACTATTTCATTAGGCTAGAGGCTTCAGCTTTCAGAATCACAGCTTTTTTTTTCCCCAGATGGTTGTGATTGCTGAATGTCTGACATCTTAAATAATTGGGGTGTCAAATAAGGAGAGGACAAATCAGTTAATACCTTTTGCCTCAGTTCCTCATCTGTAAAATGGATTGGAGAAGGAATGATAAACCACTCCACTATCTCTACCAAGAAAACCCCAAGTGGGCTCATGAAGAGTCATGATTGAAACAATTGCACAACAACGAAAAGGAGAGAACAAAATAAGAATCAAATTGATTTTGAAGGTATATACTTATTTTATCTAAAGTGATTCTAACCATATCTCAAAGGACAATCTATGGGTTACATGGATTCTTTTTTTATTTTTTTTTTCAGAAATAATGGCAAATTTGACCTCTGTGATTTTATAGACCATAGAAGAAGAAGGAAACTTAGAGATCACATTGTCTAATTGTTATTTTATAGGATAAGGAAATGAGGCTCAAGAAGGTGTAAGTGACTCTAAATCACAAAGCTAATAAGTGGAAGATCTGGGATTTAATCTCATGTTTTTCAAGCCCTGTGATCTTTACACTACATTATGTTACTTACCAAAACTTTCTTGTTTTATAGATGAGGAAAGTGAATCATAAAGAGTAAAACTGATATGCCAAAGTCATGTAGTGGAAAAGACAAAACTAGAAACCCCCTCCCCCACCAAAAAATAAAAAAGAATCATTTCATATCAAACCTGGAAAATAAATTAATAAGCTCACCTTTTGAAAAAGGAAACTGAGTCCCAGAGAAATACACTGACCCATCTAGGATTACATATATATTTATTAACAGAACTGAAACTAAAACCCAAGCCTTCTGCCTGACTGTCCAGTGAACTTTACTGCTGAACCGAGTATCATGTTTAGCAGAATTCACATGTGGTGAAATGAATTCACTTAAAAAATGGCTATCTATAGAAACTAGCCCTGGCAGAAAATGGTTACTTGCTTAAATAGTCAAGACAGTTAAAGCCCTTCCAGGGGCCCTCAGTGTTTGAAAGCTCCCACTTCTGTGTCTGCACACCCTCTGAGGTTAGCTTTGCCTAGGCTGAGTTTGACCATTAGCACTGCTGTTTTTAGAACTGTCAAAACTTATATGGAACTGAACTCATCTTCTTGAAACTTTCCATAGAAAAGGGATAAAGCTATATATTCTTTCTCTTCTTTACAAAAAAAAGTTTCTACCAAAATACCCCAAACCAAAATTTTGTTTTTGTTCTTCCCCCTCCACCCCCCGTGGAAATGAAAGGAACTTTAGAATCCATGGATCTTGGGATCGTTGATGAAAAAAATGTCATAAAATACTGAAAAAGAAAATCAAAAAAATAAATTAATTAATTAAAAAAAAAGAAAAAGAAAATCAGTCATTCAGCAACTTAAACTTGATGGAATGCTACTTATGCACACTACCACATCTACTCCGCTTACTCTCTCATTGTTCCCCTAAATTTGCCATAGGCAATAACCAAAATAATTTCTCACCACTTTTCCTCAAGATAATGGTGTGATTTCCCACCTCCATGTTTTAGTCTCCACCATTTCTTTTACACAACATATCTTTTTGTTCCATTTCAGACTGACAATATTCCACCCCTCTATTAAACCCAGTTCAAGTGCTACCTCCTCCATGAAGTATTTTTTTTTCAGGACTAACATCTAGAATGCCAGATGTGTAATAGGAGGCCCATTGTGTACATGCATAGTGACTTGTTTAAAAGTCCATTGTCGCCGTACCAGGACAGCAATCTGTATTCTTGTTAGATACTGTGTCTCTGAAGCTTTCAGATCTCTGGCTAAATCATTTAATCTCTAAATGTGTAGTTCTTCCTAGCAAATGAATTTTTAAGCCCCAACATTTAATTAATGTAAGTGCATTTTGTCCAAGAGACTCAAAGTACTTTACATATGTAATATATCATCTTACAACACTCCTGCTAATAATAGATGAGCTATAGTTCATGACTTATAAGATAGGTATATCATTTTTTACATAAATGAGAAAACAAACATGGTCAGTGGTCAGATCACACCATCTTTAAAGAAACTTTCTCCTGACCCAGCTGTCCTATCTGGCATTTCTTTTTCATCTCTTCTCAGCTAGTCTTGTTAGGTTTTTAGTAAACCTCCCCAACCATTTCCTATACAGCTTACAATTTGGCTTATGTCAGGATCATTCTCCAAACTCTTTTCTCAAAAATAACAAATGATCTCCTTCTAGATAAATCCAAGAATTTCTCTGTTTTCATTCTCCCCTACCCCCTTTTAATTCTCTATGGCATTTGATCATTCTTCCTTTAATACTTTTACCTCCTGTGACATCTGTATTCTTCGAATTCACCTTCCTCCCATGTTATTTAGTCTTCCTCTAACATATGAATTAATTCTGAATTGTCTTCCTGGAACCTAATTGTTGGTGTTCCCTAACCTCAGGTCTCTGAACAAACTCTTTGAGTGCTTTCCACATCAACTCGACCCATCGTTGCTCCTGGATGCTCTTTCTTCTCTGGGTTTCCGTGACTCTACTTTTTCTTCATTCTCTTCCCATCTGCCCTTTCTCAGTTTATCATCATCTCTGTGCCAGTGAGCACCTCCAAAATCTACACACACACACACACACACACATACATACATACATGTGTATATGTATATAAACTCCATTTTCTCCCCTGAGCTTCAGTTCCTAATCACCAATTTTCTATTGGGTATTTCAAACTGGATGGCCAGAGACAGCTCAAAGGAATCAAGACCATAATAGAACTCACTATCTTTCTTCCCAAATCTGCCCTCCTTCCATATTTCCTTATTCCTGTCAAAGGCAAAACCACTCTTCCAGTCTTTCAGATTCAAGTCTTTGGTACTATCTTTAATTCTTTTGCTCTCACTTAATTTCATTTTTCCAATCAATTTGCCAAAATTTGCCATTTCCACTTCTACAACATCTCTTCCAGCCAAGCCCTCCTCTCCATTCACACAGCTATCACTTCAATTAATGGCCTCTTGCATGGAATATGACAATGACCTCCTCTATTTGGGCTCCCTATCTTTGATCTTTCCCTATACATCAGTTCACCCTCCATATTATTATTGAGGTGATTTTCCTCACTTACAGATCTGACCATGTCACTCCCCTACTCTATCAACTCCAGTGGTTTCCTGTTGCCTCTAGAAGGAAGATCTCAATCTCATCCCTACCTATCTTTCTAGAATCAATGGATGTTACTCCTTCCCCAGCTCTTCTTCCTAGCCATATGAGGCACAGATTTTCTGTGATGCATGTCTTTTTTTTTTTAATTTGTCTGTTAGTTTAATTTAAAGAACCAATGGAAAGGGAGCTTTATTTGGAATATGTGGATCACATTGATAAATTTACCATTTGAGCCTGTTTTCTCATCTGTTAAATGAGAGATTTGGGCTAACTGACATGCAAAGTCACTTCCCACTCTGAATCTATGAACTACAATATGTAAAGTCCTTTATAAATCTTAAAATTCTATTTCAATATTAGTTATTATTATTCTTATAATTATTGTTTGATGCAAGGGAGTGTTCTGCCACAGGAAAAGATTGAAGTGATTAGGAAGTGAAAATCATTAAAAATCAGCATCAATAATATACATTAATATGTATATATATTCATGAGTATATATTTACATATGTTATATGTTCAATGAAAGGTATTTATGGTGTTGAATAAGAACACTGAACTTGAAATCAGGTAATCTAGGCTCTAATCTCTATATGAACACTTAGCAGATGTGTCACTTAGATAAGTCACTTCACATTTATGAGCCTTTGTTCTTCATCTGTGAAATGGATTTGATCATTCTTATATTGCCTAACTTCTGAGATTATAAAGATCATCTGAGATAATACGTAGGAAGCAATGCATATATGTACATGTATGTACATATATGCATATATTTATGTTTTTACTCCAATTGTTGTATGTTCCTAAAAGGTATATATGTATATACATGTATGTATAAATTTATATATGTACATAAAAAGAACTATGGATAAGTATATTACACAGTTCTAAAAAACTCTATGGATATATAAATATGTATAAATGTTTCTGTGAGTATATACTTAGATATATATGTATATTCATATATACATATGTATTTCTTAAGGTTTATATATTGTTTTTACATATTATATCCAAACTAAATGTATAATTAAAATTTCCTCCACTAATATATAGTTACTCCATATTTTACAATCTTAGAAAGTTTCCTGAGGTACCCAGGGTTAGATAACTTCTGAGGTTCATGAAGCAAATATGGGTATAAGGCAGAGGCCAATTTTTTCCCCCTACTCCACACTCCCAATATAAAATTATGCTATATATCTATATATCTACATATAACTATATATATAATTATATATAACTATACTATATATACATATATACATATACATACATACACACACATATATATGTATATATATAAACTATAAAACTGTCAGCTATTACTAGTAAATGAAAAAAAAATATTTAAATCAGTCTGATATAGGCTGGTTAGATCAGTCCCCTTCACCCATTGGAGACTAGGGTTCCTTTTCTCACTTTAAAGAAAAAAAGCAAATAGATCTGAAAAGGAGAATTTTCCTTATTATTTGACTCTAAATTAGGCTCAGTTGCTGAGGAGTAGTTGGTTGGCCAAATATCCTTTCTCTTAGCTAACATTCTCCCAGATTCCCTGATCAGTTTGGTCCTGTAAAGAGCCAGTTACAGTATTTCTCTTTTGACAAGTTACCTTGAATGCTCAGTCTCACCCTTCCAGATTACATATGGAAATAGAATCAGGCAATCTAACATGCCACTTAGGGAGAAATGCATCACCTCTAGGCAGTACAAACAAGAATGAATGAATAATGATTTTAAGAGAAAAATAATTAATTTACTCCTGCCATTAAAAAAAAAAAATAAAGCACCGGGTCTTTTTTTTTTTTTTAAATGGGTGAGTAAGTGTGCATGTGTGAGAGAAGTAATGTTTGTTAAATTCTCCCTCATCTCCCTCTGGATCTGCACCCCTGGAAAGGTCAGCTTGCTAGCCTCAGGTTTAATTCCCTCTCTTGCTGCTACTGTTCAGAGGTAAATGCTCGCTTTTTATTAAAAATCAAAAGCACAGGAGCTTGTAATCCTCCAGACTCATACTTTCCCCCTCCTTTTTTTTTTTTTAATAAAAATGGAAAGTTTAGCTCAGAGCAATAGCAGCTAAAATTAGAGCGAAATCAGCAGCTGTTCCTCAGGGAAGATGGAAAAGCCAAACAATGTTTTGTTTTTCTGTTTCTACAGTTTGCAATGGATACATTTTCCGTCCTTTAAATCTGGAAGACTTTCCAAACATTTACAGATTTCAGCAAAACAAAATATAATGTTAGGAGGGTGTTTTTCCCCCTTGTTTCCCTAAGTGATATTAGAAACCTACCTTTGGGTAACTAAACAAAGGAGAAAAAAATGCCCTTTCCAAGTAAAAGCACTTGGAAAAAATAGCAAAAATTAATGCTATTAATTGGGATGAGCAGCTATTTTCAACTATCTTTCCTCCTTTTCTACTTTCCTAAGGTCGTATCTACTCTGAAATTGGCAGAGACACCAAAGTTTGGATTGCTTTAATTTTTGTATAGTATAAAAGGAAAAATTATAATAATGGCATAAATAATAATAGATAATAAGAGGACATAATACTGATACAGCATGTCATAGTGATAGAAAGCTAGCCTCAGAGGCAGGAAAGCCTGATTTCAATATCTGCCTCTGTCACATACTGTATGTATGACCTTGCACAAGTCATTTTACTTCTCAGTGACCTCTGGCAACTCTCTTAAGACTATGAGCTTCACAAAAGATGTTCTCTGAGTTGGATGAATGAGTTTCCTTTCTGAGAGTTTCCTAAACCCCGCTCCAAAAAAAATCTCACCAAAATCAATAAATATAAAAATAAGTCATAATCATCATATAGTGCTTTGGGACTTGCAAAGAAGCTTTCTCAGAATAGCCCTGTGGAATAGGCAACAGATGAGGAAACTGAGGCTTTGAGATGTTAAATGTTTAGTCCATGCTCCCATAAGCCCAAAGTAGGGGTCAAACCCCAAGTCAACTGCCTTCTAGACCTACCCTCTAAATATTACAGATGATTGCTCAGCCCCAAAAGGATGGACAGAAACCTTCTGGAACCACTCTACCGCTAAGCATTTGAATATGGGTTAAATATTGTCCATCTGTCAGATTCATCCTCTCTTTACTCTATCTCACGCCTAATCCCTCATATTTTACCCCTTCCACATCACTTCAGGCTTTCAACCTCTTCCTAAAATGTTTAAGGATGATCATCATTGCTTTTCTTCATCGTTTACAAATGAGTTTGCCTAGCCCACCCTCCCTCTAGAATATCTGAAGGATCTCCTCTTCTGCCTCTATGAGGTACCTTAGCAAACTGAGCAGTGTTCTCCCCTAGCATAAACTCTAAGTACCTCCTAACCATGACAGTTTTCCTCTTCTATTTTTCTTTTTTTAATGTCCATTATTAACCAAATAGTAATTAACAAAAAATAGTTTTTCTATATATAAAGAACAATAACAAGGACAGCCTATGAAATTGTGAACTCTCTTATGTAGTTCATTTTTCTTATAATCTATTAAATAGTATGAGGTAATAAAAATTTGCATTTTGTCTCTTTTTCTGGATATATTCTCATTTCTCCTTTGTTATTAAAAATCTTATATTGATGTTCTTTTTAAAATGCAGTTTTCTCACTAGCCTCTGACTCACCTCACCCTCTCCTAATAGAAGCCTTTATAGGATATATGTATAAATGTGTATGTTTGTGTGTGTGCATACATATGTATATATATGTATATGTTTGTGTGTGTGCATACATATGTATATATACATACTGACATACCTATATGTGTATGTGTCTAACATATGGCATATGTACATTAAGGTATATATGTAATATTTTAACACTTTGACCATGTCTGAACACAGAGGTATCACTTTGTACTTCTAGCCATCACCTCTCTGCAAAGAGATAAGCATGCTTCATCATCAGTCTTCTGTAGTTGTGATTCCAGCATTTCTTTCCATGAAGCACATTCTTTGTCTCTCCAAAGGAAACATTTTTCTCTCCATAAATAAAAACTAGTTTGACTATTTGGACTGAATTGACTAGTGACTAGGCAGTAATTAAAGTTGTTTGAACTGATCAGTCAATTCATCAAAATAATCAGTTAAGAACCAAATTAGGACCATGATTTAGCACCTTGCAGAAGAAAAGATTTGGAGTCAGAAACCATGGGGTCAAATTCTGGCTTCAAAATTTACTACATGACCTTGATTGAGTCATTTATTGTTTCTGGAGTGTCAGTGTCCTTGACCTCAGATGCTTATTAATTGTATGACCCTGTTAAGTCACTTAAATCTGCTTGCCTCAGTTTTCCTCATCTGTAAAATTGGGATAATAATGGCACCTACCTCCCAGAGTTGTTGGAAAGGTCAAATGAGATAATAATTGCATGGTGCCTGGAATAGAGTAAGGTCTATATTAATATTAGATTATTTATCATTGTTATTATCATCTGTGGAATCCCTAAAGGGTTTGGAGGATTATGCAGAAAAAGGACTAGAAGAGGACAAAGTGTAGACTATGAAGGACCCTTGAAAATTTAGCCACTGTGTAATTGACCAACTGCCTAGGAGTTGTTATTAGGTCAAAAATCTTACCCAACCCCACCCCAGGGTACAAAAGCTGAATTTCTTTAATAAGAATAGTCTCCTCAATTTGTACATGAGAATAAAGACTCATCCTCTTCACTATTTCTTTGCTAAGTTCTGTTGGTGGCTCTAGTTCTTTTAAGCTCTTGGGCTTCTCCAAGGAGAACATGAACAACTTAGGAAATGTGAAGAGCATTAATGCTTTATTAGGGCTAAAAAAGATCATTACCCCTCCCTCTTCTTGTCATTAATTGGACATGGTCACTTTAGTGCTTGTGAGATAATGATATTCTTCACTATCCCTCAAAGAAGAGCTTGCCCAACTTTGGTCCTTGGGCCTGCTCTCTGGAAATTGGAAAAGCAGAATTTAGGAAGACTTATTTTTTAAATAAAAAAATCCATAAGAACATCATAATGTACCATTTATAAATGAAAGAATTCCCTGAGAAAGAACTCCAAGGAAGATACAGGGAATTTCACATATGCAATGTGTGCCCAAGTAAAAACTTGGCATTTATGGGAATATAAACAGGTTCTGGAGTTATACTGTCTACTGAAGCACAACTCCATCACAAAGGCCATCAATTCATATGTTGCAGGACATAAACTGATCACCAGATAGGGTCAGGGAAATACTTCCCCCTATGGCATACTTGGGGATAATTAGATACATTTGAGGGATTTTATACCTTCTTTGGAAGCACACACTACTCCGGCCCCTTTGAGAGTAGAGGAATGGTGGGTCACTTCTGGAGTAGTAACTTTATGATCTCCTATAAAAATAAATTTTATCGTATTGTATTAATAAAGTGCCTATCTTCGTTTCACTGGTTTGTAAGATGGAAAGAAATGCTCCCTCTTTAATATCACTTCATGCAGGTACTCCCTGAAATTTTTCTCTAGAAGATGTGTTAGGATTCTGTAGATTAAGAGACTTTTACTTTTATTGGTAAATGGATTCTTAGTCCATTAGGCACAAGCAAACATCATTTCTACATTCATGCTTCTTGAGTATGAGTGTTTTACATTTATGTGGGGCCACTATTCATTTTGGAATGTGAAATAAATCCAGCTAATATTTGTCAAATACCTACTATGTGCTAGGCACTATAATGCCTTTGATCTGTAACTGGTTGATAAACTTTCCAATATTTTATCCTTGGTGGAGAACTCTGCTTTGTCTCTAATACTGACTTAAAAGAGACTGTAGAAGTCCCCATCCCCATTTTATAGATGAAGAAAATTAGGGACTGAGAGATAAAGTGACTTCCTAAAACCACCAAGTGGCAGAGCCCATATCCAAATTCAGCTCACATGATTCCAAACACAGCATCCCTCTTACCTTACCTCTTACACTCCTGCCTCTGGAACTTGCAAACAATTGATATCATACAAAACCAAGCCCAAGTGTAATTTGTTGAACTCAAAACAAAGAGTCAGCTAGCCACAAGCTATAAACTTCATTTGTGGAGAGGAAAAAAAGTGGTCCTAAACTCTTACCAGAATCTATGAACTAGCCAAATTCTCACCTTGATGAGTTTGAGAATATCCTTGAAGGAATGCAGGTTTTCTGAAAGCAGAGACCCAAAACACCTTTTTAAACTGGCATTAGTTCTGCTTATTATCACTTGCTGGCAACGCCATCATTTGGGGCTTAATAATTTGGGTAGCCCATAGGTACCAAGGCCACATTCTGAAGAAGCAGCTTCAGATATATTTTGGTGAACATAGTTATGCAGATTCTCCATCTCAATAAGTCAACAACAAATCTATTTATTGAATATCTATTGAAGACAAATACAAATAGGATTTATATCTTTCATGGAATCATCACTGAGCACTTTGTCAGCCACAAATTACTCATGTGCCATTATCTGAACTTGTCTTCAAAGAACTTACAATCTCAGAGAGTAGATAAGACATACATGCAAGGAGTTATAGTATAAATGTATGCTAAGCAAATATTTGTATATGTATGTATAATGTATATGCATAATATACATTGATGCATATGTATAATGTAAATGTATGCTAAGCATTAGGGGCAATGTGGGTTAGTATATTGAGTACTGATTGTAGAATTAGGGAGACCTAGGTTCAAATTTTATTTTTGACACATACTACTAACTGTGTGACCCTGGGACAAATCATTTAATCTCTCAGTACCATTGGCAATTCTTTCTAAGACCCTAAATTAGAGAAGAGTTATTAATCCTCATCATGAGAGAATTTTTATACTATGAAAGTTCTCAGTGTCACTGAAATCGTGTGTCTGGACTACTTTTTGTCACCTCAAAAACAAAAGCATACAAGAAAGTTACAAAGTGCTATGAAAATCCTAGGCAGTGGGAGATCACTCACAGCTGGGAAAATTAGTAAGATATAATATAGGAAAGTAGAATCTGAGCACACTGAGAATATACGGGAAACAGCGTGAGCAAGACGAGGAGGCAAGAAACCATGGGATATGTTTGCAGTGGGGCATTATCCAAATTAGCTGAAGAAAAATTTTGTGGTAGAGAGCTTTAGCAAATAAGGTTGGGAATGTCCATGAGAGCAGATACAGAAGGCTTTGAATGCCAAGATTAAGAACAGTGGGTTGAATTGAGAAAACAGGGGGCAATTTTACAGTGGTAGGATGATATGGTCAGATCTGAGTATGGGAAAAGTATAATGATATTGGCCTGAGTTAACCATTACCATGGTCACTTAATTGCAGCTTCCTGAAAGCTTGGTATTTCAAACATATCTCTCCCTTCTTCAATTAATTCCTGTAATAGATCTCCATTGTGCTCTATATTAAATCAGTCTCCTTCATTTTAGCCTTAATGTGACATTAAGATCTTCTAATAATGATAGTTAACATTTATATAGCATTTTGAAAGTGCTTTGCATATATGATTTGATTCTCACCAACATTTCCTGTGTCCAAAGTTGTGGAATTATTGTTATCTGGCAATGGAACTATAATTATTCCATTTTACAATTGAGAAACTGAGGCACAAAAGAGAGTAAATGGTCCACAAGGACAACTAACTAATAAATGTCAGACCTCAGGTCAGAATCCAGGGCTATCTTCTCCGTAATTAAACTTCTCCTACTATACAAACATTGCATAGTTTGGCAGCTAGGTGGTGCCATAGTGCACAGAGCTCTGACCTGGGGTTCAAATTTGGCATCAGACACTTACTAGCTGTGTGACCCTGGGCATGTCACTTAATTCTGTTTGCCTCAGTCTCCTCAACTGTAAAATGAGTTGAAGAAGGAAACAGAAAACCACTCGGGTGTCTGTGTGGAGAAAACTCCAAATTGGGGTGGCTAGGTGGCACAGTGAGTAGAGCACTGGCCCTGAAGTCAGGAGGACCTGAATTCAAATCCGACCTTAGACACTTAACACTTATTGCTTGTGTGGTCTTGGGCAAGTCACTTAACCCCAATTGCTTGCCCTCCCCCCTCTAAAAAAGAAAAAAAAAGGAAACTCCAAATAGGGTCAGGAAAAGTTAGACAGGACTTGAAAGGACAGAACAACAATAACAAGAGATAAGCCGGCCCACTTACAAACACTTTCTTATCTTTCTATTCCTTACCCTGAATTTGTTTCTTTTGTCAGGCTATCTTCCTCTTGAATTTGTACTTCTTCTGAATGACTGTTATTTGTGTGTGTGTGTGTGTGTGTGTGTGTTTAGAATTTTTTTTAAGTTAACAAAGATAAAAAAAAAGGTTTCTATATACATAAAACAGAAAAAGAATGCTGTATACGAAATTCTGAATGATTATAGCTTACTTTTATTTTAAAATTTAATCTAATAAATCTAAAGTAGAATTCACAGCTGTCTAACTTTGTTATTCATTCTGGTCTTCCTTCTCTTTTCTTCTGTGTATTTAAAAAAAATACTTCAGTGATTCTTTTACCTTTCTTTTCTTTCTCTTCTTTCTCCTCCCTTCCTTTCATCCTTCTTTCCTTCTTCCTCCTCCTCTCTCCATTCCTCTCTCTCCCTCTCTCTCTCCCTCCATCCCTCTTTTTTTTTTTTTTTGGCTACCCTCTCTCCCTCCTACTTATCCACAAAATAAACAAAATATATATTGTAAAAATATTTACAATCAAGCTAAACACACATTCTTACATTGTTTATGCCCAAAAATTTTATTCCTTATTCTGAACTCTTGAGTTCTAGATTATAATTTGCTACTTTCCTCCTAAATCTACTGGGCAGTGGTAGATAGCTAAATTCATAGGTAGTACAAAGGCAAAATGGTTAGCAATAACACTAAATTTATAATCAACCTGGATTCTAGTTTCACTCACTTGCTACTCTACCAGGCCTTTTTTTTTCTCATCTGGTATCAAAATGCAATAATAGCACATCTATAATTCAAACACATTTCACTTTATCTGTTTGCAGTCAGAAATAACAAGCCTTTTTTTTATCATGGGATAATCAATCTTGAGATAAAAGCTAGGGTTCTCCTACTCCAAGATCTTCATTTTATGGAGATTTTATGGAGACATTGGGACTCAGGTAGTTAAAGGACCTTGGCGAAGGTCATATAGGTCATGAGAAGCAGAGTCAGGATTCAATCCCAAGTTACTTAGGACTCAGAACTCTCTTTCTACTACAGGAATCCCTTCCACGTTGCAACTTTCCACACTGTGATTTTCCCCATCTTGGTTCTGGTATATCCTGGGTCAGCATAAGAAATTAAATGGCAATTATCTGGCAGTTTTGCAGAGGCTGCTGACAGCACTTGATGGCCAGAAGATGACACAGGAAATGTTTGGAAACTCAGAAATGCACAAAATATGGGTGTGGTATTATACAATATCAACATATTTTATTATTTAATATCATAATAATTCAGACTTCTTCTCTGGTATGAAGGGAAGGCTAAAAAATTTTATGTGGATTTTCCAGATCCCAGAGACACTACACCCCCAACACTCCTCTCCCTTCTCCTTCTCCCCCACCTTTCCACCCCCATTCCACACACCCACCCCATCCCCCAAAGTGGAAGGGATAACTGTATATCAGAGTGTTTCTCTTTCCACATAGGATTTTTGGAAAGGAAAATTTTGTCACAAAGGGCTATTAGGCACTGGACATATCTAATATATGAGGTTGTAAAATGTTTCCCTATGAAAATATTTAAGAATAGGACAGCTCATTCTTCTATTGGATATGTTATAAGTCTAATTCTGCCTGGAGGCAGAACAAAACTTGATGACCTCTCCGTATCCTTTACGTCCCTGAAATGCTTCAATTCTCTGAATATCACTGACTATAAAATGTTGTGGCAAAGCATATTATTCTTTTCTTTCCCTGTCTACTTCATATCACTAGCAAATATTTATTGAGTACCTAGCATGTCCAAACTACATCTTAGGCACTGGAATCTCAAAAAAGTAGAGAATATAGTCCTTCTATCAAAGAATTTGTAATCTAATTTAGGAGATGGGGCATACACAGGTTGCTGCTGTTGTTTGTCCTTTATTTTTGAAGAGGACCTTGGCATCTGGAAGGTGATGTCATGACTTGCAAGTGAATGGGATTTAAGTGAGGGAGGACTGTGCAAAGTCACCCAACTCACTTTCTCCTCCAGAGTCATTTGGGTCCAGTGGCAAGTTATTATAATTCAGGAGGACTGGAGATGGTTCGATGCAGTGGGAGACCTCGGCCTTTTTAAGATGAGGTCTTTCCCTGGTTTGACTGAGGCAACCTTATTCAGTAATTAAGGCTAGGTAAGAAATGAGACAAAGAATGGCCTCTTTTATGTAGTCAAAAAAAAACAAAACAAAACCACAATCTAAGAGAGGAAGACCCTCAGGGTTTCTGGGCAAAACAAAAACAATTTCTTTTTATATTCACTCTGAGCCCTCTGAACCCAAACAATGACGGATAAGTGGGGAGCTATTGTTGTCCAATCAATGAGAGGCAGAGTGAATTGGGTTTAAGGTGAGGTCCTCAAGAAAGAAATCTAGAGGTTTCTACAATCAATATCAGAAATGCCAATGACTAACCTTTACCTGAATAGTGGTATATAAGTTATTTGTTGTTGTTGTTTTCTGTTCTCTAATGAAAATTAATAACAATCATTAAAAGGTTCTAGAAAAACTTGGTTTACTGGAATTTGGGAGATATAAATCTGAATGACATTTATTCTTTAAATAAAACAAAAATTATTACTATAAAAACTTAAAATGATATAACTATATGTAATACATATACATATATGTGTCTATATCTGCTGCTCAAAGTGCTGCTAAGAATTCTCTTATTTCATCTCTCTCAATAAGACATCTATAAAGAAGCTTTGGAAATAATTTTTGAGTTAACTATTCTCATGGTAAAATACACTTTCATGTGCCTTAGATAAATGAATTACTAGCTGTGTTCCTTAAAGGAATGCATTATAAAAAGTACAATACAGAATCCATTCCAGGTTTTCTTTGATACCTTGGGTGCAGTAATTTAGGACAGCTTGAGAGTATTTAGCCAGATCTATGTAGACATCCATCCCAATAGGATGTAGTCAATAAAAGCTTCCAGTCCTTTTCATTAATACTAAGTCTTATTCTATTCATTCTAAGCTCTCAGAAACCTGAGACACAACAAACAAGGCTTCTGTTTCCCTTGGATGCCCTTCTCTTTCCTACTAGTCATGCTGGGTGCCTGTGGTCCCCTGAGTGAATAAGCATTTTCCAATGAGCTGAGCAGAATTTATTTCTCCTTTCTGTAGCCTGTCTTCTCCTCTGAGCTGGCCTGAGAACAGCAACGTGCTTTGGCATTATCTATACCATTTAGGATTTTACAGTCAATTAAATCTCTTCTTAACTGCCTCTTCTTCTTCTTCATAGCCTATAAAGATTTTGGTTTTATTTTTAGCTTGGCCTGTTAGATCAGGCCTTTCAGCCTCTCATATCCCATTTGCTGCCCTTTCAAGTTCACAGTGCAGGAAACACAGATGCTGATAGAGTTCAAGATTCAAAGTGAGGGAGAATGGTGTCATCTCATTGCCTAACAATCTCTTTAATCTATGTTTCCCAGCTCTCTCTCTCTCTCCCTTTTTTTAATGCAATTGGGGTTAAGTAAGTTGCTCAAGGTTACACTGCTAGTTATTTATGTGTGGGTGCTAAGTATCTGAGGCTGGGAAGCATCCCAGGTCCTCTGGATTCCAGGGCTGGTGCTCTTACTCACTGTACCACCTAGCCACCCCTCCCAGCTCTCTTGTAAGAAGATTTGGCATCAATATGTTATATCTCCAACTACCTCCATTCTCCCGGGCTTTACTATTCTACCTAACACACTAAATCCCACCTTCGCCTACACTCTTATTCACAGCTTCACTCTCTTCCTTAATCCCATGAATGAAGAGTCAATGCCAAGAGGAGAACCCACGGTTTTCTTTAACAGTCAGTATCACTAGAAGGACTTGGAAGCCACCCAGATCTTGATAAATCAAGATGTGATTTCCAAGGAAAGGTAGAATTTCAGAAGACTATAATAACACCTGATATAAGGGACTTAACAAACTCCCTTTTGGTGCAATTAGGTGGCTCAGTGGATAGAGTGGTCTGACTGGAAGTGGAGTCTGGAAGACCCGAGTGTGACCCTGGATAAACCACTTTGCCCTGTTTGCCTCAATTCCTCATCTATAAAATGAATGGGATAAGGAAATAGCAAACCACTCCAGCAATTTTCCAAGAAAGCCCTAAAAGTGGTCACAAAGAGTTGGCCGTAACTGAACAGGAACTATTAAGCTCCACCTTCTCTTCACCTTCCCACATTTCTTTTTCCCTTCTGTGTTTCTCTCACTCCATATTGCCAGTTGGTGTTTCTCTTTCACAAGATTTCTTCAAGATCTGCATTTGTTTTTTTAGAGGATAAGAATGCCTTCCTAGGTCAGAACTAGTCTGCCTGGGTGTGGGTGGAATGTACTGAGGACCATTTTTGATATCCAATTTTCAAAGAAACCCATTAGACAGAGCCACTAGGTGATGTGGAAGAGAAAGTGCATGGCTCTGAATCAGATGGATCTGAGTTCAAAGTCTCTCTAAAACACTTAGCAGCTGTATGACTCTGGGCAAGTCACTTACCCCTGTTTTCCTCAGTTTCCCTATTTGTAAAATGGGGAAAGTAACAGCGCCTATTTCACAGGCTAGTTGTAAAGATAAGGAGATATAATAGTTGTAATGTGCTTTGCAAACCCTATAATGTAAAAATGCTAGCTGATATTACAATTACTACATATGTGAAGTATTATAAAAATATAGATATCCTTAATAATAATAATCACATTAGTCAGGATGGGACTTAGAAGTCACCTAGTACAACTCTTTATTTTACAAATGGAAGAACTGTTCCTCAGAGGTGAAGTGACATTAACCAGATCCACATAGGCAATGGCAGAGTCACATGTGAAATCTTAGTGCTCTAACTCCTAGGCTAGTGCTTTTTTCACTGAACCAGTGACTATATCTGAACCCCAGCCTTGCATTGATTAATTCAACCTTGCATCATTCCTGTACATATCATCCATTAGATTTTAAAATGTATTTTAAAACTATCATTGATGTCTTTGGTTTTGATAAAACTGTCATTTCTGAAAATCTCCTGTTCCCTGGCCCCACCAAGCCATTCTTTGTAACAAAAAAAAATAAGAATGGAAAAAGCAATTTAGCAAAACTAACCAACACCAAGTCTGACCCTCAAATTGATTTTAAACTTCATGAAGGCTGAGGCTTTATCTTTTTCATCATGGAATGTTCAATGCCCAGGATAACTATTTAATTGAATTAAATAATTTCTCTTCCCTGAGCCTGGGAGGGACAAAGTTTCAGAGAAATGGTGGTGTATTTTTTCCTGGATGGTTAATTTTTCCTATTGTTCTCATGTTAGGGTTCTATGGAGTGGGGATAAGAGAAATGCTACTGGTTATTGAATCTTGAAATGACTGGAGGTTCCCAAGGCCCTAGCATTTTCTTGGGTATGCATTCCTATTTCCTCTTGCTCCTAATCTAATGAGGATTTCTTTGTACATGCTTTCTGAGAACGGTGTGGGTAAGGAGCCACTGAAGTCATGCTGCAAGGAACAAGATTTCAGTCTGTAGGTGACTCAGCCAGTGGTTTCCTCAGAGAACCCAAGAGAGAAAATAAGGAAAGGGATGTGTCCAAAAGACTCTTCTTTATCCAGAAGGGTTACTTCAAGTCACCAAATGTTTATTAAGAACCTGCTTTGTGAAGAATGCTGTGACTGGGAGGGCAGAGATACAATTTTTGCTCACTTATTAGATTTTATGATTTAGCAGGATTGCCCTTTCTGGCACCCAGATGAAATATAAATCTCAACATGCCATTACATCTTCCATTATGGGTATGGTTGGGAGAGGAGATAAGATTGGGTTTAGAAGAGAAATCTGGACTGAAGAGGAAACTATGAAAAATTGTCCTTAAGTAAGAGGAATTGCTTGGGAGAATGGTTATGGACAGACAACGTAGGTAGGAGAAGAGAGCAAGAAGGGAAGGTGAGAGGAAATATAAACTTTACTTAAGAATTTTGGCCAAGCTTGGATATAATAAAAATGGGTTGATTTGACTCATTATTCTTTAATAAAATTAAAATTATTTAATGATGTATAGCCAAAGTACTGTACTATTGGTACAAAGATTCCTAACATACTGTTCCTGCCCTTAAGGAGGTTATATTCTAGTAGAAGAGTTAAGTGTAAGAACACACACAGAAACACACCTATAATGGAAGATAGTATTGTTCCTTTCTCAAACTTAACTATCTTTCTTTGATGCTGGAGGGGTGGGTGGGAATTGGTTAGGCAATGGAATGGACTTAATGGAAAGATTTTCTATGCTGGAAGGCCAGCCTAGCAACTAATTATTCTCCTTTGAATTCAGAGGATGTGGCTAGGGTAATTCCAAGACTAGAGACTTCAAAGTCAGTCAACAACCATTTATTAAGTGTCTATTATATACCAGGTACTAAACTAGGCACTAAAGATAATAAGAAAAGGAAAAAAAAATGTCCCTGATCTTAAGGCACTCACAGGCGAAATCACATATAAAAGTAAGGAGGACACAACATACAAAAAACTTAGGAGTAAGCAAACTACATACAGGATAAATTGGAAGTAATCAATGGAGGGAAGACACTAGCAATTCACTATGTCCAGTAAGTGAGTTTTCCATTCCTGCCCTCCGACTGCCATATGGGCCACAAGAGAGAGGAGATAGACAGGTTTATTCTCCTTTACCAATTTTCCTCAGCGTATACAGAGATGGCAAAGCACCCATTGCTGAGTCTTTAAATCTTCCTTGAAGGAAAACATAAGTAGAGGAGGATCTAACTCTGAATTTTCCAGGGACTTAAATAAACAGGCTTAAAACTGAGAAAGAAAGATGTAGACCTATCTTTTAGTAAATGAACCTTACAGAAAGTAGTACAGGCTTTTCATAAAATGTTATTACAATCCAAACATACAAAAGCAACCTGCAGTGGAGATTAACAGCACAGGTAATCTTTTT
This sequence comes from Gymnobelideus leadbeateri, assembly GCA_011680675.1. NCBI lineage: Eukaryota > Metazoa > Chordata > Mammalia > Diprotodontia > Petauridae > Gymnobelideus > Gymnobelideus leadbeateri. The sequence continues at coordinate 387,778 of WOXC01002266.1, forward strand.
TGGCATTTGTATAACACTCTGCTTTTCTGATATGCATATACATTTATTAATTATTAGAATTGTCATGTAAAAAGACATCTGTTTGTGAACAATAAATATACTGAACACGAAGGGATAAGTAGTTTAATGTGTGTATAAGTGACTATAATTTAATGGGAATAATTGGGACTTGATAGGGTTATAAGCATAACTAATATAGCAATGGGAGGGGGGAAGCATATATATTAAGACCCAAGTGAGAAATTAGTTTTATAAATTTGGGAAATCAAAGAAGTTGAAGGGATTATTTGTTCCAAATATCTCATCATATAGATAATGAAATTGCAGCCTAGGGAAGGGAAAAAAGGTCCAAATCCACATGGGGATTAAGTAGTAGAATTGGAACTCAAGCCTATGTCTGCTGATATCCAGTCCCACTCATTCTTCTCTACCTCTTTAGACTTGGTGAATTTGTTATTGTGGTTACTATTTTGTTTTAGACCAGTGATTTCACCATTTTAGGAAGTTCTAGAAGAAATTCCCTCTGGGCAACTGATCTGAATTATTTTATACTTTATTTTATACAGAGAATCTTTTACCAAAAAATTAAAAAAAAAAAAACCAAGGAAGTTAATAGAATGCTATATAAAATATTTACCTCACTTCAATATTAGATGAAACCTGGCTTTGAGTGCTGGCTTTGTCACTTATATAATCTTGGGAAAGTCAATTAAAACAGGGATAATGGTATTTATCCAACCTACCCTAAAAAACAATTTCAAGGATCAAGTAAGAGAATGATTCTAAAGCCTGTTGTAAACCACGAAACACTTCATGAAGGTCAGCTATAGTAAAAAGCAGCAACAAATAATACTGATAATACCAATATCATTCATTGTTAATATTAACAATTATTTTCAAAAATAACAATAATATTCCTGATAGAATTGTGTAAGTACATAACAGTTGCTGTTAGTATGAATGAGCATATATAGAACCCAAATCTTTCATTGGTTTCCATTATCTTCAGAGATACTTGGAACTAAAAATAATTGGCCTCAATCTGTAATTTTAAAAATGGCACATAAGAAAATGAAACCACTTCAGTGACATTCTTCTTTTGTAAACATGAAGTCTATTTTCCTTTATTCCTCCTGAATAGCCCTTCTAAGAAATTTAGTCAAATGAACAAACACTTCACAAAATCTTTTTAGAGTGCTTCTAGTTAGTACACAACAACAGAGTTAATTCCTACTTTTGTTGGGAGCTGTTACTGATCCCATGGGATGTGAAGGTAAAATATTTTAGCTATGTCATGGGCATACCCACATTGGTTTTATGCTATCCCTCTACAAATTCAGTAGAGATATATACAGCTACAGTTTTTATTAGGGTTCAAACCAAGCTGGCAACTCCTGATTTGCATAATAAAAGATCTGTTACTGTTATTCAGTAGAGTCCAACTCTACTGAGTCATAACTCCATTTGGGGTTTTCTTGGCAATGATACTGGAGTGCTATGCTCATTTTACATGAGGAAACTGAGGCAAACAAGTTTACGTGATTTGCCCAGGATCATAAAGCTAGTAAATTTCTAAAGACTGAATTTGAACTCACAAAGTTGGGTATTCCTAACTCCAGGCCTAGTCCTCTATCCATTGTGCCACCCAGCTGCCCTATACTGAAAGATTCCCTGCTATAATGAAGTGTTTTTTGTCCTAGTAACTGTAGGAACCACATTTGATGGCATGGGTAAGAGTTATATAGGATTGGCAGGCAAGAAAGACTGAGATCACTTATTTGGAAGAAATACCCACAGATCTATAAGGGGTATTTGGAAGTTGCGGATTGTGAATAATCTAAGGTGTCTCTGCTCCTATGGAACTGCAAAAAGGGTAGTTTCCAGAGTTTTGATACAGAGAAACAATATGTCAAGGGTCAGCATGTATGTACCCTTTTGCTTCTGCCTCTCACCTAAGAATCTAGGAACAACTGTTGGAGAAAGAGTTGAAGTTTGATTATGATAATTAGTAGAATCATAATGAGTTAGAATATTCATAAAGCCACAAGACCTCACTATGGGAAAGGATCTCAAAAGTTTGAAAATCTCTAACTTGTAGTGCCTTGATATCACTGCCCCAATTAAAATGACATAAAAGTTTAACACACACACACACACACACACACACACACACACAACTTCAGAAACAGATAAGAAACTACAGTGGTTCAAATATATTTTTTTCTTAAATACTATTTGCATGTACTTATGGATTAAGAATAGTTGTGACTGGATCCCCACTACCAGCCCTTGGGAACAAAGCTGACTGTCTTATATGATTCAGCCAGGGTGTCAAGGGTTTGACACACACACAAAAGAAGTGGAAATGTTGTGCCTGGTTTCGCCCCCCTCCCCCCCCCCCCCAGTGAGCAGATTGCCAGGTCAGCTCTGCCCTCCCCCACTGGGTCTCCACCCTTTCCACTTAGCTCACTTGCATAGAAGTGGGCGGGCTTCTGGGTCAGATGGGGGAGTTTCAAGGTATGTACTGACCAATCACTGCTTACTTAAGGCCCCATTTATAAGCTAAGGTTCTGCCCCAGATCAGGGCTGTTACAGGCTGCTGCTAATACTATTGCTGTACTTGAGACATGTGGCCTGATCAGCCAATATGGCGTTTTAATAAAAGGTCCATTCTAAAATTAAAAAAAATAATAATAGTTGTAACAGTCACGGTGACTTAGATTTAAATTTTGCGTCTGAAATATATCTACTGTGGTTTTGGGAAAGTCACTTATATCTCAGTACCTAGGGATTCTGTAAGACTAAAAAGTTACAAAGTAAGTGCCAATCTGTATATGCGTATCTATATAGATATAGTCTGTTTATACAGTCATCCCTCAACATTTGCAGGTTTCACATTTGAGGTTTGGATATTCATGGGTTGGTCATCGATAATTGGAGATTTGTAGCATACCCCCAAGGATCTTAGAGGTCTCCTAGCCAAAATTCAATAGGCCCAGGCCAGGGATTCCTGACTTCTCCTCTAGGAAGGAAAACATATATCCATTCTAATGAAGGCATTGAATAAAATCACCAGAGATAAGACAAAGCAAGAGAGAGAAAACACTTTCCCATTCTCTCCAATACATAACCTGAATCTTGCTAAATTTATCACTTTAATTTTCCTGTCCTTGGTTCTTTAAAGAGTTTAATTTCAGGGCTGGCTAGGTGGCACAGTGAATAGAATACTGGCCCTGGAGTCAGGAGGACCTGAGTTCAAATACAGCCTCAGGCACATAACATAAAACCTGGCCATGTGACCTTGGGCAAGTCACTTAACCCCAATTGCCCTCCAAAAAGCAAAAAAAAAAGAGTTTCATTTCTGTTGGGGAACTTCAGAGCACATTCCACACTAATGGAAGTAGAAACTATTCCTCTGGCCTTCAGGCAAATTTACTGATTGATTTGCCCCTAGACACATCCACCTAATGTGTATGCTATTTTCCCCCAAAACTGGTGAGAGCCTGGTGGGAAGGCTCCCTTCCAAATCCTCTCTATCCCTTGGCTCTCCATCCCTCCCCTCAAATGTAGAGCCCTTGTAATCTTGCTTTCTTAAAAAGCTAAGATCAGAGTTAAGCCTCTCCTCATGTCTTCTTATAAAAATGCAGGTGTGACAAACCCCTGCTTCCAGAAAAAGCTGAGACAAGCTCCCTCTTATCTCTTCAACTCAAGCCCAGCCTATTTTTCCATTGTGGGGCACTTGCTACTATATCTGGGCAGTGAATGCTTCTGCCTGTGGGGAGAGACAGCTGATGGATTTTATCTACAATCCCAGCTGGGATTGGGGGCCACCCTTGATCCGATGGAAACCACTTAACAGGAAGGTGAGAAGACTCTCAGAAGAGATTTTCATTCTGATAAGGGTAGCTCTAAAGGAGGAGAGATTCTGTAGGTTTATCATGTTAGTACATATACAAAAGGAGCCACTCTTGCAGATAGCATACTGGGGGTAGTATGATGATGGTCAGGTGACAGTTTCAAGAGGAGGTACACTCTATTCTGGTTGCTCCAGCAGAGAGACAGCAAAAATCAAGCAAGCAATCAAAGAGACAGCAATCATGTCTAGTGTCTTTCAAACACCAGGGCCTGGATACAATGACAAAAATGAAAGGCCCTCAAGGAACTTTCTTTCAATTTCTTAGAGATGTTCTGCACTTAGTACTCTTCCTGGCACATGATAGACACTTAATCAATGTTTATTAACTGACTGATAGTGAAGGTGAGCCTACAACTTTGAAAGGCAGCACATTCCACAATATATTGAAATGTATAGATGGAATCTTTGTTTGGTTGTTTTCAATCATGTCCAACTCTTCTTGACCCCATTTGGGATTGTCTTAGCAGGGATTTCCTTTTCCAGCTCATTTTACAGATGGGGAAACTGAGGCAAATGGGGTTAAGTGATTTGCCCAAGGTCAAACAGATAGTAAGTGTCTGATACCAGAATTGAACTCAGGAAGATGAATGTCTATAGGTCCAGAACTCTATCCACCTTGCCACCTAGCTGCCTAGGTGATGAAATCTACAGCTCTACTATTTCTAAGCCATTGTTCCCAGTGCTAAGATCAAAACACAGGTTTGGGGAGACCTGTCTTAATAGCAATTAAGTTAGATATAGGAAGTTTAATTAACTATAAATTCAATATGAACTGCTTTAATTAAAAAGAAAAAAGCTAAAGCACACTTTAACTGAGGCTTAGTGCCTAGATCAAGGTAAGGATACATTTCACATTGCACTTGTGTGACAACATCTGGTGTGTTGTGCTCAATATTCTACTCTAGCAAATTTTAAGAGAAACATTGGCAAACTGACACCCAGGAGATGGAAAGCTCACTCTCAGGGTTATTTCTAGGGGTGTACTGGAACCAGCTTCGGCAAATGTGGGATTGTTAAGTTTTTAGTGTGAACATTTACACCTCAAAAATCAGCAGACACTACAAATTGGGGCTTGATTTATTATTTTGTTGGTTGTGTAAACTAGGGGTTTTTCTTGGCAAAATAAAAATAAATTTTATTTTGCTAAGAGAATTTACTCTATTTAAAAAGTATATATATATATCTATATATATATCTTATTTTTAGACTCTATGGTCCCTAAAGGTAATGGCATCATCTTCTTACACCACCCCTCTTCAATAAATGTTTACTGGACATTTGAACAATTGAAAGAGTTACATTTTCCTATAACCACTCTGTGTCTCAACCCGTCTTTTGGTGTTTCCTCATTGTGTGTGTGTGTGTGTGTGTGTGTGTGTGTGTGTGTGTGTGTGTGTGTGTGTGTGTGTCTGCCTCTTCTATATGTGTGTATGTGTATTTCTGCCCCCATTCCATCCTCCACCCCCTTTCCACCCCCTTCTCTCCCTTCATCACAGACCTGCCAGGTCATCAATATGGCAATTTTCTGTTTTCTGCTGATATATATATATATATATATATATATATATATATATATATATATATATATATATATATATATGCACCTCATACGTAGACTACTGTTTTAAAGAGAAGCCTGGGACACTGAGAGATTCAGTGACTTGTCCCTGGCCACACAGTCAGTGTGTGTTAGAGAAAGGGCTTGAACCTGCAGGTCTTCCAGACTCCAAGACCAGCTCTGTACAAATTGTATCATATTACCTTCTTAAATCAAAATACAGAATATTCATAAAAAGAAGCAAAAGAAATCAGGAAATTTAGAAAACTTTATTCATGAAGTTTCATGAATGAAATGAATTTTACTAAAGGGGGCTGCTACCAAAGGCAACACTATCATTAGCAGAAATATAGCCCAACTATATGTGCAAAAATAATTTTGGAACCATGGTTTCCCTTATTGGGGGCTTTATCATCTCTGGTATCAATTTAATATCTTTCTTAGTGACCTAGAATAGGGGTCATTTTTATTATGTTAATGATCTCCGGGAAAAGGAGAGAAGAAACCATGTATTAATGAAACTTGTAGGTGATAAGTTAAGCCCTGGAGCAGGCAACACTGGAGTTCCTAAGATATCATACAAATGGACTCAGAGAGGTTAGAGAGAAGAGGAAAAAAATAAAAAAATGAGTTTCACCTTGGAAAAATGAAAACCAATACATCCAGGGCAAAAACAATTCAATGGACAAAAGGAACCCAGAGAGAAGTAATGCTGAAGGAGACCTGGAAATGATAATGGAGAACAAATTAGATATCAGTTTTGCAGTGTGATATGGCAAGCGAAAAGGCTGATGCTATTTTAGGCTGCATACAAATATCCATTATGTCGTAACAGAAGGAAAGGATGGAGGGGGGAAAAAAAAGCAAAAGCTCCCTCTAGGAGTCCAGTGAGGCTCAACTGAGCAATGTCAGATCTCTCGATCCCTGAAAGGTGTAGAGAAATTGGACTGGGTTCAGAGAAGAGTCACAAAAATGATTACAGAAATGGAGTGATTTATTTATGAGAAAAGATTAAAGGAACTAAATATGTACCTCATGGATAAGCAATGACAAGTGGGGACATAGTACCACTCAGCAAACATTTGAAAGGTGCAAATTTCCTGGGAGGAAAGAGCTATATAAATGTAAAACAATCGTCATAAGAATAAAATACCCAAAAAGTGTTACTGAGGAAGGTGAAAAAATTGTGGCAGTTCATGGTTAGGATATTTTCCTTTTAAGTCATTTAAGCCCATTTAAGTCATTTTATGTCATTTAAGTCATTGTAAGGCGGTAGACATTACCTCTTAGCCCCCAAAAGAGAAATGTTTTCCTAGGTTTACTTTTAGTGAGTGATGACTTGAAACTTAGACAAGGCATGTCTTTATTTTTTTCTCATCTATTTTCTGTCTTCTCATCCTGGACTCCACTTCTAGTAGGCAACCAGTGTTCCTCAAGTTCTCAATGCTTTCAAAAACTGCTGTCAAGGGAATTTTAGTTGAAAAGTATTGGGTAAACAAATTCCTAGTAAAGTTTTGAAAGTGGGAACAGCTTGATGCTTAATATGTGCAGAGGTCTGTCCATTAGAAGCGAAAATATCTAACTCAAAGGAGAGATACCCTAATGATGGAATTTCACAAATTTCTGAGTTTTCTATCGAACATTTCAAATGGACATCCCCAGATATATCTCAAAGTTAAAACAGCCAAAATAGAACTCATTATATCTTTCCCCTAAAACTGAACATTCTCCTAAATTTCTCTATTTCTGTCAGACACATCATTCTTTCAATCTCTTAGGTTGTTTTAAGCCTGACTTTAGCCTCAATTCCTCATTCTCTCTTACCCTACCTACCTATCTAATCAGGTGCCAAATCTTGTCTCTGTGTCTACAACATTTTCTGCATCTAACCCCTTCTCTTTATTTACACAGCCACCATCTCAGTTCAAGACCTCATTATCTCTTACCTAGATTACTGCAACAGTCTCTGAATGGGTCTCCTTGACTTGAGTCTCTCACTACTCCTACATATCCCTGCCAAAGCCATTTTCCTGCAACCCAGCTCTGACTATGCCATAACTCCCCCAATACACCAATTCCAATGACTTTCTATTTCCTCTAAGACAAAATACAGTCTTTTCTATTTAAATTTTAAAGTCTGACACAACTTGGAACCAAACTATATTTTCAGCCACACTCGACATTACTCCCATATCAGGAATGCATTCTTCCCTCCTTTCTGTCTCCAAAAATTTCCTTCAAGACTCAGTTCAAGTACCACTTTCTCCATGAAACCTTTCCTGATTCCATCAATTACTAGTGCCCTCCCCTCCTAACTACATTATATTTAAATACTTTGTGTTTATTCTCTTTTTTATTTGTTGTATACATCTACATAAATTGTTTCCTTGGTTCCCTCTTCTTAACCCACTGATGGATGGAACACTGGACTTCAAATCTAGTGTCAGATATTACTAGCTGTATGATCTTGGGCAAGTCATATAACCCTGTTAGCCTCCATTTCCTCATCAGTAAAATGAGCTAGAGAAAGAAATGACAAATCACTCTTGTATCTTTGCCAAGAAAACCCCCAAAGGGGTAACAGAGTCATACATTACTGAAAATAACTGAACAACACCACCACCCATTAGATTACAAGAATGAATTATTTCATTCATTGTATTTGTATTGTCTGACACAGTTCTTAGCATATAGTAGATGCTCAATAAAACTTGTTGATTGATTTGTAGTGGCAGTCCACTCTAATAAGGGTCCTTATGATAGCATGAGTTCCTATATAAATCATTACAATTTACAATAACTAAGCATTGGTCCTCTATTGACAAAGTCATACTAATTTATTCAATTACAATAAGAAGTTAATTGTGTTGTTAACATGGTACAAAGTAAGAAGACAGTTGGCAATCTTCCAGATCATTGTAGTCAATATAGATAGGGAATCTAAATAATTCAGGTTGATGTTGACTCTTGCTTTTAGCAACTATGGTCAAGACTAGTGCAGATTTTACGGATACAAAGGGGATTTTGAAGCTTCAATTTTATGGGTCCTGTATTCAACTTGATCAAATTCCACTGGATAATTGCCAAATCATATTACTTCTTTATTCTGCATAAACCTAGACAGGGAAAATATGGCATTTATGAGAGTGAAATAAACAAAAGTATACTTATAAACATCCTCAAAATGACATATTTAAGCTGAAATTCCTACAAAAAAGAAAATTTCAGGGAACACAGGGACTGGTTTTGTAGAGTAGTGATCATACCAGACAAGCATTAAAAAAAAATCGACAGGTTCCATTAATACCATGGAAAAGGTGGAGGCATCGCTTCTTAAGCTGACACCATGTAGCTCAGCCACATGGACAAACAGCAGTGGGGAACCTGCGGCCTCAAGGCCATATGTGGCCTTCTTGATCCTTGGGTGCAGCCTTTTGACTAAGTCCAAGTTTTATAGAACAAATTCTTTTATTAAGAGAATTTGTTCTGTGAAGTTTGGATTCAGTCAAAGGGCAGCACTTGAGGGCCTAGAGGGCCACATGTGGCCTTGAGGTCACAGATTCCCCACCCCTGGACAAGCCTATCAGACCATGTAAACTGTCTTCTTCCTTCCAATTCCATGGTGATTAAAAGTTAATATTCAAAGGGAATGCATAATGTTGTAAATAAAAAAGGAAAAAATTGGAAATGGAGAAAAAATATTATCTACAATTCACTAAATAGTCTGTATCTCGAAGGGATACAATAAGGTCAACCCAAAGCAGAATAAGTGATTACTAGTCAAAAAATAGTAAGATTAAATAAATAAGCAGATAAATAAATGAATGAATAATAGATAGATACATGAAGTATATCTGTATGCAGCCTTGCAAATAGATTTTAAGAATCCTTAGACCTGAAATGGTTTTATAACATCTATAAAAATATTCATTAACCTTGTCCATATATGAATGAAATCTCTTACATCAACTACTCATGGGTCCTTCCACATGTCACGAAGGTAAGCACAGGTAACCACCTGATTATATAGCAAATGAAGTTTGACATGGAATCCTATGCAAACTAAAGAAAAACAGAAGAACTAAAAGATGTTCAGTTTCATTCAAGTCCTATTATTTGATTTATAAATGACTCATTCTGGTCACACAAATCAGTGGTTATTTTCATGTAAATGTGAAAGCACGTGGACATACAGTCACACATGTACATGATTCTAGTCCTGAATGGCCTTATCTCCAGGAGTGGGGCACCTGTGTCCTGGAGGCCACATGTGGCCCCCTAGGTCCTCAAGTATGGCCCTTTGACTGAATCCAAAATTCACAGAACAAATTCTCTTACTTAAAGGATTTGTTCTGTAGTCAAAAGGCTGTACCCAAGGACCTAAAAGGCTACATATGGTCTCCAGACCTCAGGTTCCCCACCCCTAAAGAGTGCCCATTACCTTGATTCAATTGATTCCTATACAGAAGATGGTGGCAGCCCAGGTGATTTCTCCACAGCTCATCTTGTGTAACAAAACAGGTAGGACCAGTCCCCTTTTAACCCAGCTTAAAAGAACTTGTGTACACTCAGCTCATTAAACGTGAAGACATTCATAATTTCTATGAAGTCATGAAATTTTATGAAGGCATAATTCATAAGTCAAATCCCATTCCTTTGTGTTGCCTGGTATTCAGGCTCTGCTTACCATCACTTTGGCCTCAGGATCTAGATTCTCTCTATTCTTTTGGATTCTAATGACTTCACATCACTTGGCTTTTGGCCATGACTTTTTGCCTCTATCCATGTTCTTAAACTTGGGCATCTGCTCAACTAGTAACTGACCTATTTCACTCTTCTGTTCTTGCATAGTCCCTTGCACTCAGATTGTGCTGCTATAGATGTCTACCCACCCTGCCAATCCTAGCTCCACAATACAATGCCATGTAGAAGCAGTGTGTGCTAGAGACGCTCAATCTCATCCATGACTTTCACATTCAACAACCCCCACTCCCACCCCCACTTCCCAATTCCTAGGGTAAAGATCCCTAGGACAAAACTAGGTTATCATTGTGACTTGTATATATCTCTGTTTCCTCACTAAAAATGATTTCCATTTTTACTTTTAGAAGCAACACAAAAACAATTAGTGCAAATCGCCTTCCAGGATATCTGTGGGTCTACTGAGCTGCCTGTAATAAGAATTTTATAAATGGAAAGAGCCTTAGAAGTCAGGTTATCCCAATCTCTTATTCTGAAGAAACATGAGTCCGGAAAAGTGAAATTATTTCTTCAAGGTCACAAAAGTAGCCATGGAGGAAGAGGACCAGAATCCAGACCCCTGACCTGGTCAAGAGTTTAATTCTGTCACCAAAAAGTTCCATTGTCTCATTAAGATAATCAAGAAGTTCCAGGTGAATTTACTTATGTATTTGCCTTTGTTGCCAGTAAGTAAAGCAGAATTAGTTATTTATGATCTGTGAGCATAAGAGACTGCTTAGATATGGGGTTGACAAGCTAGCAGCTGCAGTGAATAGCCCCTGAGAAAAACCCGAAAGAGAAGGAGGAAGCAAGGATCTCATTGTTGTTAAACTCAAACTAGCTAATAAATGGTTTCTGTTTCAGAAAAAAAATAAAACTAGAAATGAAATACTAGAGTCAAGTAACATCCAAGGGAGCAGTTGTATATGTGGCCTGCAGTTCCTAGTTTCCTGTTTCTCTGTCTGTCTGTTTCTTCTCCCTCAACTTCTCTCCCCTCTGCCCCTCTCGCCACACTACAGAGGATGCTTTCATCCTCAGGAAGAGGTAGCTAAGAGCATGGGTGGTGTCTATATCTCTTGATCAGTTTGTTGGGAATCCACAGCAGTTGGGTTTCTCCAGAGTCAAATGAAGGGAGCTAGGCTATGTTGACCTTTGTCCCAGATTCATTCTAGGACTGTATATCTAACTGTGACAGTTAAGCCCACACTCTCATCTCTGAAATGTATTCTATGCCAAGGATAACACAGGGATATCATATTAGCAAGACTTAAAAAGTATACAAAAAGCATTGCATTTTATGTTTGGGCTGCAATAGAACAGAACAGTATCCAAAGGCATATAGGAGCAAATGCATTCAGTGAAATGAAGCAAGTGGAGATGTTTAATAAATATATTTAGTTAGCTTGGATTTAATTCAATATAATAATGTCCTCTTTTTTTGTTTATCATCCAAGAAATATACCTTAGTATGAACATCAAACTACAGTGGTTGCTGGTTTGTTTTTTGTTTTTTTCCCCTCCATGGTCCTTCCTTTTTTCCTTTCTTCTTCCTCCATCCCCCCTTCTTATCCTCACTCTCAAGTTGGGAAATAGTTTTCACAGTTGGTGGGCCGGTCAGTTGTAAATAATTGCCTCAGAAAACAAACATTTCATCTCTTCGAAGTTACACGTAAATTACTTTAACTCGAGTTTAATACCACACGGCAGCAAATTTACAGTATGTGTGGGTAGAGAAGTGTCACTTAGGGGTGTTGAAAGATTTGATTACTTATAACAAGGCAGCCTTACCTCTCACTCTTCCTTTCACTGTCTCTCTCTCTCTTTTTCTTTAATATACACAGACAGACATGTTTGGCTTCTTTGGTTGAGAGAGATTTTTAGTGAGGAAATAACCCACAGATTGAATTTGAAGACTGAAGTATCAAGTAGCAAAAGAAATACAAAAGGGTACCTAAATCAATGAAAGGAGAACTAAAAATGCAGGTATCTAGCTTCTGGAGGATCTAGAAGCAGAGGACAGTTCCTCACTGAATCCAACCACATCTGAACTTCAGATTTCTATAGGAAGGCTTCAATTGAATTCAACACACATTTATTAATTGCCTGAAAAGTGCCAGGTATTGAGGCAGATGTTTGGGATACTGATATAAAAGCAGAATTGTCCTTATCTGCAAAGAGCTTGCATTCTACTGGATAAAGGGGTTGATTTACTCTCATCTGTATCTTTGGAGGGACCCTTTACATGAACGAGATCACAGAACCATTGATGTATGAGAGCACTGATTTTACTGTATTTAGAGGAATTTTTCTTGCATGCAGTCTTAGGAATAAGAATTGAGTAAAAGCAGAAGAAGGATAGAAGGACAGAGAAGAGGGGCTTAATGATGAGAGTGATGGGGGAGGGGAACCAATAAGCTGCAAACTGTAACTGTCCATCACTTAGTCAATATTTTCATCTGTAGCATATGTGTAGAAGGAGAGAGAGGAGAATAAAGGATTTGAACCAAGTTTGCTCATAACATGTTGACAATTGTACATCTCAACAAATCCTTTCAGATACTCTATTTATGACCTATTATTTTAAATAAACACCCCCCCCCTTTTTCTTAGCAGACTCTTTTCTTAGCCTTGCATTTATTGCTTGTCACAGTCAGAATAAACTTGACAATAGCAGAGTTCAAGGCCTCTAATATCATGGCAGAAAAATCATCCTGGAGTCATAAAGCCAGGACCACAATGTCACATACCAAGGGCACATGGTATGATTGTGTCCTGACACAGGTTCCTCCCTCCTTCTTCTCAATAGTAGATATAACATTTAGATATGTGGTTCATGGACTATCTTGTGAAACAGTGGGGTCAGTGGCCAATATCAACCATTATATTGCCATGTTTTCTTGCTCTCTGCCCTTCTCCTTAATGGTTAACTAAATATATGGCCATATAACTATGAGTAGTAAGTCCTCATTCTTTTTCTACAGAAAACATTTTAATAAAAGCATTACGACATAATTGATATGAACAATCAATAACACTGGTGTTAACTCCCAGGCATTGTGTTAATTCTTTTGGGGTTGTAAATTATAAAAAACAAATGGAAACTTTCCACTGTACAAATGTGGAATATTTTGGTTAGTGGTGCCTCTTGGATCAATCACCTCTTTCTAGATTCTAAGGATTGCAGTGTTATTCTGGTCTCTTAGAAGAGCCAGGATTTGGAGAAAGTGCACAATTTCTAGCCTCCTGGGTGTTCTCTAAGTTTCTGACAACTTAATTTCATGTAATGATTATCAAGAGTTGATTATGTGTAAATGCTGGGGTAGAACCTGCTGAGGATATAAAGATGAAGGAAACTGGTCAGTTCTTCCTCTTGAGGAGCTTAGAATCCAGGAGGAAAACCAGAAAGGGATGAAGCAAATAGGATATGAATCGTAAACTTTGGACCAGGGGGCATTCAACTCCCTTCTACAGATAATGGGCAAAGGGAGCATCCAACTCCCTGGTATCAGGAAATGGTGCCTAGATTTGGATTTACAGAAATTACTTTTCTTTGGAAGAGCTAGCAGGATTATTTTTTTATTCCTTCAGAAAAGGACCATGATCATCAAAGTCACATTAGCTAATGAGAATAACAGCCATAACAGCAGTAACAACAACACTGGTAGTTCCATAAATGTTCTTCCCAGTGAACTCTGAAACCAGAATTGCTAAGAAGAAATGTAGCAAGTTGTTCCTCATTAAAGGTTGCAGAATGGATGCTATTAGTAATGAATACCTCATGTATAAATGCATGCATGTTTGCATGTTTGTGCTAAATTACTAATTGTTAATGAATAATGAAGAAATGCCTTTCTATATGCTTCTGGAAATGCCAGATTGCTTTATGTTTAGTTGTTCTTGAGTGTGTGTGTGTGTGTGTGTGTGTGTGTGTGTGTGTGTGCTCCTGCTCTTGCCTGTCTTTATAGGCATTCACTCATTCATCATTTAATGAGGGCCTACTGTATGATGCTTGGTTCTATCCAGACAGTCTTTGCTCTCAAAGATTTTACCTAAGTGGCACAATATATAGAACACAGGACCTGAACCAAGAAGACCCAAGTTCAAATCCTGCCTCAGGCATGTAGTAACTACTTAACATAGGGCAAGTCATTTAACAGCTTCCTGACTCAGTTTCCTCATCTGTCAAATGGGAATAACAGCATATATCTCCCAAGTTTGTTGTGAGCCTCAATTGAGATAACACATGTTAAGTGTTCAATAAACCTTAAAACTCTATATAAATGATGACTTTTAATAATTATTAACTCAGGAGTTGTACAGCAGTACAGGAAGAGAGAATGAGATTAATCAAGTCTTCATCAAGTATCTCCTCTATGCCCAATACTGTACTAAGCATTGGAGAAACAAATACAAAAAAAGGAAAGATTCCCTGCCCTCAAGGAGTTTACATTCAATTGGAAGAGAATAAGTTTATCTCATTTCTTTATTTTATACAGACCTATGATTTCACTGGGGCTTGACCCTTCCCAAAAGGAACTTTCTCAAGCAATCCAGATTAGCACATTCTCAGTAATTTGTCCCTGGATGCCCCAGGGCACCTAGGATTCATTTGACTTGTCTAGAAGGCAGGATTTGAACCTAGGTCCTCCCAACCCTGAGGCTGACTCTCTAAATACTACACTACATTACTTTCTATCTATAAAATCAATAAAGTAAGGGGGAGGGAGTAGAGGAAGAGTGGGGAAGGAGAAAATAAAATTGTTATGGTTCAAGAGCTGAGAATATGAGTCCAATACTTCTTAGATGCCTGAATAAAAGAAATACTGCTCTAACAAAGGGAACTTCTTGAGGAGGCAGAAAGGAGACCACTAAACAAGAATTAGTCTGGACTGAAGTATCCAGATTTAAGGATCTCAGCAAGACATCTTTTAAATGGGGATTTGTACCTATTATTCAATTTGTTTAAATCCATATGGTTTGTATCTTAACTCAATGAAATGGATCATGAAATCTTGGACTCAGAAGTAACCTTAGAGATCACCCAGAGCAATCCCTCATTTTATGGGAAACTGAGGCCCCCAGAGGTGGTGACCTGCCTCAGTAATCTGAAGAACCACAAGACTAACCCAGTCACCTCAATTCCAAATCTCTCCTGCCTTCTGCTTTGCTACTCTGCCTCACTTAGTTGGTTTTACTGTCTGACACTGAGAAATTACTGGAAGAACAGGACCTGAGAATTTGGGACAGGAGCCTGAAGAAGTTTCCAGAGGCAATGACTTATACCCTTCATATCCACATTTCCCAAACTTATTCCCGGTATGAAGTTGTAATTATGTTCCTTCACAACTGCGTATAGTCAGTGTTCATCAGCCTGGAATAAACTGACTCCTTCAAATGATTAGAAGAGCATTGCATTAGGAACTACAGAATGAATGGCAGTGATAAACTAATTAAATGAATAAAAGCATAGAAGCAGAAGCTGTTTTCTGTTTATTTGGACTCCTGCAGAGTCTATTGCTCTCCACCAATATTCCCCTCAAATCTGCTGTTTAGGCTCAAGCATAACTTTAGCAAATGCATTTCATTTTCCACAGAACTCAAGGGCTGTAAAAATAAGCATGCTGACAGAGGCACATCTTATGCCCTCTCACAGGTGCTGACATGCTCCTCCCTCTGTGATGCATCCCCTATACACAGGACCTGAGATTTAGGCCATATGTGGGGTTCCCTGGACGCATGCATCAGGTCCTGGGGAAGTTAATCTACCCCTCTATGGAGCCCAGCCTGGTTGACTGGTGGCAACATTCTAGTTCACTTAACCGCTATGTGTATTGGCTGATCCTAGACATCAGACAATGCTTCAGTTTTCTATCCCAGCTATGTCTTTGCACTGGTTGTTGTACATGCATGGAATTCTCTTCCTCTTCTCCTCTGCTTCTTAGATTCCTTATTCTCAATATTTAATTCCAATTGTTACTCCCAGCAAGAGGCTATCTTGTCTAATCTACCTAGATAACCATTCCTTACATCTTACCAGGTAGGACAGTTTAGGTGGTGCAGTTAGGAAGTTTCCTGAAGTTAGGAAGTCTCATCTTCCTGAGTTCAAATCCAGCCTCTGACACTTACTAGCCGTGTGACCTTGGGCAAGTCATTTCACCCTGTTTCCCTCAGTTCTTCATCTATAAAATGAGCTGGAGGAGGAAATGGCAAACCACTGCAGTATCTCTACCAAGAAAACCCCAAACAGTGTCATGATAAAGTCAAGCATGACTGAAAATGACTGAACAACACAAATACAACAATATTACCAGTCATCTTTCATATTCCTATTTATATTCAGGTTGTCTCCCTTATCAGAATGCATGCTTCTTAAGACTTGGGACTCTACTTGACTTGGAATTTTTGTGTGCCAAGTGCTTAGGATAGAGCTTGACATATAACAAGGTTTCACATGCTTTTTTATTCTTCTATTTATCAATATCAGGAGTGTGGACATCTACTTGCCTTTCCCACGTAACAGAATGAGGATGTTAATGGGAATTTTTCTTTCTTTCTTAAACAAGGTATCATACATTAGCATTATAAGCTATGTAACTGGGGAAAAGGTTAATCAGCTTTCACCCTTTCCCTAGGCACTACCTACATAGCATGATTTAAGTGTCCCCCAGTCTAAAAGGTTATTATTGAGTGACTATGGTGTCTGAAATGTCTATCATTCCCTATTAATTCTCTCCAAATGTTCAAATGCCTGTGGAGGATAACTCATTAATTCATTATCACCCATTAGGCTTATTAGCATGTAGTAGTAGTTCATCAGACTAGGTATCAGAGCCAAGTTACCCAGAGAATAGGACACAGGCATGCTTTGAGTGGGAGAAATTTGGGAAAGATTCAGACCATGAGACAGGGTGGTGTATGTAGAAGGGGTGTGTGTGTGTGTGTGTGTGTGTGTGTGTGTGTGTTAATGCGCAGGCGTTAAGGGATCATCTTTCCTGTTAGAATACACTGCAAACACCTTGAGGGCAGGGAGTATTTTTGCTCTTCCTCAAATCCTCAGCATTTAGCCCTGTGCTTGGCCAGTAGTAAGCACTTAAATGCTTATTGACTGACTCCTACTGAAGCAGTGGAAGCAAGCTCCATCTACTTTATAATTTTGCCTAGAGCTAGCCCTGAGGATAATGGGAGGTTATTATCTGCATTATCTTTACAGTGTGTGCTCAGCTAGGAAATTTGGGGACTAATACAAACATTCCTGGATGCCTCATTTATCTAACCTCTTCAGGGAGCAAACTCTTCCACATGAGTGAATTTTCCAAATAAAAGAAGCATGTCCTTTTAAGTGCCCAAATTTGCTCTCATTTCAATCATCTTTGATGGGGATCTTTCTAAAATGTATTTCATACTTTTCTGCTTTCTTAAACAGAACATAATTGACCAATATAGCATCTTCTTATGAACATCAATGATTGTGCTCTGGTGAGGTCAACTGAAGTATGTGGGGACTCTCTGCCCAACATTAAATGGCTCCAGACTGCTGAGATTGGTTTTTGGGCCCATCTCTTCCGCTGTTGTCAATTGTTACTTCTGAACAGCATATTACTGGTTCTAATTTGTTGCCTTATTTAACACAAAATGGTCTGGGTGAGAGCCTGAGGGTGGTTCCCTGTTTGCTAATGAGTAAGTATGGTCTTTGTGACAGACAGTTAGCACTCAGAAACCCCATTTACCTTTATGTTCTGAGCTGAATCTGGATGGTTAACAGAAAGTTATCAGCACCTGAACTTCTGGTACATGAGACAGTAGGCATCTTATTTGAAGGATTTATGAAAGAACCATTACCCATCATCAAGCAACTCAAGAGGAACATGAATTTGATAGTACCATGTGTTAAGAATGTCAGTAGCTGGCTTGTGAAGAATCAGTGGAAAGAATACTGGATTTTGAATGAAGGGTTGTTATCGAGTCATTTTCAGTCATGTCCAACTCTATGTAACACTTTCAGGGTTTTCTCAGCAAAGATACTGGAATAGTATGCCATTTCCTTCTCCAATTCATTTTATAGATGACAAAACTGTGGCAAACAAGGTAAAGTAACTTGCCCAGGGTCACACAGTTAGTAAGTGTTTAAGGCCAGATTTGAACTCAAAAAGATGAGTCTTCTGACTTTGAGCCTGGTAGTCTATCTACTATACAACCTTTGAATAAGGAGATTTGAGTTCAATTCTTGGCTCTGTCACATATTATTTGTATCCAGTTCCACAGTCCTCATCTGCAAAATGAGGGCACTGAACTAGATAACTGTTCTTCCTCTAAACCTATCATATAGGAACCATGAGTTCTGTTGGCTGTATTCATTTTCTGAACTTGATCATGTTCTGTTTACACTACTTTTTGTGTTTTTGTTTAATTGTTTCATAAGTTTGTTCATTGGAGAGTTTGCTCTAGGTAGGGCAAATGATGAATATTTTATCCTCCCCTTCGTGATTCATGAAAGTCATTATGTAGGATAAGTACTGGACCTGGAATAAGGAAGACCCAATTCAAATCCAATCACAGATACTAGCTGTCTGGGCAAGTCACTTAGCCTGTTTTCCTCAGTTCTCACATCTTAAAAATGGGATTGCAAAAGAAATACTATTACAATTTCAAGTGGAATACAATGAAGGATGTATTCTATGAAAAGAAGAATTCCAAATTCGAACTCCTAGGGTGTGGTTCTGATCTTAAGCAATTTGCTGTAATAATACCTGCCAAGGTCAGTGAGTCACTCTACCAAAGAGGTATTTGAGAGTCCACATTTGTCCTAAAGAACTGAGGAAGATGTTTTGATGGTGTTCCAAAGCTTGTAGATAAGAAAGAAATCCTACACCACCATGTTACCTTCTTCAGGAAACAGACTAAATCTGTAAGTTGTTGGCACCAGATTGAAAACTGATTTCCTTCCTTCTCTTTTCAATTCTCCAGGGTCGGAATTTTGGAGAGATTTGTATGTGCAAAGGTGGTGACTGATGCTTACCAAAGGAATTGCTTAAAAGCTTGGGCATTAATTAGTTTTCTGCATGTACATTAAGGAGATGTTTTATCTTCTTCCTATCCCCTTGAGTAACTTTGCCCAGTCGCATTATATTCTCATTTCTTAAGAATTCTACAAAATTGAATGAAAAGTGAATTGCAGTCAGGATAGCACAGGACAGGCAGAGACTTTGCTTAATGAAAAATTTGAAGTTTGGTTCCAGAAAACATTTGATTATCAAAGTGATCCATATAGCACTTCAATGAGATGGATATCACACTTCAGGGGCTAAAGACCTGAGGTACCGTGACGCGCGTGACGCGCAATTAGTTCATGTTATCAAAATTTTGCCATATAACAGGATGAGCTTTTGTGGTGGTGGGCAACTTGAAATCACTGAAGACACTGCAGTTTCCCAAATGGAATCTAGCATTCAGCAGCCTTTTTGCCTGCTCATTTCTAGGCCCAGTCTTGATAATACCTACTTCCCAGGGTTATGATGAGAACTTAAAAACATGAGATAAAATTTGTATAGTGGTTTGCAAGCCTTGCTGTTACAATGAGAACTTTAGAAACAGAAGGAAATACCTAGGAAACGTTTTAGAAAAAAAATCTAATTTGACCCTTCTTAGACATTTTTATAAGTGATAAGATCAAAAGATGCATAGAAAATAAATCACTTGGTCAAGGTCACACAGTGACTTGCTGGCAAAGTTGAGGATAGAACCCAGGTCTTTGTAATCAGTCAAATGTCCATAGAATTGAATTTCACTGTGTCTTGGCCATATGATTTCATGTATATAATTGTTCCTTCCCTGTCAGAAAACTCCTACCAACTCAGATATACAATTGCTCTATAATATAAAAAACATAAGAGAGTTGCCTGGAGCCCCTGAGAGGTTAATTTTCCAGTATCTCACAGACAGTATATGTCAGAGGCAGGATCTGAACCCAAGTACTGACTATTCTTTATCCCTTATACCAGGATGCCCAGATGTATATCTTTAAAAGTAAACTAAAATCAGAAGGGATAATCTCTCCTACCACACCAATTGACAAATGGAAAGATCACAGTGGATGAAACAAAGAATGAAAACAATAGGAATTCTTTGGAAGTGATAATGGCACAATTATATCATTCATTCTCTTTCACACAGAATATTATATAGTGAAGTACCACACGTGGCAGATATGTTTTTTTTTCCAATTGAGAAATTTATTTAAATGAAATAGGTGTCTCATTGTCTCTAAGCTTAGAAGAACGTGTTGGGCCTCTTGGTAGTAAAGCGTGGCTTGTGCTGGCGACGCTTTACTACCAAGGGGTAGTAAAGGGCAGAGGGAACTTGATTTTGGAGTTGTGAAACTGCTTGACTGCGGGCCGGCGGCATTTGCTGGCAGGAATTTCTTCCACTTTCATGATCTGGATAGAGTGGGCCCGGGCATGGTGACGGGCTCCCATATCTCGGTAGCACTGAGTGACAGCACCAGCAGTGGTCAGGTCCCTGTACTCCCTGTACATGTTGTGGGTCCCACTCCTGGAATCGTAACGCAGCCAGATGCCAAAGTTCTTCACTCTAAGAGGAGACTTTTCAAAGACCTGGCCGTAGTACACAATCTCTCCAGAAGACTTCTTCATCTTCTTCAGCTGGGACACGAAGTACCAGAACCGGGACTTGGCCACAGCAAAGATCCGCATGCTATAAAGCGGCGGCACCAGGCTCTTGGGAGCAGCGCCCAACTACCTTATACTCTCTCAGGGTGCCCGAGGCCTTCATGGTGCTGCCGCCTCAAGCCCCGCCAACCCGCAAAAGGCCAGATATGTTTTTCTATACATTATCTCCAATAGCTATACACTGATGAATATGCGTGGACTAAAATCAAATACTTATATGGATATAATGTATATTTTATTTCATAGAAGTGTGATAAATGAAAACACAGAGAATTTTTGGGTAATTAGTAACTAATTTATTAATTAGACTAGCTGACAATTGAATGAAAGGAAGTGAAAACTTCTCAGACTATATTCTAAAATCTAGTAAGACTTTTTGTGGGAAACAGGCCCAAATTCCCCTTCACTGAAAATCACATGATTTACAAGGACTCAAAACTCAGAGTGGTAAGGAGTCACCCCTCTCCTCAATGACACCTCAGCATAAGATATGCCAAATAAGGACAGAAGTGCTTTCTCAAATGAACTGTTTCCTTGTTTCAGTACTTGAGATAGATTGCTGGGCTTAGATTGTGCACCTAACTTCCAGCCAATGGAAGAAAAGGGTCAGAAGCGGGGTGGGAGAGAATTCTGCATTAGGGCTTTATAACTTCATCATTTCCCTTTGTAAATTGCTTCTCCTCCCTGACCATTTGTCAGGAGGGTGTCCCTTTCTCGAGATTGTAATAAACCATTCTTTTCTGCTTCCTACCTTGAGAAGCCTCTGAGTATTATTTGGGTAAGGATCTCTGCTGCACACAGTTTTGGGGTGCACACACAATCAATAAATAGGATTTCACAGGGTAGGGGTGGTAATCACAAAGGAGGAATAAAGGGGAAAAGAAGTACTCTTATTAGAGAAGGTCATTAGCTTTAGTTAGCAATTCTTAAAGGCAAATCAGAGAAGTCTATGCTATACTTGGAGATCACTGAACTAAGGCAACAAGATAGGAGATGAGGAGTAGGACCAAAAAAGCATGTTGTCATGGAAGGGCTCTGCAGCTACAGCATCTTACTCTACATAAGCTCTTAGACAATGAGCTCTCATTTCAATGGGTACTAATTTCACATTCTAATTGCCCTAATCCATACCTATCAATGACATGCTATGGAAATGGGAGGTTAAGTACAAGTACAATTTGCTGATTCCCCTTCCTCTATCCTGCAATGACAATATTTGCCAGATTTCAGAATTTAGCTATGGGCCAGGACCTGCCAGCTATGACTGGGTAGTGCCTGCACTACAAGCAGACCATGTCAAGATCAGCCAGATATGAGAAGGTGCTACAATAGCTTGATGCTCCAGTCCCTGGACTAGACATATGCTAGAAACTCATATATTAAACTCCTGGTGCAGCAATAAATATGGAAGAGGGTCTCTGGGTCAGTTAGGAGTCACCTCAGGTACAAGATTGCATTGTCTCTGGTAACCAGCAGCTGCTGTCCAGTGAGGCTCCCTAGCATGGACACACTGATTTACCTCCTACTTCTGTCCCTATTCCTATGGATTTTCATAACTTTTGATTCATTTACTTCTTTTTACTTGTTTACTACTGGCTACCAAGCTAATGTTAGATTCAATTGCTCAGTCTTGCTCTTGGCTTCCAAAGAATCCTTGAAACGGTCCTTTTTCTTGACTAGTTTCTACTTTTTACATGTAGCTTTTCTATGTATGAGAAACATGCTTAGTGGAATCACAGGACTTCTCAGGCAGAGTCAAGGAGTTAGCTCAGACAAGCTTCCACTGTCCACTGTTTTCCTGCCGGCCCTTAGGAAGACACACGTGGGATGTCGAAAACCCCTTCTCACTGAAAGAACTCAGAAACAGAGTATACAGAGGAAGATGTTTCTGTGCTTCCAGCAAGGAAGCAGGTGTAGTGCTTACTAGGAACACACCCACTCTGATACAGAAGCCAAGTGAGATTATACAGGTCTGTCCTTCTGAGTAGATTTAGGATTAGTGAAATTCCTCAAATTCCTCACTTTATTTCCCTATATTCCATCTTTATATGCAGATTATATGCAGATTTCATAGGTGTGGTAGTTAGGATACTTGTGACTGGATGTGACCTCTAAGGTCAGAGCTTTTTGCCACACTCTCACCTTTCTAGCTCCCTCTGGCCATTGTCTTAGTTCCAGGAAGGCCATGGTCTTAGTAAAATAAGATAAGGGAGTTTCCCCACAGCTAGTGATATCTTCAAATAACTTTTGTGGCAGCAAAATAAGGAACCATAATATCCCTTCTTACATATGGATCTCTCCCTATTTTAACTACTAGTGCAGCCCCGGAATATACCACCATTCACACCTAACATAGTGACAATGTGTATGTGTATATTTCAGTTCAAATGAGACTATGTTCCTATTGTACACAGGTGTGTCTATAGGGTACACCTGACAATCTACACACCCTATAGGCATGGTTATGTTGGTAGATACACATCTATCTGTAAATGGCCAGATTGATATTGTCCAGATGTATAAAAGTCATTAGAGACACTGAAAAGCAAGCCAAATGTTAATGTATTTTAAAAGAAGGCTATTAGTATTGTAAATGTCAATTTACTACCTGACTTGTGAGATGTAAAATAAACAACCCAATGAAACTCATTAGGTATATTACTAAAACTAAACACTAAAAAGGCTGATGCCAGAAGCAGGGGGAAAAACAATTAGTAAATTTACTAATTAAAATGCTACTAATGCGTTTCTTATTATGAATGATAAACACTTTTATTTTAAGTATGACTACACCTTGAATGTAATGTGTTAGTACAAGAAAAGGTTGACTGATTAGAATTTAGGCAACTATTATAAAGAGCAAAATGTTTATAATTCAAACAGTATCATTTCCTGAATAACACTTTGGCTTTAATAAAACAGAGACATTAATATAAAAATAGTATATAAATTCTTAGCAATTATAACAGTGTAAATAGTGGGACATGTGGTACTTTAATTAATGTATCTGCTAATTGTTCTCCCTTATATAATGGTAGCCTATGTTTGCAGAACTCTCCCTCTGATAGTCATATATTGTACAAAAGATTCAGTAAAAGGCATACCAAAGAGATGGCAATTGTATGTAATATTTTCACACAATCAAAGGAAAAATACAACATTTTCTCTAAAATTTCACATTTGAGACTTTTATCTATTAGTTTAAATTTAAAAAGTAAAAAAATAATTATTTATGTAGCCATATGACAAGCTAGATTACAAACCATGTTTTACATTTATGTTTCTATATCCCTTTTTATCTCCTCATATTTGCAATGCCTAACCTGGTTTCCTGAACATAGAAAGAACTGATGTTTGTGTAATTGAATTGGCTCTCCCTTTGTGCTTAGCACACACTGCTATGAACCAGTTACTGATGGGGTTTAGGCTCTGGAATGTGCCTTGAATCTTTCCACTTGATGTGGCATTTGCCTGAGGCTTTCATTATCTCAGGCCAAAATCTCTGTTACTCTTAACCTAGTCTAGCCCTCCACTGTCCAGCTACTTCCCATCCTTGATCCTATCAAAATATCTCTATCCAAATCTGTTACCCTTAAACTAGCCTAGCCCTCCATCTCCAGGTAGCCTTCAGCTATTTCCCACCCTTAATTCTATTCCTGGAGTCTGACCTCAGTTCCTCAAGATCCTTTTCCTCAAGACCTTTCCCAAACCCCTCCTCTAGACCACCCTAGATTCCTCCCATAGTCTTTCTGTATCCATCTTGCCTCCATGAAGGGGCTGAGATCCAATCTAGCACAGACTCAGTCTGTGTCAGATTGTTCTGGCCCACTTATCAATACAAGCATCACAAATACTTAGGCTCCTTAAAAGTCTACACATTATGGTGAATCTTTAATGAACTTTGTTTTACTTTGGCTGAGAGAAGGCTTGAGTCAAATTCATTCAGCAGGACCTGGCATGTTGGTATTTTGGGGTGAGTATCCCTAAATGGCCAAACCTCAACAGTAACTGATCAATAATGAATAAATTGGGAGAGATAGGTGTCTCAGTTAATAGAGTGCTGGGTCTGGAGTTAGGAAGACTCATCTTCCTGTGTTCAAATGTGGCCTTAGACACTTACTTACCTATGTGACCCAGGACAAGTCACTTAACCCTGTTTGCCTCAGTTTCCTTATCTGTTAAATGAGCTGGAGAAAGAAATGCAAGTCACTCCAGTATCTTTGCTGAGAAAATCCCAAATGGGATCACAAAGAGTTTGAAACAACTTAACAACAACAAATGAATATAAGTATTGGAAAGAACTCAAATCACAGGAATAACATAATTCTGAAACATGTCAGAACACAATCAAGGTTTTAAAAGACTTCTCAATGGTAGCAAAGGAGAAAGAATTTTGAGTTTGTCTTCTATCCAGCTCAATCATTAAGATTGGCTCTGTTTAAGTGTTTACTGAATTTTACCTGACATAGTTGCCTTACTTTTTTTAGTTGATTTGGAATTTCCACCTAGTTCCAAGTATAGTACTAGTTAGCCACAACAGAGCAAAACAATGTACACTCTGTACCCTCAAGCAACTTGTGTTAAAAACCTGACTTACATTATCTTGAAAAATAAACCACAGTATATTAGACCTTAACTTTCCTTTTTTCTCCCCTGGATACTAGGTAAAGACATGCCTGAAGGCAAAAGTCTGGTTCTTTTCAGAAAGAATCTCTTTCTGAGAATCATACTTTTCTTTAGGGTAAAGCCTGGAATGGGTGAGAAATGAGGCTAGGTGGATTCTCTGGTCATACAGGCATTTCCTTTGCACCTAGAACCATTGTCATCTGCTCACCACTGCTTAATTTTAAAGAGCCATGCATTTTCACTTGTGGTTTCATGCAAGGCTACCCACAGAGGAACAGAGAACTTGCAGAAAACCACTCCAGATGCTTGTTTCTAACCTCCAAGTAAGGTTTTCCTCTTTAGGAAAAGAGGAAGGCAGAAGGACCATGTGGTTGCATTGTGAGAGAGGGAAGTGAAAGTGGGAAAGATGGATCAAAGTGAACATGGTATGTCTTGATAATACTATCTTTAAGTCTAAAGCTTTTGACTTTGCTTATCTATATTATGTTCTTCACATTTTATGAATCACATCCCACTTTGGACTGTAGTCTACTATGGTGACAACACAATATAGTACCTACTATGTGCCAGGAGGGCAGCTTTGTGGTGCAGTGGATAGAGCATTGGGCTTGGAATTAAGAAGATCTATATTCAGCCTCAGATACCTACTAGCTGTGTGATCCTGGGCAAGTTACCTAACTCCGTTTGCTTCAGTTTTCTCATCTATAAAATGAGTTGGGGAAGGAAATGACAAACCACTCCAGTATTACTGCCAAGAATACCCAAATAAGGTCATGGAGTCAGACAAAACTGAAAAATGACTCAACAACATGCCAGGAACTATGTTAAATGCTTTATGAATATTAATTCATTTGATCCTTACAACAATCCTGGGAGGTAGATAGAATCATTATCCCCATTTTACAGGTGGGGAAACTAAAACAGATTTTAAGTAACTTACCCAGGGTGATACAACTAGTGTATAAGGCTAAACTTGAACTCAGAGATTGCTAACTCCACTCTGCCAAGTTACTAGGAATATAGCTATCCCTACCTTCTGGATGAGACACTGAACTCACTGAACTGAAGATAAAAGGTACTTGCCCACCTTCCCACATCTAGTATGTGTTAGATCTGGAATCCAAACCCAGGTTTCTTGTTTTCAAATCCAAACCGATGGTAAAAACCTTAGGCCATTCTTTTAACACTAAAACTTGAACCCAGGTGCTTTTCCCCACAATATTACCTCACTGATGCTATATATGAATTTCATTACTGAAAGATCACAAATGATTTTATGCTTTTGATTATTTTAATTCTCTATTCAATAAATGGAGCACATAGCAAAGCAGTTGCTTACTTAAGACAATCTGAGTGGACTAAAGTACCCAGCTATGATGGGGTCCTTGTGATGTATATATGTCTGTAGTATCAATCTGTAACATCAGTTTGTAAGTGGGGTGCTTTGGGATCTATGTCTGTAAAATCAATTTGTAAAAGTAGTCTGTAAAATCACACTTCCCCCCAGCCCGCCTCAGAGCGTTGATTCTTCCCCTTCCCTCTTCCAGCACTCTGCCCAGAAACAACTCATGATCTGTTTATCTCTGCTTGAAGTTATGCAAATGTTATCTCCCTTAGTTAGAGTGGCCAGCCCCACCATAAATTCTTCAATACCTTATCTATAGGGTAACTCCTTAGTCAATTATATACCCACAGTCTCTGATGACCTTGGTGGGTGGCAGACTGGGCACTCTTTAGTGATGTGTCAGGCCTAAAACCACACCTCCAGCTAGCCCCTCTTGAGCTATTTCCCCGTGAATCATGGGCAATACACCTGCGCAGTTGATATTAAAAGTGTATGGTCCTTTGAGCACTGACCACTCCTTAACTCCTCCCTGATCCCACCCTTACTCACCTAATTAGCATAATTGACACCTTAAAACTATGCCTGCAGCCTCTGTGAGTTTGCAGGTTCCATAAGAATCTAGCCCGCTGTTCTCTACAGCGTAACAATAAACTTTACAATTTTGGCTTCAAACTTTGCTTGAGCCTGGTGAATTCCTTCCAGACTGGATGCCAGGGTGGCATCCCTGGCAGAACCACTTACACTCCCCCTCCTTATCACCCTTCCCTCTTCAGCTAGACTCAGTTTACTTTTTAAACTGTGTACATAAGAATTTAGACAATAAGAAATCAGTTAATATAAAATATGACTGATGAATGAGAAAAATGTTTAATAATTATTAGCTACTTTGTCAAATCTGTCCATTTATTTTCCCTTCTTCCTTCTATCTCTTATTCTCCTTCATTCTCTGTCTCTATTTTTTAATCCCTCCAAGTGTTTCAGTTCTCTTTGCTTTCATTTTCTTTATTCTCCCCTTTCTATGTTTTTCCTTCACTATCTCCCCTCTTCAACATCCCAACACATGCATACCCAGACTGATTACACTATAAAACAACAGGAATAATTATTCAAGTATTTTTTTTTTGCCTTCTTTTCCCTACAAGTCCTTTCTTCCACCTTCTCAATGAACAGGGATGAGTACTTGTGATTGTCCATGATCCTTGAATGTCTATTGACATACAATGTACCATACAGATGTGAATAGCAGAAGAATAAGTGGAAGAGAGGGTGTTTTAGGTAACTTTAGGTGAAATTATTAGCTATTTATCATATTTGTGACTTAATTCTTAGCCCAACAGTAACCAAAGTCACAAAAGAATACTTTCACCATTCCTCTGGAGCTTTGTGCCCAGGATGTAGAGAATGTCACCTTTGCAAACCAGACCCCTGACATTGATCTCAAATCATATGATCTCAAATTTGGGGAAAAAAAGTCCCAAAGAAATCAATCTATATCTAAACAAGCAAGTTCTCTAGATCAGCTCTGACAAGTGGTCATTCAGCCTCTATTTGAAGACCCCTTTTTGAGGAATTGGGTCTTTCTCATATATATATATATATATATATATATATATATATATATATATATATATATATATTTCTCAAGACAGGTTGCTCCATTTTTTTTTTTTTATGATCCAAGTCATTAGCGAGTTTTATCAGGCTTTTATCTCCCTTTCTGATTTCCAACTACTGGTCTTAGTTCTTTCTTTAGGTACCAAGCAAAACAAACTAAGTTCCTTTTCCACACATCAGTCTTTTGAATACTTGAAGACATCATTTTGCTCCTTCTAAGACTTCCATTCTCCAAAATAAATATCCTCATTCCTTTCATCAATATTCATAGTCACATGGTCTTTAGTCCACTATGCCCTTTTCTAAGCATGTCAACATTCTTTCTGAAAGATAGTGTATAGAACTGACTCAAATACTCAATGTGTCCTCTTGGATCAGCAGAAAGCAGAAAGAGTATAATCTTTGTTACTGTGGAGGCTAAGCTCCTATTAACTCAGTTTAATATTATATTCACTTTTGGGAACATCTATATCATATGTTGAATCATATTGAGCTAACAATGTCCTAACACCCCAACTATTTTCCTGGGAACTATTATCATAGTATGATATATGTAGAGTTGGAAAGAACATAGGAAGTTATTAAACTGATCAATGGATAAACATTTCTTAAGTGCCTCCTAGGCACTTTTTACAGATGAAGTACTGAGAAGTTACCCAACATGCCATGGCTCACATAGCCAGCAAGTGGCTGAGGCTGGATTTGAACCCAGGAGACTAGTCCCATTTCCTTCATCCTTTATTTGAGGAGGTTTTGCTTTTTAAACTCAAATGGAGGAATGAATACTTATCCCTTTTTAAACTTAATTTTACTATCTAAGGACCACCAGTCTACTCTGTTGAGATATTTTATTCCTTTTTCTTTTTTAACTTTTTGGAGGCGGGGAGGCAGGGAAATTGGGGTTAAGTAACTTGCCCAAGGTCACATGGCTAGTTTTGTGTTAAGTGTCTGAGGCCAGATTTGATCTCAAGTCCTCCTGACTCCAGAGCCAATACTCTATTCACTGTGCCACATAGCTGCCCCAAGATCTTTTTTTAATCCAGAATTTGTCATCCAGTGTTTTAGGTATCCTTTCCAGATGCATGGCAACTGCAAATTTGATTACCAAACTATCTATACTTTTATCCAAGATTCTTCTAAAAATCATTGAATAAAATGGGCCAAAATACAGATCTCAGGGGCACTCTAGCACTAAAGACCTATTTGCAGGTTGCTAGCAACACACATCCATCAGCACTCTAAATGTCATTTGACCAATTCCACACATACTTAACTGAAATATAAGCCTTCCTTCACTCTCTGCATCTTCTCCACCCAGGCATTAAGGAATGTCAAATGTCTTTTTGAAATCTAGATATAATGAAATATAATTTCCATCACATTTTTAAAAAGGAGGGAGAGAAAATTTGATTAGTCTGTAATGATATTTTATGAACTCACTACAAATGCATAGAAAATGCATGAAAAAATAGCCACAGAATATTCCTTTAATAATGATTTCAACTTTTTGAAAAAAGAAAATAAATTCAAGCTCACTGGCCTATAATATGAAGAATAATCAAGCTTTGCCCTTTTGAAAATTGGGACTTTTGCCCAACTTTTATTCAGAAGAATCTTTTCCTCTGTGACAGAGATTACCGCCAACCAGTAAGCATTAACTCCTCTAAACTCTTTTAGTACCACTCCATGAAATTCATTCCAGCCTAGTAATGTTCAACAAGTACAATGATTCAGTTCTTTAAGAAACAAACAAAAAACCCTCACAATGTTCTCACTTATCTCAGTTTTCAGTTTTTTAAACTACTTTGACATTGGTTCCATATTTCCTACTCTTCAGATCATTCCCTTGAGGAGCGAAATCAGAAATGCCAGGGAGTTATTTAGGTTTCCTTTCTGTCTCATCTATCATTTTCATCCTGTTCACCCCAAGCAGTGACCCCATCCCTTCTTTGATCTTCCTTTTACTCCTAATCTGATAAAAATAGACATTTTTTTGTCCTTAATATTCATAAATAGCCTCAACTCACTATGGGATTTTCCATTCTTTATATTTTCCCTATAGACTATGCCACCCTTTGTATTTATTCTAAATTACCTGTTACTGTCTCTCTCTTCTGTGAATTCATTAAAATTTAAATTGACCAATGGATTCTCCATGTAGATAGATGTTCTTTGTATTCATTAGAATAAGATATGTTTATGTCATTGTTATTTTACTCATTAGCACAGCTTCACCCTTTTTGATTCTATGTACTTAGTAGACATTTAGGCTCTAAAGTCCTAAGTATACCTCCTCAGAATTTAATGAAATCTTTCCTAAAAATTTTGGCTATGCGTCATACTACATTTTATTCTACCTTCCTCATGATATAATTAATGTACTATAATAAATATGGCTATGTGTATCTCTAATGCCCATTGCTTTTGATGGCCATTGCTATCCATGAATGAATATTGCTAGAGAGACAATTCCTTACCAACTGCTGCATTCAGACAGTCTACAAGCAACTGAGACCAATGCTTCTGGATTTGTGCTGATTAAAGAACCATAAGGAGGCACAGTAACAAATCACATTGACAGAACTCACCTTTTGTCACTTCCTTTGTAGATATACTTTATAGTCACTTAGCTTAGGAAATTTTTCATTGCTTTTATAACATCAACTCTATATTTTCTTGGGAAACATAGGAAAAGGACCCTAAAACAAAAAGCCAAAGTTGTAGTTCTTCCTTACTTAATGAAATTTCCTATACCTGGCTTGGGATAAGATACTTTTATGATATAGAACTAACAGAATAGCTTCACCCTAATAAACTAGGCTTTTTAGAAAAATCTTAGATGAAGGTATAGATAGTATAGTAATCCAATTTGCAGGTATCATGAATCTGGAAAGAATACCTAAACACCGGATGACAAATCCTGAATTGAAAAAAGACCTTGGTGGTCTAGACTAGTGGTCCATATATAATCAAATTAAGTTTTATAAGGGATAAGCAATGTCTTACACTTGAGTTTAAAAAACAAAACCTCCACGAATAAAGGAGGAAGAAAATGGGACTAGTTGCCTGGGTTCAGATCCAGCCTCAGCTGCTTACTGGCTTTGTGAGCCATGGTATGTCAACTAACATCTCAGTGCTTCATCTGTAAAATGGACCTGTCACCTAGTAGGCACTTAAGAAAAAATTATTGTTTTCATTGGGGTGCTTTTCCATTTTATAGGAGCCATATTTTTTTTTTTTTGGTTTTTGTAGGGCAATTGGGGTTAAGTAACTTGCCCAAGGCCACACAGCTAGGTTTTTTATTTGTGTGTGCATTAAGTGTCTGAGGCTGGATCTGAACTCAGGTCCTTCTGACTCCAGGGCCAACGCTCTACTCACTGTGCCACCTAGCCACCCCAGGAGCCATATTTTTTAATAACAATAATTCATATTTATACAAAACTTGACAAATTTCAAAGTGTTTTCCCCAAAATAACTTCATATTTTGCATAAGTACTAAAATTCCCATTTTATAGATGATAAACTGAGTCATAGAGAGATTATAGAACTGGTTCCACCTTGACATAGTGTTAGAACTTGTATTCCAAACAAGGTTTCCTGACTTCAAGTCCAAATCTATTTTTTTTTCTCAATTTTTCATACTTCCCTCCAGTAGCTAATGAAGGAAGGTCTCAGAGCAACTGGAATGTGGTCTATACAATAGGAAAAGCATATTAGATCTAGGTCAGTTTTATGGTCAAAGTCAAGTCAAAAACTTTAGACCCAAAATTGATTTTAAAATGACCTAAAGGTCATTTTAAAAAAAAAATGAGTGTATGGTAGTGGAGAAAGGTAGAGAATCAATTTTCCATAGAATCAACTTTCTCTTGAAAATCCTGGGATTAACACACTATCGGGGGGCAGCTAGGTGGTACGGTGAATAGAGCACTGGCCCTAGAGTGAGCAGGGCCTGATTTAAAATCCAACCTCAGACACTTAACACAAAACTAGCCATGTGACCTAGGGCAAGTCACTTAACCCCAATTGCCCTGCCCTCCCCTCTCCAATAAGAAAAAACAAAAACACACTATGAGAATTCAAATTCCAGGAGGAGGGACAAATGGGAACATTTAACTTTTCCAGAGATGACCTCTATTTAGTTTTGTATTTGTCCATTTATAGAAGAGTATGCCTCTCTATTATTAGTATCTCATTGAGAATAAAGTTTCATCTATATTGATTCTTAGAACACAGGGTGGGGGAAAGTATGCAAAAAGGAGGCTGGATTTGCAATTATTTATTTTTTCTTTTAATTTCATTAAATATTTTCTGAGTAAATGTAAAATAATTTTTACCATTCAAAAAAAAATTTAGATCCAAATTCTCTCCTAGTTTCATACCCTTCACCCCTCCTTAAAAAGACAAGCACTTTGATTAAGAATATAAATATGAGGTTATGAGAAATGTTTCCATAATAGCTATGTTGCAAAAGAAAATACAAACAACATAAAACTATACATACATATATACACACATATATATATACATATGCATATATATACACACATATATACATAGTTGTATACATATATACACTGCTTTCAGGGTTTATCACTTCTCTCTCTGGAGGTGGATAACATTTTCATTTTGGATCCATTAGAACTGTCTTGGTTCATTGTCTTGGCCAGAGTAGCTAAGTCTTTCATAGTTGATCATAACTACCATATTACTATTATTGTTTACAATGTTTTCCTAGCTCTGCTCACATCATTTTTTTTTATTTTTTTTTTATTTTTAAAGCAATTGGGGTTAAGTAACTTGCTCAAGGTTACACGGCTAGTCATTTGATTTATGCGTGGGTGCTCATTTTCTGAGGCCGGATCTGATCTCGGGTCATCCAAACTCCGAGGCCGGAGCTCTTACTCACTGCGCCACCTAGCCGCCCCTTTAGGGCAACTGGGGTTAAGTAACTTGCCCAAGGTTACACGGCTAGGTTTTTTTTGTTTGTGCGGATTAAGTGTCGGAGGCCGGCTCCAAACTCAGGTCCTTCTGATTCCAGGGCCGGCGCTCTATTCACTGCGCCACCTAGCCGCCCCTCACATCATTTTTTTTAATGAGTTCATCTAAGGCTTCCCAGTTTTTTTTTTAAACCATACTGCTCATCACTTTTTATAGCAAAATAGTATTCCATTATAATCATATGGTAAAACTGTGCAGCCATTCCCCAACTGATGGACATCCCCTTGATTTCCAATGCTTTGAAAATTTTTAGAAAAACCTTAATTGAAGGTAGAGATAGTATATAATCAAATCTGTAGGTACCATGAATCCGGAAAGTATACCTACAATATTGGATGACAAATTCTGGATTAAAAAACAAACAAACAAACAAAAACCTTGACAGGTTAGACTACAGGACTATCTATAATCAAATTAAGCTTTAAACAGGATAAATATTAAGTCCTCCACTTGAGTTTAAAAAAAAAAAACACCTCCACAAATAAAGGCTATAAAAGCAAAAAGAGTGGCTATAAATACTTTTAAAATACAAATAGATGATTGTTGCTTTTTAAAAAATCTCCTTGGGATGTAGACCTATTAGCAGTATTGCTGGTTCAAAGGATATGCACAGTTTTGTGCCCCTTTGGGTATACATTCAAATTGTTCCCCAGGATGTCTAAACTAGTTCACAACTTGACCAATAGTGCATTAGTGTCCCATTTTTTCTACTTTCCCTGCGGCATTTGTCACTTTCCTTTTTGGTCATGCTTACCTGTCTGATAGGCCTGAGGTGGTATCTCAGTACTGTTTTAATTTGTATTTCTCTTATCAATAGTGATTTAGAGCATTTCCATTTGATTATTAATAGCTTCTGTGTCTGAAAACTGTCTGTTCATATCCTTTGACCATTTACCAAATGGGGAATGGCTCTTGCTATAAATTTGGCTCAGTTCTCTATATATTTGAGGAATGAGATCTTTATCAGAGAACTTCATTCTGCAAAATTTCCCCTAGTTTCCTGTTTTCCTTCTAATTTTGGAGGCATTAGTTTTCTTTATATGAAACTTTTTTTAATTTTATGCAATAAAAACTATATTTTTGCTTCCTACAATCCCCTCTATCTCTTTTTTGTCTAAAACTCTTTCCTTATACATAGATCTGAAAGGTACATTTTTTCCATGTTCTCCTAATTTACTTCTGTTATCAGCTTTTATGTTTAAATCAGTTATCCATTTTGACTTGTTCTTGCTTTATGGTGTGAAATGTTGGTCCATGCCTCGTTTCTGCCAAACTGCTTTCCAGTTTTCCCAACAATTTTTTTATCTTTTTGGTCAAATAGTGAGTTCTAACACCCTCCCCCACTCCCAAAGCATGGACCTTTGGGTTTATGAAACACGAGATTACTATGGTCTTTTACTATTGCATATATAGTATATTTAATCTATTCCACTGATTCAACACTCTATTGCTTATCCACGAGCATATTGTTTTTATGATTATCACTTTGTAATACAGTTTGAAATCTGGAACTGCTAGGCTTCCTGATTAAACTTTTTTTTTTTCCCATTGATTCCCTTCATATTTTTTACCTTTTATTCTTTCAGATTACTTTTGTTACTATTTTTTCTAGCTCTGTTTATAAAACAAAAATTGCTGGTTGTTTGGTATGATACTAAATCAGTAAATTAACGTAGCTAGAATTTTATTATAATGACTCAGCCTATCCATGAGTAATTAATATTTCTATCTTCATTTGTGTAAAATGTATTTTGTAATTAAGTTTATATAGTGCCTAGTTTTGTCTTGACAGGTAGACTCCCAAATATTTTATGTTATCTGCAGTTGTTTTAAATGAAAATTGTCTTTTTATCTTTTCCTTCTGTTTTTCGTTGGTATTATATAGAAATGCTGATGATTTATGTACATTTATTTTGTATCCTTCAACTCTGCTGAAATTATTAATGTTTTAATTAATTTGGTTGTTTGTTTTTTCTTCCTCCCAGTGGATTCTCTAGGGTTCTCTAAGTATATGATCATATCATCTACAGAGTGATGGTTTTGTTTTCTCATTGCCTATTTTCATCACTTCAATTTCTTTTTCTTGTCTTATTGCTATGGCTAGCATTTCTAATACAATATTGAATAATACTAGTGATAATGTACACCCTTGATTCACTCCTGATCTTATTGGGTAGATTTCAAGTTTATTTCCTTTATAGTTAATACTAGCTGATGGTTTCAAATAGATACTACTTATCATTTTAAGATAGGTTCAATTGATTCCTATTCTTCCTAATACTTTTAATAGGAATGGCTTTAGTATTTTGTCTAAGCTTTTTTCTGCAGCTACTGACATAATCACATTATTTTTTTCTGTTATTATTATTGATAGGGTCAATTGTGCTGGGAGTTTTCCTAATATTGAATCAGCCCTATATTCCAAGTATAAACCCCACTTGGACATACTATATCATCTTTGTGATATATTTCAACAATCTCTTTGCTAGTATTTTATTATTTTTTTCCATTGATACTCATTAAGGAAATTAATTTATAGTTTTCTTTCTCTGTTTTGCTCTCTCTCCATTTTAGTTATTAAAACCATGTTTGTGTCATTAAAGGAATTTGGTAGGACTATTTCTGTACCTTTTCTACCCCAAATAGTTTATATGGTATTGAGATTAATTGTTCCTTTAATAATTGGTAGAACTTATTTGTGCATCTATATAATCCTGGGTATTTTTCTTAAGGAACTCATCAATCCCTTTTTCAATTTATTTTTGTAATATATGATTATTTAAGTATTCTATTTTCTTTTCTGATAATTTGGTCAAATTAATTTTTTAAATATTCATACATTTCACTTAGTTTGCCAGTTTTACTGGCATATAATTGGGCAAAATAACTCCTAAAAATTGCTTTGATTTTATTTTCATTGGTGCTGCATACACCCATTTCATTTTTGATACTAGTGACTTGGTTTTCTTCCTTTTTTTTTGTAATCAAATTAACCAATAAATTATCTGTTTCATTGCTTTTTCTTTCAATAAAATGAACTCCTAGTTTAACTTATTTGCTCAACAGTTTTTTTTTTTTTACTTCCCATTTTAGTAATCTTCCCCTTTGGTTTTCAGGATTTTTCCTTTGGTGCTTAATTGCAAATTTTAAATTTGTTCTTTTATCTAGTTTTTTTTTTAGTTGCATGACCAATTCATTGATCTACTATTTCTTTGTTTTCTGATGTGCATATTTAGAAATATAAAATTTCCCCTATGTACTGCTTTGGCTGCATCCCAGACATTTTGGAATGTTGCTTTATTATTATTGTTCTTTTTAATGAGGTTATTGATCCCATGTGTTCTTTAAGATTATTTAGTTTTCAATTTGATTTCAATCTATACTTCCATGGCCCTTTATTAAATGTAATTTTTATTACATTATGGCCTGAAAAGGGTACATTCTGTTTTCTGTATTTATTTGTGAGGTTTTTATGCTCTAATATAAGATCAATTTTTGTGAATGGGCCATTTACAGCTGAGAAAAAGGCACAGTCCTCTCTACTCCCATTCATTTTTCTCCAGAGGTCTGTCATGTCTAACTTTTCTAGAATTCCACTCACCCACTTGACATCTTTCTCATTTATTTTACGGTTAGATTTATTTAGCTCTGAGAGGGGAAAGTTGAGATCCCCTCTAGTACAGTTTTACTCTCTACTTTTCCCTGTAATTCATTTAACTTTCCCTTTAAGAATTTAAATGCTAGGGGCAGCTAGGTGGTACAGTGAATAGAGCAACTGGGACTAGAGTCAGGAGGACCTGAGTTCAAATCCGGCCTCAGACACTTAACACTTACTAGCCATGTGACTTTGGGCAAGTCTCTTAACCCCAACTTCCCTCTCATCTCCCTCCTTCAAAAAAAGAAAAAAAAAGAATTTAAATGCTAAACCATTTGGTACACATATTTTTAGTACTAATATTACTCCATCATCTATGGTGTCATTTAAAAAGTTTTAGTTTCTATGCATATTCCTTTTAATTACATCAATTTTTCCTTTTGCTTTGTCTGAGATCATGAGTGCTACCCCGCCTTTTTTTTTTACTTCAATTGAAGCATAATATAATCTGCTCCAGTCCCTTATTTTAGCTCTGTTTATGCCTCCCTGTTACAAGTGTGTTTCTTGAAAACATATTCTTAGATTCTGTTTTCTTTTCTTTTTAAAGCAATTGGGGTTAAGTAACTTGCTCAAGGTTACATGACTAGTCATTATTTTATGTGTGGGTGCTCATTTTCTGAGGCCGGTTTCGATCTCGGGTCATCCCAACTCTGAGGCCGGTGCTCTTACTCACTGTGCCACCTAGCCATCCCATAGATTCTGTTTTCTACTTTGCAATCAATTTAGGATCATGCCTCTTTGTTTCTATAGATGAGTATCAAGAACCCTTCCTGTCATCCACAGTGAAATACATATTAAGGTGTCATGTTAAAATAGGATGATCAGGGCGGCTAGGTGGTGCAGTGAATAGAGCATCGGTCCCAGAGTCAGAAGGACCTGAGTTTGGATCCGGCCTCAGACACTTAATGCACACACAAACAAAAACCTAGCCATGTGACCTTGGGCAAGTTACTTAACCCCAATTGCCCTCCAAAAAAAATAGGATGATCCTATTAAACACAGGGCTTAGCTTTTGCACACAGACATTGAATTTCCATGAAAGACTGAATGATATAGATATATTAGTATTGCTTAGATCTAATGCCTCTTGACACTGAGTACCTTACTTCCCAGGTTTTATTAAGACTGACATGGATTATTATTATTATGAGATGTGAAATTTAACTGGTGATGAACTAAGGACCAAATAGGTTAAGTGACTTGCCCTTTGTCAACAAAGAGTCAGAAAAAGAAAAGACAGAACTTGATTCTTCTGATTTGTCAACTGAATTATCAGATCACCAACTTAAAGTTTCTCCTCTCTTTTCTCCTCTCCTCTCCTCTCCTGTCCTCTCCTCTTTTCCTTTCCTTTCCTCTCTTTTCCTCTCTTCTCCTTTCACCTCATCTGACTCTCCTTCATGCCTACTTTTTATTTCAGACAAACTAAACTATTCACCATTGCTGGATCTTTTCAATGCTACTGAATTTTCCATTATGCTTCTTTCCCCTTCCTCCCCAGTCGTAACACTGACCAAAACCTCCATGTCTGGAAGAGACTCCCTTTCCCTTCTTATCCACCCTTTTACAATATTTCCAATGACCAAATCTGCTATTTTCTTCATGAAACCTCCCTTGATAGCAATAGCTGAAAGCAATATCTCTTACTTAAAATCTCTCATAACTTTCCTTTGACCTGTCCTTCTACACTAATTATACACATTTTTGCTGAAGAGAAAGAAATCATGGAATTTCATGGGTCTATTCCATGTTGGGATGACAGAACAATGATCAGGGACAAAAAAGCAACATGCGACTTTACTTATTACTTCTTATTCCTTCTCTAGGATAGATGGAAACCATAGTCATAGATGGATAATGGTATTCATCTCACAATTACAGGTTCCTGTAAGAAAAGGAAAGTAGGGTCTTCCAAAATTACAATGTTGAAATCATAGACATAAAACCCATTTAATCAACAAAAGTTTACAAAGTGTACCTGATTCTATCTTTTTTTAATGACTAGCTCCTCCTTCAGCATTTCAAGGATGGATGCTTCATATTTTCTACATACTCTTGGGTCTTTCCTACATAGTCTCTCATTAATAACCTAGCATAGCTTTATCTCTTCTATTCCTTCCACTGTTCTGAATAGTGAAGGTACATATGGCTTTCCCTTTCTGTTGAATTAGACATATCTCAAAGACAACAATGGGCATTTCAATCATTTGTATTTTTGTGAGCTTATAGGCATAATAACATCCTAGATTCAAAGCTTCAAGGAAGCTTACAGCTATTGAGTCCCATTTCTTCATTGTATGAATAAAGAAACTAAGGCATAAAGAGATTATATCATTTTCCAAGGGCTACTCAGCTAGTATGTGTCTGAATTCAAACTCAGGTCTTTCTGACTCCACATCCAGTATTCTATCCATTTTTCTATGCTACCTCTCAATGTAGTGACCCAGAGACAGGAAGATGGAGGACTAGATTTAGACCAAGCAACTTGAATCACCCCAATCATAAGGTCATCAAATTACACATACACAGGATGCAAAAAGACAAAGTTATTAATGAAAGCACAGGATCAATTAGGAGCATTATGAAAAGTTGGCAGATTATTTCTGGGCTGAATATCAAGGGGCAGGGAATAGCTAAATTGAGCCTAACACCCATGATCTTTTAGTCATCAGAACAGAGCAGCTGGTGTGGTGCTGGACTTAACTGATCTCTGGGGCCCACTCAATCTGAAGGATATGTCCAAAAAACTGGCAGCTTGCCAAGCCATTGTCAATTGAAAACACATTGGGAGTTTGGGGGCAGTCTCTGGAGAATATCAAAATGTTATCATATCTTGGCCTGTATAATGAACAATATAAAAGGTCTTTTTGGGAATAGTTCACCATGGTTCAAATAGCATTATTTTGGATTTGTGTAGTTTTGAATAAATATAAGGATTTGATCTTGCAATTATTTATCATTCAGAATAAGCAATGAAACCAAAGAGAGCGCGTATACATCTATTATGCATTTTTAAAGATTTGTACTATATCATACTTGGATGATTTGGGTTTGAGACATGGCTCTCAAACTGAGTAGTTGTATGTATGCCTGGAGAGAAATATTTTCTCTTTATTGAGCCTCAGTTTATTCATATGTACAACAGATACTAATTCTTTCATGCCTAACTCAAGGAACTATTATTAGGAAAACACTTTGGAAATTTTAAAGCGCTCTATTTTTAAAATCATTTTGCAGGTGAAGAAACTATGGCTTACCAAGATTACATGTGTGACCTCAGGATTAAAGCTGGCACTGCCCCATGACCCTACATGTCCAGCTCACAGATTCATACCACAGGGTGTGCTGCAGTTCTTGGAAGTAAATTATTCATTCCTATAACTGGTTTGTAAGAGTTTTAAGCACAGATAGTTAAATAAATACTTTTTGTTCATGATAATGGGTCTCAAAATCAAAGCCTTGAAACCAAATTTAGGTAATTGTTATTAGAAGTTAGTAGGGTTTTGTTTCTTATTTGTACTTATGATCATATGTAAGATATCACTATCTTTGAATGCTCAGCACCTTGGATAGCGCTTTGCTCATAGCAAATGCTTAATAATTTGGGGCTAAATTGAAGTAATTCCATGTTATGATTTGATACAATTATGCAAACAAAGGCACTGTACTGTATTCTGATATTAGAAAGACAAAAGTGAAAGAGTGCCCACCCTCAATGGGATTTCATTCTACTGGGTAACTAAGAGACTGGAGAACATTGCAAAGAAATACTAGCTAGGGGGGTGGTGATATAAACTTGTGTACACACTTAGCTTTCTGGTTATTCAAGCAATTGCCTCTCATCACCAGAACAAATTCTTATTAGTTTAAAAAAAAAAGAAATCCAGAGAGGGATGATGAGGGGAAAAAATAGAGCAGAAGGAAAGCTTATAGAAGAGATTGATCTGACTACATTTCTGTGTGATTACTAAAGAGTATGGTTGTAAGAGACTAGGAGGGAAAGAAAAAGAGGGAGGCATGAGAGAGCACAAATAGCTGAACCTCTAGGTGATGAAAGCAAAGGCCTTGGAAGGTTGAATTAAAATCTTTGTATTTCAACAGGATCATTGATTTAGAACTGAGACAGTCTGTTGTGTTTTTTTTTTTTAAGTCATTTTCAGTCTTGTGTGACTCTTCCTGACTCTGGGGTTTGCTTGGCAAAGATACTGTGGAGTGGTTTGCCATTTCCTTCTCTAGTTGATTTTATAGATGAGGAAACTGAGGCAAACAGGGTTAAGTGACTTGCCCAGGGTCACACAGCTATACGTGTCTGAGGCCAGGTGTGAACTCAGGGAAATGAGCCTACCTGACTTCAGGCCTGGTGAGTACTCTATCCACTGTCCCACTTTGTTGCCCCAAGAGACCTTAGAGCCTGTCTAGTACAACTCCCCATTTTATAGATGAAGACACTGAGTGTTCTAAGTCACATAGGTACTAAGTAGCAGAATTGATTGAAACACAGTATCTTGGGATATCAGGACCTGCATTGCTCATGTTATTAGGAAATACAACCCATGATGACATTGTTTACAGATACAGAACTAAAAGAAAAACCACAAAAATTCACTTAGTTGGGATAAAAATAATGCTGATTGCCATATATTTCGTGGCATGCTTACTAGTTTGCTAATTATCTATTACTGCTATTAAGTTCTAGAAGGACCAGGCATATCAACTGACGTAATTTTTATTATGATTTTACTTTGAAATAAACATTTTCATTCTACCTATATTTTCTTTGCTGTAGAGGAAGTGTAGTCACCCACTCACAACTTAAAGAACTCATAGGACATACAGCTTGCAAAGTGTGGTTTTACCCTGCAAACCCCTCACCCCACCCCCACACACCAAACACAACCTGTTAGTAAGTAAAGACTTGTCTGCTGTAATTAAGTTGTTGGGTGTTTCTCATCAATCCCCCTGGAAATCAATAGTTAAAGTCATGCCCTCTAGTAAAAAACTGACTATGATGGACAAATCTGCTTCAAGTTGGCTGAATTTTAAGCATCAAATGCATATAGTGCTTTAAGATCCATGTGGATGAGAAGTGTAATAAGGAACAAGTACGTTCTTATGATAAATATCAGCATTATAAGACAACTGAAAATCTGAAATCTGACCCCCTTCTCTAAAAAAGTACTTTTTGGTAGTTGGGGACCAGAAGTTCTAGTGAAAAGAATTTTCTGCCTTCCAATTACCCAAATAGTCTAGAAACCATAGCTTACCTCTATGCAATTGGGGATAATCAGAGTTCATACATAGAAACACCATTTCCGTACTGTTCATCTTCAGACTCTTGTCAATGTCAACCTCCTTCTGTACATATTCAGTCAGTGGGTTGCACATTTTATCAAATATGGCAATGACTCAATTCATATGTTATATTTTCAGGTAACACTTTTTGCTGGTGTCTGAACAAAACTTGAAAGAAGCTTCAGCCTAGAATATATTTCAAAGACACCCCTTTGGGGTCAATTAGCACCTATAAATATTTATCTAAGCTGTCACTTAATGCCAGATTAATCTTTCTAAAACATCGTTGTCATCACCTTACTCCTTTGCTAATGGCTCCAATCCAAATTGCTCAGCCCTGTCTTTCAAGACCCTCTATTAATTAGCCTTAAGACAAATCACCCAGTCCAACAGGGTAGGTCCATCTGCTTTACCACACACATGCTCATTCCTACTTCCATGACTTCATACTAAGTATTTCCTCATCTGATATGACCTCTCCTTTCCACTCCATCAATTCAAATCTTACACTTCCTTCAAAGCTCAATTCTTCATTCAGACCTGAGATTTCATCAGTATTGGGGACTCCTAGTGAGGAATCTCATACAGAAGAAGAAGAAAGAATTGGAAATTACTTCAATGGCCATCTACTCCAGTCTATAGTTGACTATACAGTCCCTCTATAATATCACCTAAAAGGGATTACCTAAACGTTGCTAGAAAACTTCTCAATTAAAGACAAAAAACCCCAATAATAACCCATTTAATTTTTAAATGACTTTAATTATTAAAATGTGCATCTTTCCATTGGGGGAGAAAAAAGCAGATGGTGACTTCTTTGCAACTGAAGGTTTTAGAGAATTCTTGGTGGCAGTTAAGAGTTTAAGAGACCTTCCAAGGGTCAAACAGATTATATATATCAAAGACCTGAAACAGATTTTCCAGATTCCATTCCCTATGCCAACCTGGTCTTCCATAATAATGCCTTACTTATCAAGTCAAGTCAATAAGCACTGATTAAGAGCTCATTATCTGCCACATACTGTGCTGAATGTTTTCTTTTTCTAAGTGCTATCTAATATAAAGAGCATTGAATTTATATTTGAAAGGGCTGAGATTGAATATAGGGATTCCTACTTATTAACTGCTTGACTACTGACAAGTAACCTCTCCAAGCTACAGTTTCTTCATCTGTAAAAAAGGCCTGGGCATAATAACAACACTCCCCTCTCAGGACTGTTGAAGATCAAATGAGATAATAATTGTAAAGCATTAGCACTGTGCCTGGAACATAGTAAGTGCTATATAAATGTTGGTTAAATAATAATAACAATAATAATAATAATAATAAGAAGAAGAAGAAGAAGAAGAAGAAGGAGAAGGAGAAGAAAGAAGAAGAATGATGATACTTATACTACCTAACAGCAAATTTATGAGGCAAATACTGAATAAACCTTGAAATGATATACCATATGGGATAACTATAAGAATGATGATGATGATGATGATGATGATGATGATGGTAATCAACAACTAGGTCAGAGGTCAGGAAGACAAGTTCAAATGCAGCCTGGGATACTCACTCGTTATGTGGCTTTGGGGAAATCACTTAACATCTGAGCCTTAGCTTCCTCAAGTATAAAGAAAGTATAATAATAGTACCTACTTCACAAGGTTTTTGTGAAGATGAAATAACACATAAAAAGTACTTTGATATCTTTTTTTGTTTTTTGCTTTTTGGAGGGCAAGGTCACACAGCTAGCTTATTTTTTTGTGTTGTGTCTGAGGTGAGATTTGAACTCAGGTCCTCCTGACTCCAGGGCTGGCACTCTACTCACTGTCTAGTGAGTAGCCACCTGCTATAAAAAGTACTTTGTAAACATTAAAGCACTATGTAGATATTAGTTCTCCTCTCCTCTTCTTCCTCCTCCTTCTTTCCTTCCTGTAACCTTTGATGACACAGGATGAAAAAGTGTGGCTGGGTGGCAATTTGTAATATTGAAAATCTATCAACATAGATGAAATATCACAGATCCATTAAAATATAGAATATCTTCCTGTCTGTGTACAATTTATCTATGAACAAAATCAAAATACTCTGAGGAGTAAATGCAAGGAGTTTGAATGTACTTTTATTATAGAAGACAGAAAAGAGGATTCTAAAGGAATACAACCCAAACTGTATCATAAATGGCAAAAGAAGATGCAATATAACTTCACTTCAGAGATAACTTTTCCTGAGTGTATTTACTATATAAACCTAGGTCAATATGTATAAGTCTCTGCCCTCATGTAAACAATTCTCTCTTTTTAAAGTTAATTTATTGATTTTTAGTTTTCAACAATCACTTCCATAAATTTAAAATTTTTCTCCCTATCCCTTCCCTCTCCCTCCCCAAAATGTCATACCAGCCAACATAGGCTCTACATATACATTCCTATTAAACATATTTTCAGTGTGAAGAATTCTCAGTGGATTTAACAACTCCAGAATCCTGATTTTTCTATATTTTATATTGCTAGTGTAAGGAATCA
Source organism: Gymnobelideus leadbeateri (assembly GCA_011680675.1). Lineage (NCBI taxonomy): Eukaryota > Metazoa > Chordata > Mammalia > Diprotodontia > Petauridae > Gymnobelideus > Gymnobelideus leadbeateri. The sequence goes on from WOXC01002266.1 coordinate 432,718, forward strand.
TGCCTCTGTATCACAAAAATGTACCATCATTGTATTTCTGGTTTTTTTTTTAATTGCAATTGTTGTAATTCTTTTTCAGAGGAGGGAAGGCTGGGCAATTGGGGTTAAGTGATTTGCCCAAGGTCACACAGCTAGTGAGTGTGTCAAGTGTCTGATGTCAGATTTGAACTCAGGTCTTCTTGACTTCAGGGCCAGTGCTCTATTCACTGCACCACCTAGCTGCCCCAGGTTGCTGTTATTTTTACATGCTGTGTACTGCATTTCTGGTAACTCATCACTTTCTATGAAGCCCACAAAATCTAGTGCTGAGCTTTTGGATTCTCTATATACATTTCTTCCACTTCTCTCACTCACTCCTCAACCCTTTGCAATCTGGCTTCCTATCCCCTCAAACTATCATCCTATATCTCTCCCTACTTTTTTTTTTTTAGCAAAAATCCTTGAAAAAGGTGTTATATTCACAGCCTATACTTCCTCTCACTTATTCCTCAACTCTTTGCAATCTGGCTTCTGACTTCATCACTTAGCTGAAACTGTTCTTTCCAGTGTTACAGATTATCTCTTAATTCAAAAATTGGATGGTCTTTTCACAGTGCTAATCCTTCTTGATCCATCTGATGTATTTGACATATTGACCACCCATTCCTGCCCTATACTCACTCTTCTCTGGCTCTCCTCTTAACTTGCTTACCCCCTTTTGCTGGTTCATCAACTATCTTATTCCTTTTAAAATGGAAATGTTCCCATAAGCTCTATCCTGGGACCTCTCTTTTCTCTTGGTGGCCTTAGCAACTATCACAGGTATAATTATCACCACCATGTAGATGACCCCTAATCCTGATATCCATCTCCAACTTTCTCCCCAGATTTCAGTTCTACATTACCAGCAGCCTATTGGATATCTCAAATGGAATTTCCTGATGGCTTCTCAAATTCAATATATTCAAAACAGGGCTTTTTAATCTTCTCTCCAAAACTCACCCCTCTTCTGAACTGCTATTTATTTCAAACTCACCTCCATTCTTCTGGGCTCTCAGGTTTGTAACTTACCTTGTTTTTAATTGGATACTCCTCACTCTCCCTCATCCCAATTACTTATTAAAAGTTGCTGTTTTTACCTTCCCGACACATCTTATAGTAGGCCCCTTCTCTCTATCCACAAAGCTATCCCCTTAGCTCAGGCTCTTACCGCATGCCATCTAGCACATTGCAAGAGCCTTCTAATTGGCCTCCCTTCCTCAAATCTACCCTTATTTGTGGATGGCTAGGTAGTACAGTGAATAGAACACTGGCCCTGGAGTCAGGAGGACCTGAGTTCAAATCTGGCTTCAGACACTTGACATACTTACTAGCCATGTGACTTTGGGAAAGTCACTTAACCCCAATTGCCCTCCAAAAAAAAAAAAGCAAAAAAAAAAATCCACACCTATTCCATTTTATCCTCTACCATATTCTAAAGTGATTTTATTTAAACATGGGTCTGACAGTTCTACCCTCCTGCTTAACAAACTCCAGTGGCATGTTATTGCCTTCAGGATAAAATATAAATTGTGGTTTTTAAAATCCTTTGCAACCTAACTTAATCTTTTAGTCTCATTATATGTTATGGTCCCCAATGTACTCAATAGTGAAAATTGCCCTTCTGTTTATTCCTTATTCATGACACTCCATTTCCCATCTTTATACTTTTTCACTATCTGTCCCCCTATGCCTGGAATGCCCTTCTTGTTCACCTTTACCTGTAATTCTTCACTTCTTTTCAGACACAACTCAAGCACTATATTATAGAAGAATCATCCCCTTCCCCAACTGCTAGAGCTCACTCTACAGTAAAGTTGTATTTAATTGCCTAACATTTCTTTGCATTTACTTTCTTTGTTTTTATTCTATTTACATACACATTTACATATATGTATATATTTCTACCTGCTATCTCCTCTTATATAACATAAATTCCTTGTGAGAATTTTTATTGTTTCATTCTTAGAATTTATATCCTTAGCGCCTAGTACAGTGTCTGGCACATTGTAAATGCTTTATAAATGCTAGGTGATTGATTAATGGTAACCACAATTCTATGCAATACAAGGGTGTATAAATGAGGCTGAGCCTGCAGTATGAACTATTGTCTGGTAGCACTATAGTTTGTCTCTCCTTTTTTCTACGTCTATGTAAAGAGAGAAAGGCTTACTCTCTTGCTCTCCTTCAAGGTGACTTCAACGTGATCACAAACTACCCCTAATGCATTAGGTTGCAATTGAAATGAAGAAAGGGGGGAAGAAAGGATGGAGGGAAAGATGGAAGGGAGGAAGGGAGGAAGGAAGAAAGGAAGGGAGGAAGGGAGGAAGGAAGGAAGGAAGGAAGGAAGGAAGGAAGGAAGGAAGGAAGGAAGGAAGGAGGGAAGGAAGGAGGGAAGGAAGAAAGGAAGGAAGAAGAGAAGGAAGGAAGGAAGGAAGCAAAGGAGAGAGGAAGAGAGAGAGAAAGAGAGAGACAGAGAGAAGCAGTCTAGTGGATAGGCTGCTAAAAAGAGCTAGGGAATGTATAGTTCATAAATATTAAGTTTATGTATATGCATCAAATTTATAGTTTTAAGTATAAAAGTCTTGGGATCATAGAATGTGTATTTAGAGCTGAAAGAGATTTTAGGGGTGATCTAGCCCAATCCCCCTCATTTCACAGATGATGAAACCGATGCCTGGAGAGTTTCTGTGGATTGCTCAAAGTCACAAAATTACAAGACAGCTAGCAAAGATCTGAACTGAAATCCAGTGCTCTTTCTTGAATTTCTCTGGAAGTGTGGTGCTATATTAATCTTCCATATTTTTATGTTGATTCATTATTTTGAAATAGTGAAATAATAATAATCTCTTTCTTAAGAGTAGGGAATTTTCTAAGAGGTTAAATAATTTTGGAGCTGGAGGGCAAAAGAGATATTCTCATTCAACTCTTCTCATTTGACAGATCCTTCAGGTCCTTAGTGGCAGAGTCAGGCCCAGAATTCAAATATCCTGAACTCAGGTCACCAGTTTTTTGTTTTGTTTTGTTTTTGTTCTTTCCTGGTACCCCACAACATCCTTCAAATGAGATACATGAAAATCGAAGCAGTGTTACAGTCTATCAACCCCCCCTGAGCAAAATAATGCATGAAACAAAAAAGCGCATGGAACAGAACTGTAGCCCATTTGTCTTCTAGCACAAAGGATTGGGTTTGGGTTTTGGGGTTTTTTGCTGCTTTCTCTTGCCTCCTCTGCATCTTTATAGCATGTGAACTTGGGATTATGTTCCATCAGCTACCACTTGGCACCTGTGACCTTGGCAGTTGTACTTCTATGATACCACAATGGGTTGCCATGGTAAAGAATAAGATTTTACACAAAATGATGCTACAATTCCAAAACCCTGGAGCAGATAGTCATGAATGGAAAAATGTACAGCCTCAAACCTTAAGAGCAAGAAGAGACCTTAGGTATGATATGAAGGAACTGGAGCCCCAAGAGGTGAACCTGGTTGTCTAAGGTTGTCAGACATCTGGTTAGAGGAGAGGCTCCGATTGGAGATCAGAGCTCTTAACTCATAATGCAGGATTTTTTCCCCACACCACATCTTCCTATGATGGAAAAAAAAAGGGAAAGAAGAGGGGGAATAAAAAAGAGGAAAAAGAAGAGTTAAAGAGTAAGACAAAGGAGGAAGGAAGGAAAAAAATGAAGGAAGAAAAGAAGGAAAAGCAAAATAAAACAAGAAGAAATGGGCAAAAGGGAAGAAAACCTGCTTTATATTTGGGGATGTGGGAGACAAAAGTAACAATACATGTAGTTCTTCACCAATGCCAGTATTATCCTAGTGAACTTGTGCCAAATTGCCATGACAATAATTAGCTGTAGTACTTTGACAGATCATTATGAGAACATTAGCAGGGCATTAGTGAGAATTACCCATTTTTCACACATTGATTACATGCCATTGCTGGCTCATTAGTGTATCGGTGCCTAATAGGTACACTCTAACTAGCAGTTCCTTCTTCAGCTAAGATCTAAACCTGCTAAACTCAGAGCAGGCCGTGTACAGTGATTTTGTTGAATTAAACAAGCACAAATCCATTTTCCTTGTTCAGGAAGAAACTCATTAATCGAGCTTGGGTATCGTCAGGCCAATCTCTGCAGGCCCACGCACAGAAACCTGCAGTCTTATTCCTATTGCTATGACACTGCAGAATGATTTAGCAAAGGGAAAGAGCCTCCGGGATCTTCAAAGCCTCCTCTGTCCCATCCTAAGGCATAGCTGTCTGGTATCTTACTTTGGAAAGTAGCTGTCTACTTCCCTGCCACTCTCCCTCCTCTGTTCTAAAGTATTCTATTTTATAACTAAATGACTCCCTTTCCACCCCACCCCAAGCTACTAGTATCTAATTATTTCCTCCCAATAGCTCTATGATTTTGGAACCATTGCATATTCATACATATGTGTTTAGGTTCAGAGGAGATTGTGTGTAGAAGGCAGATAACAAATCAGCTGGATTATTTCCAGTACTGATGACAGATGGCACATTGTTCTCTATAAATGCAAACAGTCTAAAAAATCTGAAACAGAGGAAAGGTGACTTCAGAGGAGCTTTTGTGATTTCTCCTCCTTTCCTAGCACATTACCACCTGTTCAGTGTTCAATCATTTCAGTCATGCCTGACTCTTCATGGCCCCATTTGGGGTTTTCTTAGTAGAGATATTAGAGTGGTTTGCCATTTCCTTCTCCATCTCATTTTATAGATGAGGAAACTGAGGCCAATAGGGTAAAGTGATTTCCTCAGGGTAACAAAGCTAGTGAGTATCTAAGGCCATATTTGGACCCAGGAAGATGAGTCTTCTTGACTCCAGACCCCACCACTCTATCCACTGAGCCACCTAGCTGCCACCACCTGTCCTACAAGGAAATGAATTTAATGTAAATATACATTATGATATGCCTGATTATGTTTTCCTAATCCTGAAAAATTCCAACATAAATACTCAACACAAGGTTTGTTAGTTTCCTCTCCGACCCTACCCTTCTCTCAATTTTCCCTCCTGCTCTTCTCTTTCCTAAGCTTTATGTTAAAAGGACACTACTGAATTATATAGAATGAATTATTGAGATTTTAGGAACTAAGCAGTTATTGAGAACATATAAATTATAAGGATAAACATGCATGTGTGTAATCATTGAATTTGACCTGGTCACAGAATACAACGCAAGAATTTCTTTTTTTTTCCTTTTGGCAACAGAAACTAATGAAGAAAGGGACATAGGTAGAGAAATAGGCAAGAGAAAAGGAGAAAGTTGAAAGGAAGTGAAGGAAGTAAAACAGAACTTTGAAGAACAGATAATTTGGAAAGAGTAAATAGATCCTAAAAGCAATGATATGATTTGTTATTAAATGGAGCATAGCACACCAGTAATATCTGTGGTATTTTATTAGCAAAAATACTGAAGTAGTTTGTCATTTTCTTCCCTAGTAGATTAAAGAAAATAGGTGTTTGTTAAGTGACCTGCCCAGAGTCACATAGCTAGTATCTGAGGTTACATTTGAACTCAGGTCTTCCTGAATCCAGGCCCAGCTCTATTCACTACCTCTAATGATACAATACTTTCTTCTGAGCTTTGTGCATTTTCTTTAGTAAGACCCTCTGTCTATCTCTGTTTCTCTTTACACATGTACACAAACACACACACACACTATATATATATATATTTTTAAGGCATAGATAATGAATTTCATTGTATGGTCATCATTATTTCGTGTATTAAAAGGTGAAAGCTATGTTAAGAATCATGAATACCTTGGAAATAGTTACAGGTACAGTTTTATAGGGAGAGGAGAAAAGGCATCTACCAAGAATGGTATTGGTGGGATCTCAGGTAGGTCTTTTTTAACAAAATGAATTGCCTTTTTTTTTAATGTAGTGTTTACCAAGCATAGCTACCTACCACACTCGCAAGCTATTATACCAGCTGTTGTGAGGATTGTAAATAAGTATAAGGATGTAATCTCTAATCAATCTATTATAGGTTTACTATATACTCCTTGCCTCTAGTCTTCCACTACTCCAATCCACCCTTCACATAGCTACTATGTTCTGAAAGAATAATTCTGATCATGTTATTCCCCTGCTCAAAACCCCTCAAGATTCCCCAGTGCCTATATAATAAAATCCAGACTCTTTAGCCTAGTACCCAAGTCCATCCAGTTTGACTGGAATGCAGTTCAAACAAATTATAGTACATGCATAAAAGGAGATAATAATGTGTTTATAAGAAATGATGAACTCAAAGAATTTAGAGAAGTATAGGAAAACAAAAAGAAATGCAAAGGGAAGAAAATAGAATCAGGAAAAAATATATACAAGTATTGCAACAATTTAAAGGGAAAGAAGAATGAAAAACAAGAATGATGGTGATAACAACAAAAATAAAAACAAAAGGAAAGCTGTATAACGATAAAGACCAAAGTTGTCCCCAAAGAACAGATAAGAAAACAGGGCTCCCTACTTGCCTTATGGGGGGGCACTTTGTATGATATCAGATCTAGTATATAGGTTGGTTAATTTTGATCAAGTATATATATATACTTTTATTTATTCTTTGTGACAAGGGATGGTTTTCTGTGTAGGAGGAAAGAAGAAGGAAGAAGAATGTCACAAATGATATAAGGTTCTACGAGAATTTAGAGGCAGAGGAACTGGGATTAAATGGAGTATGTACTGGGGATGGCAAGTGCTCTGGTTTAGATCTATCACAGGGAGTTCTTACCCAAAACTAAGGCTCAAGATAGGATGGCATCCAATCATGGCAGATCTTGCATGCCAGGCTGAAGATTTTGAACTTTTTGTTTAAGAACATAAGGAGCTGGAGCAGCTAGGTGGCACACCAAGTAAGAGTGCCGGCCCCAGTGTTGGGAGGAACCAGGATCGGTTCTGGCCTCGGAAAATTAGCACCCACACATAAATAATGACTGGCTGTGTAACCTTGAGCAAGTTACTTAACCCCAATTGCTTTAAAAAAAAAAGAATATAAGGAGCCATTTGTGGTTTTTTTGAACCAGAGAGAGTCATGACGAAAGCTATGCTCTTGTAGGAAGATTAACCTGGTGGTGGCATACACATAGATTTTAAAAGGGAAGATATATGGCAGAGAGATCAAAGGGGGAATTTATTACAGTTTACATGCATGGTAATAAGAGTTTGAACTAGGATGATGGGAATAGGAAGAAAGAAACAGATATAGGGGATATTTAGAAGAACAACATGATTTGATTATATTGGATTTGGGGGCAAGAGGAAGAATCAAATATGACTTCAAGGTTTAAATAGTTTAGTGAATTATAATAAATAACATAAAGGGGAAAGTCAAGAATATTAGAAGAGGTTTTGGTGGGTTTTTTTTGAGGAAGGACGATAATGTTGAGTTTGATACATGCTGAGTTTACCTCAACAACAGGATATACAAGTAAAGTGGTTAATAGGAAATTGAGGGATATAGAACAAGAGTTTGAGCTAGCAGACATGGAGAGAAATGGACAATGAGAGTCATCATCACAAGATATGATTACTGAAGGTGTGAGAATTCACTTAACAAATAGGAAATAGAATAGGAAGTAGAGGGCTGAGGACTGAACTTTGAGGGATGCCTACATTTGGAAGCCATAAAGAGGAAAAAGAGATGCCAATGAAGGAAACAAAGTAGTAGTTATAGTGCTATGGGGATGCCTAGACCACAGTTCATAGAAGTCAAAAGATGAGAGAGTTTTAAGAAAAAAAGTAATTAACAAGGTCAAGTGATTCAGATAGGTAAAGGAAAGAGAGAGAAAAGGAGAAAGAAAGAAAGAAAGAAAGAAGGAAAGAAAGAGAGAAAGGAAGAAAGAAAGAAAGAGAGGAAGGAAAGAATGAAGGAGGAAAGGAAGGAAGGAAGGAAGGAAGGAAAGACTGAGGAAAGTAAAGTTATTGGATTTGGAAATTTGGATATCTTTAGGAAATTTGAGATACATGGGGTAAATATTTTATGTCTAAAAACATATCTGGTTAGTGGGATTCTCTATAGCTTTATGGCCATTATATCAGTCCTGAAGGGTAGTGTAAGAGCTTGTGGATGTCCTGTCATCTGACTTTTGCTTTTCAACTACTCTTGTTGTTGTACTGTTCAGAAGCAACTTACACCAATATCAGTCCTTTATCACCTTCAAACACATTACCCTGCCATTGGCTGGACATAAAAGAGATTTTCCCCCTACTTTTGTAAATCTCTTTAAAATGAAAATAAAGGCTATGGAGTTGTGTGATTTCTTTTCCCAGCTGCCCATGGTAGGCTCTGGAGAGCAGAAGACAGATATCACACATACTACATCTTCTCTTTCCTTCTCATGCAAAGCATTAGCCCACAAATCCAAGGATTTTAATTTTTCAGCTCCACTCTCTTCCTCTGTCCTTGCACCTCCCCAACCTCAGCCTGCAATATGTGCATACAGCAGAGGGACTGAAACACACAAAATGTCCCTTTGAAGAAGTTGCCAAAGTGATTTGGCAATGACAACACTGGCTCCTCCAACCAGCCCTGATGAATGTTGGGGCCATGGTTTTGAAAGCTGTGAGTACAAACAACCATTTGAAGGTAAATCAAGTCTGACAGCAGGCATCTTTTAAAAAAAAAACTATGCTTAATAGAACATATGAAGGAGGATGGAGTCTGGCTGTGGCACAAAGCAGAAATGTATACAGATCATGAGCAGTAATGTTTAGCAGGAATAGGTCATCAATCAATCAATCAGTCAATAGGTAATAGCAAGAATCAGCCAAGGGCATTGGGATCTAATTGCAGGTGTTAAAAGCCTATCTTGGGAATATAGATGGAGTTTTTGGGCAGTGAGGCAGGGTGCTGAGGCTGCTATCCCAACTCGGGGCCAAGACAATCTGCTTTTTAACTGGAGGCAACTGTAATCCATTCTGTGAACAGATGGCATGGAGGGGAAAAAAATGCAAACATAGGCTCTCCAGTGTCTATTCCAAAAGCCAGCCAACTTCCAGCTGTGGGAAGGATTTTGGAGGGTATGTTTGTAGGAGCACAGGGTGTTACAAAGAGTAGAGAAGATATTTTCCAGGGGGAATGGTTAGGGAAAAGGCTTAATTTTGGAGTACTCAGAGCTCAGACAAAATGACTTTCAGATGAATTATAGAAATATGTCCCCTGACCATTAGCGCCTATCCTAGGTCTCACCTCACCCTCTGTGTTCTCCCTTCAGAGTGGGTTTGTGTCCTTGCCAAATTCTAACTTAGTCCATTATTCCAATCCATGACCCTTCTGTTCCACCTAAAACACTGATTGGCTACCATATTCATTTTTCATTTCTACTTCTTCCTATAGCCAAATACTGGACCTCTAACACTGACCACCTGTCTTGAAACTGCATGACATTAACCACAATGAGAATGGGTGAGAAGGTCTACACACAGGGAAAAAAAACAAACAAAAAACAATACCTGCAAGGAAATATCCTAGAAAAAATGTTGGGTCAGTTTGTGTCTGCACCCTAAAATTCAAACTTAACAAATATTCATTTAATGCCTACTGTGTTAATTAAACTCTGATAGGTCCCGAGGAAGACAGAACAACAAAAACAACAATAATATAAAGCCTGTTTGAAAGGATTTTATAGTCTAAGAACGTGATAAGTGCTTCATTACAATGCAGAATTTAAATATTGAAAAATAGCATGTGTTTAAAAAAGGAACAGTTTTATGATTGTTCGAAGGAGGAACAGATCACTTGGGGCTGTAGTTATCAGGCAAGGTTTCATGGAATAGGTAAGAGAGAGTACTTCAGGCATAATGAATGATTGCAATATTATAATCCACTAATTTCTTAACTAGAAGAAGCTATCTTTCAGTAGGGATGGGGTAGTACTAATTAGGAAAATGAAATGTTCTTCCATTAAACTTGACTATGAAGCACTCAAGGAAACAAAGTGGGACATGATTACAGTTCTAAGGAGTAGAGATGGAGTACTTCACCCAAAGTTGATCTGTAACTAAGACATGGTCTCTGAGGCTTTGCCCCAGAGTGTGAAAATTAGAGCATGCTACAATTTTAGGTGAAGCACCTATATTCCTTCATTGGAAGAAACAACTTAGTTATCAAGACTCAGAGCAGGAACGCATGCAGCTCATGAGAATTAGTTAAAATATTAAGCAACCAGATGGTTTCCCTCATCCCTTCTTAAGCAGTCACATCCTGGTAAGCTTCCTGTACTCTTCAATCTTTAATATTATAAGATCTCAAGGTCCTTTGCCCATAAGATGATTGCACTGAGGGCTGGGGCGTGTGTTACCACACTTGCTTCAAGTACTCTTTGTTTTCTACCAGGAAAAGACATTGCTACCAGGAAAAAGCGCATGGTTCTTACCCCAAGCACAACTCTGTGATTATATATTACAGACTGGTACCTACGCAGCTTCTCCACTTAAGTCCTATTATTGAAAGTTATGCTGACTCAGTGAGCCCATTGTTTCCAGTCCTGCCTGTCAATCACTGTTCAGTGAAGCTCTGTTGAGGGGGGCTGTGTTGGGGAAGGCATCATTCAGTATGCAGTTTTTGTATGGAGCAGGTCATCTCCTACCTGTTAGTCAGTATGCAGAAACCTATTCCTCTTAGCTATAATATTATTTCCTTATGATATGGCTACTGGGGAGGGGCTGAGATACAATGGCCTATCCCCTTGAAAGTTATCATTAAAAGCTGGCTTCATTTTGAATCCCTTGCCAATCTTTAGGGATCAGTCCATCAACATATTCCTATCGACATATTTTGTGAGAGATTCCTTTAATTATCTTTTTCCTGAGTTCTGCCTCATTAATCAGTATGAAAATTCAAACAAAGAATGTTCCTTTTAACCCTACTTTATAACCTTGACATGCCATGGAGATAACCCTGGCTCCTTGGGGGACTAAGTCAGAAGAAATTTAGATTCTGAGAGATCCTACCAAGCTTCAAAAACTGATCACAGTCATGGTGATTTTAGAACCCCTGTAGTTAAGTTCAGAGTGATAAATTTATTCATTCAACAAACATTTGAATCTGGTATGCTTTTCTAGGTACAGTGAAAACAAAGGTAGAATTAAATCATACCTTCCCTCAAAGAGTTTATATTCAATCACAGGAGGTAAGGATGGGGAAACTATATTTAGATGAGTAAACAAAAATGCAGCATAAATTAAATGCAAAGTAATTTCCAGAAAGAGAAGAAAAACAAGATTACAAGAGTTCCTGGAGGTGGGGGTTGAGAGAAAGAGAGATTGATAGGATTATGAAAGGTCTTGTGTAGGAGGGTAACATGAACAGAATCCGGAAGAAAACTGAAGATTCTATGAGGCAGATTAAGGAGGGGATGCATTTTATTTATGGGGGGCAGTCTGTGCAAGAGCAACTTTCACTGTAACAGAGTGCACAGAGATAAAATACACAAGATTTAGCAAAACTAATTAGATACTGTGGGTGAGGGAAAGGAAAGAGTTAAGGATGACTTCACATCGAAGAAACAGTATCTGAAAGCATAGTTGTGCCTCTAACAGTAATAGGGAACATAGGATAAAGGAAGAATTTTGGAGGAAAAATGAGTTCCATTTTGGACATATTAAGTTAAAAGATGCCTTTGGAACATCTAGCACAAAATATGCCAATAATGCAGTTATTGTTATGGGAACTGAAGCTCAAGAGAGATAATAGGGCTACAGATATAGATTTAAGAGTCATCTGGAGAGAGATAATTGTTGAACCCATTGGAGCTGCTGAGATCACTGGAATAGTTAGTGCAGAAAGAAAAGACAAACCAGGACAAAGTCCTGAAGTAAACTCACACATAGGGGGTAGGGAATGAATGCTGATTCAGAAATGGAGCTCAAAGAGTGGCTAGAAAAGGAGGAGGAGAACTAGGATAAAGTAGTGGTACAAAATCCAGGACAGAGAAAGCATCCAGGATGCTAACTAAGTGGCACAGTAGATAGAGTACTGGATTTGGAGTCAGCAAGACCAGAGTTCAAATCCTATATGGGAAACTTATTAGCTATGTGACCCTGGGCAAGTCACTTAACCTTGTTCAGTCATTTGTTCCTTAGTTGTTCCTTAGATTAAAAAATATTCTGGAGTGGGTGGGGGATATCATTGGCATTTAAGGTCACTTCTATAGCTCTACATCTATTTTTCTATGAAGAGGAAGTAGTCAACAATGTCAAACATTACAGAGATGTCAAGGCTGAAACCTGAGAAAAGGCCATTTGATTTGGCAATTAAGAGATGATTGGTAACCCTGGAGAAAACATTTTTGTTTGAGTTATAAGGACATCACTAGAAGGTTGGCCACTAAGTGATAAACATATTTTTTTCCTCCACAGCAATCCATGAAACAATTAATAAGTCATGGACTTCTGATCAGCATTGATGAAAGGAGTACATTCACCCAGATTGATGAAAACAATATGGCTCTGGATTTGCATGGCTCAGTGAATGTTGAAAGCTGTGGTTTATTAAAAAAAAAAAGCTTAGGATACACAATTTAATTCAAATGGAAGTCAGATGATTATAAAAGGGAAATTGAAGAGATAGAATTCCACATGAGGTGTGAGGCTGAATTAGGTGACCTCTGAGGTGCTTTCTAATGCTGAGATGTTAAGTCCCATATAGCCAAGTAGAGTTTTGTGTCTTAAAAGAGTTTGAGGTGAGATTTAGGACTCCATATTGCACTACAAGGAAACAGAGTATAACAACTAAGAGTAAGCAAGGAAAAAGTCAAGCAAACTGCATTATATGGGGAAAGTACACCAAGCAAGACAATCAGGAAGAATGGAAAGAGATCCCAGGGTGGAACTGGACATGCCCAAACCCAATAAAGTGAGGTTCATTATTATACAGATATAATCTGGGTCAACCATGCTTCAAAATTGAAGAAAGGGAGTGGGAGAGCTTGGAAATAGTATGTAAATAAAGGGTTGGGCACTGGTGTTTTTCCATGCTGGAGGGGCAGAGTTGATATTCAAATTCTACTCCTATAAATTTGGTCTTTTGGCCAACACTGCTGGCCTCACTTTGACAGGATTACTCAAGAGAATCAGAGCCTTGGTTTAGCAGGGTGAGACGATGCTGAAGTCACTACAACTTGTTCCTGGAGACCTTATCCACTTACATATGACTTTTTGGACACAAAGACCTCAAATGTTTTCATTTACTTTTGATATTTACATCTCTGCTGGAGTGGACTTTTGACCCAACAATCACAATCTAAACATGACAATGATGGAAGGTCTTCTTACAGTAGGAATGGCCCACTCACAATTCACATTTTGTGAGTAGAGGAATCCACAGTCTCTTTAAATTAAGGCCAACTTATAAGCCAATCTGTTTCATGGTCATTTTGGTACAAACAGAAAATTCAGGCAGCAAGAGGGAAACAAGATAACAGATAATCAATAATTGATGATATATTTATGTGTATATGTGCATATTCAGCAACAGAAAAATTCATAATAATATTAATCTATTCCATTAAATATGCCTCTATTCTTCCCTAAAGCTCCCTTGGGCATACCAGTTTTAGTACCATGAACAGTCTTGTCAATGTACCTTGAACCAGAATATTCTTTAGTAATATTCTCTACAAAAAATAGCTTTTATCCATCCCCCACCCCTCCCCAAGTGCTTCCGCTTAACGGATGCCAGCTTGCTAAAATTTTGACTCATTAAAGTATGACTCAGCCCAACCCCCTCATTATGTTCACTTTCTAATTACCAGAACTGGACAATTTTTCAAAAAGAAATGAAAACTACACACCTCATGAGACCTTTGATACTTGTTATTGAGAAACAACTTTTTTTTTCCTGGTCTTAATTGTTCTTATGTTCGTACCTTTTCTAGCTTCCCTCACTTATTTAACTACTGTGTGCTTTTGTTTTCCAAATTCTCCACCAGAAGAGGCCATCGTTCAGTGACTTTTAGTATCTAAAAGCTTTTTTCTTTATTCTTCAATCTATCCCTGAGTTAGCTTCTCTAAGCCCACTGGCAGTGAGCACACAATTGTACGTAAACCTCTTGACAGTGACCCAGCAAGAATATTCAAAGTGCCTCTCACTTAATATTGGAGGGAAAAAATACACCAGCAATTCTATCCAATAGGATATTTCTTTCTCTCTATATTTCCATGTTTTCCAAGTTGCTCTGCTACTGTCCCTTCCCCTTCCCCTTTGTTCTCTTCCTAGTCCTTCATTCCATTGTTTCCCTCTTTATTTGTTTTACTTATTATCTACTTTGCTACATATGTAGTGGCTTCTATATTAATTTCACTGTCAGAAAATTAAAAAAGAACTTCAAAGGGGCATGAATGATCTGCTCTTTTTTAATAATTAAAGATGAATCTACCACAAAGCCCATGGAGACTTTCCCAGTGTTTACATTAGATCAAAAACGAAAAAGAAATATGGCAAAGAATTTACTGCCCCCATGTATATGGCATGCTTCCTTGCCCTGCCCTGGAATCAGCATAGTGGCAATTGGGTTAACTTCAAAGTATATGCAGCAGGATGTGGGGAAGTAGGGAAGATTTTGATAGTTTCTGACAATTCGCAACTTATGGTTAAGGAAAAGCAAGTGCAAATACAATGAAATGGAGTCCAGCTGTATGGGTGCAGACAGAAATTACACAAACCCCAAAAAGCCATTCTGGATACCTTAACTCCTAAGAAAATATATCTCTGGGCACTTCCAGTACACAGAAATCTCCTGGGTGAAGGGGCTGTATGTCATATTATCTCTAGAGAAAAGCTCAGATTATACAGCCTACTCAGATACCTGATATATGACTAGAGAAATAAAAGGCACATGAGACTACTTCATAAAACTATGTGTAGAAAGATAGATAGATATAGATGTGTGTGTATGTGTGTATACATATATACATATATATATATATATATATATATATATATGTATATATAGGAAGAGAGAGAGAGAGAGAGAGAGAGACAGCCAGAGATATAGATATCTATATATAAATATCTAGAGATATATGTGTGTCTATGTGCAAATATGCATATGTGCATATATGTGTATGCATGTATATATGCAACTGTTTATATTGTATAAACGTGTCCATATATGCATACAAGCACATAGGATTGAACACAATCTATAGTCATACTGCATATATATTACATGCATGTACACATACATGTATGCAACATATTCATTATATATTATATATAATTTTTAATATATATATAAAACATGTGTGGATATATTGTATTTTGACAGTATACTGTGGTGTTTTCTACTTATGAGGTTGGTTGATTACATGTATGTGATTCTTTGCTTATGCATGTGAGTATGAGGAAAGATAGATCCTTTTCCTTTCCAAACTGACAAATAGTCTCTTATTTTTTAAAGTATTTTTAAAAAAGTACTTGCTCATAGACCCATTAGTCAAAAAGAATAGGAACTAGATCTGTGATTTCATTAGCACAGAGAACTGTCCTGTTGAAGGAACTTTGTCTATCAGCACAGGTTGGCACCTTCTGCATAACATGTAATCCCTGACTGTACCAAATACCGAGAGCTTACCTAACTTGCCAAAGGTCCCAAAGCCAATATAAGCCAAGGGAAGGATTTTAACCAAGGTTTTCCTCGCTTTAAAGCCATTCCATGATGGTCATTCAGTGACACTTCTAAGTCAGCAAAATGTTATTTCACTAAGTTTGATGTTAGGAAGACAACAGTTATTTCATGTTGATAGCACTCCTTTGTCCACTTATTGGATGTTAAATTTCTGGCTTTCCCAAGTAAACAGTAAACTCCTATGGGGGAGGGGAACCTTTGTCCTTGAGGCTACATGTGGCCCTCTAAGTCCTCATGCACCTCCCTTTGACTGATTCCAAACTTCAACATAATCATGAATCGAAACAATGTTCTGTGAAGCTTGGATTCAGTCAAAGGGTCAAACTTGAGGAGCTAAAGAGTCCCATGTGGCCTTAAGGTGGCAGGTTGCCCACCCCTATAAAATCCTTTAGGGAATTTCCCCCTCCAAAAAAAGTCCAAACCTCCCTTTAATGATGAAAGTTATCACCTTATAACTGCCTGAAATACTAAGGTACACAGGGTCACACAGTCAGTATGTGACAAAGGCAAGACTTGAACCCAAATCCTCTTGGCTCTGAGGTGACCTTTTTGTCCATTTAGCAATGTTTCCTCTACAGAAGAGGTATTCAATAAATATCTTATGAATGAGTTAATGATGAATTATCTGTGTAGCAAAAGTGAGAAGGGAATTGCAGTGTGCCAGACTAGGAGTCGGAAGAATAATTGGTTAATTTTCTAACTTCAGAAAAGACTTTCAGCCTCTTAGTGCCTCAGTTTCCCCTCCAGTTCAGTCTTATTTTCCCAATTTGACATATTTCTTTGCAATTTCTCTCACGCCATTTTGTATGTGTGCATTCTGTATTTGTCATCTGTCTGTAAATTCTTTGAATAGTGTGGCAGAGATGAAATCTCTCTTTTGTAGAATGCAGATGGGGAGGAGTGTGTTCCTTTGAAGGAGGTAAGGAGGCCATCCTTAGAATTTGGTTGATCCAACAGATAAGAAGCATTAAAAGTTCAGACTTTGAGATGTTGGTGTTCCCAAGTTTTGGCAGAATTCCCATTGCTCTGTGAGATTTTATTCTGACCTAGCATTGCTGTCCTGTAAATATGGAGGTGGAGGGGAAATAGCATATGCTTTTAGCAAATTAAATCGTGTTGATCTTATTGTGAGTATATTTATTTTATTGAATTTTATTATGATCTATATTTCATTTCATTTGAATCCTCAGCTGTAATCACTGGACTGTCTTATTTTAAGTTTGGCCCCAACAAATGTACTCAAATGAATCTGTAATCTTATCAGTAATTCCCTCCAATAATTCTGATCCCAAGCTATTCATACATCCCCCTCCTGTGTGAGAACATGGCCTCCAATAAGTTCACCACAGACACAGAACCCAGTACCAGCATGGTTAAGAAGGCATTCCTCACTTCCTCTCTGAATCTAATAATCTGATACAGATTAGCATCTGGACCACTTAGAAACTTTGTGTAGGAAATAATATTTGCACTATTAAACAAAATACTCTTAGAAAAAAATAAAGTTAAAAAGGAGTCAAAGGGCTATAAATTTGCATGATGGATAATAGTAGGCTGTGAATGCTCAACAGTGATGACCTATACACATGAAATGGTAGTGTGTGTATAGCATAGACCCATAGGACTAGAAAAGAAAGAAAAAAGGGACTTA
Organism: Gymnobelideus leadbeateri; assembly: GCA_011680675.1. Taxonomy (NCBI): domain Eukaryota; kingdom Metazoa; phylum Chordata; class Mammalia; order Diprotodontia; family Petauridae; genus Gymnobelideus; species Gymnobelideus leadbeateri. The sequence goes on from WOXC01002266.1 coordinate 450,045, forward strand.
ATGCAGTCCAGGTGGTACATTTATACCCCTTGGATCCTAAAGAACAAGAAGACCATTTCCAATAGTGTAGGTAGATACTAAATGAGAAATCTGTAGGAAAGTGCAGGTAAGAATTATGTAGAATGTATAAATTATCAATCAATGAATGAAAAAAAGAAACATTTATTAAGCACTACTAATGACAGGCATTGTGATAAGTGCTAGGTGAGAAGGCCTGGAAGGAGTCTAATGAATGGAAGGAATACCCAGAACAATAAAATTATGAATCTATCTAAGTATTTGCTTATGTCAAGGGTGACTTTTTGAGTAGTTATGGGACTTCCACACTTAGCAACTATAAATGTGTTTGTCATTCATGGAATCTGGAAAAGCTCTATAGGGGAGGCTCAGGGAAGTGGACCTGTGATTTCATTTGTACAGGGAACTCCCTGATGAGAAAACTTCTACCAATGCAAAATGCTACCATCTCTGCAACCTCTAGTTTCCCAGAGCACTGAAATGGAAAGTGATTTCCCCAGGGTCAAATAATTATTGAAAGGGAAAGTTTTTCAAAGCTGAGGTTACCAAAATTTGAATGAAGACAAGGAAATAGCTTAGTGAACAAGTAGGAGAAAACAGAAAGGGATGGGGGAATTGGGGAGAGAGCCCTTCTAATAATGGGGAAAAGGCATAGAGAAAGAAATGGATATACAAAGTTTGGGGATAATTGTGCCTAAAATAGGAGAAAAACTTTAGGACCTGACAGGACAGATAAGGTATTCTTAGGTATCCTGGAACAGAACTTCAAAGCATATGGTAAAGATCTTGTACTTGGCTTCAATGGTGTCCTACCCAAGGGGCTTAAGGAAAATGGTTATAAAGTCAATGCATTAAGGTGACAAAGAAAAAGTAATTGTGATAGCAATGGGGAGAACTGCCTGGAGAACCTTAGTTGTAGAAACAGACTATCTGGCAAGGACTCCAGGTGAGAGAAGGTTAAGGCATAAGAGGGTTGGCAGAAAGAATGGAGAGGATAGACTGATTATAAGAGCTATTCTTTCTGGCTCAGCAGGCTACAATGGCATGCTCTATGGAGTCACAGAGGAAAAAAAACCCTCACTCTCCCACCTCCCTGGGTTTATGCTTGGTTTGCGAAAGAATTACTGACCTGCAGCCAATAGCCTACATGCCTTGCCAACTCTCATATTTCCCTGTGTATTTCTGTAGGCTCACATGTGCCCAGTCTGTGACCTTAAAGTCAGAAAACTGGGCTCATGGTGGAAGGAGAGGAGAGATGTGACAATTAACTTCTTATATGGGGTATTGCATGGATCTCTGCATTGACCTTGGTGTGTGTTAAGGGAAACAGGGAGTATGATATTAAGAGAGAGAGAGACAGAGAGACAGAGACAGAGAGAGAGACAGAGTCAGAGAGACAGAGACAGAGAGACAGATACAGAGAGACAGAGACAGACAGAGACAGACAGTTACAGAGACAGACAGAGACAGAGATGGAGAGACAGAGAGACAGAGACAGAGAGAGACCGGGACAGAGACAGAAAGACAGAGAGAGACAGAGAGACTAAGAAGCAGAGACAGGGAGACAGAAAGAGAGACACAGACAGATACAGAGACAGAAAAAGTATATTTTAGATGATTAAAACAAAAGAGGTACATATTGGTAGGGTGTTGGCATAACTTTCTCAGAAGATTATAGTACTCAGAATGACTCAACTTGTTGTCTTCAGAGTCACCAAAGGACTGATAACTTCCATGGAGTCCTATCTTTCACTTCTAGAAGAGACTAGAAGGCTAGACTCCCTTGTCCTTAGCTTGCACTGTTGGGGATGCAATCTTCTGACCAGATGGCCTCTTTACCTAGGATCAGTCTTTGGCAGTCATAGCAGATGTGACAGCATCTGGCCTTGTAATTAAACAACCATAGAGTCAGGTGGCCTTATCTGCCTGGACCTGTACTGCCCAACTCAGCACTATTTCCAAATACTCTTCATATACTTTGCCTATGCTGCTTTTTCCTTCCTGCTATTTTTTCCCCCCATATCCCTCTTTCTCCTCCATTTTCAGTGATTCTGTAAGATCATAGGATTATATATTTAGAACTGGAAGGGACCACATAAGTCACTAAGTACAACTCCCTCACTGATAGAGGATAATGAGGTACAGAGTGGTTCAGTTACTTGCCCAAGGTCACATAGGCACTACGCATCCCTGCTGGGATTTGAATGCAGGGCTTCTGATTACTTAACAAGTGCTTTCTTCACTATACCATGTTGGGGATATCACCTGAGGTGGAGCTCTATTGGGTTAATAAGAGCCCAGTAGAAATGACAGGTACCTGAGGAAGTCCATTGGTGCCCAAAGAAGGCAGAAAAGGTCTCATTTACCAGGCTTAACAGTGCTTAGCTGTGGTGGAAAAAGATGGAGAAACCTAGTCTTCAGATTCCAAGGCAGGTTAAGTGGTACAAAAGAGGGAGAATCGTACTTGTACTACTTATAGTAAGGGTTCTAAATCAATCTGTCTGTGTGTCTGTCTATCTATCTATCTATCCATCCATCTATCTATGCATATGTATACATCTATATATGTGCATATGGGTATATATGTATGTATATATGTGCTTATGTACATATTGAGTATATGCAGAAATATATATGTGTGTTTATATATTACATATATATTATGATTTCTTTAGCAGTCTAATCAAACCTATTATCTTCTAAGAAAAAATAATGCCTTTAAATTCATATTTCAGTGTTTTAAAATTCATCATATAAAACACATAAGATAATCAAAAAAATCCCAATTATATTGAAATGTAGTTATCAAAATATTTTTTTAAAAACAAGTTCACAGACCCCAGATTAAGAATCTTTGAATTACTGTTTCTTTGTGAAGGAAATACTTTGTATAAATTCAAGGGCCATATAAATGTGAATGGTGATGATAATCACTAGGGACTATCATTTGCAGCAAAATATTTAGAAACTGACAAACTGACATATTTGTTCATTGATATTTATAATTACATCTCTATGATGTGCACATATTCATTATAAATATACATATATAACTTAGATTATATACATATAGTTATTATTATACAGAACTTACCTACCTATGAACATGTATATAAATGTATGTCAGTTGTATAGATGAATATAGTCAGTGTATAGAACATATAACTTCTCTAAATGCACACATGTACATTAGGTAATTTATATATGCATATGTATATCTTCCAGTTAAAAATACTTTCCTAACCAAATATCCTGATCTGAAATGACTCTGGCTTCTCTAAATACAATGCAAATGTAAAACATGTTGAAAAGGATTATAATCTGCTATTACATCAGATGATTGTGAAATTGATTACAGTAAAGGGTGGGTGGCATCTCTACCAGTGCTGGACATATTGACAAGTCAGTAAGCAGACTGACAGATACGAAGTCAACAAAGCGTAAAATCTATTCCTCTGTGTGAAAGGAACTCTCCTAAAGGAATGTGACACTAGAAGTACTGCTGAGCACTGGACTGTCACTATTAACTTCTAATATTATTATATATTCCTAAAACTTCCTCCTTGCTTCATTGTGGTCAATGATTTCAGTTGCTAGGTGGTGCCAGTCTACTGGTTCATACCATAAAGCTATTTACCCATAATTGGGGGGTGGGGAGCCAGATAAATTGTGATATCCCTAAGTAATAATCAAAACCTTAAAATCACTGACAGCTCTGAAGCAAGGATTGTACCATAGCCAAAATATTATAATAATTGAAGGAACTTGTGCAAATTATTTGCCATTTAGTGGCAGTCCTATTAGCATGCTCTGTGAAATACTTCCTGTCTTTCTCATAGGAGTACTAAGGATGGATTAGAAAAGGAATCTACTATTTGTTACTCTGGAATCTCTTCTCCCTTTCCTCTCTCCCCAATAGCAAAAACTCAAAATAGAAAAAATTTTCCACTGTCATTTTTCAATAGTACACTTCATTTTCCCATTGTAGAAAATGTTCAGTGAGTCATAGCCTAAATATACTGTAGAAACAGCTGATCTGATACTATTTTAAATAGATAATTACATATTTTAAATGTGATTCTACATGTCAGGGCTAATGACCAAATCTGGGCTAATGTCAGTAAACAGGGAAAGGTTATTAGGAAATCCATTCATTATGGTGCTGTTCATAGTTCTATTATGGGAGATAATCACTTCTGAGCTTAGGTAAGACCTTGTACCTTGCTGAGAGCTGTCAGTCTATGAAAATGCTGACTGGGGCGGGGGAGTTGGTTAGGAAATGAAAGATATGTGCAATTTTCCTATACTTATGAAATTAAAAAACATTCAACATTACAGCCTGACCCTAATGATTATGATAAAGTCAACCTCAGTTTACAAGAGCAAGTCATGCTGCCTGGGGACAGAATTGGAAACATAATAAGCATCTTTATTAATCAGGACTAAATAAATCTGGACTAAAAACATCCAAGTTAAGACTAGCTATCTTTTGTAATTTGTATCTTCAAATACACTTCTGCATATAAATATACATATATATATATGCACACACACACATATATATATATACATATATATATATGCACATATATACACACTATGTCCAGAACCAAATTCATCATTATTGCCTCAAAACCTGACCCTATTTCTGACATCACTGTTTCTGGCTGGGCTGCCCAACCAATTAACATTCATTCATATTTGGCTTTTGCCTTGTCTATTCAGTTAACAAATCAGTCAACAGTCAATAAACACATTAAGTGCCTACTATAAGCCAGGAACCTTGCTAAGTACTAGAGACCTGATGAGGCATTAAAGAATACAAGAGGAGAGTTGAAAGCAATCTAACATCAGATCTCTGCATATATGTGAGAAGTGTCTAAGAGCAGAATTTCAATTTCAGAGCTTAAAAACAACTGAAAAAGCTATCCTTGCATTAGGGCTTCAGCAGATCAACTATTTATGGATCAAAGGCAGTCAGACAAAGTAGGTCATATACCCAGAAAAGGTGGAAAGCCCATTATAAATAAAATCTTTCAGGTGAGAGGAGAGGCAATTTGCCCATACCAATTTGTCTAAGTGTTAGACAGAGTTACCAACAAGAATGACAGAGAACTGAGGATTTTATTTTCCTTAAATATGGAGGTCAAGGGCAATCTTCCAGTGACCTACAAAGCATGTCATTTCTGCTTCTGCCAGTAAGTAAAGAAGTAAAGTTCTTCTGCAAAGTAAGAGCTAAACAGTTATGTTTGCAGAAAGAGTAGGTTGGTTTTAACCTTGGGTATATAAATTTTAAAAATGTTTTGATAAGTATATTTCAGTAAAAGTAGTTTCTTTTGTAAACATACATGTTTTATTTTATGCATTTAAAAACATTATAGTGAGATGCAGTGTTTTCAAGATGGGGTCTTTTTAGGTTTTTTTAAACTGCCAAAGAGTTCCATCACAAACACACACACACACACACACACACACACACACACACACACACACACAAGAAGGGATAGCATTTCAAGTCTCTGGGTAGATCTTCATAGTGGAACTTATGGGAAAACAGGGACAATAGCCATATAGCATGAGAAATAAGAAAGCCAATGAAGAGTTTCGATTTGTATCATGGAGAGAATATGTAGACCAATGAAATTATTTCATAAATACAAAATCAAAGTTCTAATCATTTAGTTGCTTAGAGTTAGCAAGTCATTGAACTCCATAGTAACTCCATAAAACAGCTAAAAATCTAATTCAAATATTTCATGGACATAAGACAACATGACTTAAGAATGCATATACTTTCATCACTTTGCATCATATTTTCCCTCCACTGATGTAGTAATATTCATCTGATTTGATCAGTCACACAAAAAATAAGAAATTTCACATTTTAAAATGTGGCTGGTTTAGAATGATTCAAATGCAAATATCATCTATGGAAAAGTATTATTTTTTCCCCCAAAGACTTAATTAACACATGGAAAAATATCAATGGTATGTTTCACCCTTGAGATTTTAGTGGGGATTTTTAAAGACTTTAGCTGAACATATGTGAGTGAATAAGTTACGTGCTATTTATTTATTAAGTATAAATCCCCCATAGTTTACTAGTTGGAATCAGTAAGATCTAAGTTCAAGTCTTACTAATTGTGTGACCCTAGGAAAGTCATTTAACTTCTTAATGCCCCAGGCAAATATTTAAGATTATATTTTACAGAGTGTATCATCTGCTATGGATGAGGGAATTATCACACTTAGAGTTCCCTAAACCAATGAAATTACAGGCCCAGAAATAAGCCCATACAAATATCTAATGAAAATATAAATATGAATGTTTTAGTGACCTTTATCCAATTAATTCAATATGCAATTAAGTGTCTAGTATATGCTAGGTACCGGAGAGACAAAGACAAAGACAAAAAAAAGAAATTCTTGCCCCAAAGAAGTTATTCAGAGAATTAACAGGTAAGTAAATATGTACAATAACTTATAAATGCACAAATACACACAATCTCTATATTCATACATACACATAGATCACAAATATTTACATATGTAAGCATATATGCACATATAACACATGCATACATATATGTATGTGTATATATTATACACATGCATAAATATATATACATATACATATATACACACACACATATATATGTATATATATATATGAGAGAGAGAGAATACAGAGTCATTTTTGAGAGGATATTATCAAGATAGCTCTATTGGAGGAGGTGACATGAGTTGAGCCCTGAAGAAAATTAGGGCTTCTATCAGGTATCTATGAGAAATGAAGACGTTGAAGGCATGGACTGGAAGGAAGCCCATGCAAAAGCCCAAAGACAAGAGATGGAACCTGTCATGTTTATGAAAAAGAAAGTAGCCCAGTTTGGCTGGGATGTATTATAATACATATTATATATACATTATATAATATAATACATATAAATGGCAATAAAATGTAATAGAAAAGTAAGCTTGAGCCAGATGTTGAAAAACTTTGAATGCCATATAGAGGAATTTGTATTTTATTCTAGAGGTAACAGGAAGGTACTATGGTTTCTTGAGCTCAAGAATAGCATAGTCAGCTCTCACTGAGGGACATTAATTTGGAAGTCCAATGGAAAATAGACTGGAGAAGAAAGATTGGAGTTAAAGAAAACCACTGAGTTATTGCAATAGTCTATTCCAGGGGTGATGAGAGCCTGGGCTAGTGTGATGGCCATTTAAATTGAGAGGAGACAGATGTCAGATTTTCAATTACCAATTAAACTGACTGAAGATAGAAATGAGAATGAGAAGAGGAAGAAGTAAAGGACAACTCCAAGGGAGAGAATCTGGGTGATGAGAAATATGGTGGCTGACTCAAAAGAAACAGGCAGATTAGGAAGAAAGGGAGACTGTCACATTCATCCAAAACTATGTGTAGTGGTGTTTTTGTGGTAACAAAGATTTGGTATCAAAATAGGTTCCCTTCAATTTGGAGAAAGTGGAACAAATTATGGTATACAAATGTAGTAGAATATTATTATGCAGCATATAATGATGAAAGGGATAGACTTAGCAAAAACCAGGGAGACTTGTATGGACTAATGGAGACAGGAGTGAGCAGAACCAGAAAACAATTTATGCAATGACTACCATAATGTAAAAGAAAGCAACTTTGAAAGACTTAGAACCCTAATTATTATAAAACCATTCATGATTTTTAAAAAGTGATGATGAAACATGCTTCCTACCTCTTGACATAGGGGGTGATGGAATAGAATTGCAGTTTGACACTTTTATTGTTTGATACAGCCAGTGTGTGCCTTTTCTTGTTTTTACTATACTCATACAAGGAAGGTTTCTATGAGGGAAGGGTAGAATTGCAGGGGAGGTGCTGTTGATAGTGATGCAAAAAAAAAAAAAAGAGGGGTGGTTAGGTGGTGCAGTGAATAGAGTGCTGGCCCTAGAGTCAGGAGGACCTGAGTTCAAATACAGTCTTAGACAGTTGACACTTACTAGACGTATGACCTTGGGCAAGTCACTTAATCCCAATTGCCCTACCTTGCCCCTCCAAAAAGAAAAAAAAAAGACAACAATAAGATGGTAAAAGAAAAATCCATAGAAGAGAGAAGAAGGAAATTTAGGAGATACAAAGGCAATTTTGGTTACTGTTATGTTTATATATACATAATTAAGCATAATACAAGTTCATATGAAATCTTTTCTCTAACCTCTGCATATTGAAATATTTATGTTTATTGATGGTTGTATAAAGAAAATAAAAGTTAGAAAAGTGAAAAAGGAAGCAAGAGTGGAAAACTGGGGTTCTCTTTGCATTGAATATTTTAGAATATTCATTTCCTTGCTCTCTGATTAGATGTTGTGGTAAATAGTTCCCATTTATACAGTACTTTTATATTTAACAAATTGCTTTCCTTACAATAACCCTGTGAGGCAGGTATCTCAAGTGTTGTTATCTCCATCTTACAAAGCAGGACACTGAAGTTCAGAAAGATCAAGTGACTTGCCCAGGGTCAGTCTGCTAGAAAATAGCAGAGAAAGGGTTTGAACCTCAGATTTCTGACTCCATGGGTCAGTGCCCCTTACACCACATCATGCTGACTCTGTAGTGTAAAAGAATGCCACATTTAGGGGTGGCTAGGTGGCGCAGTGAGTAGAGCACGGACCCTGGAGTAAGGAGGACCTGAGTTCAAATCTGACCTCTGACACTTAACACAAAAACTAGTCGTGTGACCTTGGGCAAGTTACTTAACCCCAGTGAATGCCACCTTTAGCACCATAATACATTACTGGAATACCTGATGAAGAAGAATGCCTGGCTACTCTTCATCACTTGATAAGGGCTACCAGCTATCCATCAGTTGGAGGAGGAACATCTTGACCAGAAACAGCAGCGAAATAGCCAATGTTTTCTTCCGACTCACTAGTGGATCCTAATCATATTATCCTTGGGAGTGGAATATGCTGATGCCTCTCCACTATATGCCAGTTACTATGCACCAGGAGTCTCAAGGGAAAGGTCTGTCATTCTTCCTCTCCCAGTGATGTTCCTCTAGAAAGCCTTTCACACCTGCGACCAAAAAAAAAAAAAGCCTCTCTTCACCACAATTATATCTGGATCTGAGTGTCCCTTTATCTGACTCAGGCAGGTACATCATGACTTAAATATGGGTTTTAGACCCACTAATGGTAACACTAAGCAAGAGGTGTGAATAGAGAGGCAGGAGCAGAAGGAAATTTGAATTGAAGAGGGAAATAGAGATAAAAAGGGAAAAAGTAGTTTTAGGGAAAACAAGAACCAGGAAGAAGGCCAAGCCAGGCTGTAGTCGTTGTACGGACAAACATAAAACTGGATATATAAGAGGCAGGAAAAGTGCAGCAGAAAGGCATGGATGAGAAGCCACATGTTCAAGGGGGAAAACTGTGTGTCTATGGGAGGAAAAATTGAAGATAAAGATCAAGGCTGTCAATGCATTTCAGCATTCAATTCAATTTGAGAGACATGTAATAGTTGTTGACCGTGTGCAATTTGTTGGGTATACAAAGATAAAAGAATACAATTCCTGCCCACAGGAAGCTGACAATCAACTAGGAAAACTAAGCATGTTTAGAAATAGCTAAAATTTAAAATATCATAGGATCCTAAATTTAGACATATATGGGGGCATTTAGAGGCCAGCAAGTTCAGTCTCATCATACTGAGGAAACTGAGGCTTAGAGAGGTTAAGTAAATTATCTACGGTCACAGACCAAATAACTATCTGAAATAGTATTTTTTTGTTTGTTTGCTATTGTTTTTGAGGCAGCTGAGGTTAAGTGACTTGCCCAGGGTCACACAGCTAGTAAGTGTCTGAGGTCAAATTTGAATTCAGGTCCTCCTGACTCCAGGGCCTGTGCTCTATCAACTGTACCACCTACCTGCTCTGTACTTGAACCAAGGTCTTCCAGATTCCAAGTCCAGCAGAGTGTCAACTTGTACACCCTACTACAGTTAGGTGCAAAGGTGATATCAGAAGAGTTTTAAAGACTGGAAGAAGGAAAGTCTTTTCTAATGGGCCTGGAAATGCTAACAAATGCATGGGGGTGAGAAAAAGGCAAGAGAATTTGAGGGACATAAAGTATTCAGCAATTATGGGGGCTGTGGATGGCCACATTCTAGTCAGAAAGTAGGTAGGTTCAATCATTTGCATGGAGAATATGAAACGATTACTTTTCCCCCTGATAAGGACTGTAGGCAGAAGAGTCAGGCAGCAGCTGAAAGACAGACAGAGAGGGACTGCTTTCTCTGCCTGTGTTGCAAGGTTGCCATTTTTCCAAATGTGCTTCATGACAGACAGACTGATGGTAATAGGCATGACAGTAGGAGAGACAAGCCAAAAAAAATGATAAAGTGTTGAGGGTGGCAGGTTGTATATCTTTACATTAAATGAATAACAAATAAACTACATGTAAAATTATATGCAAATGAATACATTATATTTGTGTTTCATTGGAGCCCTAACCAAGAGCTAGAAAAAGGGGAAAATCAGATTTTAGAGCCAAAGGGACCTTTAAGCGTCTGTGTTGCTACTCATAAAGGCTCACATGTACATACAGAGCTTAAAGCTTTACAAAAACGTCTCCCCCGCCAACCCTGGCATGTCCAACTATGGGGCTTAAAGTAGCATTATAATCCTCATTTTATATGTGGAGAAACTAGGACTGAGCAGGGTTGAGTCTTGTCCAAAGTTACACAGTTAAGAAGTATTAGAGCTGGGAATTAAAGCAGAGATTCCCAAACTTATTTGGCCTACTGCCCCTTTAAAAAAAATTACTCAGCATCCCAATGGAAATCTACTTTCTTTAAATGTTTAGTGTTTTTTTTTTTAAATTTGTGTCCATGTGTACATATATATGTATGTATATATACATACACACACATATATACATCTACACACATACACACATACTTGTATATATTTTTTAAAGACACATCTTAAATTTAATAATTTATTGTAAATTTGTGGGTTTGTTCCTGCATTGAAATTTTGATTATGTGATATTGTGTCATGTAACTGTATAGTATAGTATCATAATATTAACAAGTAATTACATGCACATATTCTTGCCAATGCATGCTGGACTTTTGACAATTCCACACACTTGCATGCCAACACTTGCTTGTTAAGACCTGTCAATGGATCTGACAATTTGCATTTTGTGTGTTTTGTTGGAAAATAATCACTTCGACTTAACTCTATTACACAACAGTTGAAATGTGTATGAATAGTTTTTCAAAATTTTCATATCTTCTCTTCTTTCCTTATGCTTGCACAGCCCCCTTAATTTTATTCAACAGCCCATAATTGCACCCAAGGCTACTACTGCCATCTTTGATTGTTCCAGCGTCTCCCAGGGGATGGTATCACCCACTTTGGGAACTTGTGAATTAAAGAAAGGATCCTTGCCTCCAAGACTATCCACTATCCTGTTCAAACCCTTTATTTTACAGATTAGGAAACAGACCCGAGGGAGATTAAATGACTTGCCTGCTATCAGCCTATTTTTGGAAGTAGGTTCTTTACCTTCTTTACTTTCTTCTGTGGAGAGGCAGCATGGTATGGTATCTTTTCTCCATACTACACTATGCTTGTACCTAACAGACCTCTTCTACTTGCTGTGTGACAATACTTGTTACTCAACCCTCATATCTTTCCAGTCTTTATACACATTTCTCTTTTTCATGCAAGCTATGGTGCAGCCTTTTTTCCATTCCTCACATTTCATGCTTCATTTTCCATCTCTATGAATCTGTACTGGCTGTTTCCCATAGTTAAAATGTACCCTCTACACGCCTCCACACTCTGAGAGTTCCAGCCTCCTTCAAGACCTAGTTCAAATGCCACCTTCCATAGGAGGGTGTTCTCACTCCCCCAATTCTAAGTGCCTTCTCCTCTGAAAGTTTTCTCTCTATTTGACATGTATCTTTGTATGTACCTATTTACTTACATGTTCTGGACCCTATTCAAATATAAGCTCTTTGAGGACAGAGGGGTTTTTTCCTCAATTTTCCTTCTTCACCTAGTACTTAACACAGTACCTAGAACTTAGTAAATGATGAAATAAATGGATATTGACTTACTCATTCATGTGCCTCATTTTAGTAATCTGTAAAAAAAGAATGATACTGCTGTCACTACCTATCCTACAGAGCTGTTGTGATGAATATAGTTTGTAAAGAATTTATGTGTGTGTTTATGCATGTGTGAATATGTGCATATATATATACATATATATATATATATATCATTAAATTTCTATATAATTCATGAGTTCTAGTATACTGGTTATCCCACTGCTGAATTTTCAGATGAAAACAGAAAGGCAGAACTAGAAGGAATTAATTAGGGAAGGAATAGAGGCTTATATTAACTATTTGGATCTTGAGAACATTCCGGAAGTCTCTCCAATAACAGTTTTCTCTATGAAGTTTCTGATCTCTTCCTATCTCCAATTAGTTGGAGGTCCAAATTGCATCATTTTCTCATGGGAACTCAATTGGCACCTCTTTCTTTTTTTCTTCAGCTCTGGCTAAAATCTGGAAGTGGGTAACTGCCAAGAAATAAAAGGCCAACGAACAACATGTCCTCCAAATTGCTTTCAGTCTTTAAATACAGTGCTTCTTGGAGGTTTCCATAAATCTAGGGGATTTCATGAGATCAATAGTACAGGCTAAGGGCACCAAAAATGAATAAATCATACAAAAAACTTGAACAGTCAACTAATCCCCAGTCTCTCTTGTGCTTTGAAAGTGGTCCTATAGGGGAAGCTTAAAGTTGTGAGGCTGAAAAAGATAAACACAATAAATGAATAGCATTAACATGGTGTGATATTTCTTAAAAAAAAAAAAAGACACTATGCCTTCTCTAGCAGATGAAATCAAGAGATTTGAATTCAGATCCTTCACATTTATTATCTCTTTGAATTTCACCAAGTCCTAATCCTCATTTTATTTTACTTATAAAGTGGATACTTATATGACCTAAGGAGGAATGTTATGCAAAGAGTGTTTGATAACTTATTTATATATACATGATAATTATTCTTATTCTTAAGCATCTGTTGTTGCTTTCTCATAATTACGAGTCATAGGGCTGGCCTTCTAGAGCTTCCTTATTTTCTCATTTTCAAACTGTTTCTCACTGCATTTTTCTCTACTTTTCTTGGAATTCTAACCCTTGAGTTCCTCAAGGCACCTGATTCTCTCTGTGACTTCCTTTCCCATTCTCTTGCTTTCCTATTTTTCTTAGTCTGCCATTCAGAAAGGAGTTTGTGTGGAAAATATTTCAACAAAGCAATGCTCTGAAGAAAAAAAGTCATCAAAATTCTAAATAGCACATATATTTACCCCTCCTTTTTTCCCTTCTAAATCCTTTCTTCACTCCCTTCCTTTATGGAGAGGGCCCAAAAAGGCTTCTCTTATAAACTAAGAATAGTTTTTAAAAATTCTATCACAGATTTAGAGCTAGATGGGACTAGTTATTTTTTTTTTTTGCTTTTTGGAGGGCAATTGGGGTTAAGTAACTTGCCCAAGGTCACATGGCTAGGTTTTTATTTGTGTGTGCATTAAGTGTCTGAGGTCGGATCCGAACTCCATTCCTTCCGACTCCAGGGCGGACACTCTACTTACTGTGCCACCTAGCCACCCCTGGGACTAGTTCTTAATGACTGAATGGTAACTGAGTCTAATTCCCCCATTTTACAGAAGAAGAAACTAATTTATAGAGGGGTTAAATGACTTTCCTAGACTCATGCAATCAGTATTTATCTGAGGGGAGATTAGAACCCAAGAGCTGATGCCAAACTGAATGCTCTATATGTACTACCTTGCTGCCCCAAGGCAAAAAGGGAAAAATGGAATGAAAAATAGATGGGGAAGGTAAGGAGAGAGATAAGTGAAATAAAAAGAGGAATGAAAGCTAGAATGTATAAATGGTAAATAAAGAAAGAAGGAGAATTATGGAAAGAAAAGTGGAAATTGGAAAATTAGAAAGGCAAGAAAGTGATGGCTCTTTTTAGTAATTGCTTGAGCCACCTGTCTTTGGATCCCCAGGCATCTGCTGTGAGAGTCTGTGGAAAATTTAACTTTCTGCCTTCACTAATTGAATATTTTTCATTTTAATTTCAAATTGCTCACAATGATTGATAAAAAAAAAAGCCAAGCCTATCTGTCTGTAAAGAGGACACACAGTACATTCTTATCAATTCATCATCCATTCATAGTTCTCTGAGTCTATTTATCTCCCATCTACCTGTCTATTTCAGCATATTATTTATGTATCTCTTTTTCCATCTATGTATCCCTCAAATATCTATGGAAAGCAGATATCTATAGAAAGCCTAAAAGACTTTCCAGGGCAAAGCATAAATAGCCTTGCCATTAGGTGCAGAGATGTGATGTGACATTAAAATAAATATGAAGTAAAAAAAATGACCTCAGCCATTTATCTTCTTCTGACGCTGAAAAGTTAAATTCCAGATCTTTAGGAATACTAGATGTCGGATATCTCAGAAGAAAAGTTCTTCTAAATCATAAACTATTTGCTGGTTGCTGAATTTTCAACGCAACTTTCAAGGATAACAAGTCTTCCACTTCCATTTTATTATATCTTGCCACTGGCCCCAGATGGCTCAGGAGGGGAAAAGTGAGGCTGGTGACTTTGCACAGTCCTCCTTCACTTAAATCCAACTCATTTGAAAGTCATGGCATCACCTTCCTGATATCATGGTTCTCTTCAAGAATGAAGTACAAACAACAACAACTATTCTATTGAAAGGAAGAAATAAGATGATAAAGACCTTAAATTTAGATTTTTTAAAAAATCATAAAGGAATGTCTCGTTGGAAGCTGTGTGGTATTTTGGGGTGATATGACCCTATATGATTATTGTTGGATGTTTGTATAGAGGTGTAGTGAAATTAGATTGATATTGTTGTAGGCCACTGTACTTTTATTTATAATTATTGTGAATATGTTTATTCTATGGGATCTAGTGCCAAGGTGTTGGGGCCCATGTCTACATCATGATGTTTTCACATTGAGGCATGGAATGAGTTGGAGTCAGTAATGGAGAGACATTAAAGTCATCATTTCTAGTGTCATTAGTGGTATCAGTCAATTTATTGAGTAGAAAACTAAGCAATTATTGACTTTTAAAGGGAGATTCAGGAGAGGGGTCTGGAGAACTAGGCTCAGAGGGACAGAGGGGTCTAGGACACAAAATGGCTGTTGGAAATAGCTGGAAGAGAAATTTTACCACAAAGAACAAAACTAAAGAAAATCTAACTCGTAGAATTTACTTCCTGGATACAAGCCAAGAATAAAGAGGACAAGCAGAAGTAAGAAACTGAGAATGAATTTTCAGAAGCCAGAAAACAGAGATGAGCTGAAAATGAGAAAGGCATCAGGCTGGAAAACAGATGGGGACATAGGATAGGAGGCCAGGTAGAGAAGTGGCCTTTTGTCTTGGGAGTCAGGAAGTAAAGTAGGGAATTCCCTAGGAAATATTCTATAGGTTTATATTCTAGCAGAAGAATACTTAATTTGGGTTACATGGAAAAAAAAGATTATGATGCTTTTAAAATATAATTGGCTTCTTTTCTAATTCTACATATTTAATTTTATATATTTTAAAAAACATTATTCTGAGGAGTCCGCTGGTTTTCTAAAAGGGTTCATGATACAAAGGTCAAAATCTCCTGCTCTAGAACAATACATTTCTTGAAAATAAACAAGCTATGCTGATACAGCAGAGAGATGCCTGCCCAAACCCTAGATTCCCACACACATAACTAAGGATTGGCAAAGCAGATTCTGGAAGGCTGAGATATGCAAATGTAGCCAGTCAAATTTACAGCAAAAAGCTGAATTAACATCAGGACACGGTCTGGCAGAAAAATGCACAGGAGGAAACAAAAAAGTGCAAGTGCAGAAGGGGATATAAATAGAAGAGTTTTTGTTACTACCCTGCTAAATTATATATAACATTTACAGTTTTAAGAAATATATGTGTGTATACAGAAAATTAAAATTTGTTTTCTAAGAAATATATACATACCACATATATGCATATATTTAAATATATAAATATATATGAAGAAGAGAGGAAGAGAAGAGAAGGGAGGAAGGGAGGGAGGGAGGGAGGTAGGGGTAGAGAGGGAGGGAGGGAGAGAGAGATGAAAAATTGAGAGAGAAAGAAGAGAAACTGATTTGTTCTCAAAGAAATACCTATATAACAGAAGTTAAGCTTGTTATATAGCCTTTTAGCCTTTTCCCTTGGTTCTTTTTGTATGTTGAAATGTTTGTTTGTTGATCATTATTACTGTCCTAAAAGAAAGTAAATTTTGTTTAAAAATGTAGGCAAGAGAGAGTTATGGAGATGAGACCTCTTTGCCTGTGGCTGATGGGCAGGATCGGCAAGAACATTAAACATCCTAACTTATATATTTTGCCCACCTCAACTCTGTTTTAACCCTGTGACTATATCTTGTCCTTGGGCACAAGTCCAGGGTTCCACATACCTTAGGAAATAAACAGGGTTGAGGGTTGACCCCAGGTGAGTTTCTTGCAACTAGGGGTAAAATATAAACCTTTTCCAATGGATTCCTTTTGGGAACATTTAGTTTGTAATCTCATTTTTTGTCCTCTTTTATGACTTTGGTGCATGGTTTGCACGACAATTTACCTTGCCATGTAAGAAGATGACTTTTCAAACTAAAATTTGCAAATAAACCACTGCGATGACCACAGTCCAGAGGCCAGTCCATATCACTTTACCATTCTGGGTCCAGCTCTTCCCAAATAGCAAGTCAAGAGGGTAGACTTTCTAGGTGGCACATTTTATCAGGGACCTTGTTAAAGATTATATAGATGGTCAAAAGACCTCAGGTTCATGACAAATGAAGATCATTTGTACAAATTGGGGGTACTTACCTTTGAGAAGGGAAGATTCAGATTGGGGGAATTAATATCTACTTTTATGTACTTGAAGGGCTATTAGAGAGGAGAAATTTGATTCTAGGGGACTTATAACTTAGAGCAAAAAGAGCTCCATAGGCAGTTTTCAGAGAAAGAAATTAAAGATATCTATAAACATATGAAGAAATACTCTAAATCACTATTGATTAGAGAAATGCAAATCAAAACAACTCTGAGATACCACAGCTCTCCAGTCAGATTGGCTAAGATGAAAAAACAAGAAAGTGACAAATGCTGGAGAGGATGTGGACAAATTGGAACACTAATACATTGCTGGTGGAGTTGTGAACTTATCCAACCATTCTGGAGAGCAATCTGGAATTATGCCCAAAGGATTATAAATAATTTCATACCCTTTGACCCAACAATACCACTTCTAGGGTTATGTCCCAAAGAGATCACAGAAGTGGGAAAAAGACCCATATGTACAAAAATATTTATAGCAGCCCTTTTTGTGGTTGCAAAGAATTGGAAACTAAAGGGGTGCCCATCAATTGGGGAATGGCTAAACAAGTTGTGGTATATGAGTGTAATGGAATATTATTGTGCTATAAGAAACGAGGAGGTGACGGATTTCATAATTACCTGGAGAGACTTATACAAACTGATGCTGAGCAAGAAGTGTAGAATCAGAAGAAATTTGTATACAATCACAGACATACCATATCTGTGATGACCAATTATGACAGACTGGACTCTTTTCAGCAATGCAGTGATATAAGTCAATCCCAAAAGACTCAAGAAAGTGAGAAATGCGCCATCCAGAGATATAACTAGAAAGAACTGAGCCTGAATCCTGATGGAAGCAAACTAAATGATCTTTTTCTTTTCATTGTTTAGTTTTATTTCTTCTTTACCATCTTTCATCCCATCTAGTACAATAAGCCTTTGTAATTGGAATAATGTCTAATGTGAATGTATTTGCAGATCCTATACTGGACTATATGCTGTTGTGGGGGGAGGGGGGAGGGAAGTAAAGGAAATTTGAAAATCAAGGAACTATGGAATTGAATCTTGTTAACTGAAACTAAACTAATAAATTAATTTTTTAAAAAAAGAGCTCCCTAAAAGAATAGTGCAAAAGAGGGAAATAAACTGCCTCTGAGAATACCGGGTTCCACAGCACTGGCAGGTGGTCTTTAATTAAAAGTTAGATGATGTCTTGTCAAGTAGTTGTAGAGACATTGTTGAGGTATGGACTTGACTAGATGGCCACTGAGGGTCCCTTCCAACTCTGAAATTATCAGATAAAAGGATCCTTAAGGGCCCTTGAAGATCTAAATATATTACCCTAATGTAATCTGTTGCTCCTAAACCTAGTTCTGATGGATATGATTGAAATTTGGGGGAAGGAAGAAATCCCTTAACAATTCATCAAATCCAAGCAGTTGAGTTAGATTTAAGACCACTAACCAGCTACCATGATCTCCACATATTTGCTGTTACTGATACATCACTTCATCATAACTCCCTACCACTTCCACCCTTACACCCCACCTGAGACAGCTTTAAAGATAAAGGTATCCCTTTCATATCACGACTTTCCTCATCATACTTATGATGTGTTGTGAACTGATATAAGAAATTAAATGGGATTTTTTTGGTAGTTTTGTGGAAGCTGCAGACAACACGTGGAGGCTGGCATATGGCACAGAAAAAGTTAAGAAACTCAGAATGCATAAAATATATGTATAGTATTGTATAATACCAACATATTTTATCTTTTAATGCTATAATAATTCAGACTTCTTACCTGGTAGGAAAGGAGATCCCAAAAAATTTACACAGATTTTCCAGATCAAAGGGGATCCATGATCCTAAACCCTTCTATATGGAAGGGATAACTGTACTTCATATATGGAATGGAGGTAACTCTCAGTTTTTGAAGCCTGTTCCAGAATAATGAAAGATCCAGTAGGTCCTATCAAACTGGGAATGTTTTAATGTTGGTCTTGAACAGTCTCTCCTCCAAAAGATTGATCTAGATAGCTTCAGAGAGATTCCTAACTTTTAAAAATTGGCCCTGTGGTGATGAATAATTTTGGCCATTCACAGCCAAAATTCATACCCACTTGTAAAGTATTACTGTATGGTCAAGTGAATAAAAACCAAAGATTTTTAAAAGAAAAATATTGCATACTTTTCTTGATCATTTTAAACTAACATAGTTAAATATAAATTCAATTTAAGATATATTTAATTATAAAGTATGTGCCATCATTAAATAAGATGGTAATTTCACTTTGTTATTATGATGATAAACTCAGAGTTGGGAAAGAACTTAGAAGTTATCTAATTAGTCTAACCCTGTAATTTTTAGATTTGGAAATGAAGGCCCAAGGAGGGTTAGTGATTGGCCAAAGGACAAACAATTAATAAGCAGTAAAGGCTAAACTTGAACTTAGGTCTTTTGATTCAAAATTTTGTCCTCTTTCCCCAATACTAACATGATGGCATATTCCAAGTTTTTCCTGTTGGTTTGATTAAATGAGTCATTTAAAATTATTTTTATTTTCACTTTTATAGCCAAAATAATTAAACAGTATAATTAAATACATTGTAAAATTGTTGAGGTCAGGCAGGAACTATATCTTTTTCATTTTTATATCCCAGTTACTGGACAGTGCCTCAAACACATAGATACTTAATGAATTTTTTTAATAAAGAAAACTGAATCTGCTTGCCTTGGTAAATACTAATACAGGCCTCTTATTCAAGGAAATATAGATGGATAGATAGATATTTATATATATATGCATATTAACATATATATCATAAATATATAAAATTGATATTTTACCTAAAATAATTTTGTGTTATTTTGGATAGCAAAATTATCTTTTATATACTCATGAAAAATCTGTAGATGCTTCACCTAAAGGGAGTTTCACAGGTCTCTTCTTTGATTAGCTTCAGCAAGTAAAACAACATCATTTAAGTTTCTGATGGAAAATGAATCACATAAATATAAAAAAATCACAAATATAAAGAAAATCTTTCATGCATAGTATATATACTTTCTTAAAATCCAGTTTGTATCTGACTATAGTAAATGATCCATATATAGGCTAAATTTTTTAAAACCTTTTTTTGTGGTGTTAGGAAAGAAATGCAAAGAATTAAATTTTCTTACTTGTAATTTCAACCTATTGTAAACATCATTGCCAACCTTATGATTAAAAGTAGTATGCTTAGAGAGATACTCAACTACATAGAGACAATACATTTGTTGTTGTTAGAAAAAAAAGTCTAGCAATACAGTTGGTTGATGTCAATTTTAGCTGGGGGGAATCAGAAGGGGGGGAACTTGGTTCTGAAATACGTTTGTGCTATTATAGTTGTGGTCCAGCTGAAATGGGTAGGGTTATGGAGAGAAAACCGAAGTTCTCTTCCCAGCACTACAACTGAGTCATTGTGTAATCATAAAAACGGAATTCACCTTTCTTGCCATCAGTTTCTCCATCTGTACATGAGAGATAATATTTGCCTGCTAGTTACCTCACAGAGATGTTGGGAGCTATAATGAGTTATCGGGTATAAAGCTCTTCCACTTCCTTGGATGAGAGATGCTTTTAAGTACAAAGTATTACATTATCATTGACATTGTTATGAGGCATTGTAAAAGCTTAACCACCAGCTGTTTGTTAAGCATTTTCCCGTTCCATCCTTGAAGCATGATGTAAGTCAGGGCTGGGCAAAGTGTAGCTTGCAGGCCAACTCTGGAAGAGCATCTCTTCAAAGTGACCTCTGGCTGTCCTCATCTTCATTGCTAAGTTATATCCCAGGGAGATTAAACATCTCCCTATGCAAAGTTTTCTTTGGGTCATAGCAACCAAGCTGCAATGCATGCTGGGATCTGTAGTTTCCCTTCATCACACCTCCCTATTAAAGATGAATGCAGTAGCAAGCCCTTGCATTTTCTTCCTCTAGATCAGGGGCCTCAGACTGATTGGAAGTTGCCTCGGCGACCTAGCAAGTGGGGGGTGGAGTTCAGAGGGGTGACCAGTTGGGCATCTTGATGGAATCAGCCTCCTCTATTCTTCCCTGTGGATGCCCAGAAAAAGATGAAGTAGAAGAAACGGCAATAGATACATTGTAATGCAGATGACACGGGCTGGCTCTGAGGTACTTCTCCCTGCCATCATCTAATTACTCTATATTAATGTATAAATAGAGAGAGATACAATGAACGATGAGGTAGGTAGAGAGGTAGCTAGGCCTATTGAGTTAATAATTAATTACTAGGAATTTTCAACAGTGGGACATTAACCACTTGCCCTTTTAAATGGTAATAAATAGAGGACATATGTCTAATTAAGAAGCTGTGAAATGCTTTGGAGGGACTGAATGGAGGGAGAGAGGAGCTTATTTACAGAGCTGTACTAACTGCTATCTGAAGGAAAAGCATTCAGGAATCCTTCCTGATCCCCAATTCTCTGATGATCCATAGTTACAGTATATATAGGCTCTTCTTACTGTGCTAGAGAAGGAAAAAGCATGTTTCCAGATTCTCCCTGGGGCCACTTATTCAAGAAGGGTCCTTTATTGGAAAAAAGTAGAATCTCATTTGCCCTGTAGTCACTCATTCAGGAGAGGTTCTTTAATGGAAGAAAGAGGAATCTCATTTGCTATATTTCTCTGTTATTAAAGGATATTTCTGTAACTTTACAGGCTTCTTCCCCTTTTTCCATTAAGTTTCTACGTGGCATTTACATCAGGCATGTGTGGGATCTCCTTCCGCTATTTACTAGGTAACCAGTCTATATCTGAATAGAGAAGTTTTAGGGCTTTTGAGATTAATTGACTTGCCAATGGTCACAGCACTGGCAAGTGCAGGAATCGAACCCAGATCTTCCTGACTCTAGATACAGAAATCTACAACAACGCCACACTGCCTCTATGTCATGTACAACAACACCCCATAGACACCAACACTCAACACTTTTAATGCAGTGAAGCCTCACCATTAAAGAGCATAATGATCACAGAAATGTGCAGAAAACCTGTTGGGTTTGAACACAATCCATGGTGCTGAAGTTACTTAAATATCAGAAGGAGCTCATTAGAAAGTGGTTTAATGTGTAAGGCATTGAGACATAATATGATTGTGATTCTGATTCTGCTGAAGGACACTGCAGACCAGAAGGCATTAGCTGAGGATTTTAAAACAAGCTCTTTGAACACGCTTCCATTACTATGCTGGCTTCTCATTGTCCAACTCCAAATTAGCTCCAAAAGGACATTCTGTTTCTTAAAATCTTTCAGGGATTATCATAGCAGCTTGTTCTCTGATCCCAGGACAAACTGCTTTGTTCTACTTTGTTCTACTGTTTCAAAGTATATAGGCTCTGAAATAGAGGACTTGAGTTTATACTCTACCTTCCAGGTTTATCTGTGTGACCTTAGATAAGTCTCAGCCTTCTTGGGCCTTAGCTTCCTCATCAGCAACATGAGGGGACTAGACAAGGTGTTTTCTGAGATTCCTTCATAGGACTCATACTCTAAGAAGCAGATATTTATTCAGTTGTTTCAAATGTGTCCTACTCTTCATGACTCTATTTGGGGTTTTCCTGGCAAAGACACTGCCGTGATTTGCCATTTCTTTTTCCAGCTCATTTTACATATGAGGAAACTTAGGCAAACAGGGTTAAAGGACTTACCCAGAGTCACAGGGCCAGTTCCTTAGCCCACATTTGAACTCAGGTCTTCCTGACTCTAGGTCAGGAACCTAGCTGCCCTAATAACAGTTACAAATTATTTAGCACTTTAAGTTTTGAAAAGCACTTTGCAAATACAATCTGATTTCATTCTCAACCTTATCACTCTCATTTTACAGATGCAGAAACTGAGGCAGATAGAGATTAAATGATTTCCTGAGCATCACAGAACAAGTAAGTATCTGAGGCTATATTGGAATACAAATCTTCCAGGCTACAAGTCCAGTGCTCTCTCCATCATGCCACTTAGAAGCAAACTAAAAGAAACAAATGCAAACTGATGGAATCTGAATTGTATTGGGTCACACAGGCTTCCAAATCTGACCTGTACCTGGCAGCTAAGTGGCTTAGTGGAGAGATCACCAGTACTGGAGTCAGGAAGAGTTCAAATCTAGCTTCAGACACTTGCTAGCTGGACAAGTCACTTAACCCTGTTTGCTTCAGTTTCCTCATCTGTAAAATGAGTCGGAGAAGGAAATGGCAAACAACTCCAGTGTCTTTGCCAAGAAAACCCCAAATGGGATCAGGAGGAATTGGAAATGATTGAGAAACACTACCTGACCAAGAATGCTCCCTGAAATATCTGCATTAAGTGGATGTCCAAGCTTTGTATGGAGACCTTCAGCTAGATGGAACTCACTATCTCCTAAGGTGGCACCTTCTTACTTTGAACAACTCTAATAGTTAGAAATTTTTTTCATTAAATAGAGCTAAACTCTGCCTTTTTACAACATCCATCCATTCTTCTTAGTTCTGCCTTCTGGGACCAGGCAGAATGAAGCTAATCATAATAGACAATATAACACAGTAAACGCATTACCAAGTTACACAACCATGTTAAGTGAGGGCCAAGGGGGGAGACTGTTATTAACTGGAGGGATAAGAGAAGAGTTTATTGATGAAGTAGGCTTTGAATTGAGGAAGAGGAGGGATGGAGGGCACTCCAGAAATAATAATAATAATAATAACTGAAACCTATATAATGCTTTAAGTTTTATGAAACTATTATCTCATTTGCTCTTCACACTAGTCCTGTGAGATAAATAAAATGGATACTATTGTTTTTCTTTTCCATTGAAGGACACCAGGGCTTACATAGGTAAAATAACGTGCCCATGGGCACACAGCTATTATGTCAAGGTAGAATTTGAATCCAGCACTCCCCTGACTCTAAACCCCCTTTATGCTGTACCACAATATATTAAAACAATGGAGGTATGGAGGCAACCATGTGACTCAGTGGATAGAACACTGGGCCTGGAGTCAAGAAGACCTGAGTTCAAATCTAGCCTCAGATACTTACTAGCTGTGTGACCCTGGGTAAGTTACTTAACTTCTGTTTGCCATAATGTACTAGAGAAGGAAATGGCAAACTACTCCATTATTTCTACCAAGAAAACATCATAGACAGTATTGGCATGCTAGGGTCCATGGGATTACAAGGAGTCAGATACAACTGAATGATCAAATATAGTGGGAACCACACTGGATACCCAGGATGGCTGCTGGCAGAGGTCCTTAGATCTGCTTGACTAGGAAAGATATATGTTTAAGGGATCAACAATCTTTTTTAATTGCATTCACTAGTTCAGGGGAAAAGTCAACACCTTGAACTTCAGAGAAAATACAAATGGAGAAAATACAAGCAGAGAAATAAAGACCAACAGACAGGACCCTGACTGCCTGAATCAACTATATACTTTATACACATCCCTGGATCAAGAGAGCCTTTACATATGAGCAGTCAGTGAGCTCTGAACATATGGTCACTCAGAATCTCAGCCAGGGAATCACAAGATTCTTCCCAAAAGTGAGTACCTACAGCAAAATACCAACTCAGAGTATATATACACTTCTCAGAGCCAGAAGGAATCACAACCCTTCTGACTCAGTGCCTAATTAGAAATTAGCAAAAGGTGTGAAAGTCTTCCTACAAGCAAGCCTCCCATAAGCAAGCTTCCCTCAACGAGCTCCAGGTGAGGCCTATCAATGGGCAGGGAAGATCTTAAATCCCATAAACATTACACCAAACAACAATGAGGTATGAGAGAACATGACATGGCATATTGTGGTCAAAAAGCAATTTATCTAGGGGAAAAATAGGAGCCAATAAGTCCAGAATAGGTAAGAAGTTTACCCAAAGTCACACAGGTAATAGGGGTCAAAGCTGAGATTCAAAACCAAGTCCTCTGATTCTAAACTTGTTTTTCCCCCTTTATGACCCTGCCTCTCCAAGTATATTGAGGGAAACAAGACTTGAAAAATAGGATGAAAACAGAAGGGAGCGGGAATGATTGCTGAGCAAAGGGGCTTAAATTTGAGCCACTAGACAATACAGAGAAAGTCAGTTAGTTAAATATTGGTGTAGCCAGATTGATTCATAAGAAATAATGAAATAAAGAAAGGAGATTAAAAGATGAAGGAGAAAGTGGAGGAAGAAAGACCTGTTGGGAGGCTGGTGCAATAGTACATGAAGTGTTAATGAGGGCCAATACCAGAGTCATGGTTAGGAGATGTGCTGAGGTTAAATTGTTAAAAATCTGGGTTTGAACTCTAGTAATTGCCATTTGGGTTTGAAGTCTAGTAATTGCTATTTAGGTATAGCTAGGTTGTACAGTGGATAAAGTACCAGCATTGGAGTCGGGAAGATTTGAGTTCAATTCTAGTCTCAGAAACAAGCTGTGGGACCCTAGGCAAGTCACTTAATTTCTATTTGTCTCAATTCTTCATCTGTAAAGTTGGGGGCCCACTGGAGAATGAAATGACAAACCACTCCAGTATGTTTGCTAAAAAATTTCCATGGACAAAATTCACACAGAGTAGGACATGACTGAATGACAAAAAAAAAAAAAAAAAAAAACAACAACGACCATTCCTACTTATCACTTAAGTGGTTTTGGACAAGTCATGTCAATTTTAGGTCTCAGTTTCTCACCTATAAAATGTGAAGGTTGGCCTAAAAGACTTTTAGGTTCCTTCTGGTTCTTAATCTATGATCCTATGATAACACTTGGTAATTGATTAGACTTTGGAGGTGAGGAAGAACCATAAAGTTTTGAACACAGAGGCAGGTTTGGAGTTAAGTCAATGGCAGAAGTAGTGAAATCAAAAGGAGGAGACATTTTAAGGGAAAGGATAATATTAAACTTTGCTTCACACCTTTTGAGTGGGAGGTCCTTCTGAGGTTGAGTAATAAGTCATCCTTCTGGAGAAGTAAAAAGTTGGAAATGCATATCAGCAGGTCAGGAAACTGAAAAGGACAGGATATAATGATGGAGGAGTTATTTGTATAGAGGAGTATTGTGTTTCTGAAGGCAAGGAAGAAGCTGGTTTTCATTAAAAAGGGGTAATCAACAGTGACAAAAACAGAAAATAAGTCAGAACTGGACAAGAAATGTTCAAGACTTTGGGATGGAGCTCCTGAATGGAGACAGTGGTGAGAAAAAAGACTGGGTATCAGCACCTTTTAAAAGAAGTTCAGCAAAGAAGGCAGAGGAGAGGTGTGGGGTCAGTTACTTAATGGAATAGAAGGGTCAAAGAAAGGCTGCTTTAGAATCAGACATCTAAGATGGTAGAGAGATGGGCAACTACAAAAAGACATGGAGACATTCCAGATGCATGAGAGGAAAAGGGGACAAAGTCTGGAAGGACATCCTGGAGGAGTGAGGAGGGGAAGGGCTCATAGCTGAAGAAAAAGAGTTGAGGACAAAAGATGTTTGAAAAATTTGCTGGGCAGTTGAGACAGGTATTCAAAGCTGGGTGAAGCAGATGAATCACAGAGTAAAGAGTCACTGTGATCCTTTCTAACAGAGATTAAAAGATCATATGACTTTTGTTGCAAGAAATTGTAAGAACATTAAGAGCCACATGGATGGTATCTGTTTCTTCCCTCTGAAATTTAATTTCTTAGTTTTGTACTTTGGTGTATATAGGAGTAGGGAAAAAGGTCGACCTGCCCTCAGATCTCTCCAAATTGAATGCTTTTTCACTACTTCCCAGTCCTTCTCTCCCCGTATGACATAAAACCAGGTAAATACAATTCAGTTAACTTAAATATAACACATTTCATTAAATGTCTACTAAGCATCAAATTATACATAGAAGGATCAAATGAGATGATATTCATAAAATACTAGCACAGTATTTGTCACATAATAAGTGCTATATAAAGGCTCATTGTTATTGTTATTAATATTGTTTACAAGGCAACATGAAATAGTGGATAGAGGGCTGGACAGAGTCAGGAAGACCTCAGTTCAAGTCTTTGCCTCTGGTATACAGCATTAGTTCTCTGATCCTGGGCAAATAGTCCCTGTAGGCTCTACAAGTTACTACTCCTACTCCTGCAAGTTACAGAGCAGTTGCTGATGTGTGTTAGAAAAGGGAATTAATTCCCTTCACCAATGAAATCTCTAACCAAGACAAAACAAAGCAATACGTTAGCAATGGCTAGTGTAGTACAGGAAGGTCTAGATAATTAATGCACTATTTTCAAGAAGGGAAGAGAAGATATTTAGGATTTCTTCTAGCCTTCTACTATTATCACAGATTAGCTAAGGCATGCAGACTCTGTCTCTGAAGGGCTAAATATAGGTCAAGCAGTGAAGAGAATGATAGCTTCTTATGTAGCCAAGAAGCAACACAAAACATTGACTTGGCAGAAAGGGCATGAACAGAATGCCTCACTGTGAGCCTTGGGAATCTGGGAGATATTATAAGGATGGTGGACTACAGAGGGCAGTGTCTATATTATAGTGCAACTAAAGTAATCTGTTGGGTACTGAGGTATCAGATGGCAAAGCAGGAAACTCTGGTTAATAGTAACCAGAAGAAATAGAGGTAAAGGATACCAACTTTACCTACTTTATAATTTTCTCAGGATCAACATTTTGCAAGGCAAAAAGAGTTTGAGGCTATGATCTGTGGACAAGGAACCAATGAAATGCAAAGCAAATCAGAAATCAAAAGGATGCAGAGAGGTGCCAGACTACTGGTATGCCAAGAAAGATATGCTGGGACTATGCCAAAAGTAGATTCATATCAGTATAAATTTCTTGGGAAAGATAAAATAAGTACTCTGAAACTTGTGGCTATATTATGCCAAGGATACTGAGTCAAAAGGGGATGCTGCCTCAAGGCTGCAGGCTTTCTTTTTAAGTTTCTTTTCCAAAAGATACCTTTTTCAGAATAAGAGTTATGGAGGGAGGGAGGGGGACTGAAGGGGAGAGAGAGAGAAAGAGACAGAGAGAGACAGAGAGAGAGAGACAGAGACAGAGAGAGACAGAGAGAGACAGAGAGAGACAGAGAGAGACAGACAGAGACAGAGAGAGACAGAGACAAAGAGAGACAGAGAGAGACAGAGAGGGAGGGAGAGAGAGAGACAGAGAGAGAGAGACAGAGAGAGAGAGGAAAGGTAGTGGAAGGAAGGAAAGAAAAAGAAAGAAGGAAACAAAAAATGAGAAAGAAAAAGGGAAAGATGAGGGGGGAAATCAAGAAAGGGGAAAAACAGTGTGAAATGTGATAGCTATTGATGTTATTATTTGACATTATTGATCATGAATAGAATTCTAGGCTTTAGAGAAAATTAGGGATAATTAAAGTGTTTCTGAGAAAATGACAAAGAATACCCAGCATGCAAGAATGGACTTAGGAGTGAATTTAAAAAGTAGGTATTGAGTTTGGTGTTGGACATGAAATAGAAATTCTCTTTCCTGTAGCTAATATTGAAGGGGGAAAAATATTACTTTTTCCAGCTCCAGAGGTAATTTGACCCAACAGAGTGGTAAGTTTCTTCAGAGACTAACAGAAACAGTCTGATCATTCTCTGCCCATGCCCAAACTTCCTATTGCTCTTCCAGATTTTTACCTATTTCTTGGTTCTATTCCCATATATATGTATCTCTTCCCCATCCATTCCTGTCGCTAGGAGGCAGTATGGGCACAGTTTGGGCATGCCTTGAAACTATTCTTTATCTAACTGTGAAAGGCATACACCCCCAACACCTACCTCCTCTCCACCCACAGTAGCCTTAGATTTTAGCTTCAAAATATTATCTATTCCAGTGCTGGACATTCATAGCTCCTAGGAACAGTTTAGTAACAGTCACAAAGAAGCCCAATTAGTGACTTATTCCATGCATTTATAAACAGTGTTAGAATTAGGAATCATCATTCTTTCCTATAAAGCCCTGGGGCAGATCCCTAAACCTATTTTCGGGGGGGGGGGATAGGGATCCCATTAGCAGACACTTATACAAGCATGGAAAAGTACATTAAAACTAAGAGTAGGCATAACATTAATGAAAAAGAGTACAAGAAATTTTGAAGTGAAAGCAGAGCATATTCTGGAAAGAATTAGTTTGTGGTAACAGAAGTTATATTTTATAAACTGATAAAAATACACTTTATAACCCCCAAAATGCAACTCATATTATTACTATTGCTGAGACATTGATTTTGACAAATAGCTTACTTTTTAGGGTAAGCTTCTGCACAGTGACTAAGTTCTTCCTAAGCCCTGTACTATGCCACCAACACATTGCTTTAAGGAATATTTCTTTATTGTAAATTCAACAACCTTACAGGAAGGCCTCAAGCTGATCAATGAAATTGAACTTTTCAACCCTCAACTTACTTTTAGAGAGTCAGAAGTGGGTGTGTGTAAGGAGGAATCACATTTAACAGAAAGTGTTATTTCGGCTTTCTCCATAATATTTGTTAAGTTCTGCTCAGGAATACAGAACATGTGGTTTGTAATTCAGAAAATCACTTAGATGCTTGCCAAAGACACTACATAAATCAATAACTAGGAAGAATAATAAAAGGAAATGAAAAAATGAAAAGAACAAGAAAGGGCAAAAAAGAAAATGCAGAAACAGACAGTGATGTAATATATGGTGCAATAAGAGAAATGGAGTTCAGAATAGAACTTAATGACAGATTCTGGTATGCGTGAGCAGTCAGCTCTATAGGAGCCGATCACTTCATATCTCCTTTATGAGTTGGCATAGGCTCTCCCAAAGTATCACATAGGTTAATCTTGCTTACAATGCTCAGGACATCCCCATCTGATTTCTCCCAAGCAATAAAAGCAGTTACTACAAAGTACCCAGAGGGATATCCACAGCTATGGAGCACAATCCTAGGCATGGAGACTATGTCACTCATTCCCTTAGATACTCAAGGATGCTTTTTGCTATAGGAAAAGAAGTTGCAGAGGTCAAGAGGAAGGGTGGGAAGACGGAAGGCAGAGTCAGCCATCACAAAATGGCGCCCAACATCAGACTGATTCAGAGAAGGCTGAAGGCATTCACATGCTAATCTCAGAATGAAGCTTCAGAGTGGAGAGATATTGCTTTTGTAAATCAGTTCTTTTGGCTCTTCTGTACTGTACGCATTTCTGTAGCATTAAATCAAATATAGAGGTATGAAGGTTGGGTGAGGTGGGAGGTAGGAAAAGGGGTTGGATTGAAGTTTGCAATTGAAGTGAAGTACATTATTCTCTTTTAAGAGCACTTCCTTCATTTTAACCTGCCTGTTGTACACTGCAGAACTATCATACAAACTTACATTTGCTGGGATTTATATTTTTTGGAGGTTGAATTTTATAGCTCATCTGGGGACTGTTACCACTGGTTAGAAACAAGCACAGTGAGAATTGGGCTGACATAAGATTTGATAGTAGAAAAAAGCCAGATGCACCTCCATTTTCCCCTGAAATATCCTCAGCCCTTTCTATCCTGCACTATCTATACTGCCCATCACCTTTCCTGTGTTATAGTATATTTGGATAAGATATCTATCCCCAGTTCTTAACTCAAGAACTCTTCCAGTTCATTTACCTCTTGGTTTTTAGTACTGCTACTCTCATTATTCAATACACATTTACTGAGAAAGCAGGAAACATGGCATAGTTCATAGATGGCTAGCCTTGAAGTCACAAAGATCTGGGTTCAAGGCCTGCATCTAACATGTATTTATTGTATGTCCAGCACAAATCATTTCCTGGTCTCAGTGCCCCAGTATTTAACACTGTAAGTCATAGATGAGTTGTCATGTTGAGATGCTCATTGGTAAAGTTCCAATGCAAAAATGTCTCTAAATGATGAATTCACAGCTCAAATATATGATTTTATATGTATATATTTGCATATATGCACATGCCCTGTGTATGTATATATGCATACAATCTGTGTATATGAATATATTCATGCATACACATATATATATATATAAAGAAAAGAGAGAATATCTATTAAATGATGATGATGATAACCACTGATAGTTATTTAGCAAGGCATTGTGGGAGATACAGATATATAAGACCAGATCTTCTGCACCTGCTGACAACCTATTAGTACTAGTTCAGGCCACCCCTAACAGTTTTACTAAAATATTTAAAACTTGACTTGAAGCAAGTTGTTGAAATCCAAAGTCAACTCTGAAATGCATCTAGCCATGGGCATAATCAGAGAGTGTCGATCATAGTCCATGGCAGAAAAGAAAGAACATCAGATGGTGAGACAGGGACTATGGTTTCTAGTTTGAGAAGTCTTCTGGGAGCTAGCTGTGTGAGCCTGAGCAAGTGAATCCACCTCTATAGCCTAGATTATTCCGATGGCTTGAAGACTCTCCTCACTTCAGAGGAGGATGAGAATGTAAAAAAATATTTATAGTGGTTCTTTTGGTGGTGGCAAAGAATTGGAAATCAAGGGGATGCCCATCAGTAGGAGAATGGCTGGACAAGTTGTGGTATATAAATGTAATGGAATATTACTGTGCTATGAGAAACGAGGAGCAGATGGACTTCATAATAACCTGGAGAGACTTATACAAACTGATGCTGAGTGAGAAGAGCAGAACCAGGAGAACTATCTACACAATCACAAAAACATCGTATCTGTGATGAATACCTTTGATAGACTGGGCTCCTCTCAGCAATGCAAGGTTATAAGACAACTCCAAAGGGCTCATGATGGAAAAGGTTATCTACACCCAGAGAAAGAATTACAGAGTCTGAATGCAGATTGAAGCAAACTACTTGCTGTCTCTCTTTTTCATTTTGTTTTGTTTCTTCTTCCTTGTTGTTCACTCCATTGGTTATAATTCTTCTTTACCATTTGACTAATGTTTAATGTGAAGGTAGATGTAGATTGCATGCTGCCACAGTGGGGGAGAAGGGGGGACATGGTGGAGGAGTAAATTTAAAACTCAAAAACTTGTGGAACTGAATGTTGTAAACTAATAGTAAACAAATAAAAAAAGCCTCTCCCCACTTCAGTCCATCTTCTACACTGAACCCTTTTCTTAAAATGTGAATATTTTGGGAAGAGAAAAACATTAAGTACCTAACACTTTAAGGTAAATTTTTGTTGTTGTTGTCGTTTAAGCAGAGAGATGGGACAACATGAATATGGGGAAGTAGTAGATGTGAGTGAGAGCAGGAGTGGGGTAAATTGCAAGGATGGGAAAAGCTATAGAGACAATGGAGAGCACTGATTTCACCTATTTCTCAAATTTTCTGAGGACTAACCCTGATTGTGTCCAGTTCAGATGAAACCAAACCTATGAGGTAAGTTACTGAACCTGCTTTAATACCAGAGCACAAATAATTAAAATTCGTGGGCCACTGAAACACATAGAGTTTCCTCTTGTATAATATAATTCTTCTGAGTGGCTGTTTGCTTTTGGAGTTGAAGCAAGATGTGTTACCCAGAATGCCTTGGTTCATTTTTGTTTAAGAGAGCGGTGACACCATGCCCCCAAGTTATGTATACAGATGATTACTGCACACTAGCAGGATGGAGGCATTTGAACCTTCCTGCAGGTAAACTGTAGACTCAAAGCCTCATAATAAATAATAATAGGACTTTACAGTTCATACTGCATTATAATGCTGTCTGATGCAGAATTAACATAGGGAGTTGGACAGAATGTAAATGAGAGACTCAGGGAACCTGGACTTCAGAAGGAGGATAGAACAGGGATCCCAACAAAAAGGGAGCAGGAAAAGGGAGGAAAGACAAGAGGTCACAGGTTAAGATAAGAATATGCAGTAAAACTCAGGAATAAATATTTCTCCCAAATTCAAAGATTTTCTTCAAAGCCACAAGACAAAGGCTTTCCAGTATTTCTTTGCACTGGCACTATAAAAATCATCCATAAACAGAAAGAAGCAGGGATATAATTCAAATGAGTTTTTACTTCTAGATTTAAAAACCCACACACGCCATGGTACCTGAGACATGTAAAGGAAGTTTCTGGGCATTTGCTCTTTAGTCACGGCTTAAAATTTTTTCTCCAGTATCCCCAAAACATTTCTGAAAGTAGATATATGTTAAAGGACTTTTTCCCCCTTCTCAGTCTTGAACCAGCTAGAATCTTGTGCTTGGTTCATAGTTGATGCTTAATACATGTTTCTTCATTGCTTAAATGATTGTTTTGGACAGTCATATACATCCTTTGCTTTCCTTTCTTCTCTCGTCTCTCTAAAATCTTATCTGGTAACAACATTGATCTTATTTTTTTTCTTCCTCCACACAAACTTATATACCATTTACTATCAAAATACATTTTTTTTTTGCATTTTGGAGGAGACTTTTGGGGGATTATTTTTATTTTATTGTTGTATATTTTAGTTTATTTTCATCAAATAAAAACAACCAGAAAGGCATTTATATCCAGAAGACCAAAAAGTACCCAGAACCTGGCATCCTACTATGTTCAGTTTCAGAGCTGAGGAAGGCCTTCTACTGTTAAATTTTTTGCTCCTTAAAAATAGCAGATTCTCTGGAGCACTTGACAGAGAGATGCTACTCTGGGCCAACCCCAGCCTTACACGGAAACCCTTTTGGGAATGTGCCAAGAATCTTTGCTGCCCATGCTGGGGATGGCTCCACCACAGTAAGGGGAGAGATTAATCAATCCAAGACAACATCTGTCAGGATATTGAGTTTGGCTCTTGTTATCAGCTGCCTGCACTTCAGGGGCTGTGTAATATTCAATTTGATTATCTCTCACCTGCAAAGAGTAAGTTTCTCTCTTTGCTTAAAAATCACTGGGACTAGCTAAGGAAGAATTGATCCACCAGAGAAAATGCTGACAAGAAAACACAATCCGGAAATAGGACACAGGGATGAGAAAGCAAGAGGGAGACAAGCTTTGACTCCCATCCTAACTGATTTTTAACAAGGGACATTTGCTACAATTGGCTGCCTGCTCCTTTAAGAAGATGGTGGGATAAAAGATTTTTTTGTTTCACCTGCCAGTCTTAATTATGAAAAATGAAGACAGGAGGGCAGCATAGTTCCTTTGTATATCTTTTCATATTTTCATTAGATAAAAATCACTTTCTTCCTAGGAGAATCACTGTTCAGGTTCACCACTACCTAATGAAGCCCAATGCTCTTCCTACAGTCAGTAAAATGTAAACCAGGGTCTGCAAATAATAAATTGTATGGACACAGTCATTATATTTCTAGGTCTTAAAGACATTGGGAGAGGGAATTTCCTCATCAGGAGTTCCCTGTAGTACAGGGCTAGGGGTGGGAGGGAAGATATGTTATGACTGGCATTCCCATCTTCTCTGAACTGCCCCTCCAGGGAAAACAAAAAAGTAAATTACACCACCCTTGTAGGTAATCAACATCGACAATCATTTATTAAGTGTTTACTGTGTACCAGATATTTTGATAGGCAAAAAGTATACCAAAAATCAGCCCCAGATTACAATATATATTTTGGAAAAAAGCTATTTTCCACCCTTTTATCTTTTCCATCTCCCTAACTTTTTTTTTTTTGGCATAACTCCACAGCGGCAAAATTAATTGAAAGCCAGTCTGTGTTTCTGTGATTTTTTTAAATTTATACCTTTCCTGTTTCTTCCATCTAAGTCTAATGAATATGAAATTTACTTGTCCATCCTTGTCTGCTCTGTTCAAGAAAGCAATATGATGTCGTGGAAAAAAAGCATTAGATCAGGGCTGGAGTCAAGACTGTCTCTGTGGCTTCTGATGAAATTCACTTCATCTCATTACATCTCAATTAGCTTATCTTTGAAAGCATTGGATTAGATGGTTTCTGGAGTAGTCCATTCTGGCTCCAAAGAGATTTGTCAGTTCTAAGAGTGCATGAGAACCATTTATGTATTTCCAAATGCCAACTAGATATTTCCACTTGGATATGCCAACATTACCTAAATTCTAACACAGAATCACAGGCTTCCTACTAAAAAGGAGTTTAGAAGCCAACCTTCTCATTTTAGATAGACATTCTTAACCTATTAACCTAGGAGTGCACAATTTTTTTCAATTACATATATATTACTGTATTTAACACAATTAGCTCCTTTATTATTAAGGACTCTTATTCTAGAAGATCCTATGTCTAAAACAAAATTCATGACATTCTTTCCCTTTTCATTACCTCACAATATTGACTTTTGCTCCTGGGTTCTCTAAAGGCATTACCAATCATCTGATTTGGAGTCTCCCCACCTTGCAGTTTTCTTTATCTCCCTTTCTCATAATTACATCCCATATGTTAACATCAAATACTTTGTTTTTAGTAGGTAGTCTTTATCTACATCTATATCTATGTCCTAATTATGTGATTTTAAAAGATCTCTAAAGACGTTTAACTGGAATAATCAATTAGAGTCTAGAAGTCTCCTTATCGAATACGTACTTAATCTCTTTGCCAAGCAGACAGAAATGACAGCCAATGGGAACACCAATTTGAAATATAAATTCATTGGTAAAATTTCTGGTAGAAGATTATGAAAATGACCACCTTCAAAAATAAAAAAAGCAAAGGAGAGAAAAAGGAGTTTAAAGAAGGCTAGGTAAAAGACCCAATTAAACAAAGTCACCCCACAGACATTTAAAGATAAAACAGGATAGAGGGCCACAAATAAATTTCTAAACATGAAGAAAAATATTCATCAAGGATTTTTAACAAACACTTTTTACCATCAAGGGTAATGGAACCATCACTCTACCAATGCAGTCTTGGGTATATTACATAAAGAAGTGGAAATGTCACTGAAGGGAAAAAAAGAAGAAAAGCACATGGATTAGACCAAGTATTCACAGAAGGGATCCTTACTGGGGTAACACAAATTTTTGAGGCAACAAAAGGATAATTTATGAAGTGTCTTGAAATAAGGGAATATATCAGTGGCAAAGGGGGAAAAAGTATTGCTATTTTTTTTTTTTTTGCTTTTTGGAGGGCAGTTGGGGTTAAGTGACTTTCCCAAAGTCACACGGTTAGTAAGTGTATCAAGTATAGAAGGTCAAATTTGAACTCAGGTCCTACTGACTCCAGGGCTGGTGCTCTACTCACTGTGCCACCTAGCCACCCATGTCTGTTTTTTAAGAAGGCAACTGAGAGGATACTGGTAACTACTGATCCCTATATCTACTTTCCCATTGACATAACATTTTTATTATTATTTTCTTCATATGCATTCTGGGCATCCTTAATTAGAGTATTAGAAGGGAATACGCAGGCTTTCAGAAATGATATTCTACAGCAGACTAGATCTTTACAGTCACATAACTGACTAAAATTATAGGGAATACAAAGTCCCAATGTTTAGTGTTTGTTAAGTATAAAAAAGGATTGATTTAGTAGAGGAAGGCACCATCTTAAAAATTCTTCCTCCAACAAAATGTCTCTCATATGCAAAAATCACACAAGCTTGCTTGAAAGGTATAACAGAGATCGTTTTGCTCCTCTACACTTTAGTTATTCATATCAGATGGTACCATACTTGGGGGGGACTGGTCACCCTTGTAATGGAGGTTGTCCAGCACAGAATCCAAATTGAAGAGGGATCCCCAGTGGATGGTGAAGTGTGGAAGCTGCTTCTGTTACAGATGCCATTTGTGCTGACTTCATGAAACCCTCGAACATTAATGAGCCTCCTAAATGGCATAAAGAGCAGGGGCAACTAGGTGGCACAGGGAATAGATCACCAGCCCTGGAGTTAGGAGGACCTGAGTTCAAATCTAACCTCAGACACTTGACACATTTACTAGCTGTGTGACCTCGGGCAAGTTGCTTAACCCCAATTGCCCCCCCCAAAAGCAAATAAATAAACAAATGGCATATAGAATGTCTCAAAAGAATTTGGTCTCCCAATACACACTGGTCAGAAAAAATGGATGAAGAACACATCTAGATGAGTAGCCTTAATTTTTTGGTGACAACATGTATAAAAATATTTATGGCAGATTTTTTGTGGTGGCCAAGAACTGGAAATCAAGAGGATGCCCATAAATTGGGGAATGGCTGAACAAGTTGTGGTATATGAATGTGATGGAATACTACTATGCTATAAGAAGTGAGAAATAGGCAGACTTCAGAGAAACCTGGAAAATTTATATGAACTGATGCTGAGTGAGTGGAGCAGAACCAGGAGAATATTGTACATAATAACAGTCACAGTATGTGAGGACTGTTTTTGATAGACTTAGCCCTTCTCTGTAATGCAAGGACCTAAAACAATTCCAAAGGACATATGATGGAAAATGCCAGTCACATATAGAGCAAGCAGTATAGAATCAGAATGCAGAACGAAGCAGATTATTTTCTTTGTTGTTTTGTTTTCATTTTTTGTATTTTCCTTTCTCATGGTTTTTCCCATTCGTTATAATTCTTCTATGCAATATGACTAATGTGAAAATGTGTTTAGTAGAAATGTATTGGTAGAGCCCATATCAGATTGCAAGCTGTCTTGGGAATTGAAGGGGAAGGGAGGGTGAGAAAATTGAAAACTTATGGAAGTGAATGTTGAAACATAAAAATAATTTAATAAATGGGGAAAAATTTTGTTACATACCCTACCACTAAAGATATAGATAGATAGATATGAATATGTGCTTCCATTATATGTTTATATGTGTATATGTATGCATGTATGTATGCAAGTAAGGTTATAAGTGACCTAAGGGTTTACAACTGGGACTAAAAGGCCAAGGTTTAGAGCTTGCAAAGTAAAGGGAAAAGGTGGAGTTGGAGCGTGTTGGGGAATAATGGAGTGAAGAACAGATGTAATTGTGTTGAAGAAAAGCCCTCTTGCTGGCTATTGGAAAAATGGGCTTCAAACTCTTCTTCCCACCCTCTGTTTGGTTGATGATATAGCCCTTAGAATCTTATTGTCATTTGTTCCATATGTCACAGCCTCTATGTTGAAGACCACAGGTTTGGACTATGATATACAGTTGGATGTTAAAATTATAGAGTTCATCCATCAGTACATATATTTTGAAGATAAATTATAAGTGAACAGTGAACTAGATCCAGGACTGAACAAAATGATGAATGTGGACCTTGGTTGCAGGAAATCACAAAGCATTTTTAATAGGTGTAGACTTATTGAGTCAAAGATATATCTAGGTTCTAACACCAATAGTCATCCAGTAATGTGGTTATGGTAGCAAGTTAAGGGATATTACAGTGTGAAGAACTGAAGTTGAAGATCACACAAAAGAAACACATGCTAACCATAAATAACGTAAAATATCTTACAAATGAGGAACATTATAAAGGATATTTCAAGTACTTCAACAGTAGTCATGAATTCTCAAGAGAACTCAAAGAAGGCCTCAAATACATTATTATGCACACTCCCTCTGGTAGATTTATAGGAAGACATGGAAAAAAGGTTACCCAAAATTTAGTCAATAAATCATTCAGTCAACAAGCATTTATTAAATGACTATTAACTGTCAGGCACTGTGCTAGCTAGGTATTAGATGGGTTACAGAATCCATCATTGATATGGATGATATTACAAATAAATTTTATTGTCCAAAATAAAGACGAAATTGAAGAAGGAATCTCAGTGGCTGAATTCTTGAAACAAATTTATGAGGTAGGCAGAGAAGGTATTTTTATCTTCTTTTCCCCATCTTTTATATGATTATAATTATTATTTCTTTTTCTCCAATGAGAAAACCAATGGGCTCAAAAAAGCTAAATGGATTGTTTAATATCACACAGCTAGTAAGTGACAGAACAAGAACTAGAATCGAAGGTCTTCTGATACTTAATCCAAGGCTCTTCTCTACCATTCTGTCTCTCTACTGCATCACTCACCAGTACTGTCAGATCTCCCTTCAACATGTCTCTGGCACCCAAGTTCTCCTTTCTACTCCTACTGTTTCATGTTTTTATCATCTCATCATATCTTGAAACCCCTGCCTCAATCCACAATGCATGCAGTGTTAGGATTAATGTTTCTACACTTCTTTGATTGTTACCCTTCTACTTGAGAAAAATCAACAATACCCCATTTTATATAGAACAAAATCCAGGTACCTTAATTTACACTAAAATAGATCTTCATTCTCATCAATATGGGTATTCCTTCCAATTTCAATGTACTAGAATCCATCTATGCCTTCCCACTCATGTCCATATCCTTGCATAAATCTTGAATAGTTGGTATAACCAATATTGACATTCAAGACCTTTCAAATCTGGACCCAATCTGCCTTTCCACTGTTATTTAATACTATTCACCAACAAAATCAGTTTGTTTCAACCTCTGTTCATGCAATTTATTCTTTTTTCCTGAAATGTCACCTTCTCTCTTCTCTGTCTAGAGCAGGGGAGGGGAACCTATGGCCTTGAGGTCACATTGTGGTTTTCTCGTTTCTTGGTTGTGGCCCTTTGACTGAGTCCAAGTTTAACCACACAAATCCTTTTGTTAAAGGGATTTGTTCTGTGAAGTTTGGATTCAGTTAAAGGGCTACACTTGAGAACCTAGAGAGCCACATGTGGCCTTGAGACTACAGGTTCCCCAACCTTGGTCTAGAGGATTCCTACTCATCTTTTAAAATTCACCTTACATATAGACTGCTTCTCTATGAAGCCTTGCTGAATCACCCTGATTGGAAGTGACTCTTTCCTCTGACCTTACCATCCCTTTGCCACTTAACTACCTAAGAGTCTTGAATTTGTGGTATTCTTTGTTCTGAGGTTCCTTGAAAGTTGGACTATGATTACTTTAGAGAGAGTACATCATTAGCTGTCAATCACTGACAGTTAGATTTTAGAGTTTCCTCGGACTGGTCACACTAAAAATGAGAGATGAAACTGCTTAAGCATTGTAATTAAAACAGCATGATGAGAGCTTGTTCTAATGTGTTTTTAAATGTTACTTAACTGTACATTCAGGAAGTCACTAACTATTTTTAAACTGTTCGATTTATTTTAAAGAGAGGAAACATGCCCTAGTGGGTAGCAGGCTGACCCTGGAGTCAAGAATAATATGAATAACAACAACAACAGCAATAATATTTATATAGTATTGTAAGGTTTGCAAAGTGTTTTTACATGTATCACCTCATTTGATCCTTACAACAGTCCTGGAAGTTAAGTGCTATGTAATTATCTACATTTTACAAATGGAAAAACTGATGCTGAGATATTCAGGTAGGTAGCACATCACACCTTTCAGATTGACAAATATGAAAGAAAAGTTAAATGTTGGAGGATGGGGGAATTGATGGGGGAAAATTGGGACAATAATGCACTTTTAGAGAAGTTGCGAACTGGTCCAATCATTCTGAAGAACAATTTGAAATTATGCCCTAAGGGCCATCAACTTGAGCATACCCTTTTGACCCAACAATACCACTACTTGGTTATATCCCAAAGAGATCAAAGAAAAAGGAAAAGGATCTAGCTGTACAAAAATACTTATAGCAGTTATTTTTTGTGTTGGCAAAGAACTGGAAATTGAGGGGAAACACATCAATTGGAAAAAGACTGAACATGTGTTGGTTGAAGATTGTGATGTAATACTATTGTGCTCTAAGAAGTAAAGAGCAGGATGGGTTCAGAAAAATCTGGGAAGACTGATATGAACTGATGCAAAGTGAAGAGAGCCAAACAAAAAGACCATTGTACATAGTAACAGAAATGTTGTACAATGATTAACTGTGAATGACTTAGTTATTTTGATCAAGACAATGATCCAAGACAATTCCAAAGGATGATGAAAAATGTCATCTACCTGCAGAGAGAGAACTAATTGAATCTGAGTGCAGATAGAAGAATGATTTTTTTCACTTTATTTTTCTTGCTTTTCTTAAAAACATGGCTAATATGGAAATATATTTTGCATGATTTCACATGTATAATTTACATCCCATTTCTTGTCTTTTCAATGGTGGAGAGGCAGAAAAAGGGAGAAAATTTGGAACTCAAAAAAAAAATGGATGTTGGGGCGGCGAGGTGGCGCAGTGCGTAGAGTGCCAGCCCTGGAGTCAGAAGAACCTGAGTTTGGATCCAACCTCAGACACAACACACACAAAGAAAAACCTAGCCGTGTGACCTTGGGCAAGTTACTTAATCCCAATTGCCCTCCAAAAAGCAAAAAAAAAAAATGGATGTAAAAAATAAACAATAAACTTATTTTTTAAAATGCAAAACAGATCACTGGAATTTTGTTTTATTTTGCTTTTTAGTATCCAAAGGTTGATTTGAATTAATGACTTCCAGACTCCTAGTACAGTTTGTTCATGTTACTCCCATGCTTAAAAGCCATCAACAATTACCCATTATGTGCTGAATAAGATCCAAATTCCTAAAATGGTTCTGTGTACTCTCCAGTGATGGTATTTTCTCTGATGCTGCTAATCACAACTCATCAACGTTTCCCCCTACTTGTACCCGGTGTTCAGGTTCTGTTTCTGACCCATACTACCTGTATGACCATGGTAAAGTCATTAACTTCTCAATACTTTTCTCTTTCCCCATCCCCTTGATTCTAAAATACTATAAATTGGTACAGGGGTTTCCCATGTTTAGGAAATAATGAGGCCTGGAAAAACCCAAATAGTCTTTTTTTGTGTTTTGCCTTTGATGAAATGAAATACATTTTTGCTTTTGAGTTTTTAGCTATCTTTTCATAGTGGCTTCTCAACTAGATTCTATTTTTAAAAAAGATGAAACCAGTTTGGATTACCTGGGGAGGCATGGAAAAGTTCGTTTAATGACCCCAAGCTTCTGTTTAAAACAGTCTCATTTTTAAAGAAAATACTAACATTCTTCCAGTGATACTACATATGGTTGCGAATCATGGAGCACTACTACAGTCTCTGAAGAAATGAGGTTGAGGATCACCCAAAGGGCAGTAGAAAAGCTCATGGTAGGTGTGTACATGCCACAAAGCATTACAAATGAGGAATTATGCAGGAGAAGCCGTGTAAAAGATGTCACCAAAGAAATATAATCTCCAAAAAAAGAAAAAGACAGGCTGGTGACATGGCAAGGCAAGAAATAATCATGATGGACAGCCCGTGAGCTGCACTGGTATTCTTAAGATGTCAAGAGAAATTGAGGAAAGGGAAAGTCCCTTGAAAACTGGCTAAGTACCAAGTTGCAAAAGCATGGGAAGATGTTACAAATGTTGCACAGGATATGGTGGCATGATGGATTGCAACCTGCAACTGGAAGAAAACTGCAGTTAGAAGGAAAGCCAGGATTAATTAATCCATAGGAATATTCAGATAATAATAATGTATATTTATATGAAGTATAAAGAATAAATATCAGTTCTATCTTAAGGATAATGAAAGTGAGATTCACAGAGGTAAGGAAACCAGCCTGGGATTACAGAATTTCTAAGTATTGGGTCCAGAATTTGAACTTAATCTCTTCTGACTCTAAGTGCCTTGAGGTCAACAACTCTCATTGTACATTAAAAAATTATATATATATATATTTATGTATACATATATATATATATATACATATATACACATACACATACACACATATATTTCCCATGTTGTTGTTGTTCAGTTGTTTTAGTTGTGTCTGATTCTTTTGACCCCATTTGGAGTTTTCTTGGCAAAGAAACTAGAGTAATCTGCTATTTCCATCTCCAACTCATTTTACAGATAAGGAAACTGAGGCAAACAGGGTTTAAGTGACTTAGCCAGGGTCACATAGCTAGTAAATGTCTAAAGCCAGATTTGAATTCAAGAAAATAAGCCTTCCTGACTACAGGCCCTGCACTTGAGCCAGTGCTCCACCTACCTGACTATATCTTCCATAGTACCTGGTATGTATACTTATATAATAAGTGTTTTGAAATGTATTGATTGATGGAAAGCTTCCTAAGGCCTGGACTTCATATC
This sequence comes from Gymnobelideus leadbeateri, assembly GCA_011680675.1. Classification (NCBI taxonomy): domain Eukaryota; kingdom Metazoa; phylum Chordata; class Mammalia; order Diprotodontia; family Petauridae; genus Gymnobelideus; species Gymnobelideus leadbeateri. The sequence continues at coordinate 492,962 of WOXC01002266.1, forward strand.
ACCTGCCTCCTTTATTGCTTACTCTGTAGTGCCAAGGTTAGTGTTCCATAAACATTAGACACTTGTTGTCATTGATTGACCACCAATCATATCTTAGTTAGATTTCATGATTTTATAGAGAACCTCACCTTTTCCTCCTGGACTAGCAAAATAAAAAAAAATAATAAAAAGGCAGCCATGATGAGATATCCCAAAATCAAATCAAAATATCTTCTAAGTGGGATTATTTTCCAAATCAAAATATCTTCTAAGTGGGATTAAAATCAAAATATCTTCTAAGTGGGATTATTTTCAGGTGATTATTATATATAGGTTGCCATATTTAATACATAACCAAATAATGATGTGCTAATTATCTTTTGTATTCTATATTAAGCATAGTATATAATTATTGCATATGTAATATCAAGATTCAAGAGCAACATAAAATAGGTACTATATGCCCCTCAAAAGAAAGTGTTAGAAGGGATCAGGGGGTTCCTCAACAGAAGGAGAACAGCTTCTCTTTCTAGCTTCAACTTCTAAGTCCTCTATTCCCAGGGAAGCCAAGTTGCTAGAAGAGCCCACATACAACTGACACCTCTCTCTTTCGTTAAACACCCCATTAACAAACTTGTTATCTCTGGGGCCTAGATCCAATTAAGAGCCAGGGTAGCAGAGAGGGGAAATCTGAGTGAAGCAACTTTAAGGCGCTCACTCCTGGGAATAAGAGAAAGCTTTATTAGATCTGGGGCCCCTCCTCCTTCTCCTCTCATTTTCCTCCTCCCCCACCTCCCAACCTCCTTCACAGAAGGCATCAGGACAAAGAAACACCAGGCATTCAGCTCAGGAACAGAAAATAAATACACTGGGAATACTCCACAGCCCCTGACTGAATACAAAGCAGTAATTCAACACAGAAGCTGTTGGTCTCCTCAATGAGGAGAGGTGAGAGCCTGCACTGAGCTATGCTGCTGAGGCCTAGAAGAAAGGCACTCACTGAATGCTGACTGCTGCCTTCCTTCTATGCTGTGACTTTTTCCAGGAGAAGGAGTTGAAATGTAATAGCAACTGAAAGAGTAGGGAAAGAATTGGCCACAGAATGGTCCAAGGGGAATGAGGAGACAACAAGATAAAAGTGAAAGAAAGGAAAAAAAAAGAAAAAAGAACCAGAAGAAAAAGGGATGGCAAGGAAAAAAAGAAAAACAAGGAAATAAGTGGGACGAAATATAGGTGGTAGAAACTAATGATAAGAGGAAGAAAGGGAGACAGACAGACAGACAGACTAGTGGGTCATTTAAAACAGGGATGGGTTTTAGGAGCAAGTCCTGAACTGTTTATAAACATGAGTTCTTTTCAGACCTCCATGACAAATTTATTCAATGACCTTGCAAAAATTAAGTCAGTTCCACAAACTTAGTTTTCCCATCTATAAGATGGGATAATGTGTTTGCCTTTCTTTCCCAAATTCACAACGTTTTTTTGAGGACTGATTAAATAGTACGTCTGAGGTGCTTCGAATATCCTAGAGCCTTAGATTAACTTCTGTTTATCTGTGTGAAGTTCCTGTATATTGTTGGTGTTGAATATATATTAAATCATATACAGGCTTTGAGGTCATTCAAGGGATAATGGTTTCCTGTTCTTTGAGGAAGAGCTTTAATTTCATCTTACTAAATATAGGCTATCCATCCAAAATATCACTGCAGTGCAACCCTCAGCCCTGTTGTTGTTGTTAAGTTGTTTCAGTCCTGTTGGACTCTTTGTGACCCCATTTAGGATTTTTGTGGCAAAGTTACTGGAATAATTTTCCACTTCCTTCCTCAGTTCATTTTATAAATGAGCAAACTGAGGTAAACAGAGTTAAGGGACTTGCCCAGGGTCACACAGCTAGTAAGTGCCTGAGACCAGATTTGAGCACATGAAGATGGGTCTTCTGACACTAGGCCTGGTGCTCTGTGTACTATGGCTCCACCTAGCTGTCCAACCCTCAACCCTATTTGTCATCTTTTGTCTCTTTCCCCCTCTCAACTCATTGTCTTCTCTAAGAATGGAAATAGAAATGGAGAAAGTAAAAAGATATAATGAAGAAGCAATCTTTCCCTTGATCCAATCCTCAAAAGCTAGGTTTCCATCTGCCTCTTCCCTTTCACTAACAGGCTTCTAAAAATAAAAAGGAACCTATACATAGTGCCTTGATTCTTCAGCAAACAGACAATTCTCAACTCCTTGGAATCTGGATTTCCTCACTCTCCTAAAACTGCTTTCTTTACAGTCACCACAGACATCCTAATTACCAGAAGTCTTTCCATGAATTTATCTTCCTTCATCCCAAACAATGGAATTTTATGACATTCCCAGCCTCACTCCTTGATACTCTGCCCCCTTGGCTTCTGTGATGCTGATCTATTCATTCAACTCCCACACCTTTGACACTTGATCTAAGTTTTCATCATGGATTCTGCTTCCTTCTTCTATCCCTTAAGTCTGAGAGTCCTTCAGGATTCTGTCCTCAACCTTCTTCCCTCCTTTCAATATAATTTCCCCCCTTAACAATCTCATCCAATTTCTTCAATCATGATTTTTTTGCAAATAACTCTAAAATCTATATCCCCATTTTGATCGATCACTGTCTTCCCAACTGTCTGATGGACCTCTCTATGTGAATTTTTGCATGATATCTCAAACGATGTCCAAAATAGAATCAATTTTCTTCCTCCGAAAGTCTACCATTTCTCTTAACTTTCTTAGTTGTATTGACCCCACCAGCAAATTTGAAGCCATCACATCATTTTTAGCTCTTCTCTTTTACTCACCTCACATCCAATCAGGTAGAAATTCCCGTCAATTCAGTCCTGTTTCTCACATGTGTCTTTCCCTTTGCTCTATGACTGCCATACCACTGGTTCAGTCATTTATTACCTATCACTTGAATCATTTCTTGTCAAAGTCTCCTAAGCATTTTCTTTGTTTCCAGTGTCTGTCCTCACTAATCCATCTTTCACCACGAATTTTCATTTTCCAAAATCCAAATCCAATTTTCCAAGACTCTGCATTGCCAAAATGATCTTCCTAATGTATAGGTCTGATGATATAATTTCCCTGCTATAAGAGACATTCATTCAGTAGCTCCACAATTCTTGTATGGCAGTACAGAAAATCCTGGGCCTGACTTTTAATGCTTTTCATTAAAAATGGAGCATTATTTTGCTCTATTTTGCCTTTTCAGCCTTATTTAACATTCTACTTCATGTTGTCCAGCCAAATCTTTCAGGAAGTATGTGTGTTGGGGCAGTGAACCAAAGGTGTTGGTCAACTCCCTACACACTCTATAGCCAACCAGGCTGCCAGCTGCTTCCTGATCTCATTTTTTTCTTTTCAGATGTTTCTCCATACCTGGCTATCACCCACTCTTTTTTCTTGAAGCTCCAAGTTAAGGGCAATCATTAACTTGAAGCCTTCTCTGTTCTGTCCAGCTAAAAGTGAGCTCTCCACTCTGAATCCTTCATCCCCATTTCTATTTTATATCTCATGCAGTTATTATATTCAAAATTGCATTGCCGGTGGTATAACACTATTATAGTTAATTGTGTCACTTAGCCCCCTGTTAGATTTTAAATTCTTTGAGGCCTATTTTTTATCTTTTTATTCACCCAGCATAATATTCTGTATACTGAAGATGCTTAATACATATTTATTGAATTGAAGAGAATAAAGGATTTGTCCTATGAAGAATACCATTTGGTTGAATAAAACATAATGGATGCATTTGGGAGTAGAGGGAATTCATGCCAAAAGTCTCTATTTTTGCTTATAGTAATTTTTAAAGAAATATTTAACTCATTAAATAATTTACAATTATATGTAAAAAAATAATCATTAAAATTTTTAATTCCAAATTCTCTGCCTTTCTCTTACTCCTTTTCCCCTCCTTGAGAAGGCAAGTAATTTAATTACAATTATAAACATGATGTCATGCAAAATATTTCCATATTAGCCATGCTGAAAAAGAAAACACAAACAAAATAAAACAAAGATAAATAAAGTAAAAAGAAGTACATTTCATTTTAGAGAGTTCATCATTTCTTTGGAGGTAAATGCCATTTTCATCATAAGTCTTCTGGAAATGTCTTGGATCATTACCTTGATCAGAGTATCTATGTCTTTCATAGCTGATAATTTTTACAAAACTGCAATTACTGTGTACAATGTTCTACTGGTTCTGCTAACTTCACTTTTCATGAGTTCATATAAGTCTTCTTAGGTTTTTCTGAAACACTCCTGTTTACCATTTCTTATAGCACAATAGTATTCCATCATGATCATATATCATAACTTATTTAGCCATTCCCCAATTGATGGGTATCACTTCTACTTCCAATTCTTTGCCACCACAAAAAGAGTTGCTATAGATATTCCTCACAAATAGATTCTTTCCTCCTTTCTTTGATCTCTTTGGGATAAAACCTAGTACTAACGTTTCTGGGTCAAAAGGTATGCATAGTTTTATTGCCCTTTGGGCATTGTTCCAAATTATTCTCCAGAATGGCTGGACTAGCTCATAATTCCATCAACAGTGCATTAATGTCCCAATTTTTCCACATCTCCACTAGTATTTATTATTTGTGTTTTTGTAATTTTCCTTTTAAGAAGAAAAACACTGATACATTAATACAGGTTTTTTTTTTTTAAGTAAAAACTGATCAATACAGACAATAACAAATAAATAGGTCCAATTTCCTGTTCTGGAAACTAAGTATTTAAGTATTTAAAACAGGTGACTATATTGAGATGTGATTCAATAATTTTAAATGTATTTATTTTCTCTCCTTAATAAACAGCTTTGATGATGGATCCTTTCCTCTCTTCAATGGGGTCAACTCATCAACTCATCATCTACTCATCAAGTTGTCTTTGGCAGATAATCTAAAATAGGGGACTTTGAGATTTAATAATAACTAGCAATTACATCCTACTTAAGAGTTGGCCAATTCTTTTACATAGGTTAGGTTGTTTGTGCTTATAAACACTTTGTGAGATTGGTACAACAGGTATGATTATCCCACTTTAACAGACGAGGAAACAGCCTTAAAGAGCTTAGTGGCTTGTGAATTGTGACTGAGTGACATCCCAACACCACCAGTGGAATGGGAACCCAGTCCTTCTTTGCTCTGAGCCTGCTTTATTTACTGCACCGTGCTATCTCTCTAGTGCTACTATCTGAGGAATTCTGGGTGTGATAAGTAGCTATTTGAAAAGTCTGTAGGGAGAGTACAGATGCATTGGATGCTGGTGAGGGACACACTCAGGAAAGAGGGAATGCTATTGTCTAATGCCTCATGATGGAGCTCTGGGTGCTGCAAGCAAAGATAGATTATAGATGAATACATATATACATAAGGAAGAATTTGGTGGTGTATATTGTAGAGGGGATTAATATGTACAGGGTAGAGGAATAGATTAGGTAATGCCTAAAATCCCTTCCAACTCTGTGATTCTATAATCCTATAATTCTTAGTGGTACAAGCTTCCTCAGTGCATGTAAATAGGACTATATGTCTATGCAGGGTACACCTGTTACGAGGTTATCTACAGTCAGAAAAAATATCACTGAAGAAGCTATAGAAAAGCTTCATTTCTCAGTAGAAAGAAGGAAGAGAAAACAAAATAATGATGAGGTGTTGCTTCTTTAGAACCCTAGAGAAATGGGAACAAAATTAACAGTCTTTTTGCAATAAATTTGGTTTGTATATTGTGCAAAAAGCCGAATGCAGGGTTAGGTACCAAGGCACAGATGGGATATAATAGATCTGGGCAAGGTAGGACCAGGAAAGTGGAGCCATGCCACTAAATGAGACAAAAAGGAAGGAATTATGCCATGATTTTCATGCTATTTGTCCTGTGAAAATCATGTATCCTAGTGGGTCAGATGCTCAGACAGTGAGCAAGAGACTAGGGAAGCCTTTGCCTCTCCATTACCCTGATTGATGGCTGCTGTGTGCAGCAAATAAAGCTATGTGCCAGGTTAATACTATACATATTAGGAAGAATTTGGGGTGTATGCCATTTTTATTATAGAATCATTTTTACTGTATGCACACTTTCATTTTTCTTGCCTTTCAACTAGATTAAATACTGTAAATCACAGCTTTATTGATAGGAAAGGAGATATATTCATTACTTCTGGAAATATTATCTCTGTGAGAGAAACATCCCTAATGAATGACAAAGAGAAGAATTTTCCAAGACCAAATTGATTGACCATTGGAACAGACTGTGCACTCTGACCTAGTGGTAAACCTAAGTATGCCTGAGTCACAAAGGTTTTATTGGATAAATTATGATCTAAACCATTTTCAAAATGTAATTGCAGAGAAGTCAGGTATCTTCAACAATTTCACTGGCCTAGGACTTTTATTAACCTACTCTTGTCTACTCTCTTAGTAATTTTGATGCACAATTCCCCCTCCTCCTTGCCTTTCTTTTGATACTTTTAATGAGATGGATAGCGGGGAGAATTACAACTCCTCTACAATATTTATTGATTATCTACATATGCCCAAGACTGTATTAGAAATTGTGAGGAAGATAAAGGAATCATCGGATATGAGCTCCTGATGTTCAAGTCTTCTGACCTAAATAAATTACATTTTAGGTTATTGAAAATAATCTGTGGCTCTATTTGCTGAACCATTGTAAGTGATCATTCATGAGACTAGAGTAGATCAAAAGATGTGCCACTAGACTGGAGAAAGGAAAATGTTATGATTTCAAAAAGAAAATGAGTATCTCAAATTAGAGGCTGATGATCTTATTGTTGATTCCTGGTAAAATTTCGTTGGATATTATTAGAGACAATCTGTAAACCCAAAGAAAAAGGAAGAGGACAGTTAGGTGGCACAGTGGATAGAACACTGTGCCTGGAGTCAAGAAGGCCTGAGTTCAAATCTAGCCTCAGACACTTACTAACAGTGAGACCCTGGGTAAGTCACTTAACACTGCTTGCCTCAGTTTCCTCATCTGTAAAAAGAACTAGAAAAGGAAATGGCAAAGCATTCCAGTATCTTTGCCAAGAAAACCCCAAATGGGGTCACAGTCATACATAATTGAAACAATTGAACAACAACAACATGAAAGCAAAGGATTATATAATCTCTAAAAGTCAGAATGGCGTCTTAAGACCACATCGTGCCATACTAACATTATTTCCCTTTTTGACAAAGATCATAATTAGAGAGAAGGAAGGGACTTCATAGGCCACCAAATCAACCTCTACAGTATACAAATCAAGAAAAAGTTTCTAATAGGTGAAATGACTCATCCCAGGAAGAGACTATTATGAGTCAGAGCCAGGATTTAGAAAACAGGTCCTGGTCCAGCCAAGTACTAGGGTCCATCCTCACATATTACCTTGTATTATACTGCTTTGCATATATTTAATGTCTTCACATTATAGGTACATGGTATGTGTGTTTATATGCACTTGTCTCCCCAAAAGGAATATATTTAATTGTGAGTGGGGATTGTTTCATTCTTTGTACTTACATCCTCACCATCTAACACAGTGCCTGGCACATAGTAGCTAAATAAATACTTCTTGATTGATGATTAAAAGCCCATTTCCTTTGCACTATAACACACTGGATATATATATATATATATATATATATACACATATGCATATATATATGTATATATATATATATATATATATATATATATATATATATATATAGTAAATCAGGGTAATGTGGCAAACAAATCTATCTGGATTGTAATAAGGCAGTTATTAGTCTCTTCCAATGTCTTTGTGAAAAATATGGAGAGATATGGCCTGGATGATGGCGTGAGTCAATAGCTGTGGAATGTGCTGAATGATAAAGAAAATGTTTTCCATTTGGAGGGAAATCCCTAGTGGAATTCCCCAGTTATTTGTCCTTGGATAGCTTCTGTTTAATATTTTTATCATGAGGCAGCTGAGGCAATACGGTAGACAGAATGCAGGACATGGATGCAGGAAGATCAAGTTCAAATCCTGCTTCAGACACTGGCCAGTGTGTGACTCTGGTGGAGTCACTTAACCTCTCTGTTTCCATTTTCCCATATATAAAACGGAGAGAATAATAGCATATACCTCACAGGGTTCTTGTAAGGATGAAATTAATCAATATCTAATGTCCTTTGCAAATCTTAAAGTACCATGTAAATATTATCAGCATCATCACCATTACTGATTTGGATGAAGGCATAGATGACCTGTTAGTAACATATAGCTCATATGTTGGGTAACGTGACCTACCTGCATCACAGCGTTGTTTTGAGGAGTGAAGAAAGCACTGCTTCCCTTGTAGGTTTATTGTGAAGAATGTGCTTTACAAACTAAAATGTGTTTAGAGCCATAATTAATTTTATGGGAAGACTGAGATCCCAAATGTCCTCAACAGAGATCTGCAATTATCAAGAAGAATTTTAATAGGGATGAATATATATTTTTGTACTTGTTAAATCATCAATAGCTTTTGGATCAGAGATAATATAGCTAGAACATAGTTTATATGAAAAAGACCTAGAAGACTTAATAGAATCCAGTAGCCAAAATGCAGATGTGATCTTAGGCTTGGTAGAATCCAAAAGCTGCTATACTTTGCCCTTGTCATACTATTTCTGGTTTAAGGTGCCCAGTTTTCTTCATCACACTTTGGAAGAGATTTTAGTAAGCCAGTGGACATTTTTGAGGGAGGCAAAGAGGATGGTGAGGAGAACTGGAACCCTGCCATAAGATTAGTTCAAGGAAACTTAAGGGTACCTAATTTTCCTCCTATATCTGAAGTATTGTCATTTGGGGAAAAGATAAGACTTATCTGGATCCAGAGCACAGAAATTGGAACACTACATTGAAGCTATACAAAGTAGTGATTTGGGTGCTGGTCTTAGCGCCAAGAAAATCTGGGTTCAAATCTTGCCTGAGATAATTACTTGCAATATGACTCAAGCCAAGTCATTTCAACAATTTGGGTCTAAATTTCATCTATAAACTGAGGAAGTTGAACTCAATGTCTTTCCATAGTCTTATCCAACTCTAAATCTATGACATGATAAATTTATAGAGTGGCAAATTTAATAATAGTAATTTTTTCATCTCTCTATCAACAACTTTGATTAAGCACTTAGTATAGATGCAAAATGGTGCACTGTGCTAACCACTGGAAATAAAATAACCCAGTTCACAGGATCATAGATTTAGAGATGGACAGCTAGGTGGCATAGTGGATAAAGCAAAGGCTTGGAGTCAAGAAGACTTGAGTTCAAAGCTATCCTCAGTCACTTACTAGCTATATGACCCTGGGCAAGTCACTTAACCCTGGTTTTGCCAATTTCATCATCTTTAAAATGAGTTGGAGAAAGAAATAGCAAACCACACCATTAACTTTTCTAAGAAAACTTCAAACAGGGTCATGAAGAATCAGACATGACTAAAGTGACAGAACAACCACAGATTTAGAGATGGAAGAGACCTCATAGGCAAGCTAGTTCAGTCATCCCATTTTGCATATGAGAAAACTGAGGCCCAGGGAGGTTAAGTGACCCTCCCAGGTGACACAGGGAATAAGCATTAGAATCCAGATTTAAACCCAGGTCTTTCCACTCCAGAGTTGATACTCTCCATTGCCTACCCCAACACCAGCATGCAATGATCTGTAATACATACAACATTAGACTTAAAGCAGATATGTAACATTGGGGTAGGTTACAACTCCTCAACTTCAGCTTTGACATCTGTTAAAATTGGGAGAATAATACCTACAGTACCTAATGCACAGAGCTGTTCAGGGTTTCAGATGAGATAATGTGGTGCTTAGTGATTTACAAACTTTAATGTGCTACATAAATATCAATTATCATTCTAATATATAGTCTAAGCTTTTATTGCACTTGATAGCTTAACCCCACATCTGACACATGTTCTTGTATGGTGCCTTGTATTGTTACTTAAATTTTCATTCTGTAGGAGTGGTCTCCCCCCCCACAGTAAGAAATCAAAGATTTCTGATTTCAGGGAACATGTATACATTCTTCTGTAGCTAACACAGACCATGTAGTAATTATTTCAATGACCACATAGAACAAAAACACATCACTGGTGATTGACAATGAGTTTAATGTATTAAACTGAAGACTTATTCACTGCAATGCTTGAGCTATTCCATTTTCCACTAAAACTCTTGGATCTGGCTTAGAACAAGCTAGGTTTCTAATAGAAGAAGCTAGTGTAGGGAACTTACAGTGGCACAGCCCGACATACCCTCCACAGATGGATTGGGTTCTGCATGCACCTCCGCCTACCCACCCACCATTCACAGATTCAGGTCACAGAGTCAAGGGTCTCCTTGACTCTGATTCCAGTTCCATCGAATAGCATTTGGAGCTTCAGACACTTTTTATTTTAGGTTCCTAGGATCAGAGATGACCTGGTTCTTATGGACTCTCTGGAACTCGTCCTCATAAAATAAAACATACCCTTCCCTCCTCACCCCGCATTTCTATCCATCCTCTCCTTTGGAACTTGACCCTTTGGATCTGACCAGATCCCATTAGTTCCTGGAATAAGGCTGTTTCTTCAGAAGCAGCTCAAGGCATTCAGGGTCATGTGGACTCCAGTTGATTCCCAAGACACCTGACTGGAACCAGAGGACATAAATTCAATCCATACCTATGTTGCTGATTACATTTGTGGCCCTGAGCAAGTCACTTAACTTTCCGGACTACCAATTTCCTGAGGTGACTGGATCTGATGGTTTCTGAAGTCTCTTCCAAATCTAGATCTATGATCCCACTATTAAATGGCCTTGGAAGTGTCTTTGCTCCAAAAAAATCATATGAATATGTGAACCCAAAGCCTTATTTTTCCCCTCCTCCCTTCACCCAGACAAACTTGTCTCGGACTTTAAAGGGTTGTCTAGATCAGGAATGACTTGCACTGTTAATTCTATATTTCCAGAACCTTTCTATGAGAATAACCTTTATCCTTGTGGCTAAAACAGAAATGGGACCATGGTTTCATTTTCCTGGGCATCCAGAGGAATATGTTAAATTTTTTGTCGGACAGGGGCAAGATTTTCTGTGTCATTACATTTTAATAAATCCCATGATTGTGTTGTTATCTATAGATTTTCTTTTTCTGGGTCCACTTAGATGTGGCCCTCTAGGGATTGTTTTTAAGTTTCCCTAACAGATGACGCAGGGCTTTGTCACTGAAGCCCTGCCTCACTCATTTCTATCTCTTCCTGGTTTTTTCTTCTTTCAAAACCTTGTTTTTTTTTCCTTTTGAACTTCCCAGGCTAATTCAAATATACTACAAAAAATGCCACATTATACGACAGATACGTCACTACACAGAAAATGCTATACAACTGTGTGTTTCTTTCACATAAATACAGCTGAGGCTAGGATGGGGTAATTGGCTAAATGCCTGTCAGCTTAATAACAGAGAGAGTCCAGGTTTACACCCTGAGAGGTGCAGTCTATAAATTTCAGCAGTTGTACTTTGCAAACAAATGAAAGCATTTCCACAAAAAGAGAGAACCAGAGATCTAGGGAAACACAAAAAGAAAAGAAGAAAAATAAAGGGATTTTGGGGGTGGCAAAGGAGGGGGTAGTAGGAGGTGGGAAAAAAGCTTTTTTTTTCCCATTCAATGCCATGGAAGCTGCTTGCCAACAGATTTCAGATTTCAGATTTGGTATTGGAGGGGTTTGTTTGCATTGTTAGGAATAGAAAGCAGGAAATCTGAGTACCCTGCCTCAATTCTGCTCCTTGTGTAAACTGGTGGATGTTGAAAAGCAAAGCCCAGATGGGAGAGATAGGGGGAGAAAAAAATAAAACAGGAAAGGAAAAAATGTGGAGGAGGGAAGAGAGACATCAAAGAATTATGGAAACACAATTGCCAGGAGGAGTAACAAGAAAATAGAAAACTTTCTTTCATTACCTTGTGCCCCTAATGCCCTTGTTCCCAAAATGTCAGTCCTCAGGACCCTAGGTCAGGTTTTTAATGGGAATTTATAATGGCAAACTATCTTGCTTCAGTCTCTGAATTACATTGGTGGTTGTGATAGCAAACAGTTATACAGGAAAAAAAAAGAGAGGAAGACACTGATTTTAATCTGCATCATTATCATTAAATAGCATTAATTAGGCACCCACCTGCTTATGGAACTGTGTTAAAACCCTGGGCAATAGAGGTCTAAATAGCTAACATCCTTCCCCTGTTTTATAGAGATCACTGACAGAAACAGCAAGTTAATGAAGGAAAATCAAAATCTTACTATTCGATACTGTGAAAGTCTAGTCTCAAGAGGTATGAATTGAGAGAAAATGCTGTTGGTAGCAGTGGAGTAGAGCAATGGTGATAAATTTTTACCAATAATTTGAGGGGAAATTTGATGAACTGCATGAGGGAAAGCTTTAAAGCTTTTGCTAGACCCTATCATCCCCTCAAATCATGCTTTTATGTATTTTCTCCCTTATTCATTTTTTTAAAGTCATTCTTCTATGTCTTCCTTTCTTAGCCAAATTGTTAGGAATCTCCCCATACTCATGGCCTCCATTTCTCTTTTTCTTACAGCTAAACCTTTGCAATCTGGATTCTGATCTACTAATTCAACTGAGACTGCTCACCAAGGTTATCAATGATATCTTCAACTGTCAACTCAGATGATTTTTTCTCAGTCTGTCCTTCATGCTTCATTCATTTGCTTCATTTGACATTGAGGACCACTCTCTCCTCTTGTATCCTCTCTCCTTCATAAGTTTTCATGATAGTACTCTCTTTTGGTTCTAATCTTGTCTATCCGCTTCTAAGTCTCCCTTGGTGGTTCATCATTCATTTCAAAACTGTAACTGTGGGTGTTACTCAAAGTTTGGTCTTAATGCCTTTTTTGCTTTACACTCTCTTTCTCTCTTCATTATATCATTAGCTTTCCTGGATTTGATTCAGTCTTGATGAAGATGACTCTCAGATCTATATGTCTAGTCCCATTCTCCACCTTGAGCTTCCCACATTTCCAAATGCCTATAGACATTCCAGACATGCTGGAGATACCTACAAGTCAACATATACAAAGCAGGACTCACTCTCTTCCCCCACAAAACTCAGCCCCTTTCCCAAACTTCCTTATTTCTGATGAAAGCAGCACCATTATTCCGGGTGTACTGGGTTCATAACCTTGGTATTATTATTAACCATTCACATTCACCCCCAAATACGGAATCAGTTGCTATCTCCACAGCATAGCTGTCTTCCATAGCTAACCAATGTTCTCTCTACTCAAACAGTCATTATCTCACTTCAGATCCTCATCACCTCATGCCTAGATTACTGCAACAGCCTGTTCATTTGTTTCTCTGCTTCAAGTCTCTCCCCACTCTAGCTTGTTGTCAAACTGACTTTTCTTTTTTTTTAAACAAATGCTTTATTAACTTCTGTTTTACATCATTCATTTCCACCAGATTTTGTTTTACAATCATTTTCCCCCAGTTATTCCCCTACCCAACCTCCCAGAATAGCAGTCCCACAAGATATCGCTTCCTCCAATCTGTTCTCTCCCATACCTTCTCCCATACCCCCTTCGACTTTTCCATTAGAGGAAGATGAATCTTTGTGTCCCAATGCCTGCACATCTTATCTCCCAATTATAAGCAAAAGAGTATTAATAATAGTATTTATATATATTTGAAACATTTAATGTTACGACCTCGAATTTCAGATCCATTTCCTTCCTCCCTTGTCACCCATTCCTTCTTGGGAGATAAGTAATTCAGTATATGTTGTACATGTCTAGCTATGCAAAACATTATCATAGTAGATATATTGTACAAGGCTGCTTATAATTCCCTCCCACTCATCCCACCCCCCACCTGGTCCATTCCCTACATGATCCTGTCCCTCTTCTATAGTGGGTACTTCCAACCTCCCCTCCCCCCAAGGATGCCCTCCCATCCATCATCCCTCCTCTCATCCCCCTTCCCCCTATTCTGCTGCAGGTTGAGATATCCCATTTAGTATGTATGTCATTCTCTCCCTGAACCAAATTCAATGAGAATGTGGTTTTGCCTTTTTTTTCCCTTCCTATTCTCCCCCTCCCTTGCAACCACTTCCCCTTGCTTCTTCTACATGAGATAGTTTACCCTACCCTGTCTTTCCCCATCTCCTCTTGCCACTTTCCTCTCTCACCTCATAATTTCATGCCTTGAGTATTCTCCCTTCCCAACAAATTCAACCTATGCCCTCTATCCATATACACACACATTCACATATGTATTCCTATGACCACACACCCTTCTTCCATTACTTTCATAGTGAGAAAGATATCATCACTCACAGTTATTGTTTTTCCATATAGGAATGTAAATAGTTCAACTTTGATAAGTTCCTTTTGATTTCTTTTCCCTGATTACCTTCTCAGGCATCTCTTGCTTCTTGTGTCTGGATGTCAAATTTTCTATTCAATTCTGGTTTTTTCTTCAAGAATGCTTGAAAGTCCTCTATTCCACTGAATGACCATATTTTCCCCTTAAACAAAATACTCAGTTTTGCTGGGTAGGTGACCCTTGGGTTCATTCCCAGTTCTTTTGCCCTCTGGAATATCATATTCCATGCCCTTCAATCCCTCAGTGTAGAAGCTGCCAGGTCCTGGGCTATTCTGATTGTGTTTCCACGATATTGAAATTGTTTCTTCCTGGCTGCTTGGAGTATTTTCTCCTTGATCTGGGGATTCTGGAACCTGGCTATAATATTCCTGGGGGTTTTCTTTTTGGGATCTTTTTCAGGAGGTGATTGGTGGATTCTTTCAACCTCTATTTTGCCCTCTGGATCTAAAACATAGGGCAGTTTTCCTTGAGAATTTCTTGAAGGGTGATTTCTAGGTTCTTTCCTTGATCATGGCTTTCAGGTAGTCCAATAATTTTTAAATTGTCTCTCCTGGATCTATTCTCCAGGTCAGTGGTTTTTCCCATGAGATATTTCACATTGCCTTCTAATTGTTTGGATCTGCTTAACAGCATCTTGATTTCTCATAAAGTCATTAGCTTCCATTTGCTCCAGTCTAACTCTGAAGGAATGAATCTCCTCAGTGAACTTTTGAGATTCTTTTTCCATCTGGCAAATTCGACTTTTTAAGGCATTCTTCTCCTTGTTGCCCTTTTGGGCCTCCTTGGCCATTTGAGTTAGTCTATTTTTTAAGGTGTTGTTTTCCTCAGTGAGGCTATTGACCCTCATTTCATACTTTTCCTGCATCCTTCTCATTTCTCTTTCCAATTTTTCCTCCACTTCTCTTATTTGATTTTTAAAGTCCTTCTTAAGGTCCTCTATGGCCTGCAACCCGCTCATGTTTTCCCCTGGGGCTTTTGGAGCAGGACTTCTGACCTCACAGTCCTTTTCCCATTCTATGCCCCCAAAATAGGAGTCTAGGGTTGCATTTTTCTGTTTCCTTTGCCTTGGCATGTTGCCACTTAATTGCTTGACTTTTGGCCTTGTTGCCACACTATGGCTTTAAGGCCAGCTAGAGGAATTTTCGTCCCGAACGTGTGGGGGGCAACTTCCGTTTCTGGCAAGCTGTAAACTCACCCATGACTTCCACCCTAGATCACAATCCAGATCCAGGGAGGTTAAAGCAAGAGTAATTACCCCCCAAGACTGATCGCTGGATCTCCCTACAATTAATTGCAGGCCAAAAGCTGGAGCTGCCTCTGAAAACTACAAAATGGTGTGTCTCCTCAGCAGCTTCTAGCCCCCAGGGGAGGGAGCTGATGCATTCCCCCCAAAACAGGTCCCAAAGTCCATAGGACACTAACCTCTTACTTTGTCCTAGGCATGTCTATGTTGATAATTCTGGAGTCGCCACAGCTGCTGGTGTTCTGGGATTCCTCCAGCCGGCTGCTCCAAACTGACTTTTCTTAACAACAGCAGATTTGATTACTAAGTAATCTCCAGTAGCTCCCTATTTCTTACAGGAAAAAAATACATATAAACTCTCCTATGTACCTTGTAAATTAGTCCTTCCATACCTAATCCCAATCTATCTCCTGACATTCACTGCATAAGTGAATGAACTCACCTTTCTTCACTCTGCAATAAAATCAAACAGGGTATTCTGTTTCTCACCTATAGCTCTCCATCCTGTGTTTTCATAGCTTTGTACTATCTATCCCTCACATCTGGAATGCACCGTATCTTCAACACACCACAAAATTCAGCTCTTCCAACTCAAGATACAACTCAAGCACCACATTCTAAATGAAGTCTTTTATGATCCTCCAACTGCTAATAACCTCTTTCCTAAACCAACTATCATTTAACTACTTTGCATTTGTTGCCCTTATATTTATTCCTTATATACTGAAGAAGAAGAAGAAGAAGAAGAAGAAGAAGAAGAAGAAGAAGAAGAAGAAGAAGGAAGATGAGGAGGATGAAGAGGATGAGGAGAAGAAGGAAAAGAAGAAGGAGAAAGAGGAGAAGGAGGAGGAGGCTGAAGAGGAGAAGGAAGAGGAAGAAAAGAAGCAAGGGGAGGAGGATGACAACAGTTTTCAAGCTAAAAGTCTATGACCCATGGAGCGACTAGTTGGCGCAGTGAGTAAGAGCACCAGCCTCGGAGTTGGGATGACTCGGGATCAAATCCGGGCTCAGAAAATGAGCACCCGCACACAAATAATGACTGGCCGTGTAACCTTGAGCAAGTTACTTAATCCCAATTGCTTTAAAAAAAAGCCTATGAGCTTGAATTTGATTCTTGGAGAAGTTATAGAATGCATCATGAAGGAGATGGTACATATCTAAAAACTGAATCCATGGTTGCAAAGAGCCAACCTGGATTCATCAAGTACAGGTCATATCACACTAAGTTTATTCTATTTTTTCAGGTTAAAGAAACCAATAAAGGGAATACTGTAGATATGATTTACCTAGACATTAGCAAAACATTTGATAATGTACCTCATATTATTCCTATGGAAAGCATGTAGAATAATCAGGAATTCTTAGTCTAGGCTTTAGGAACATTTAAAAAATTTAAAAATTTCAATATTTTGGGGGTAATACTCTATATTTTATTTAACATATTTAAAAATAATATTCTGAGAATTGGTCCATAAGCTTTAACCATACTGTCAAAAGAAGTACGTGACACAAAACAGAGGAAAAAATCCCTGAGTCAAAGCATATTCTAAATTCAGAGAAGTCATTAAGTTAATGATTTAATGATAACTTTTTGAAAGCTCTCCAGGGGAATTCCTCCAGGGAGACATTGGTCCTAAATGGCTTCACATTTTTATCTATGACTTAGAAAAAGACAGGTTTATGACATTTGCAGATGACAAAAAATATAAAAAATAAACAAATAGTACAATAAAGTAGTGATCCCCCCAAAACATAAACAGACTAAAAAAGTGGGAGTCTAATAAGGTGAGATTCAATAGAATGAATGTAAAGTCTTATACTTGGGTTCAAATCATCATCTTCCCAAGTACATTTTAAGTTCATTTGGAATCATCAGTATGCTATAGTAACCAAAAAAAAGGCAAAGTGATTTTGCTCTGCTTTGTGAATTATAGTTTCTAGAAATGAGGAGGTAACGCTTTGCTGTTATTATTATGAAAATGATGCTAGTGAATCAAAGAAATAAATCCACATTTTAAAATAATTTTTATAATCCCAGAAGTACTAAACAGTTTTTCTGCATTGCAATATTTACAAGACTGAGAAAAAATCAAATGTATAGTTTTCCTGAAAAAGCAAAAGCATATATAAACATATTAAAATGGACAGATAACATCTGGAAAAATGTTCAGTTCTGAGGACCACAATTTAAGGAAGAAATTTATATTCTAGGAAAATATCTAAACTAAGTTGGTAAAGGGTCTTGAGTGGAGGAATAGTTATAGGAATTGAGAATATTCTGAAGAGAAGATTCATAACGGAGATAAGAGCTGTTAAAAAATTTGAAGAGTTGCCATGTAGAAGAGGGATTGGGCCAGAGGGTATTACCAGAAGTGATGGGTACAGGTGCTAAGAGGTAAATTTAGGCTTTGTGTCAAAAGGAAAAAGAAATAAAATTTAAAAGATACTCAAATGTGGTTAGAGGGTTGCATTAGGTGATGAAAAATTTTCCTTCATTGGAAATCTACAAGCAGAACCTAGGTAACCACACATCAGGTACATTACAGTGTTAAGTTTGGAGTGGATGAGATGATAATTCTGGTTCCTTTCAACTCTAAAATTTTGTTATTTTTGTGAGACTATCTAATACAATGTATCTGAATTGCTGGAATCATTTAATCTTCCTTCAGATTTCTCTTTTCTGTTTCAGAAAGTGTTTGTACTTGAAAGCAAAGACCACCCAACACATAATTATAATTAATATTTATAGCTCATTTTCTAGTAGAGGCCTGTTGTAGACTCTCACTGGTCATTGTATGCTATTAGGGTTTTGATGTCCCTGAGAGTTAGTTTTATCTTATTAGAGATAGCAATGTGTTAGTATGTAATGATTAGAATTGATAAACAGACTTATGGTCAAGACACAATGATCACATACCACTTCGTACCTCATTTATGTGCTTAAAATATTTTTTTAAATCTTAATTAATGTGTTAGCGACCTTACTAGATTGTAACTTTCTGGAAGGCAGAGACCTAGTCTTAACCTAACATTTGTCTCTCTTCCATTTCATAGCACAGTATTCTGTACACAACAGGAACTTAAATGTTTGTTAAATTACTTGTTCCAGAAAAAGGAATAAAATGAATATTGATCTGTAACTATAGAGAAGTTAATTTTCGTAAATAATTGTACGCATAGGCAGTATAAAAGGAGGTGCTGAAAGTGTCTTGACTCAAAGCTGAGAGTATATGATATAATCTCCATGATAATCAAGAAGTGAGGTAAAGGAGAATATTGAGGGGTCAAAATTCTTAAACATTTTGACTTTGAGACAGAATTAAAATATATATTTAGAGGTGCCCTGTAAACAGATTGAGAGGCAGGACTGAATTAAAGGAAAGAGGTTGAGGAAAAGGAAATTTTCATCAACATAGAGATGACAGGTGAAATGGAGAGATGATGGAGATAACATTTCTAAGGCTATATTTATATAAAACAACCAAATTCAATCATGACTAAAGCTTCTAATCTCATCTGACCAACCTGTTCCTTCTGTATAAAGTGATTGCTATGGTAATCATAAGTTTTCATCTTCTGCATTCCCATCCTAATGATGCCAAGTAGAAGGAAAAGAAGGAGTGGATCTAATTGGAAGTTTGGACTATGATCTAATGCTGTCTCACGAACAGATGTAGTCTATGAGTATAGGTATAAACAAAAGATAATTGAGGTCCTTCTACAGAGTCCTAAATTACTATTGAAATTGCCTCTAAAGCATGGGTTCTAAGCTGTTTGCATTATGGTTCTCTTTGGCAGTCTGGCGAAGTCTGTGGACATATCCTTAGTTTAATGCCATTAAAAGAATAAAACAAAATTCACAAGATTACAATGGAAGCACTTATTGAAAAATATCTAAAGAGTTTTTTGTTAATTCTAGTAGCTTCTTGACTTGTCCTTCATAATCTGTCTTGACTGTAGTCACATCTGTGCAAGGTAAGTATAAAATTGGGGCAGTATTATTTCAAAGAGATGTCTGACTTTGCCTTTGCAAGATGGAGGATGAGAAAGACAATCATTTCTTCAATTGTGTGTTGGAAGGAATAAGTTGAATTGCAAATAGTGGGATTTCTTGATAGGATTCTCTCCTTAGTAAATAGTTAAGGAAAAACACACATACACAAGTTTAAAGACCTCCAGATGAAGAATCTCTGCTTCAAAACATAATTGGAGAGATGAGAAAATGCCCACTAAAAATGTTACAGTCATGGGGGCAGCTAGGTGGAGCAGTGAATAGAGCACCAACCCTGGAGTTAGGAGGACCTGAATTCAAATGTGACCTCAGACACTTGACACACTTACTAGTTGTGTGACCTTGGGCAAGTCACTTAACTCCAATTGCCTTGCCTTCACCCCTCCAAATATGAAATCAATAATTTAAAATGGTACAGTTAATTGTGGTGAGAAAAGTGTAACCAAGAATATCAAAGGCTGTGGAGAAATAGGGAAAGAACAGGATAAAGATTATGACAAGTGGTAGAGCAACTGGGGAATGTAGAGCTAAGGAGTCGAAATGAGAAATGTATCATAGAGCTGAAAGGTGAGAAAGAAGTAATCTTATCCAATCCTCTTCCATGTAGACTGGAATGTATCACAAACATAAAGGTAGATAATGGATGAATGTTTAGCTGGTCTGATGAATAATGTTCATAAAAAAACAAAATTCCTCGTAGTTTTCTATAATGATATGGAAACAAATGTTTATAAGATACCAAAAAATAGTAAGAACTAAATTTCTTTGCAAATTATTCTCCACCACTTTACAAGAGCTATTTCAAGTATCATAATGGGCAATTAAAAGTAAAGGACCCTTTATATTCAATACTTCCTTAGTATTGAATAGTATCTTGTATAATAGTCACTGGGACACTAATCCAAATAAAGAAAGAAAGGCATTTTGTGTTGCTTCTCAAAAATTATATCTTTACATACTTAATAATCTAGAAATCTTTTTTGTAATGACATCCCCCACTACCATTATTAGTGTACATTCACATGGTGTGCTTTAAATAAACACATACACACACATACATATTGTGCTCATGACTTCACAAATATATATACAGAAATTCATTCACAGGCACCTAGAGGAATACGGAAAGGATGAAAAACAAACCCTTCTGCAAAAATATATTAATGCAATATGGATGAAATAAGCTTATGACACAAATTATTTATAGCACATGGTTGTTTCTGTATGATCACATATACTTATTTTCAGGAAAACTAGACATTTGAGTTTTGTCTCATCCTTGTAGCAAATATTGTAACATTTAGCTGAAAATCTGTTTTGCCCTTCTGGGATTATGACAACTATAAGAAATGAGGATTTCCTCTTTCATTTAATCACATCATCTTTATAAAAATAACACCCTGGATTCTTATCTTTCCTCTGAAGTATCTGAATAGCATTCTTAGAATCACAGAATGTTAGAGGTAGAAGGGGCCTCAGGGATTATCTGGTCCAAACTCCCTATTTTGCATATGAGGGAACTCAAAACCTAAGTGGTAAAGGATTTGCCCAAGAAAACATTGCAAACTGGTGGAAAAGCTGGGAATAGGGCCTAGGTCTTCTTGCCTTATTACTCCCAGCCTTGTGTTCCTTCCACACTGCCCTGAAGCTTCTCTACTTTCTCATGTATGTGTGTATTCATACACCTAGTCCCATGTATGTGCACACATATATTTTCATATATATCATATGTATCTATGTATGGATATAGACACATATATCCACATAATAATAATGTCTGACATTTATATAATTCTTAATATATGCCAAGCACTGTACTAAGCATTTTACAATGATCATCTAATTTGAGCCTTACAATAATCTTGAGAGGTAGATGTTTTTATGATCCCTATTTTACAGGCGAGGAAACTGAGGTAAGAAGCAGTTAAATGACTTATTTGCCCAGGATCACACAGCTAATAAGTGTCTGAGGCCAGCTCTGAACTCAGGTTTTACTGACTCCAGGGCTGGCACTCTATCAACTGTGCCATCTAGTTGCCCATAACTATATACGTGCTCATGCATCTCGCCACCATTTCCTCTTATTACTGCTCCATGAAAATAGAAGAGTATAGAATTCTCTCCACTTCATATGCATAGAAAATGTTATCAGATGCTTAAGGTTACAATCATGGTATTACTCAGATTAAAACTCAGGTGTCCTGCTCCTTCTCCTAGGGCTCTAGGTCAATTGGTGCTGATAGGATTTAGGTTGCTTGTCAACTCTGTAGGGAGTAGCTCACCCTACTTATTACAAAGACTTGGTAAGGTGAAGTGTCTCACCTGGTAATCAAGAAGAGAACTGAATTGAAGTGAATAAAATAAGCAATTCAGTCAGGCTAGTATAGCTCCTGGCTTAGGTACTAAATAATCCTGACCTATACCATATTGGCATTAGGCACATCGTTAAAAAATATAGACTCAAGAATCCATAAAGCAATGGATTTCTCTAACTCCTTTTTTACTGTATGTAAATATTGGGTTTAAATTTCTTATATAGATTTTAGCTTATTTCATTTTCATTTTTTTCTTTTCTCACAAGTTACTTAACAAGGTTGGGTGGGAGACAGGAGGCACAAATTTAAATTCTACTCTGAAGATGACATTGCAGAATGAGCTTCCTTACACTTCGTCAATTAAAATAGATAGGGTGACAAAAATATTGTACTAAGAGGACGAAGATTAAGGTTATATCCTCCTTACCCCAAAGAATCGTTGTAAGACTTTATTGAGAATGTATAGAGTTGGAGTTTAAAGCATGTTTGTTGAACAGATGAATGAAAGCATATGTGGAAATATTTTAATTTTTTAAAAATATAATGTTCTAAATACATTTGAAGTTGTTATTAGGGTTTTAACTTATAACCTTAGATTAAGAAATTATATACCCAGAACTAATTTACCATTCTTGAAATTTGATTTGCATACATGTCCTCCCCTGGTGTCAGGTGATTATAGTATTACAGATTTAGAGCTGGAATATACCTAGAGGCCATCTAGTCCAATCTTCTAATTTTATAAAAGAAGAAGTGAGGCCTAGCAAGATTAAGTGATAGAGAGTGAATTGGCCTTGGTTTGGGGTGTTTCTATACTCCCTAAGTTTGGTCTTCCAACAAATCAAGGACTAGGGTTAGGCGAGATCCCCAAGTACTAAAGACATGGCAGACCTAGTGGAAGCATATAGCAAGAATACTTTCAAAGATCTGTTTTTATTAACACATATTTGTTGATGTTGGATAATTATTCCCCTGCCTTCTTGATTCCATTAGGCTGGGTTTATATTTTCCCTTGCTTTTCTTTTAGCTATTTCTGAGTATGGTCTTCAAAATAACAGTACCAAAACACACCTCTCTGGTCATTATTCTATATATTGCATTCTCTTATTACAATCTAGATTCCTTGAGGGCAGAGCCTTTGCGTATTTGTTCTTATATTTGCAAAACTTAGCACAGGACCCGGAACATAATAAATACTTAAATGATGAGTTTGCACCTCATTTATTTTGTATATGTGTTTATATATGTTACATATACTTTCAATATTCTTATTTATTCACATGCTATCTCCTCTATTTGAATGTAAACTATTAAAAAGTTTCATTTTTTCCCTTTTTACATCTAGCACCTAGAACAGCTCCAGAAATTTAATAAAAACTTAATAAATGTTTATTTATTAATTGATTGAAATACATAATTGCCACTAGAGGGAGAAGAAACAGCCATCTCTTCTCTCACCCATTTATGATTTCTCTCTGCTTCTATACATACATACAAATCCTGTCCTCTGATCCCATAATCCCCATCACCTTTGTCTCCCTCTAACAAACACCTACTACCTTCTTAAAACAATCAGAAATTCTGATCTTTTCAGAAAAAATAAAACAAACCAAAATTTAAATTCTCTGTTACAGGATACTTTTGGTAGGAGGCAAGAGGTGGCAAACACACTGGTTTCTGTCTCTGCCAAGGGCTGCTGTTACACCAAGGAAAAAACATATGTTTCCACTCATAGGGCAGCTCCAAGCCCCGCAGGTTTATTACAACACTATGATGGGGCACAGGGGGTCTGTGCATGCCACTACAGCCAGCTAACTACACCATCTGGGATCCCTCCTATTCAATAAGATGTAGAGGACTGCATGGCATACAGAAACATTGGTAGCCAGAATCATTTCCAAAGTCACGGTGACAGCAGGGGTTGCAATATCCTTGACCAGTTCCTCAAAGGTCACTGGAGAGAGATGCCCCACTTGGAATTCCTCACAAACTATCCCCCATTCCAGAGTCATGCTAATTCTGGTGGTACCTGACTATACACCTCTCTTGTCAGTGTTACATAAACTATTAAACTCCTTTTTCTTTTAGATTAAAGTCTCTAGCTCATTCTTTTAGATTAAAGTCTCTAGCTCATCTTCCAATTCTTGAAGGGCTTTTTTAATTTTTTAGGCATGTACATATATATCTGTCTATATCTAACAGCCACAATGCTAATGATCAGATCACCAAAGAAACCAGATGTCCAAGTAGTACCTGTGGTACTAACATTATGATTAATTTCCTCCCTCTTACCTTCTAGGATTCTTCCTGATCCATCATATCTTTTTAAAACATCTTTGTTTTCCATCTCATAAACAAACAGTGCCAAACTCAACTCTTCAATGATTTCCACCATTGTCAACTGGGATGATCATTGACATATAATTTATGTCAAGTCGACACTGTGGCATAAAAAAGTCAGATAGTCAATGTGAACAAGACCCCAAAGGCCACAAGGAGGTGCAAGGTTTGATAGTCCCTTGAACACTTTGCCTAATTGTTCCTCCGCAACACTCAACAAAGAATGTCATGACTGTTTCTTTGAGTTGTTAGATATTTTCCATTGTCTCCATACTTGCTTTTTAAATGCCACCTAAGACACTTGCCAGCTCTAGGACCCCGGGCAAGTCACAAAACCTCTGACACTTGATTTACTCACTTGCAAAATGTGGATATTGATATTTAAACTTCTTGCCTCACAGGACAGTAAAAATGCTTTTTGCAAACATTCATGAGTTATCTTGGGATAGGTGGTAGTAGTTGTAGTTGTGGCACACCTCTAGGTACATCTGGTCTTCTATGTGCTCCTTCTCAAATCTGACATGGAGAATTTCCTCTCTGGCTTGGTTACTCCTTCATCCTCCACAGAGAATCTTAACCTGAATATCTTTAATGGTTGCTCGTCAGGACAGGGGGAATGAATGGTGGATTCCCCTCCTTCTATCCCTAACACTGATAGCTTCGCTGGCTACCTTTAAAAATTAGCTCAAAACTCAACTTCTACAGATTTTCCCTTACTCTTTCCCTCCTCCTCTCTCCATTATTAAGCCTTCCATTTGAGTTTAATTTCAATTGATACCATATACATCTTGTTTTATACTTATGTGTGTGTACATTTTTTCCACCATTAAAATGTAAGCTTCTTGCGGGCTGGGCCATGATTTGGCATTTCTTAATATCCACAACACATAGCACAATGACTGGCACAAAGTAAGCTCTTAAAAATTGCTTGTTGGTTTACTTATGGATGTAATCCTTCTACTTTCCTAGCATCCAGCACAACTGCCTCCCTTTACTTAGCTCACTGATACCACCATCACATGCATTTACCTATTGACACCAGGGACCCTTCTTGGAAATTTTCTCTTACCTTTTGCCCTTTGTTAAGCTGACTCTGGCCCACACACATACCCAAGTTTTGTTTGTTTGTTTTTGTTTTTCTGCTTAAGTCCAAGGGGTCTACTTCTCTTCAACAGTATTTTAGATGGGGAAATTCACCAGTTTAGAAGTTTTCACACTGAAATTTTACTGACCTCACACTTAATCACTGAACCTCAGAGCTGGAAAGGGCCTCAAAACCCATATAGTCCAGCTGACAATTGAATATCAAAGCCCTCTATAGCATACCCCAAAGATAGCCATTCAGCCTTTACTATAAAACCTTTAATGAAGGAAAATCAACTATCTTCTAGTTTCACTTTTTCAGTTTTAATTATTAATTCCTTCTATAGAACTGAAAGTGACCTATTTGAAATATCCAGCTATTGAAAGTTGAGTCTTGGGGCTAATCAGGAAACGTCTAATATATTTTCAACATCAAATTCTTTAGATACTTGAAGACAGCAGTCTGGTCCACCTAAGTTTTCTCTTGGCAATACTAAAACACCTATGTATTTTGTTCTTTCTTGTGTGTGTGTGTGTGTGTGTGTGTGTGTGTGTGTGTGTGCGCGCGCGCACGTGTTTTCAGGTTATTAATGCTTTTCTTAAAATGTAATGTCCAAAACTAAACAGATTGAGCTGATATTCCAGATGTGGACTGATCAGGGCAGAGTAGAATGGGCCTATCACCTTCCCCATACTGGACATTAGGCCTCTCAGTTGGTAGATAAAGATTCCATTATATGTGTTCCTTTGCTTCTATATGTTTTTCATCTGAAAATGTAATTAATATGTTTTAATTCTAATCTAAAAAAAATTAAGCAGCACAGGATGAAGGACAAATTCTTGGGGTACTCCACTAGAGACCTCCCTAGTAAATATTGACTACTTCTGTGAAACAGCTGGATTCCATAAAATGCTTGGGAAATGAGGATGCATAAAAATATCATCATAGCTTATGCCTGAGTACCATGTACACTTACTAGCTGTGTGCCCTTTGACAAGTCCCTTACCCTCTGTTTGTCTCAGTTTCCTAATCTGTCAAATGGAGATCATTATAGCACCTACCTCTAAGGGTTGTTATGAGAAACAAATAAGATTATAATTGTAAAGTGCTTAATAGAGTGTCTGGCACATAGTAAGTACTACATAAATATTATGTCAAAATTACCATATTAATATCAATAGTAGAGATATTCACCCAAAATTAACATTTAAGTTTAAAAATAAAAGAGAAATACAATACAATTTTATCAACATTATAAATTATATACCTTAGAGAAAAAAAGAAATTATATTGTTCTAATATATACATGTGAATTGTTAACAAAGAAGCCAAAATTTGTTGGAATGAACCTGTTTCTGATTGGAAAGAGATGGAAAGGGGGGTTACAAAATGATTGATTCTGCTGTTTTGGTGAATCTGTGCTCTCATCTAAATTAAGGAGTGTATGAATGAATAAATGAATATTCATGTAGGTGAGAAAAGAACTACATAAAATGAAATCTGCTACTATCCATCCAATGCTGAAGGTTTTTCTGTGTTTGCATTTCAAATGAAGAAATAAGAGCTATCATATAGCAAAATTTCTGACAGCTAATATGTTCCCTTTTGCTCCCTTGGATATTGACATAAATAAATTTCATTGTGTTTTTAACTAAAACTTATTCAAATCATGACTACAGAATCTGATATTGATGTCTAAAAAATTCTGCCCAGTTCATGAGACATCTTAGCAAGAAATGGTCATAACTATGAAATAAATCTGGAATAATTGCTGTATAGGCATACACTCACTACATAGAAGCATACACATATGTATGTGTGTGTGTGTGTGTGTGTGTGTGTGTGTGTGTGTGTGTGTGTGTGTGTATTTGGGGAAACTAAAGATAGTAGTTGGGTAGCTAGGTGGTTCTGTGGATAAAGTCCTACATTTAGAGTAGAAAGATTCATCTTCCTGAGTTCAAATTTGACCTCAGACACCTACTAGCTGAGTGATCCTTGGCAAATCACTTAATCCTGCTTGCCTTGGTTTCCTCATCTATAGAATGAGTTGGAGAAGGGAGTAGCAAACCATTCCATCTTCTTTGCCAAGAAAACACCAAATGGGATCACAGAGAGTCAGACACAATTGAAATGACTAGGTAACAGAAAAAGACAGTAGTTATCTTATATATGTTTATGATAAATATAATATGGGGATAAGGAAGAAAGAAAATAATAGGTTTAAAAGAAGTTGAACCCAGCAATATATGCCCTTGCAATATATTTTTTTAAACCCACTTATTAAATTTCCTCTTGATTCATTATTCTAACCTGTCAAGACCTTTTTCAGATCCTGGCTTTTCCATATAACCATCTGAGCATTTTTCTCAGCTTTGGATCATCAAAAAAGACACTAAATTTAGTGTTATTGCTTTCATTTAAGTTACTGGTTAAAGTGTTAGAGAACAGGACCAGAAAGAGGGCCCTGTGGCACTGTAACACAGACGTCAGTCCAGGATGGCATCAAGCATCCTACTTTGGGTCTTCTGATTCAACTATTTCTGAATCAGTCCAGCTTATGTCTTGCCGTCTTATACACAAAGACATAACAAAAGAGTTTTGCTAGAATAAAACCTCCCTGCAAAATGCAGTTTACAACATTACCCTCATCTATGTCTAGTTTTTGTTGTTCATTCATTTCAATCATCTCAGACTCTTTGTGACCCCATTTGGGGTTTTTCTTGGCAAAGACACTGGAATGGTTTGCTATTTCTTTCTCCTGCTCATTTCACACATGAAGAAACTGAGGCAAACAGGGTTAAGTGACTTACCCCAGGCCACACAGCTAAGTAAGTGTCTGAGGCTACAGGTGAACTCAGAAAGATGTCTTCTTGACTCCAGGGCCAATACTCTACCCATTGTGCCACCTTACTTCCCTTTCTATATCTAGCTAGCCTGTCAAAATCGCTATAGTAGAATACAATGAAAAGAGTCAGAGGGCCTAGGAAAACTCTTCTTTCTGATGCTCACTACTCCTATTACTTTGGATAAATTATGAAATCTCAGGGATGGATATATATATATGATACATATATCAGGGTTTTGGCCTTGATGGCCTCCTAGGTCTTTCTGAGGCTTAGATCTATGATTCTATGAATTATTCTTGTTGCCCCCTTGCTGATCACCACTTGACATTCTAAATGCTCATACATCTTTAGAAAGGGAAATAATAGGTTTTACTGCTTTGCCAGGAATTGAAGTCAAACTCCTATCTATAAATATAGTCCTATCTGTAATATCTAATCTACTTTCTCATTTAAAAAAAAATAGAAAATTGCTTATCTCCAACCATGTGATAAATCTATTATTCTCTACATTCCTGAATAGCTCAACAATCACATCCATAAATCTATCTGAGCCTGGTGACTTGAACTTATTGAATACAGTGAAATTATTAGAGCTAGATGTATGGTGGATTAAAGAGGCAGGTTTGGTCACAGTGAGCCGAGTTCACACGCTATCCTAGATGTCTGCTAACCACATGAACCCAAGAGAGTTGGTTATTTTTCTGTTTGTTTTGTTTTTGCTTTTTGGTGTGGGGAGGGCAGGGCAATTGGGGTTAAGTGACTTGCCCAAGGTCACACGGCTAGTAAGTGTTAAGTGTCTGAGGCTAGATTTGAACTCAGGTCCTCCTGACTCCAGGGCTGGTGCCCTATTCACTGTGCCACCTAGCCGCCCCTGGTTATTTTTCTTCAGCCTCAATTTTCTCATCTGCAAAATAAAGGCAGCAAAAGTGCCTACTTCACAGGGTTTATATGAGCATATATACACACACATACAATATATATATACATATATATTTATATATACATATATATGCACACTCTACATATATACTATATGTGTGTGTATATATACACTATATAACTATGTATACACACACACACACACATATATATATACATGCATATGTATATAATTGCTATTAGATATTCCTACCACCTTTATATTTATCAATTAGGCCATTTTTGTTCTATATTTCCCAATTTGAAGACTATTCATTTTGGTGAAGAAAACAGAAACAAATGTACTTATGGAAATGTGTGATGTAGTGGCTAGACATGTCCTAAGAATCAGAAAGACTGGATCTAAATCCTGTGTCTGATATATACATTCTGGTTGCGTGACTCTAGATAAGGTCAACCTCTCAATGCCCTAGGTAACTTTCTATGTTAGTAAGACATTGTCCATCAGCTTTGATAGATGGTATTTCCTCACAGGGAGTTTTTTACAGAAATTAAATCACATGTATATTATATACATACACACATATATGCATATATATGTATGCACAGAGCATTATCATCCACGAGATAGTTAAGTAACTTATCCTAGGTCACACTGGGGACAGATTTCAAGCGCTAATGACCTAGGACAATTAAACTTATGCAATGAATTATAATACTTATCAATGAATGAGCTAGAATTGTTTTAAATTGCTAAAAATTCCATAAAGATGCCATCTAAGTATGAATCATGCTGTATTTTTAGTTTAAACAATACTGAATGTAGTTTAATACACATTAATCACATATTCTGTTATAACTGTAGTGAGCTATCAAAATATAATTTAACAATTTATTTCAGAATTCTTCCAAGAATTTCATAACATTTACAAAATATTATTTTGCTTAATTTCAGCCTAATGATGACCAAATTGAATATATATGCAACATACATACATGTATACACACATATATATATGCATATACACATACATATACATATATATACACACACATACACATACCTACATACATCATACATCTTTACTTTAAAATTGCATTAATTGGGGCAGCTAGGTGGCACAGTAAATGGAGCACTGGCCCTGGAGTCAGGAGGTCCTGAGTTCAAATCTGGCCTCAGACACTTAACACTCACTAGCCATGTGACCTTAGGTAAGTCATTTAATCCTAATTTCCCTGCTTTTCCCCTTCAAAAAGAAAAAAAATGCATTAATTACCAATACCATAGAATCACTAATGCATCACGGAAAAGGACCTTTTTTTTTGAGATTATGCTCTTCAAACCATCATAAAAATGAAAAAAAAATGTTGGTTTAGAGCATGAAAATGGTTTGCCCAAGATCACAGAGCCAGCTAGTTTTGTGCCTACTTTATAAGGTAGGAGGGTTGGACAATAACGTTTTGTTATGAAACTTCTAAGTTGCACAAATTTACCCTTTAGGCAAACCATGTTTTTGGTATTAATATAAAAATTTTGTTTTCAAAGAATACAATTATAAGTGCTAGAAAAATCACATATTGTTTAGTCAATTTGTCTGCATGTTTCCTCCAATCTGACATGTCTTTAGTGCATGTAGGAGTTCCAGATGTCTTAAAGTAGGGAAATTGATGTATTTTTTTTAATCTGCATGAAATCTTTACATTTTATTCTCAAATAAATGAATTGTTCTTCTCTGACTCTTTACTTCCTTTATTAAAAAAAAAACTGATAAGGAAAGTGAATGCAAAAAAGGAATTGGTTGATAATACAACAACGGTTAAAGTTAAGATAATACAACAATGGTTAAAATCTTTTTTAAAAGCCTAATAAGTTTAACAATTTGTATTTGTAGGTTCCAAATGAAGTAGCTTTACTTATACTTACATGTATAGTTATTTGGAAATAAATAATACTATGCTCACATTCAATAACATAAATTATAGTAAGAAGACTAATAATGTGATAATAATCAATATCTAATGGTAATAATCTCTAATAACATGAAAGGGAATTTTTTTTCTGTGAGAAAAAATTAACTTTCAATGACCAAAATAGAAAATTCAGAATGTCAAATCTTTTGCTAATCTACTGCTTTGTTTTTAATATGCCACTACTTATATTGCACATATAATATATTATGTGGATTATTAGACATGCATTAATTTATATCAATGAATTTGCATTTAAACAAGGCTATGCTTATATACCATGCAGAGAGTCCCGTATTTGACGTCAGTGTGTTACTCATCATTCTCCATGAAGATGCTGCTGCTGATAATTATACTTCCAGCATGTGATTTTTTTCTTTTTTTTTAATAGCTCAAGTTATAACAGACCTATTTTCATTTACCTGTTGACTTGGCACCTACTGCAAGACAAGAAACTTGAGCATATGTGGAAGGCATTAAAGGAAACCAGGGAGATGGTTTAGAGAATCAATGTTAGAACCTAGACCAATTATCATAAACTCTTCCCTTAGTAAATGGTATTAGCAAAACTGAATGGATTAATTCCTCTACAGGAGACACACATATATATATATATATATGTGTGTGTGCTTGAGACGGGCACATGAATTTTTTGTTCTTGGGACTCAAGATGGGGCTGGGATTTCCTTCAATTTCTCATGAAGTTCTTGAAGGGGAAATCTTGTTGAAGCTGGTACCTTGTATATCAGGAGATTCTGATTCCACCTGCTCCCCTTCATTCTTTTTAATAAAGCCTCCACAATTTTCTCATTGTTCCCACAAAAGATTATATAGACAGCCAGGAATCAGAAAAGAGATAAGTAAGCTTATTGAGATACACGTTTACACTCAAGGTCATAATTAGACTTCACTGATAAATAATTCTCCAAAGAAAAACTGGTGTAAAGAAATAAAAAAGGTAAAACTGAAAGTTTGAGGGACAGTCAGATACCTGCCATTGGACTACAAGAATTAAAAAAAATCCCATCACCCATCTCTTTCCCTTACCTAAGAATATTCAGGGTCATAGAGTCTTTTGAGATGGTTTTCATTTTTTTGTTTGTTTTCTAGCTCCTTTCACTCACCTAGCACCAATCAGCAGCCATGGCTTCGGATGAATCAGTTTCTCCTTCCTTTGGTACCCTGAAGGCTTATGCTAATAGTAAAATTTCACAGAGAGAGTGGAAGTGTGTCCTTCTCAGGCTGTTACTCAAACAGAGGGCAAGAGAACCATTCTTTGCCAGGGAACTAAACCACAAAGCTTACTAGATTAATTTAGAGACCATGAAGAAGGCCAGCAAAGAAAACAAAGGAAACACTATACAGAGTTACTTCTGACAGAGCTTCATCAAGTCACACATACACTCTTGCCCAAGGCAAGTACAACTGAACATTGAGGCACCTTGGGTGAGGTCTGGGGGGCTAAATGAAAGGAACACCTGTGAGGGATCTCACAGGTGACTGACTACTTCTTCAGAGGCTCTATTTGATGTCTCCAAGTATCTTGTCAATTACTTGGAGTCTTCTTGCCTATACATGTTTACTTATATGTATAGGTACCTACACACTATCAATCTGAAATCTATTTACCATTTTATCATTTTTATTGGGTCTGTCCATCTATTGTCTGCCTTTATATCTCCTCTGTTCTCTCACTCATATCCTTAGAGTAATACAGAAGTAACCTTACATGAGGGCGGTTAGGTGGTACAGAGCATGGACCCTGGAGTCCGGAGGACCTGAGTTCAAATCCTGCCTCAGATACTTGACACTTACTAGTTGTGTGACCTTGGGCAAGTCACTTAACCCCAATTACCCTGCCTTCTCCCTTCCAAAAAAGAAAAAAAAAAACTTACATAGATATCCTCTACCCTATCTTGATAAATCCCCCTCCTTGAATCTGTCCACAGACACACACTTGTTCATAGATGCAGAAGCCTAAGTTTCAACTGACAGGGACAAACACTTCTATATGTACTGCATAAAAATATATACCTATTTTTCCACACAGCCTAGATGCAGAATTCTTGCATACTTTCAGTTGCATGATAGAGAAAAAATTTGCCAACTTCATGTGTATTTTAGGCACCTACAAATCCAGAATGATCCCTTTTCCCCTACCATTGCCCAAACTTCTGAGTAACAAACTAGGACTTACTCATTGCAAAGTAGAATTTCCAGGGCACGTGCTGATAACAAGGGGTTACACAATGAAGGGTTAATAATTTAGTGAAGAGGGGATTTCAGCAAATAGCTGAAGAAGGACTCTTGTGAGTTGTTGTTGGAAAGCATTTCCCATGTCATGTCTAAACCCCTCTGCAAGCAGATGAATCACTCTGTAAATCCTGTTACTCTATGTGGATAAACCTTACATGCCAGCTAACAAATCCAGAGAGGTGGGAGAGCGAATCTGTTTGAAAGGAAGGATCTTTGAGGATCACAACCACAGTACACAAGAAAAGGAAGAAGGCATAATTTATGTCCTTATTCTCCTTAGTTTCTACCAACTTAGAAAATCTCAATCTCTCTCTCTCTCTCTCTCTCTCTCTCTCTCTCTCTCTCTCTCTCTCTCACACACACACACACACACCCCACACACACACACACTCACTCACTTTCCTCTATAACAAGAGTAGAGATCCCAAAGCAGGACACTCGGTGACAGCCAACCAAATTTATTTCTAAGGAAAGGAATGAAAACTTTGCTGTTGTCGGCAGCTCTGCTAAGGAACTGCTCCCTGATGCCCCAGGGTTTATGCACTATCAGCTTCTTGCACACAGATTAGAGGTTTATTTTCAATTCTATATAGTTCTTTATTGCCACAACAAGCTATATTAGCCAGATAGACAGATAGACACTGGAACATTTTATTAGGATAAAATGAGATTTTAAAGGATCCCATAGGAAAGGTTCAGTTGTCAGCATCTGACAGAAATTCTGGGAGAATCATAGCAAAGGAAAGGGATATATGTGTATGGGTGGTGTCTGTGGGGGGCTGGGTAAAGAGGAAGTGGAGACTGAGAAGGGAACTAAAAGATTAACTAAAAAGTGAATTGGCACATAATACCACCTGGAGAGCCAGCTCTCTCTGTCCCCTCAGAGGGGTCAAACTCACCAAGGACTCAAGATTTTCCCCTCCAAATATCAGTCTACCAATTATTCTTTCAGAGCATGGTAGAGGTCCATAAAAATAAGACTTTTAGGTCAAGGATTATGAACCAATATTAAAAATTATTTGTGCAATAGCCCTTTTGGCTTAACAGTCCCATATGTCACTTATAGTAACTGGGTATTTGGAAAGTTATTTTATTTCGCCTTATTTATCAGGTTGATTTTTGCCAAAATTTGAGGGGATAGGAGAGACCAAGGGATAAATAGAGTTCTTACACTTTATTAGTTCCCTCAGTGTCCATAAGGAAATCCCACCTATACAGGATAGGGACAAATAGCTTCCTGACAACTTGAACTACTGAGAAAGCAAAACACTCAGGTCTATATTCTCCAGCATCTCTTTTCAATGAGTGGAGAGACCAACATAGTGAGCCGTTAGAAGTATATCTCAGAGCCATAACTCGGGCTTACCACACACCAGTGTTTAAACTAAGGGACCTCACCAAGACTTCAGAAACCAAGGCATTGGGAAATTAAAAAAAAAATCGGTCTAGTTTCCCCCCCCCACCCCCACCCCACACCATAAAGTTAGCATTTCTTGGTCAGAGAAGTAGATGAGGCAAACAGAACCTTTAACCACCAGTGTTGAAGCTTTACATGGGACCAGAACCCCCTTTCAGTTTATGACTCAATATCATAGAATCAGAAAAAGAGATAAATATACACACAGAGCCCCGATTTTTACAGCATCAGTAGCAGTAGTTCAAGGGGAACACGTACATGCAGAGACACACATATCTTGGTAGCATATGCATATAGAGACCCCAAACTGGGAAAAGTTGCCAGAATGCCCTACCTGAGGATGGCCGTGTCCCCCTGCCTCACGGTGATGTTGTCAGTGCCTCGGGTAAAATCCACGCCGCGAACAGGCAGTCCTGTGGGGAGAAGGCAGAGCAATCTCAGTAGGACCAGAGGCAACTGTTTCCGATCGGGATGAACTCTTCCGACCATGGTGGCCACGCTGACTTTCAGGGTATATATAGGGAGATGGGCACTCTCGGGGTGTGCAGGTCGGACAGGAAGAGCAATTTACAAACACACAGCGTTCATCAACAGCTCGCAAGGAGTGAGAGCAGACCGGGCTTTTCCAGCTTCTAATCCTTTCCACTTTTCTTCTCTCCCCTCCTTTCTCTTGTACCTCTCTCCTTTTCCCCCTAAGTCTGAACGAGCCCCTCATAAAACCAGAACAAACAAACAAAAAAAAAAGAGTCAAATGAACAAAAATACAATTTCTTTTTTAAAAAAGCTTTTTGCAAAAATAAACCACTTGCAAAGGTGATGGAAAGCCTTAAAAAGAGAAGATATTGATTTGTTGTTGCTGTTGTCTGTCTTTCCCTTTTTCTTTCTGTTGCTGAATGCTCCTATTCCAGTGAAGGGCTATACAGTCTCTGAGAGGAGCTCCTTTCATAACCCACTTTTCTTAGGCGGAGGGAGGCCAGCAAGCACCAAGCTCTACACTGTGAGTGTAAAAAAATCAGCAGCAGCAGCAGCAGCAGCAGCTTTCTCTCCCTCTCTCTCTCTCTCTTTCTCTCTCTCTCTCTCTCTCTCTCTCTCTCTCTCTCTCTCTCTCTCCCTCCCTCCCTCCCTCTCTCCCTCTCTCTCCCTCTCTTTCCTCTCTCTTTCCCTCTCTCCCCACTCCTCTCCCTCTCTCCCCCCTCCCCCATCCAATGTGCTGCTTTTCAACAACCCCTCCACCTCATTCCCCTCCTCCCTCTGGCTGGCCCCTAGCTTTGCACAACTGCCCCCTTCAGCAGCAGCGAGCCTTGATGAAAGCCTGATGCTCCTTTAGGTTGTCACGACAACAGCTCCATCTGAGGCCTGGCTGATTTCCTTAAGAAGAGGGAATGGAGCTTAGAGGTAGAGTTAAGAAAGAGGGAGTAAGACAGAGGGATGTGATGCTGAGAAGAGGGGAAAAGGAAAAGAAGAGAGAGCGAGGGAGAAAAGGGAAGGAGGGAAGATTAGAGGAAAGAAAGGCATAGACATTGAAGAATGGAACTACTAGAGATGCCAGATAGGGAAGGGGAAAATACAAAATACCCAGTGACTGTCTAGGAATAAAAATAATGATGAGGAAGAAGTTAAAGAGGGAAAAGTGAAGCAGGAATGGCTGCAAAAAGGGAGGAGACTGGGAAAAGAACTTGGTAGCAATGGCCCAATTCAAAAGCCAAAGTTGATTTAGAGAGTAACATTCTTAGCTCCTGTCTTTTCAAATTCACATCTTGCTCTTTCTCTCTTACACTTTCCTTCCCAAGATAAAAAGGTTTATTTTCTCTTCTTCTTTCTTTTCTCCCCACTCTCTCTGGGCTTCTGAAAGATGGATGTGAGACAATGCTGGTATTGAGTGGCCTGTGGTGTGAATGCTTGGTTTGTCTTCTCCAAATGCCAGCCCCAGCAGCTGATCCCTGATCCTTACCATCAACTTAACTCTCCAGGAAATACTCAGCTACCATTCAGGAAGTGATGATATTAGGGATTTTTTTTTTAAAGCAAGACATCTCTGTTACTACATGAGGTGTTTATATACCACTACCTATTTCTCTAATGTATATGTAAAAGATAGGCTGAACTTCACAGTAATGCCATTTTCAGACTTACAATCAGCCTACAAATGATGAACCCCTAAATTAATGGAATTGAGATTTACTCTTCTATACTTCCTGTATTAAGGGCATCAAATTGAGTCACCTCCATCACAGCTGGTGCTGAACAAGATGATAGGGATGTGTTACTGAGGATTTTCACAAAAAGAGAAATGAGTTTAGAGATCCCTACCCAAGTCCCCAGAGAATACAGACTTTGAGCAGTTGCTTATCTTACTGACACTGGCCTTGTCCCCAAGGATCTTCCTATAACTACTACACTACATGCCACAGACCTAATTTAACCAGTACAAAAGGTGATATGCTCCTACAGATTGCTTACGAAGAGGCAAAAGCTTTTGTTTTCCTAGAGCAGAGAAAATGGTGAAGAGTTCAGCTGAAATCCCACCATACAAGCAGTCCCCAGTTTACCAAGAGTTTTGTTCCAAAAGTCTATCCATCCTTCATTCCTTCTTTCCTCCCTCCTTCCTTCTCTTCTTTTTTCTTCCTTTTTGTTTATTCATCTATCTTTTTATATACTTATGGCTTTTGAGTTTGCATTTTTTCTTAGAAACAATATTCTAAGTAGTATTTCAGTTCCCATGCCAATCCAGAAAAGACTATTTGACACATAATACAGTCAAAAGTCCCTAGTCCTACTTCACAATCTAAGGATCCTTTTGAAACAGTTTTCTATTGGAAAAAATAAACCCAAAATCCTAAATGGGGATGCCAAGGATTTATCAGCACATCTGTATTCCCAGTAACAAGAAGCCACACGAACCATGCACTTCCCTAATCCCAATGGACTCAGAATTTTTAGGAGGATTGCCAGAATGAGTATGGAAGGTGCTGGTGGAGGTAGAGCTCTATAGATTGCAGTTCAGATAGTAAGGGTGGTAATAGGAGAAGCTCTAATAGCTCAAACTATTTGAGGATTTGATTGGATGGGGGTGGATCAAGGGTTTTGGCTGGAGAGGAACAGAGGACTTCAAGGAAAACACCTCCCTTGGGTATCATTGATAAGAGATTTATAATTAGAAGAAAAAGTCATCTGGTCTTAGCAATTCATTTTACAGATAAGGAAAATAAATCCCAGCCAGGTAAAGTAACTTTTCCAAGGCAAGAAAACTAAGAAAAAATTACAGACAGGATTTGAACTCAAGTATTCAGTCTTCAAATTTATTCTTTCCACTATATCATGCTAAGCATACTATGCCTGTGACTTGCCCAAGTAAGCAGCAAACTCAGGATTTAAATCCAAGGCTGGTGACATCGAATACACTCTTTTCACGGAACCATAGAGAAGATATAGTAGGCTTTAGCTGCCTTATACACCAATGACCAAGGCCTCCTAGGCAGGGGACTAGAGCCATAAAGGGTATTGATGCTTATGACTTTTTCTGTCTATTTATCTATGATCTACCTATCTATCTATCCAATAGATAATACACCATATGTGTATGTATATATGTACATATAAATGTTTATTTTTATTTAATTTTAATCAGTAAAGTAAGGCTATAGAGGACTTCTATACGGACAGGTGCAGGGATAATCGGGAGAAAGTTCTACACTAATAAGCTCAAACTATCCAGAGCACATCTGGCATACTGCTACAAAGAAGCTTATGCTGAAGGACACCTTCATAAATGCAAATACATTTTGGCTTTTTACTAAAATAAAATCTCATTAATTTGAACTCCACTAATTTGGAATTTGTGCTAATTCAGTAAAGACTGAAGTTTACCTTTGCACTATCTGTGAAACATAATAATTTACTATGCAAATGATTATTCTAAGTAATAATATATGGCCATAACTTCCATGTGTATAGCACTTTACAGGTGCAAAGTGCTTTCTCATTTATTATCCCATTATATCCTTCCAACAGCCTTATAAAGTAGGGAGGCATTCTTAACACCATTTTATAGATGAGAAAAGTCCAGTTCACTTAGAGTAATGTCAACATTATTGTAGCCCCGATTTAGAGAATAGGAGAAGGGATAGAGTATAGAAGGAAGTTGTTGAGTCATTTTAGTCATGTCCAGCTTTTCATTGCCCCATTTGGGTTTTCTTGGCAAGGATACTATAGTGTCTTGCCATTTCCTTCTCCAGCTCATTTTATGGATGAGGAGACTGAGGCAAACAAGAATAAATGACTTGCCCAGGGTCACTTAGCTAATTAGTGTCTGAGGTCACATTTGAACCCAGATTCTCCTGACTCCAGGTCCAGTGCTCTATCCACTGTATCACCTAGATGCCTAGGAGGAAGTCTTAGACTCAAATCCTATGTCACAATGGCCAAATCTAATTTTTTTCATTTATTTCTTTTTACTGGAGATTATACTGCCATTACACTGGAGATAATAAGAACTGTGGTACTGCCCTCACGGGGACCACTGTCAAGGTCCAATAAGATAACTGTATGCAAAGCACTTGGAAAATCTTTTTTTCTTTTTTTAAGCAGTTGGGGTTAAGTAACTTGCTCAAGGTTACATGGCTAGTCATGATTTACGTGTGGGTGCTCATTTTCTGAGGCCGGTTTTGATCCCGGGTCATCCCAACTCCGAGGCCGGCGCTCTTACTCACTGCGCCACCTAGCCGCCCCCTTGGCAAATCTTGAAGTAAAATAGAAATATATAAATGGGGGCGCTAGGTGGCGCAGTGAATAGAATACCGGCCCTGGAGTCAGGACCACCTGAGTTCAAATCTGGCCTCAGACACTTAACAGAAATAACTAGCCATGTGACCTTGAGCAAGTCACTTAACCCCAATTGCCCTCCAAAAAAAAAAAAGCAAAAAAAAAAAAGAAATATATAAATGAAGTAGTATCTAAATACAGTAACATAAAGGTTTGGGACATAATACACTTTCATCCCAATTTGTTTTATATACATCAGTCATCAATCACTTCTATTCTCAGTTTGCTTTGTTTCAAACTCGATGATCTCTAGAACAATCCTGTTATGTAGGGGGTATATTATCATCTCTATTTAATTGATGAGGAAACTGAAGCTCAGGATAAAGAATTTGCCCATGATCAAATAAAGCCAGTATATATCAGCTGTAGGACTTGACTTCAGGTCTAAAAACCAGTTCAGTAGGAACAGAAATGAAACATATATCAAATAGATAAGTAGATTGATAGGTATGGATATAGACATATATAGATATGTGTGATTATCACCCTATAAAGATACACGATGCATATTCATATATTATAGGTATGCATTTCTATAAGATCCACATATTTGCCTGCAAAAACAATGCTCAACAACCCGGTTAACTAAACCAGTACACAGGACTGATGTGCAAGATGTCCCAAAAGTCTTAGTGCAGGTCTAAAACATTGCACTAATACTTTTGGTTCAGGTTGTGTGTGTGGGGGGGGGGGTAGTGGGTGGGTGTGATCGTGAGCATAGGCAAGAAGCAAAAAAGATCCTCTATGTAACATCACTTTAATTTGCATTACTGAGTTTGCTTAAAAGTAATAACATTTTTTATATACTTTAAGGCAGTCAGTTAAGGAGCATTCATTAAGAGGGGCAGCAAGGTGGATAGAACACTGAGTCTGAAGTCAGGAACACCGGAGTTCAGCAGTCCTCAGACACTTACCAGCTGTGTGACCCTGGGCATGTCACTCAATCCTGTTTGCCTCAGTTTCCCTATCTATAAAATGAGCTGGAGAAGGAAATGGCAAACCTCTCCAGTATCTTTGCCAAGAAAACCCCAAATAGAGTCATAAGGATTTGGATACAACTGGAAAAAAAAAAGACTAAATAATAATATGTGCCGAGTACTATGGTAAATGCTGGATTTGGGCAGGAAGGGACTTCCAGATGTCATCTAGTCCAAAACCCTCTTCTACATATCAGGAAGCTGAAGTTCAGAGAAGTTCAGTGACCTGCTGCATAAGGTCATATTTGTAGTAAACAGCAGGGTCATTATTTGACCTTAGATCCACTGACATTTAATCTAGTACCTTGTCATGGCACCACAGTGATATTTCTATAATTGAGATTTTTCTGTAATTCCTATTGACCTCCTTACCAATAAGTTTAAATTAATAAGGTTTCATTACATTAGTATCATCTAGTACTGGCCAGCCATGACCAAGTTCAGGATATCTCCTTGAAGCCAATAATGACTGTCATGTTTTCCATGTAAGTGAATGAGACAAAATGACAGAGGCCATCACAGTGCTAAAAAACAGAGGGGGTTTTTCCCCCATGGTGGATTTAACGACGTATAATTGATTAAGCCTATTTTTAGGCAAGCTACTCAACTACACCCCTTAGAGCACTTTCTAACAAGTCCTATAGACCCTCAATCACTTCTATTCTCAGGTTGCTTTCCCTAAAACTTCCCCCTTTGCTTCTCATTTTTTTGTTCATCCTTCCTCCAAATCCATCTAATCTCTGCCTCTCTCCCCATCCTACTTCTCTCCTTGAAAATGTAAGAAAAAGGAACATACCAATAATTTATTGAAATTTTAAAAGGCTATTTTGCTGTGAAAAACCACACACATTCTTCCTAGATAGCTGGCAGAAAATGAACACACTTTGGGGTTATTTGTGAGGCGAACACGCCTGTTAGCCAGTTGAAGCAGCCATCATAACCCAAGCAAGATGATCTAAAATACTACTTTAGAATCACTCACTGCCTTTGTCAGAGAGGCTTTAGAAGACTCCGGCACCCTCCAGGGACCAACGCTGCCTCAAGATATGGGAAAATGTTTAAGCACCCCAAGAAGCATGAAAGATCTATTCTTCTGTTTAGCTTTGTAAGGTAATAGGTTCAAATGAAATCCAGCTGTGGCCTGGAATGCCCAACCAACTCTGCAGCAGTATTTGCATTTTATGCTAAACATGTCTTCAATATTATAAATTTCACACTTCTGCATTTCTATAGCTACAAGGTCTTAATCGCAATAACACCATTCCTGCACATCTCTTTTATAAGTGGAATTAGCATCCCCATATGAGTTGGAAGCACTAAATTGTTAATATGTCTCTTTAGAATTCCTATTATGACACCCATGATGATTTCATCATATTTTAGCAATACTGAAAGATCACAGTTTATACTCAGGAGCATGATACTCTCCCAGTGTTCTTCCCAGTGTCTCCTCCTGAATCTGGTTCCTTTTAATAGACCAACTTCATTCATATGTACCTGAGAACTTGTCAAGATCAATCAGGTATAGGTTGAGTAAATAGTGTCAGCATTTGCTATAAATCTTGCAATATTGAAACTATTCTAAGCAGCATAACCAGTAGTGCTTTCCTTTTACTTGAAGCATTTGAAGTTCCTTGTTTCAACACTGGAGTTTTCCTCCTTATTCAGATTTCTTTCCTACATCACCTCCTTTATTTACTTCACAAAGTTTGAATCTTTCCTATTTTCTTTTTTTAGGAAAGTCTTAGAGATTTTTAAATTCCACTTTGATTCTCTAACCTCCCATGTACATCTTTGTAGGCACAGATTCACTGAAATTGCACAAATTAGCATGAACTTTGCTCTCATGAACAATCGTGGAAACTTCTGTATACACGGACTGGTCCCCCTTTATGTGTTCCCAAAGAATTCTTCCTTTCTCCCATTTCCTCTGCCATGCCAGCACACAGTCTTAGGGCCACAGAGGTGGCATCTAGGTAGCAGCTAAGTGATATAGTGAATGAATAGAATGCTAGACCTTAAAATCAAGATCTGAGTTCAAATCTGTCCTTAGACATTTACTGTGTGACTGAGCAAGTAACCCAACCTCTATCTGTCTCAGTTTCCTTATCTGTAAAATGGATGATAATAATAGCATCTACCTTCTAGCCAGGGGTTTGGAACCTGTGACCTTGGGGCCACATGCGGCCTTCTAGGTCGTTAGAATCTGTCTTTTGATTTGGAGTCAAAAGGCTACACCCAAGAACCTAGAAGTCCAGCCACATGTGGCCTCAAGGCCACAAATGAGATAATAATTGTGAAGCATTTAGCACAGCATCTGGCCCATAGTAAGCACTAGATAAATATTATTAGCATTATTATTATGTACCAAAATAATCCAAGTCTTTCCTTTACTCCACTCTCTTACTTGAATACTCTCTATGTTCTGTGACTCTTGCTGCTGCTGCTGCTAGGTTTGTTATAGTTTTCAGTCCTTAAACATTTATTAAAAACCTACTACATTCCACTTATGGTGCTAAGTACTAGGATTTTCATATGAGTAAGAACAGAGTCATGACATCTGACTCTGGAGAGATGGAGTGAGGACAGGATCAGGTGACCTCTTCACTTTCTGACTAGTAGCACCCTAGATTTTGCTTTTCCTTCCGGGTTTATTTCATTTTATTCCCCTTCACACATACTGTGTTGTAGGGGGATTGCCCTACTACCAGTTCTCCAAAATTGGCATTCCATCTCCAGTTCTGCCCCTCTGCACGTCTATCTCCCACACCTGGAATGCACCCCCTCCTTACTCCACCTAACTTCATCCAAGACCCAGCTCATGTGTTACTTTTTTTTCTTTCTTGATCCCCCTAGAACAATGTTTCTTATCCTGGGTCCAAGAACTTGAAAAAATTATAACTATATTTCTTTTTTTTTTTTTTTTGGAGGGCAATTGGGGTTAAGTAACTTGTCCAAGGTCACACGGCTAGGTTTTTTTTGTTTGTTTGTTTGTGTGTGCGTTAAGTGTCTGAGGCCGGATCCGAACTCAGGTCCTTCTGACTCCAGGGCCGGCGCTCTACTCACTGAGCCACCTAGCCGTCCCCTATAACTATATTTCAATGTAATTGGTTTCTTTTGTAATTTTATGTATTTTAAAACATTATTCTAGAAATGATTTCACAGTCCTCATGAAGCTGCCAAAGGAGTCCATTACACACAAAAAAAGGAAGAGAGATTAAGGAGCCCTCTCCTAGAAGGAGATTTTTCTTTTCTGAAATTATTTGATATATACTGATTTAATCATCTCTTACATGAATTTAAGCTCCCTGAGAGTAGATGCTGCTTGCCTCTGTGTCCCAAGCACCTATCATAGTACTTTGTACATCATAGGTTCTTGAGTTAGATGTTGGTAGTGACTTCAGGTCCCTATAATCAAAGATAATGTGAGGACCATAGACCGTGAGTGCTGCGAGGGTGAGAATGTCACTCCCCTTACTTAAAGATGGACTCCAGGCATGAACAGATTTCTGTCCTGGAGTACAAGCAGGCTTTGATTGGGCTGAATCCACTCATATCGTGAGATAGAGCTGACAATATCAAGGGGATCCATTGAGCTTCCAGTGAGTCTTTGTAAAGCAAGCTCATCTTTTCTACCCCACATGGCATTTCAAATAGCTCCAATCTAGCTTTCAGGTTTTTTATGCACCCCACTCACTTTGCCTCAGCATTCTTTGGTCCAGCCAACCTGACCTTGTCGGTCTTCACACACTGACATTCATCTCCCTTCCTCACAACTTTGCAAAAGCTGTCATTTATGTGCACTCCTCCTCACCTCAGTATCTGAGAAGTTCCAGTTTCTATCAAGGCACCAGTTGAGACACAGCCTCTTACACAAGGCCTCCCCTGATTCCCCTAGCTGCTAGTGCCTTCATTCAAAACAATTACCTTGCATTTTTATTATATACATACTATGTATGCTAATATGTATGTATTTATATATAGTTGCATATATCATATAAATACACCTATATGTATATATACATTGTCTTTCCTATAGAATGTAAGCTTTTTAAGGGCAGAGGCTGTTTCATTTTTGTCTCTGTATCCCCAGTCACAAGAACAATGGTTGGCACATAGTAAACATTTGATAAATGATTGTGAATGGATGAATTCATTTCACTTGAGAAAGCTAACAATGATAGGGCAAAAATTGACAGAATGCTCAAGTAGACTCTCCTATCATTTTCACTAATCAGGATCAAACAATGCCTCAATCTCTCCATCTTCTCAAGTATCTACTTTGTTTATCCTTAATAAAAGTTATTATATGTTAATTAAATGCCAGTAGAGTAAGAAAACATTTGTGGAAGATTAAGAACTACATAATAAGATGAGCATCTGCTATATAATTGCTAAACCTCA
Organism: Gymnobelideus leadbeateri; assembly: GCA_011680675.1. Classification (NCBI taxonomy): domain Eukaryota; kingdom Metazoa; phylum Chordata; class Mammalia; order Diprotodontia; family Petauridae; genus Gymnobelideus; species Gymnobelideus leadbeateri. Next base: position 537,928 of record WOXC01002266.1, read on the forward strand.
CTAAATATTTCCTTACATATCAGTATTTACTTAGCAAGCAATGACTATCCTGTGAAATCTAAATGTAATGCCTAGTTAAATATATCAAGGGTGCAAGTCATATAAAGTGTCAGCAATATGCTCTCTCTAAGGAACACTGACTGGAGAGAGCTGTAGGCAGACATCACAAGTGGATGGGTCCTAGAGGTAGGTCATCCTTCAATTTGAAGGGCACTGAAAGGCCCTGTTAGCCTAAAAATATCTTCTCTACTGATTTAAATTGCTTCTTCCCCTCCCACCTGGCCTGTAATTCCCATCATCAGAGTCATTTTTCTGGATTAGATAATGAAGGCAGTATAGTTTTGCTCTGTTCCCCCCCCCCCCCAGGGTAGGAGGTTCTTAAATCTTGCTCTATCAGCACATTGTCATGAATTAATCTTTCAGATTAATTATCACTTTGGCAAAGAGAGAGCCCTATGAAGAGATTCGACTGCTAATCCAATCCAATCCAACAATCATCTATTAAGGACCTACTATGTAAAAATACTGTGGTACATTCTAGAGATATAAAGACAAAATATCAAGCAATCCCTTTCAGGCAATGCCCTAATGGAAGTATGAGCTTCCATCATATTAGTCAGATGTCACTGAGGAGGGGAGAAGAGAACACAGGCTATATGGCAGGAACTGGAGATACAGAAATAGTGCCAAAGAGCCTTGCTCCAATGGACTACAACTTAGGTGGGCAACTCTTTACAGCCAGAAGAGGATGGGTCTGGGGGCGGCTAGGTGGCGCAGTGAATAGAGCACTGGCCCTAATGTCAGGAGGACCTGAGTTCAAATTTGACCTCAGATACTTAACACACACACACACACACACACACACACACACACACACACACACACACAAAACTAGCTGTGTGACCTTCAGCAAGTCATTTAACCCCAATTACCCTACAAAAGAAAAAAAGAGAAGAGGATGGGTCACAAATGAAAGCAAAGCCCAGAGTATGAATGTTTATAGGTATTTGAAACCATCCACCCATCCATCCATCTATCCACCCATTTATATCTTAGCACTTAGTAAAGGCAACTTACAATTGCTAAGTTTTTTGAAGGGAAAAATCATACTAAAATAAATGATAGTGTCTCTACTCAACTACAGTTTAGTAGGAGAAATAAGATGACAGGTAACTATAATACACGGCAGAATGTGATGAGTGCCAAGTAAGTGGTACAAATAAATTACTGTAAGGATTCAGAGGAAATAATGATCATCTTCAGTATTCCAGAAAGGAAAAGTTCATGGCAAAGTTAGTTCTGGAGGAGATTTTTCTGGTGAGATAGGATTGATGTAGGGTTAGGGGGAAAGCAAAGGCATAATCTAGAAGAAGGAACAGCAAATAAAAAAGCTGAGAATTACAGATAACAATGTGTGACTTGGGAGGGTGGAAAGTAGGAAAGCAATAAGGCACTACTTTTATTAGCTTGCTAAATAAACTATAATCTGAAAAAATACTTAAAGTGAACCTTAATTCAGAAATTCAAGAACTCAGTACATAATTAGCTGAGACATCACCAAACAATAGTAAATATACTACTGTTAGTTATATAGTACATAATATTTCCCGGCCAACTCCAAACCATGCTACCTGTACTCTGACTCTCCTCTATCTACCATTAAAAAATCAAACTATCATCATGGGCTCTGACAGTTAAACTTTCACCCTATATGACCAGGAGCTAGACCACCATGCTACTTCCTGGCCCTTTCCAAACCATGCCCTCTCCCTCTAATTCTAGCTCACCACATTACTTCCACTTGGCAAATGTACAATGCATATATATACTTATTTATGCATATATACAGATACATGCATGTGTATATATAGACTGATAAAAAGATCTGTACTCCCAACATGTGCATACATGTATTTGTGTGTGTTTAATGAGAAATAGTGTTTAACGAGGTAAAAATCAATTTCCAATTATGTAGGCTATCACTAAAACAAAACAGGAGTAGAGATATTTACAAGAATGCCATTTCCTCTGCAGGACCATCAATGAGGCATTGTAGAAAGTGTATTATTGAGGCATTATAGAAAGAGAAGAGGATTTGGAGTGAATCTGAGTTTGAATTTGCACTCTAATATTTTCTGTCTATAGGATTTTCATATGTCATAATTTTTCTTTTCTTCAGTATCCTTTACTATAAAATAAAGATGATCCATCAGTTATAAAAAAAAAAGAAAAATGGCGATTCTTGAAAGACTATGGGGTAGGGATATAAGCATATTAAAGTGCTCTTGGTGAAAGAGTGAAACTAACCAACTAGTCAAGAAAGTAATTTGGAATCAGACCCCAAAAATCATTACACTGTACATAACCTTTGACCCAGCAGTAACATTACTAGGTTCATACCTGAAATAGAACCAAACTCTGTCTTGGAGAGGACACAGGAATACAAAACTGTTTTATTGAAACACTTTTTGTCAAAGCAAAGTACTAGAAATAAAGTGGGTACCTATCAATCAGGGGATGGATGATCAAAGTAAGACATAAACATAGATGCATGCATTTTATTAATATATACACACAAATGCACATTTGTATGTGTTCATAACCTTTGAAGTGAATTTAAGAGAGAGAGGAAGTCTGGGGTAGTGGATAGAGAGATGACTTTGAAGTCAAGAAAACTTACACTCTGAGACCCTGGGTGAGTTACTTAAGGACTCAGTATTTTCAGGACTCAAGTGCAAAATTATACATTACAGAGAAGGTGCTAACCTGAATTGGAGGAAGAAGTTTCCTCATTTGGCAGTTCCTTACACCAGGGAAATCACAAGTTCATGTATGTGTGTATAACATTTAACAAGAATTTAAGGGAGAGAATTTAAACTTATTATTAATATAAATCTTATTCTGATTGCTGAAAAAAAAAAAACACAAAACCCAGCAAGCAACAATTATTTTCGTTCCAAAAGAAATTTAGTCTGGATTTGTCTCCCCCTACTGGAAGCAGATTGAGGCATCCTTGGTGTTTCCATCCAACCTCATGAGTTAAAAAAAAAAAAAATCAGTCAGTCAGCCAACAAGCACTTATTTAAGTCCTGACTACGTGTCAGGCACTCTAATAAATACAAGACATACAAATGAAGTCCCTCCCAAAGAAAACAAACAAACAAACAACAACAACCAAACACATTGGTTCCTGTCCTCAAGGAACATATATTCTAGTGGGGGAGAAAATGTATAAACAAACAGGCATCTATAAAATATAGAAAGAGTATGCATAAGTAGTGGTGTGATGGAGCCTGCTCTATCTCACAAGTGCCAATTATTAAATTTTCAGTGTGAGATTTATACTGGAAATTGCAAATGCTAAAATCTGGGTTTGATTTATTGTTTTGCTGATTGTCTAGACTTAAAGTAATGGGGAAAATAATAACGCAGATTAAATTTTAAAGTATTTTATGGACAATTTCAGAGAGCTAGCTGTTAAACATTTACTAGCAAACTATAGGATGGTTACTTATTTGAAAGAGGAAGGCACTAGAAGCTAGGAGTTAGCTGTCAGGCCTTCTGCAGAAGGTAGGATTGGAGCTGTTTTGAAGGAAGCCAGAAAGAAAAGGAAGAGGTAGAGGTGAGAATGTGGAGCATTCCAGGCATGGGGAAGAGTCAATAGAAAAGCTCAGGATTGAGATGGAGTGTTTGTGTTCATGGTACTATGAACAGGTTTGTGTGGCTAGTGGGAAGGAAAGCATGGAAAGGTAGGAAGAGGTTAGGTTATGACTAACTGTGAATGCCTAATAGAGGAATGCATATTTGATCCTGGAGGTAATGTAGAGCTCTCAAGGTCATAGGGTGAGGGGTGGGGAGAGAGAGAGGAGAGGAAGATATGACATGGGTAAGCCTAGGCTTTAGAAAAATCACCTTGGGGGTGGCTAGGTGGCAGTGAATAGAGCACCAGCCGTGGAATCAGGAGGACCTGAGTTCAAATCCGGCCTCAGACACTTAACACAAAAACTAACCATATGACCTTAGGTGAGTCACTTAACCCCAATTGCCCTCCAAAAAGCAAAAAAAAAAAAGAAAAAGAAAAATTACCTTGGTAGCTGAACAAAGGGTAGAGTGGAGTGAAGATATATTTGGAGGCTTTTACATTAGTAAAGGTGGGAGGGGATGAGGAGCTGGATTAGGGCTGTAACTATGTGAGTAGCAAAAGAGGATGTGTATGAGAGATGTTACAAAGGTAGAAATGACAAGATTTGTCAATGGATTGGATATGTGGGGTGAATGAGAGAAAGAGGAGTTAAGGCTGACACAAGAATTTTTAAAGTCAAGAAAACACATCCAAAGAGGACTGCCAAGGTGATGCAGTTACTCCAAGCCGTTCTATATAAGAATCAAAAGAAGCAACTCGAGAGGCTTAGACTGGAATGCACATGATCGTTGCTTTTAAATATTTGGAAGAGGGAGAAGAGTGGCTTGGCTTTACCCGCCCCCCCCCCCCCCCAACAAGGCAAAACTAATAGCAATGCCGGGAGTTTTAGAGAAGGAAAATTCAGCTCAATTGTAAATGAATCTCCAATGATTGGTGATGTCCAAAAATGGAATGTGATATCTCAGGTGGTAACAGCTTCCCCATTGTTGGAGATACCCAAGTGGAAACCTGATGGGATGGTGGTACCTTTCATAATGATAGTACTTGTAACATGCTTAATAAGGATTAGTAAAATACTCAACACATGAATAATAACATACTGTTGCTCAATTTTTTTCAGTGACTCCATTTGGGATTTTCTTGGCAAAGATACTGGAGTGGTTTTCCATTTCCTTATCCAGCACGTTTTAAGATGGGGAAACTGAGGCAAACAGGGTTAAGTGACTTGCCCAGGGTCACACAGCTAGTAAGTGCCTGAAGCCAAATTTGAACTCAGGAAGATGAATCATCCAGACTCCAGGCCTGGCACTCTGCACTATGGCACCACCTAGCTGCCCTTGAGTACTAATACAGAGCATTGCAAATGGTGCTGCCATTTGGCTTCCACCTGGAAGGTAGAAACACCTTGTTCTTTAAAACTGGTTGTACATGACCCCAGTCAATTTAGTCAAAAGTCCTGGCAATTCAGTCAAAGAGGATCTAGTCATTTCATTCAGTTGATCAAGTGATCAACAACAACCACTATATTGAGTGACAGACAACAACAACTCTAGCTCATGTGTGATGAACTATTCCTTTATTGTTCCATTGTTTTCTTTTGTTTTCTGCTCTAGGTATTGACCCAGTCCAAAGAAAGTATTTAATCAATAGCTATTCTGTCATAGATCAAAAGTTTTAAGGTGAGAAGAAACCACAGAATACAACTACTCTAACCCCCTTATTTTATAAACCGAACCCCAGAGAAAGGAAGAGATTTCTTGTTCAAAGTCAAATAGTAGTAAATAGCTAATCAGAATTCGATCCCTGAACTTGGGACATCAAATTAATCACTCCTTATACCACAAAACACTGTTGCTTTCCACAATTTTCAGTGGCTTGAAGGGTGCATTGTAAGCCTGGTTAAAATTCATGGGTTTTTAAGTGGACTATAGAAGATGGGAAAGGAAGAAGCTGACCATAAGGGATATTATCTCTGTTCCTTGGGAGGCTTGCATATGTGAAGACAGAAAAAAACATCAGAAATAAGGGTTAGATTTTGGGAAAACTAAAAGAGTAGCTTCAAGGGGCATAAAGCCAGGAGACTGAGATTATTTCATTATTGAAGACCATGGAGAGAAGTGAACAAACAAGGGTAATGAAAGAGAATGGTAAGAGGGAGGGATAAGCAATTAGTAATGTGATCTGGTATTTCATGGAACACAAAATGCTTTCTAGCCATCTTTATTCATTAGTCCTCCTAAGAGAGGTCAGTGCTGCTGTTCATTTTTTTTTTACATGTTCAGTAACTGAGGTAAAGCTGTTTCTCCCCGGATACCCAGTGGCCAGTGTGATCTTAGGAAAATAGGTCAGCGTTCATCAAAGTCACTTGAACGTGAATATGGAACAATAAACCTATCTGATGGCTCTATCTTCCTTACTTGTGTTATTTTGTTGTTCGAGCAAAGACAATTGTTCTGTTAATGAATCAACATATGTTTACTGAGCACCTACTATGTGCCCTACCCCCACTGTCATGGACTCCTTGATGGAGCTGGGAAAGGAAAGGAATATAATTCATGGCCTGGCTCTTTGTTAGTGAAATAGCATTGACATACATGAAACAATTGGTTAATGACAAAAGACAACACCCAATTAAGCGCTAAACTGTGGTACAGTTTATAAGCATGATAGGAATTCAGAGAAGGAAGCAATTAGTATGAGCTGGAATAAACATGGAGCTATTATTAAAGTGGGAAGGTTTTCTGGTGGGTTTTAAAGAGCTTGATTTGCATGGGTGGACCAGGGGGTGGGGAATATCAGGTAAGTAGGGGAGAACAAGAGCAAAGAAATCAGGGATTAACTTGAGGGAATTTTAAAAGAGAGTACGTTATCCCTTCCACATCACAGAGATTATGGGCACAGCCCCCGAGATCTAGAAAATCTGTGTAGAATTTTTGACCTTCCCTTTGTACCATAGAAGAAGTCTGGTTTTTTTTTCCTTTTTCTTTTATGAAGCATTTACAATACCTTACTGCAAAATTTGGATTAAGTATTGGGTTAAGTATTTGGTCATTGTCTATATCGGGGTGGGGGCCTCAAGGCTGCAGATTCCCCACACCTGGTCTATATTATACAATACTATACACGTACTTTATACATATCTGAGTTTCTAAACTTTTTCTGTGTCATCTGCTGACCTTTGTGTGTCATCTGCAATTTCTGCAAAACTTGCCCCAAATCTCCATTTAATTTCTTATGCCAACCCAAAATATATTGAAACTGAGATGGGGAAAATCACAACATGGAAGGGATAACTATAGTTATAGCAAGACTGATGGAGGAGCCTGAATGGTGCAGATTAGCTCAGAACAATGAGAAATGAAGCAGTATAGGGGAGGTGGTGTCAGATTATAGACTGCCTTGAAGGTTAGGCAGAGCAGATTAGACTTGATATGCTGGGCAACAGGGAGTCATTGTGGGTGATTAGTTAGGCAGCTGTATGTAGTATAGCTTGAATTATTATGAAGTTCAGCTCAGAGACTGGTATAGTATTCAAGAAGTCAGGTACCAGTGGTTTGGGAAATGAAGAAAACAGGATTACAGAAAACTCATATGATTTCCTACTCCTATTATTTTGTTTTTAAACTGCAAAAGCAGTTGAGGGGGTTAGCTGTGCAGAGGACTGTGTTCTAAGGGGGCAGTCATTCTGAAAGAGAATGGATCATCCTCCTTAGGGAAGGGAAAAGGCAGACCTTGAGTAAGAGGGACTACAATAAATGATGACCTAAGGGGTTTATCACTGCTCATAATTCAGGGGACTATGAGGTTGGTCATATGGTTGCATGGGGCCTACCCCAAGGAGATTTCAGAGCCCTTGCTAGGGGTGCTTATGGGATTTAGAGACTGACTAGACAAGAAATATTAAAGAAAGTGAGGAGTCCAGGGTGAGTGCCAAAATTTAAGAAACAATGCAAATAGACCCAAGGCTAAACTGTTTTTTTTTTTCTGTTTTTTCACATGTGACGTTCATTTTCCATCACCATGACCTTGCATTAGCAGTCTCCTATGCCTAGACTGTACTCCCTCCTCACTGCTGCCTCCTAACATCACCTTTCCTTCAATATTCAACCCAAGCACCATCTATATGAAGCCCTACCTGATTCCTCCTGCTAATGCCCTCCATCTCAAACTAATTTATATTTAACTGGTTTGTTTCCATTCTCTATGCACTTATTTCTGTGTATTCTTATAATTGTATTTGTTGCCTCCCCAATTAAAAAGTAAGCTCCTTGGAAGGAGGGATCAATTCACTCATTGAATGCTTGTACCCAGGAAGAAAAGAAGGTCATCAGCATCAAAAGCTACAAAAAGGTTAAAGGAAAAGAATGATTCAAAAGTGGTCCATAAACTTAACAGCTAAAGAGATCACTGGTAACCTTTAAGACAGAGATAACGATAATGAAATAATGCCTAGATAATATTAACATGTGGTTTTCTAATTCAATGCATACCTACCATGGTTTGTACACACAGTTTAGTGATCTCCATTTCTATTTGACACTTGAGGTTGTTTATGAGAACAGTTTTGTTTAAGTGGTTGACCTAGAAGCCAGATGACAAGAAGCAGAGAACTAAAGGGTTTGAGATCAGTAGTGAGGGTAGTAGTCTGTCTAGGAGTATCATACTGAAAGGTAGGAGACATTTAAAAAAATTACTGCTTGAGGGTATAGCAGAGTGAAGAATAGTTTGTTGGGTTTTTTGGTTTGTTTTTTTAAGAATGGGGAAACATGAGTTGGAAGTAACAGGGAAGGATGTAGTAGATAGAGACTAAAAATGATAGGAGATAGGAAATGCCAAAAGGAGAACAGGAAAAAGAATCTATTCATGCAATGTAATTTTTTTATGACAACATCATTCTGATCAGGAAGAGGTTCCTATGGCAACTTGGGGTATATTCCCTCAAGTCACTCACCCCTCCTTCTTTATCAATGTTTCATTTACCTTGAATTAGGAGACTAATAACTCTGTGCTTCAATTCTACAATCTGGTTTCATAAAATCCATTTCTGGTTCTCCTTTAGTATCTGTTCAGCTCCAATGTGTAAAGGTGTACCCTGTCTGGTCTATGAATTTAAAGACAGGCATCAAGTTGAAGAGCTCAGAATGAACAATGTACCTCTTGTCACTTGTAAAATCATGTACTATCTCCTCCCAAGGGTAGTGAGGAAGGTGATTCCGTGGATAGAGTCTGGACCTGCTGTCAAGAAGATGTGAATTAAAATCCAGCTTTAAGATACTTACTAGCTCTGTGACCCTGGGCAAGTCACTTAATCCTGTTTGCCTCAGTTTCCTTACATATGTGTGTGTATGTGAATATATGTATACGTATGTATATAGAGCTAGAAAAGAAAATAATAAGCCTAAGGGAATTTGAAGATCTTCCCTGATTAACATATCTTCTCTGTCCCCTAACAGGCCAAATGTAATCACACAGAGACTGTGGTGGGAGGATCTGGCTGAAGGGGAAAAGCAAAGCCCACAGGAAGCTGGGAATCAAAGCAGTTAGAGCTGGAAGGAGGAGAGGAAGCACCCAAGGAGACAGCTAGGCTTGTGAGTGTTTGTCCCCTTCAAGGCTAAAGGACAGTGTGGCTCCTGCTGTGCTATGGTGTATTAACTTCTTTTGTTGCTATGATGGATTTGGTTTCCTGGTATTGGGATTTGGTTTTCTGGTGCCTTCTGTCTTCTATATGGAGAGTATTATATTTTGCAATTGAGAACTATGCTGTTATATTCATAGTTATTGTCGGTGCTATGAATATTGTGCTGATGCTACACAAAGTATGTCAGTAACTTTGCCAAGAAAATTCCAAATGGGGTCACCAAGAGTCAGAAGCAACTAAAACAACTCAACAACAACAAAAAAAGGCCCTTCCAGGGGCGGCTAGGAGGTGCAGTTAATAGAGCGGCCCTGGAGTCAGAAGGACCTGAGTTCAGAGCCGGCCTCCGACACTTAATCCACACAAACAAAAACCTAGCCGTGTAACCTTGGGCAAGTTACTTAACCCCAATTGCCCTAAAGGGGCGGCTAGGTGGCGCAGTGAGTAAGAGCGCTGGCCTCGGAGTTAGGATGACCCGAGATCAGATCCAGCCTCAGAAAATGAGCACCCACGCATGACTAGCCGTGTAACCTTGAGCAAGTTACTTAACCCCAATTGCTTTAAAAAAAAAAAAAAAGCCCTTCCCCTCCTCTCTTTGGTATCCAAAACTGACTTCAAGGTTACTAAAACCACCTTGCCTTAAGTACTGTCAGAAACGCTACTAAGTAAACTGGGAGATTCCTATAGGTAAGAAGTGGAACTGCTACTATTACCCTCTCATTGTAATTCTTAGACAGCATTCCAACTTATCCAATTGTGCCCAGCTCTAATAAAATTTGCAAGACCATGACACTCACCCGTGGCAGATATAGCTTTGCATATTTGTATGCTTTCCCCTAGACCTAAGCTGGCTGCTCTGTGTCCCAAGAAATGCCATTTTATCCAATTCAATCCCGTAGACTTCTAGAAAGTGCCTGTCAGATACTGTGCTAAACTGTGGGGACACAATCAAGAAAGAAAGACAACCCCTGCCCTCAAGGAACTTACAGTCTAAAGGGGGAAACAGCACACAAAAGGAAGCAAGAAAGTGGGGGAGGATTGTGGGAATACCAGGGAATATCTTATTTTATGCAGTTGGAACTAGGCAGGGACACAGATGCAAGTGAAGTGATTTTTATTACAGTTGCTACAAGTATAAATGTAAAGAACGGGGTTTGTGTGCCGTAGTAGAAAAAGGACTGGCTCTGGAACCAAATGGCCTGAATTCAAATAACTCCTCTGATTCTTATTTGCCAAGTGACTATGGGCTAGTCACTTAACTTTTCTAGGCTTCACTTTCCTCATCTGTCCAGGAAGGATTACTGTGGATTACCTATACCCCTATGTGGTTAGATTAATGATGCTTTGTAATCTGCTATATAGGATATGATATTAGTATCCAGTCTTTTATTTTTGAGAATTAAAAGGATTTTATTATAAATACATCAAGGTAGTAATTCATTAAGGGGCTGATCATTAGAAATCAGCCTAGTATCTAGTCTTTTTTTCATGTTTACTAATGGGAAAATCTGATTGCTAAATCCCAAATTATATTAGTAAGTTAGAAGGAAGAGAAATTTTTTAGTTTAGGCTCATTAGGAAATCAGCAAATGAACTCCAGGTCCTAATGTATAGATGCCTACATTATGGTTGTTCTTAACTCATCTCCTAGATTCCTTCCATCTTTTTAGTCTCACCTAAAATTCTACCTTCAGTAAAAGGCATTTCCCATGCTACCTTAACACTAGTCACTTCCCTCAGGTGATTATTTCCATTTTTTTCTGTATGAATATTCCTTGTATTTCGATATTTGCATGTTGTCTCCCCTTTTAGACTCTGGTTTCCATGAGAGTACAGATTGGTTTTTTTGTTATTTTACCTTTCTTTGGATCCTCAAATTTATCATAGTGCCTGCCACAAAACAGATGCTTATTAAAGTTGTTTGGCTTGACTCGACCTCCCTGAAGCTCAATCTCCTAATTTTTCAATTGAGGATAATAGTAGATTTGCTACCCCACTGGACTATTGTAAAAAGAAAAAAATGCTTTTTAACCTGCCATATAAAGTACATTATTATTCCTATCAGTCAGTCAACAAGCATTTATTAAATACTGTCCCATTATTCTCCATATTTACTGTTGAAAATAAACAAACATATCTCTGACTGCTAAACACCAAATGATGTGGGAAAACAAGAAAGTAAGAGAGACTTGTCAAGTGCAGGCCTCAATTGGAAGTCAGCAAACAAGCTGATGGAATAATGTACAGACTGTACCTTGTACGTTTGCTTATAATGTGACCCAGTGAGTCACAACTCTGATGGGGGAGGCAAGGAAGGCAATTGTGGGAGCCAGAAAAGAAGAGGTTGAAACTGTGAGATCTAAAACTTGGAAGAAAGGTTAGAGAAGAAAGGAAGACATGCCTGAGGATATCTCAGGTATTGCCCTTCCTCCCTGAGCTAGAATTTTCATATTTGACAAATGCAAATCCTGAAGATATTCAGATAGGAGCTGAGGATTTGGTACATTCCTACTCTATTTCTAGCTGTTCAATTCTTACTGTCACCTAGAAATGTTCAGAGTTCGAGCTATGTGCCAACCCTGATTCTTTATCATCTGCACTTGCCTAGGCAGAGTCAGAGAGAATGTATTTGTTATAATGTACTATATGTCAGCATCCTGGCATTTGGCACTGTTTTCTTATCTTAAATTTTAAAGTAAATGTCCTTAATTTTAAAGGAAGAGTCCCAACTTTAAATTTCAAGATTCTTAAATTCCTCACAAAAGATCAGAACAGCAAAATTAAATTTTTTTTGGAGGGGGGAAGCCTGGGCAATTGGGGTTGTGACTTATACAGATAGTAAATGTTAAGTGTCTAAGGCCAAATTTGAACTCAGGTCCTCCTGACTCCAGTGCTGGTGCTCTATTCGACACCTAGCCACCCCCAAATTAAACTATTAAAAAGCTTTCTAGGGGCCGATAGGTGTCGCAGTAAATAGAACACCAGCCCTGGACTCAGGAGGACCTGAATTCAAATTTGACCTCAGACACTTGACACAGTTACTAGCCATGGGACTTTGGGCAAGTCACTTAACCCCAACTGCCCTCCAAAAAGCAAAAACAAAAAGCTTTCTACTAATACTTTTCCTTTTTCTATGCTTTCCTAAATCAGTCAATGAAAACATTCTAGAATTAGTTAGCCTTATCTTTAGGCATCATGAATTGTTGTAAAAATACATTTTTTTTTTACCAGTACAAATAGGTATCATTATATTCTCAAAATGATCTCACTTAATGGTAGGTTTGGACTATATAATCATTAAGAATACTGCAGATTCATAAGATTCACTAAATTAAAGCTAGACCTCACAGGCATCTAATCCAACCTCATCATTTTCAAATGAGGAAACTGAGGCTCAAAGAGATTAAATGATTTTCCAAATGTCATACAGTTAAATGCAATGATACAGAAGCCCAAAGAGGTTAGTGACCTCTTCTAGAAATCTTCAGACAGATGATGAGTAAGGAAGACCTTTGTTCCAAACTTAATCCAAAGACTTAATAACTATGGAACCCTGAGCAGAACATTTAACCTTTCTGGTTAGAGATAATAATACCCGTAGCACTTATATCACAGTGCTTCTGTGAGGTTCAGTTGAAATAGTGTCTTTAAAGTACTTTGCAAAGATTAAAAGCTACAAACATTTTTAGCTGTCACTACTGTCAGAACCACCACCACTACTACTGCTACTATGACTATGACAATGACTACTACTACTACTACTACTACTACTATTACTACTACTACTACTACTACTACCACTATAACTACTACCACCACTAGTGTTTGCTAGTGGGAAATACATATACCTCATATACCTAGGGAAAGAAAAAAGATACATCTCTCTATCTATATCTGTGTGTTGTTTGTCTGTCTAACTCTTTGTCTATTTCTCTTTCTCTGTTTCTGTCTGTCTCTGTCTCTATCTCTCTCCCATTTCTTTCCTTAATAAGACCCCATGAAAAGACCTTAGACAATTCAGTAATGGGAAGGTAAATATTAGTCAGCTATAATGGCATAGTTAAAAAGAGGCAAAGAACCCCTAGCAGGGGATCCAGTCCCAGATCCAATTTCATTGAGAAAAGTCATATAAAAGCCATGTTTTCAGAGAGTTAGGTTAAGGAAGGGTTATACTTACTAGGAGAGTACCACCCTGGGGGATCCTAGAAAGGACTTAATGGGACAGAAGAGAAGCCAAAAATAAGTATTTTCTTTTTCCTTTCAATCTCTCCACCCTACCCCTTCCCATCAATCTAACTTTCCTTTTCAGTGACCCTGTGATTTTTCAAAACCACTAGTAGCTCTTTACCCTTATATAATCAAATCTGATTTTGAAAAATGCCCATCATTTTTCATGCACTTCTAAAGCCTCCTTGGGTCAAATTTCAGGGAATTCTCCATTATCGCTCTATTCTCTACCTTCTATCTCTCTAAATGCATATAGTTTAAACTTGGCTAAAGCCATCTGAGACAATTCATTTTCACTCTCCATCCCTCCTCCTCATTCAAAGTAGATTTGCATTAGTTTTTACTGGTTTGGTTTTTTGGATGATTTTTTTAAAATAGAAGATAGCAGAAATACTAGCTCAGTTACTATTGTTAAATTGTTGGATGGTCATAATTTTTACTGAATCTCAAAAATCCTGTAATTGAGAGATTCAATGTAACATACATAAATGAAAGATAAAACTGGGGTAAGTCTAGAAAAGATTATTTGATTTTCTTTGTAACCTCCCTATCTATTGACTCTTGAAGATGCTAACCTATGGATAAGGAAGAGATGGTATAAGTAGGGGATATTACACTCCCTTTCTCTAGTTGTCTATTTGTCTCATTGTACATTCAGAATCTAAATATTAATGAGAAAAACACTGTTTTTACTTTTATGCAAACTAAAACAACTATAATAGCATTGTAAAGTAAAGCTGAAGAATTGATGGGAAAAAATAATAAATGTAATCAATACATACCAAAGAGTCTCACAATTCTGGGGGCAGCTGGGTAGCACAGTGGATACTGGGCTTGGAGTCAGGAAAACTCACCTTCCTGAGCTCAAATCTGGCCTCAGAAACTTACTAGCTGTGTGACCCTGGGCAAGTCACTTAACCCAGTTTGCCTCAGTTTCCTCATTTGTAAAGTGAACTGGAGAAGGAAATGGCAAACCACTCCAGTATCTTTGCCAAGAAAACCCCAAGTGGGGTCACAGAGTCAGACATGACTAATTGGCTAAACAAGAACAATTTCAGTTCTGCATTATAAATAGTTCATTTGGATAGGCCTGAGGGGTAGGAGACTAAAAGAAGAGGAAAAAAGAACCGAGTAAAAGACAAAGACTAGCATATACTAACAAAACAGCAAGTCTAGTCTTCTCTCATTCTGTGCCTCTCCCCATCTCTCTTATCGTTTTCATTTCCCCAATGTTTCTCTGTTTCTTGTCCATAGTTCTTGCTCACTCTTCTTCTTTTCTTGCCCCCCAACTTTTATTCTCAACCCTCCTTCAATCTAACATAACTGGTCATGATATTTTTACTATGTTCATATATACAACTATATAATAAGTATTGTAGATAGTGTTCTGGGCCTGGAATGAACAAGACCTCAGATCCCATGAGGCTGTATATACTTACTATCTTTTTGATTCTGGGCAAGTCACTTAATCTTAATTTGCCTCAGTTTCCTCAATTGTAATATGGGGATAATGGAAGTATTTACCTTCCAGAGCTGTTATTAAAATCAAATGAGATAATATCCATAAGTGCCTGGGGAAGAGTTGTTGGTCAGTAGTTTTTCAGTCATACCTGATAGTTTGTGACCCAATTGTGAGGTTTTTTTTGGCAGAGATACTGGAGTATTTTGCCATTTGCTTCTCCAGTTCTTTTTATAGATGAGGAAACTAAAACAAATAGGGTTCATTGATTCATTCAGGGTCATACAGCTAGTAAATGTCTGAGGCCAGATTTGAACTCAGGAAGATGAGTCTTCCTGCCTTCAGGCAAGGCTCCTATCCATTGTGCCACCTAGTTGCCCTTTGGCGCATAGTAGGCACTCAAGAAAATTGCTTGTGTTTCCCCTTCATTCTTCATTATAATATTTTTGGGGGGTTATTCTTTGTTATACATTGATTGGTCTTAGTCGCTTTCTCCTTTCTTTTTTCTCCTTTTCTTTTAGTCCCCCACACTCTAGACCGATCTAAATGAATGCTTACTTAGGGTTGGCTAGGTGGCACAGTGAATAGAGCACTGGCCCTGGAGTCAGGAACACCTGAGTTCAAATCTGGTCTCAGACACTTAACACAAAACTCTCTATGTGACCCTGGGCAAGTCACTTAACCCCAATTGTCCTACTTCCCCCCTCCAAAAAGCAACAACAACAAAGTAAATGAATGCTTTTAATACAAAATTATAAACCTTTTTTTCTTATCAATATTGATTATATTTATTGTTAATTTTTCAATGAGCTTTTTAGTTTTAGTTAAAAAGTCCTTTCAACAGGCTTAATGAGCTTAAAGATAAAAAACAGTATTTAATTCATAAATGCTTAGATTCTGAAATAGTAAAGTGAAGTTGTTTTTTAATAATATGAGAGTATTCATTAGTTGATACTTGTCTTCTTCAAGTCATTGGTCATTCATAGGGAAAAAAAAAGATAGAATCTCCAACCTGATTGAAAGGCAGATACAATAATGAAACATGTAAGAAAAATGTTGCATTGAGGAAATTTAAGGAAATCCTACCCCACCTTAATGACTATTTTATGCACACTTGCAAGATTTAAAAATAAAGTAAAATAGGGAAATTTTGGAGAGACCCTAAAGAAATCAACAAATATGATTAAAGTAGTTGTAAAAATTAATAAATACCCGTAAGGCTTGAAACAAACTTTTTTTCTGGGTAAAATTAGAGTCTGTCCTAGGGCCCAAGAAGAATTATTTGGTAAAGCTAATTTTTAAAACCATGAATCTCTGATGATAAAAATGCCAGAAGAAAATAGCTAACCTTTCCCTGTGCATGAATCGAATGAACAAAACTCCTTAGGAGGTAGGAGGATAAAATAAGAAGGGAGTTTTTTGTGTGTGTTTGTCTTAAAGAAGTCAATCTAATTGCTAATAGTCACATAATGTGGTCATGGAAAGGATTGTTGTTTAGTTGATTAGTCATATCCAGCTCTTTGTGACCCCATTTGGGGTTTTCTTGGCAAAGATACTGAAGTGGTTTGCCATTTTCTTCTACAGCTCATTTTATAGATGAGGAAAGTGAGGCAAACAGGGTTTTCTCAGGGTTACAGAGCTAGTAAGTGTCTGAGGCTGGATCTGAACTCAGGTCTTCCTGACTCTAGGCCTGGTGCTCTATCCACTGCACCACCCAGCTGCCCTATGAAAGGGATATGGAAGAGATATGAACAGGGATCCTAGAGGTTATCTAGTCCAACTCCCCATTTTTATAGATGAGAAGTAGAGGTGACAGGTAGTGAATAGTAGAAACACAATTAGAACCCAGTTCTTCTGAGTTCAAATCCAGTGTTCTTCCTGTCATGGTACCAGACTACTTCCTTTATTCTGTGTGTGTGTGTGTGTGTGTGTGTGTGTGTGTGTGTTTGTGCACATGTGTGCATATGTATACATACTCTAAACTTATCAATTGACCAAGAAATCAATCCATAATCTACCAGCATTTATTAAATGCTTACTCCTATTTATGAGAGACATCAAGACAAAAATGGAGTCCAGGGAGCAGAGTCCAAATGCTACCTAAGGTAATCACTACTTTGGACACTGGAGCAAGTCACTTTCTCTGGTTTCTTTATAAATTGAGAAGGTTGGACTAACCCAGGCTTCACAGTCTTATTTCCCTGAAAGAGTATCTAGGTAGCTGTGGGGAGGACATCCCGGGAGCAAGATGTGTCCCCGAAATCCCTATCCCCCCGCCCCAATTAGGCAGCTAGGGGGGTAAATTAAACGTAATGCTGGCTTTGGAGTCAGGAATACATGAGTTTAACTGGCTGAGTGACCCTGGGCATGTCACTTAACATCTGTTTGCTTCAATTTCCTCAACAATAAAAGGGGGGGGGGAGTAGGTATTGACAACACCTACCTCACAGGGTTATTATGAAGATCAAATGAGATAATATTTTTAAAGTGCTTAGCACAGTGCCCGGCACATAAGAGGCCCTCTAAATGTTTATTCCCTTCCCTATCCACTGACTCAGACTTTGAGAAAAGCGATCAAAAGACAAAGGTGGAAAGAAAAGGACTGGCTAGCTTCCCTACCCGCCCCCCCTCAGCCAACCCCTACAGTGGGGAGATTAGAGGTAGGGTGAAAGAAGCAGAAGATTGTTTGAACATGCTTTACAAATTACAAGAAGTATAGGGGAAAGAGAATGCTGGAAGGACCAGAGGATCGTTTTCCCTCCACTTATGCTCCTCTCCTCCCTTGCTCTCCTTAAATCCTGGCCATCTCTTATACTGAATCTTTCTAAGCTCATTTTAGTTACAAGTAAGTGAAAGTTCAGCCAGATTTTTAACTTATACCAGTTATTACTGTGAATTTCCAGGGGTCAGAAGCTCAGCACAGAAAAAAAAAATTATAGAGAATTAAATATTTCTGCAATTGCACTTAAAAACCCCTCATGGAATATTTAATGTTTAAAAACTTAAGTATAGAAAAACATGCATTTTAATGATTTCTTAGTCTTTAATAAATGTGGTATATTTTTCAAATTTCACAGGTACATTATTCTATAGAGTCTGATAGGTATCACAAAGAATATCCGACAAATGTGTTTTCCCACCAACTGTGTATCTTTCCACTTACTCATCCAGCCCTGATTCCCTCTGAATAGGGCATGCACAGTCCAGGAGGAAAACTCAGACTTGGAAATTGAATTTTCAGTTCAAAAGCAAAGGTGAAAATATTCTTTTTTCATTGGCTCTGAACACATAAACAATAACTTTCCTTTTCAAAGGAGGCAAAATAAAAGTCATCACTGTGAGACACCGGAAAACATGGTTCAAGCTCCTTTATAAAGACCCTATTCAGCGTCCATAGTTATTCTCACATTGCTAACATTTTTAAGCAGTGACTGATGACTTCTTAAGGAAAGCAGTTTAACCCTAACCCTAAGTTCTGCTTGGTCCTAGGGCTCCAAATGAATCTGTTAGATTTCTAGTCAGTTTTTCCTTGATGATCCTGTACCACTGCCTTTGATATTTTTCCATAGGATGGCATTCAGATAATAGAAAGAAGGGATTAAACAAAATCCACAGACACTAGATTGTCACTGGAGCCCTAGCTCCTGTCCATCTCATTGTTAGGCAGAGTAATCCAGCTTCCTACCTTCCTTCCTTCCTTCCTTCTTTCTTTCCTTCCTTCCTTTTTCCTTCCTCCATCCTTTCTCCTTCCTCTATCCCCCTCCCTCCTTTCCCCTCATTCCTTCCTTCTTGTCTTTATTTCAACTAGGTCTTTCTGTCTCACCCAGACTAGAAGTAGAGAGGCAGCTCACAGGCCCAATCCCACTCCTGATTGTCACAAGAGGTTTTGACCTGCTCTGTTTTTAACCTGGGCCAGCTTGTCTTTTCTTACAAATACTGGTGTCCCACCCCCAAATCCTAAGAGTTCCCCAAGGTGGTGCTTGACTTAGTTTTGACACTGATTGGTTTTAGCTCTACTATAGTTTAGGACTCCCAAACTCAAGCAACCCACCAGCCTCAGCCTCCCTGGTAGCAGGCGTAACAGGCACGCCCCACTATGTAATGCAGTGTTTCTGTCTTTGTGTGCTATGTGCTGCCTTTCTACCAAAAAGAAAATGGTTCATTAGAAATGGAGGCCTATTTGGAATATATGTGGATATCCCTCTACAGGTGTGTGACATATCCTATTATGTGACTGACCTTACTAAGGCTTTGTCAGTAGAACACAAGCTCTGGGAATCCTACCAACCAAACTGGAAAAATCTGAGATCCCCTATAGCAATAATTGGTATGTAATGCATGAGGGCCAGTGTCTAGTTATACACTGACAAGATCATCACCAAGAGCTTGGCCACGTTATCATTAGATAAGGTGAGATCAGCACTGACTCTTCTGCATTCCCCTAACCAACAGTCTCTATCTCCATTAGAACTTCCCTTAGGCTGCAATCTCAGTAAGCACTGTTTCAATAACCCTTGCAGTTGGTGGCAGTTTGCTTTCTCCATTTGAAAAAGATTTCTTTGGTTCACTATTAATACACTACTCTCGACCAGGAAGAAGCACATTCCCATTTTCCCTGACTTTGCCATTCAGGCATTTTCACTGTTTTTCTTTGTTCAAGCGATAGTCTGACTTGATGACAATCATCTTCTTTTGACCTTCTAAATTATGTGTGTGTTGTTGTTGTTTTTTTGAGGGGGAGTTTTGTGTATGTGTGTATGCTATATGAAATCCTTTTAATACATTTTTGTAAGCATTATTTTACTGTCAGAGGGGAGAAGGCTACCTCTTTATCCACTATACTGCGCTGTCTCCCCATAAATTTTATCAGGGCCATACATGTTTGTTTTTCAGCTTTCAGCACCCTCTCATATTCATTGTCTCAATGTGTCCTCACCCTACCCCTTATTCTCACTTTATATATGAGAAAATTGGGGTAGAACAAAATTAAGTGATTTCACTAGCTTTACTCAACTACTTAACAAAGAGTCAAAATTTGTACCCAAGTATTGTGATTCCTAACATAGGTTCTCATTGAATAAAAAGAACCAAAGAAAATAAAATTCTTTATCACACAGGAGTTTAGTCTATCCTTTGACATTTCAAATGACTTACTATCTTATTAAATCAGTCATGCATATACTTACAAATTACTCCTTCACCTCCTTGCCCTTAGCATTCACCTGCTGAAACCAGAAAGGGGATGATAGGTCCCTCCTATACTTTGTTTCAGCAGCCCACAAGATTAATTATTCTTTCCTCTTAGATATTCATTCTAACTTTCAATTCAATGACCCAATGTGTACTTCCTTTTTAAGTCCTTCATCTTCTCTTTCATGAGCTTCTTATTTCATGTCCATCTCATTTGGGGCACTGTCTACTTTAAAGAATTGCAAGAAATCACTTTTTACACACATCAGGGAATGTCTTACCCCTCCCCGCCTACTATCTAAACCACCTAACCCAGAGCAACAGTGCCTTTGCCTGAACTTAAAAGCAGACAATTCATATCACCCCTCTATATAGTCTATGGTCAATATCTCATAATTTCCTCTCAGAAGCAAAAAAGGGGGAAGAATGGAAGATAATAGAAGGAGGAAAGGAAGGGGAGGAAGGAAAGGGGAAAGGAAAGAGAAAGAGACGAGGAAGGAAGGAAAGGAGGGAGGGAGGGAGAAAGCTGAATGGAGAGGAAGAAGGCAAGAAGGAGGAGGAAGAAGAAGAAAATAAATAGGAAGGAAGGGAGGGAAGGAAGGAACAAGGGAGGAAGGGAGAGAAAGGACACAAGAAGGAAGAAGAGGAAGAAGGAAACAAATGGAAAAGAAGGAAGGAAGAAAGGAAGGAAGGAAGGAAAGAAGGAAGGAAGCCTGTGTGAACATGAATTTCCTAAGTCATTCATAAATCTCATATATACTGTAATTTGTTGTGAACTTCTATACGTGTTTGGGAAATCATTGAAGGCAGTGAATACTTTTTTCCCTCCATTTAAAAAATGTCACAGTCCATTTGGGTCATGGGTGTTAGACTTTTTTTAAGAGGAAAGAAAATGCCTTCAGTTAGCTGGAAGCAAAAAAATATATGTATTGTTTCCCCTCCCCTCAAATCTGAATCTGTTCTTAGCATGTCACTAAATATTATTGAGCAAGCAACAAGTTGCCAATCTTCTTGTTTACTAATAAAACCAAACTGAATGTTTTAGTAAAACTTCCTCAGATTGGCTTCTAAATATTTTTCTGGAATTAGCATATCTGATAGCAGGTGGCCTAGGCACACCACATAGGAAGTATCAATTAATGAGATAGGGTGGGCAGCTTGCTTCCGAGGCTGGCCTCAAGTGGGGCATAATTCTATTCTCTTTAGACGCTCTGCCCAAAGATGAGAATGGTAGGTTTTTTGTCATGCCCTATGCCTGGTCACTAACCCTCCTCCCCATGTAATTCCATGTTGTGGCAGGATAGACTAGTTGGATGCTGAAGAAAGGAAAAGGCTTTCTGGTGGTAACTGGAATCTCAGCCCAGAGTTCCATATGTTAGTAGTCCCTTGTCCCCTTTGGGACTGGTCTGTTACTATGGTAACAGCAGGCCAGGGCTTATTACTGCTTGTGCTTATTAGTGCTTAAAAGGTGATTTATAAGCATATAAATAATTGGCAGCTCATTAACAGGTGGGGCTACCAGACTGAGCTGTCTTTTGGCAATTATCTGCAGGATGAGGAGATGTGCTTGTCTCATCTTCCACCACAGCCTGCCTCAGCCAGTATCCACACTGCAAACAAGACAAGGAAGGAGCAATCCATTTTGGAAGAGGTTAGCATGGGAAATAGGAGGCTGATTGCAGCTTCTCAGCTAGCACAGGGCACTTGTAAATCATCCCCTTTCTCTGAAAGCCACAGCAGGAAAGGACTTCAAGAGTACAGTCCAACCTGTACTAGCATGAGAATTTCTTCTTCCATATTCCCAAATAAGTAGTTGTTTAGCTTCTGTGATGGTGTGGGGGAAAATCACTACTTCCAAAGCAGCCCATCCCATTTTTTGATAGCCCTACAAGGAAAGAAGTTGTTCTCCATCCTTATACTGAGACAGAACATGCCTCTTTGCAATTTCCAGTCATTGCTTCTTATTCAGACATTTAGCACCAAGAAGAATAAATCTCAAGTCCCAGTGAAAATCTGATCTCTTGTAAGAAGACTTTTCCAGTTCTCCTTAATGCTAATGTCTTCCCCTGATGTTCATCTCTATATTGTGTGTAGATCTCTCTCTCTACCTGTCTAATTTCCTACATGTTGTCTCATAATCTCACATTAGATTGTGAGCTCCTTGAGAGCAGGGACTATGGTAGTTGTTTAGGAATACAGGTTCAGATACAAGCTGAATTATAAGATTCTGGGGAAACTTCTGACTCTGAGATCCAATAATTCTTTGAAATAACTGATGACAGCTATTGTGTCTTCTTCAGGTTAATATCCCAACTTTCTTCAATATTTCATTATATCATATCATTTCTAGATTCCTTATCACTCTTTTAAAGTAAACTTGAGGATTTGTTTATTTTTAGGCTTGAGAGGGCAGAAGAAAGGAGTTGGGGTGGGGGTGTAGCAAAAAGAAGTTGACATATTGACAGTATGGAGGAGAAAAAGGGAAAGTTGGAGGGGGAAATAGAGGGAAGGAACAGAGGAGACTGGCATTCTGTTTCTTAGATTCATTTTCTCCTTTACAGATGGATTCTACCCTTCCCTGTAACCAAACTAAGTTAGCCATTCAATGAGAATGAGGCTTGCTGGGGTGAGGAGGGAAAGTGAAACATTAAAAGAAATAGCTGTGTCCTCTCCTGGGTACCATTCTGCAGTGCTCCATCAATTCCAGGAGGAAGATAAGCCAGTTGGTGAAGTACTTATGTCCTGAAGCAAAAGGACAACTTAAGAAGGCTGGAGCTGTTAACCTAACTTAAGGAACTATAGATTCTCTTCCTAGTAACTAATCAATTTTTTATTTCACTTGACCAGCCATTGGCCCAGTGTTGGACAGGTTGAATTTATATCAGTCTATGAAAATATGCTTCCTGAAATAATTACTGTTTGTTTCTTTTTTGAAATATGTATAGAGATGACAATCCTGCCATCTCTTCTAGGAATGCTGGGTCTCTTTCCAAAACTTTCAGAGCTATTTGAAAAATACTATATAAATTCAAGAAGTCTCTTGTTGCTTAGGAGAGGCAGTAGGTATAAAAGTAGCCAACAGGGTATTGATGACATTTTCATTGTCATTTCTGAATTTATAACTTTAATGCAAACACACACACACACACACACACACACACACACACACATCTCATGCCCCTCCTCCTGTCTGACATGTCTGGGCCTTTGTCCTAGCTGGTCCCCATATCTGGAAGGTCCTTTATTCTTACCTCTGATTTTTGGAATTCCTGCTTGAAATTCAGCTCAAGTGCAATTTTTTATCTAGACCCTTACTTGTAGCAGCTATGGTCCTTCCTCCCCAACTACCCTGTATTTTAAAAAATATTTTATTCCTTTTTATATAATGCTACATATCCCTATTAGAATGTAAGCTTCTCAAAGGCAAGCATGCTTAATAAATGCTTATTCATGGATTGATTGATTGATTGAGTCATAACAAAATTTGAATGTGGCTCTGAAATTTGTGTGACAACTCTGTCTTCATCTCTCTGAGCTCCAGTTTCTTCAAATGCAAAAAGAAAGGATTGAACTATGTGATCTGTAGTATTATTTCTAGATCTAGCATTTACATTGGCCACAGGTTATGATTTCACCTTCATGGGAAATGTCTTAGCATGGAAATTTCTTCCACAGATGGACATTGATAGTTAATCTGTAACTTATTGTTTTACTTGTCAGGGGCACTGAAATGTTAAGAGACTTACACATATTTATATGGATAGTGTGTAAACACAGATTTACACATATTTATATGGAAATTGTGTCTTCCTAACTTCAAGGCTATCCCTCTATCAATGATATGAGGCTTCCTCTTAGTTCTGACATTATAGGATTCAATCAGCCCTTATCTCTTTATTCTCTTGTCATATATAATGTTGACCACATAACATCTTTTTGTGACTTTAGGAAGTTCACATCCTCTCTCTGGTTTCAGGACACTTTCATGTAGAAAATGAGAGGTGTGGACTAGAATAGATAATCTTCATGGTAAAGAATTTTCAGTTCTTAGATTCTTCACTGATGAACTCTGAACTTTCCAAGTGACTAGCTCACCTAAGAAAAGACAGGACTAATTTATTTAGCAAATTACTTTCTGTGACAATTTTTCATTTTATTTCTCAGTTGAGATATTCCTATTCTGTAATATAAGCTAAGGAATTTATGAGAATCCCTCATCTTCAAAATGAAGCAAGGGAGGCTAAGTCTGACCTAGGGGGCCCCAACATTCCATAGCCTTTTCAATGACTTTTCTATTTTTATGTTAATTTTGAAATTAGAGACCAAACCAGAGCCAGCATTCCAATGGAAAGTCCCAATCTCTAAAAGCCTTTTCTCTGCTAGATTTGTAAAGGGGAAAGAAAAGATGAACTATTTAAGGTCTGGTAGGGGTGGAGATGGGAAGGGAGTATAAAATCTTTATGCCCATAAAATTCTCTCTCTTGTAAACATTTAGAAAACACGCAAGAGTAAATCGCTCTTTTATGAGGTCTGCAGAGAAACATAACATACAACTTGTCTTTGTTGGCTATGTCTTTTTTTCCCCTCCCAAATTGCTTAAACATTCTGAGCTAGGGGGAAACAACAAATATTATAATAAGAATAAGCGGGGGAAAGGAGCTCAGTAAGATAGAAAAGGTTCTTCAAAATATTTCTTTTTAGCTCTCATATCTTGTTGGACTCTGAAAGTTCCATCTTCTTGTCACCTTACCTATAAACCATTTTTTCCTTCAGTTCATCGTTGTTCTTTGCAACTTTTAATTTCTCTGATTTTCATTATCCTACTATTCCATACCAAATGTTTCTCCATATTTCATTTCCTATAGTTCATTTCTTTTTTTATCATAAAACTAACTACTTTTTCTTATATTCCAGTTTTCTTAATTTTTCTTCTTTTTTACTTTTTCATTCCCCTTTCTTAATCAATCAATAAAGTGACACACATTCATTAAGCACCTACTATGTGTCAGATACTGTATTTAAAGAAACAAACAAAAAATAAATAGGCCCACCCTAAAGGACTTTACATTTCATCATTCATCTCCTTTTTTTTCAACATCCTTCTCCCTCTATCAATATCTCTCCCTCTGAATCAACCCTCTATCTTCTTTCAGTCCAATGGCTCCCTTAAAAATTTTCATTTGTTTTATTGGCTCTGACTCCTTTTTTTACTGTTAATCTTCACCCCATGTTTGTCTATGACTCCTTTTTTTACTGTTAATCTTCACCCCATGTTTGTTTCCTGGCTTCTTTGTGCCCCTTATAGTATCTTGGCATGTTGTTTTTCACTATATATAAATATGTGCATATTTATATATAAATGCATATTTCATGTATGTTTACTTTGCAGATGTAATTTTAATAACAATATTTCCTCTCTGACAAATTAAGATGCAGTTCAGTGTTGGGGATGGAGAGTCAGACTTGAGGAGCTGAATTTAGGTCCCATCTCTAGCACATACTGTCTAGGTGAGCCTGGACAAATCATTGAATGTCTCAGTGTCCTAGGCCAGTTCTTCTAGATTCAAATAGAACAGAGGCAACTACATCATGCATAAAGATCCCCAAAGGAACCTATTAGCTTCAAAACCACCTAATATTATCTATGTCCCATTATATTTTTATTTGTTTAAATATTTTCAATTCCATTTTTATCTGGTTCAGGCTGCAATATGGCTTCCTGTGGCCTGTGGCCTACATGTTGAATACCTGTGTTCTAACACAGGAACTCAATATTTTGTGTGTATCAAGAACACCTATGTAAGTCTGGAAAAGTGTATGGAATCATCCTCAGACTAATTATTTTAAATGCATGAAATAAAATATATAATATATCAAAGTAAACCAATTATATTGTAAAATATGGTTATCAAAATGTTTAAAAAAACCAAATTGGTGATATAGTAACATATTTAGCAGCAAGCGTAACTACAATAATTTTGAAGCAGCAATGAGTGTAAATGATATTTGAGTTATCAGTAACAACTATACTGTGATAAGAAAATATCTATGATTAGGAGGCAGAGCCAAGATGGTGGAGTAAAGACAGGGCCTCTCCTAAGCTCTCCCCCAAACCCTTCTTTAAAGTATTGACTCTAAAACAAATTCTAGAGTGGCAGAACTCACAAACATATGGAGGGAAACAAATTCAGAAGTTTGGCAGGAAAGGTCTATTGCAACATGGTGAGAGTGAAGTGCAGACTATACCAGCACAGGCCCAACCCCAGAAAAACAGAAGGAGGCCTTGGGATTTACTGAATTAGTAGTGGCAGTGGTTGCTTCTGGAGCTCTCAGTCCACAGACATTAAGGGAATCAAACAGCCAGTTAGAAGTAGATTACAGGGGTCTCTTTGCTAGAACTGGGGACAGGATTCTTTTGCTTTGCCCATGCTCAGATCCAGGTCACAGTCCTGGGTGAGGGGAAACACTAGCACATCAGAGCTTGTGGCCACAGTGGAGCAGGGATCCTCATAGTTCCAGGGCATAAAAGAGTGCTTGTGGTCACTCACACACCAGAGCACAGTCCAGTAGAGTAGTAAACAGCCCTATTTAGATCATACCACTTTGGAAGAACTGAAAACTTACAGGTGCCTAGAAGTATTTCTGAAAACAGCTACATAAAACCCCTGAAGTGTACCTTCCATCCTGAAGCAGAACCCTACTTTTAGCAAAGAGCTAAAAGTTTATTTAATAGACTGGGAAAATGACCAAATAACAGAAAGACATTCTGACCATAGAAAGTTACTGTAGTAGGGGCGGCTAGGTGGCGCAGTGAATAGAGCACCGGCCCTGGAATCAGAAGGACCTGAGTTCGGAGCCGGCCTCCGACACTTAATCCATACAAACAAAAAAACCTAGCCGTGTAACCTTGGGCAAGTTACTTAACCCCAATTGCCCTAAAGGGGCGGCTAGGTGGCGCAGTGAGTAAGAGCCGGCCTCGGAGTTTGGATGACCCGAGATCAGATCCGGCCTCAGAAAATGAGCACCCACGCATAAATAATGACTAGCCGTGTAACCTTGAGCAAGTTACTTAACCCCAATTGCTTTAAAAAAAAAAAAAAGTTACTGTAGTGACAAGGAAGATCAAACCACATGCTCAAAAGTAAACAGACAGCTCCTACATTCAAAGTCTCCAAGAAAAAAAAAAAGAATTGTCTTGGGCCATAGAAAAGCTCAAAAAGGATTTTGAAAGTCAAATAAGAGAGGGGGAGAAAAATTGGTAAGAGATATGAGAGTGATACAAGAAAATCATGGAAAAAAGAAAAGAAAAACAGCTTAGTAAAGGAGACACAAAAAACACTGAAGAAAATAACACCTTAAAAAACAGACTAGACCAAATGGTAAAAGAGGTACAAAATGCTAATAAGGAGAAGAATGCCTTAAAAAGTAGAATTTGCCAAATAGAAAAAGAGGCACAAAAGTTCACTGAAGAAAAAAAACAAAACTCCTTAAAAGTAGAACTGACCAAATGGAAAAAGAAGTACAAAAGCTCAGTGAAGAAAAAAATTGTTTAAAAATTAGAATTGAGCAAATGGAAGAAAATGACTTTATGAGAAATCCAGAAATAATAAAACAAAACCAAAAAAAAAATGAAAAAAATAATAGAGGACAGTGTGAAATATCTCAGAAAAAAAATTACCTGGAAAACAGATCCAGGAAAGGGAATTTAAAAATTACTGGACAACCTGAAAATCATGATTGAATAAAGAGCCTAGACATTATCTGTCAAAAAACTATCAAAGAAAATGCCCTGATATTCTGAAACCAGAGGGTAAAAGAGAAATTAAAAGAATCTAACAATCACCTTCTAGAAGAGATCACAAAATGAAAACTCCCAGTAATATTATAGTCAAATTCTAGAGCTCACAGGTCACAGAGAAGATATTGCAAGCAATTCAAGTATCATAGACCCAGAGTCAGGATAATACAAGATTTAGCAGCTCCTACATTAAAGGATCTGGGCTTGGAATATGATATTCCAGAGGGCAAAGGAGCTAGGATTACAGCCAAGAATCACCTATCCTGCAAAACTAAATATAATCCTTCAGGAAAAAAAATAGATTTTCAATGAAATAGAGGACTTTCAAGCATTCTTGATGAAAAGACGAGAGCTAAATAGAAAATTTGACTTTCAAATACAAGATTCAAGGGAAGCATAAAAAGATAAACAGGAAAGGGAAATCATAAGGGACTTAATAAGGTTAAACTGTTTATATTCCTTCATGGGATAACATTTGTAACTCATATGAACTTTCTCATTATTAGGGTAGATAGGAGTATATATATAGATAGAGGGCACACATGTGAGTTGAATATGAAGGGATGATATTTAAAACAATAAAATTAGGGGGTGAGGGAGGAGTACTGGGAGAAAGAAAGAGGCCCACATGGAATGGGGTAAATTATCTCACATGAAAGAGACAAGAAAAACCTTTTACAGTGGAGGGGAAGAGGGGGCAGTGAATTAACCTTACTCTTATCAGAATTGGCTCGAAGAAGGAATAACATACACACTAAATTGAGTATAGAAATCTATCTTACCCTATAGTTAAGAAGTAGGGAAAGGGAATAAGAAAAGGGTGGAATGATAGAAGGGGAGGCAGATTGGGGAGGGGGTAGTCAGAAGCAAAATACTTTTGAGGAGGGACAGAGTGAAAGGAGAGAGAGAGAGTAGAATAAATGGTGGTGGATGGGAAAAAAGGCTGGAAGGAAATACAGTTAGCAATAGTAACCATGAAAAAAAATTTTTTGAAAAACATATTTTTGAAGCAAATTTCTCTAAGGGCCTTATTTCTCCAACATGTAGAGAACTGAGTCAGATTTATAAAATAAGAGCTATTCCCCAACTGATAATGATCTAAAGAGTTTTCAGATGAAGTAATCAAAGCTACCTATAGTTATATGAAAAAATGTTCTAATTCACTATCGACTGGAGAAATACAAATTAAAACAATTCTGAGGTACTACCTCATACCTATTAGATTGGTTAATAGGACAGAAAAGGAAAACAGCAAATGGTGGGGGGGATGTGGGAAAAATGAGACAATAATATGTTGTTGGTGGAGTTGTGAATTCATTTAATTATTCCATAGAGCAATTTGGAATTATGTACAAAGGGCTATAAAACCATGTATACCCTCTGACCAAGTAATACCACTTACTAGTTATGTATCCCAAAAGAGATAAAAAAGGAAAAAAAAACCTAAATGTATAAAATATTTATAGAAGTTTTTTTTTCTGGTGGCAAAAAATTGGAAATTGAGGGGATGCCCATCAATTGGGGAAATGAGTGAACAAATTGTGCTATGTGATTGTGATGGAATGCTGTTGGGCTGTAAGAAATGATGAGCAGGATGTTCTCAGAAAAACCTGAAAAGACTTACATGAGCTAATGCAAAGTGAAATGCACTGTGTACAAAGTAACAGCAATATCATAAAGCGATCCACTGTGAATGGCTTAGCTATTCTCAGCAATACAATGGTCCAAGACAACTCTGAAAGAGCTTATGATAAAAAATGCTATCCAAAAAAAAAAAGAAAAAAAATGCTATCCATCCCCAGAGAAAGAACTGATGTTGTCTGAATACAGGTTGAAGCATCCTTCTTTTTGGCTTTCTTTATTTTTCTTGAGGTTTTTTTCCTTTGGTCTATGTTTTCTTTTACAACATCACTATTACAGAAATGTTTTGTATGGCATAACATGTATGTAATTGCTCTCCTTCTTAATTAGGGAGGATGGGAGGGAGAAAGGGAGAGCATTTGAAACTCAAAGTTTTTTTTTTTCTTTTTGGAGGGCAATTGGGGTTAAGTAACTTGCCCAAGGTCACACGGCTAGGTTTTTGTTTGTGTGTGTCTGAGGCCAGATCTGAACTCAGTACCTTCTGACTCCAGGGCCGACACTCTACTCACTGCGCCACCTAGCCGCCCCCGAAACTCAAAGTTTTAAGAAAGAATGTTTAAAACTTTTTTGCATGTAATTGGGGAAAATAAAACATGAAATTAAAAAAATCTATGATTTCTCATGGTAACAAAGTCACAGGTACTATGTTTCATAATTTAAAAAAAAAGATCATCAATTTCATTTAGAGGGTAGGGAAAAATCAAGATGTATCTTTTTTCCTATCCAAGTACACATGTTCCCCTGAAATCTATGTACTGACTCCTTTGGGATTCAGAGACTATGATCAGAACCTTTGGTCAAACACTATTAATTTGTAGAGGAAGTGTCTCTTCCCCTCCTCCCCAAGACCCTGAACTAGTAGAGAGAATTTCCTTACTAGACACAGGAGTTTCCTTTACTAATGAAGTCATAGGTCTAATTCCTTCTCCTAAGATTTATGCACAAGGTATTTTGTTTGCATTATTCAAATTACCAGAATTAGACACTAGGCATGGCAAAAATAAGATTATCAAGCTGTATGCTATTTGGATGGATAGCTCATAGAGTTGTTCAGTACATACCTACAGCTCAGACAGACACTGAAGATGGAGAAGAACTGGGCTGAGAACTGAATAGAAGTAGGAGAGTGAGCTAGATTGCTGTTACAAAATTACAATGCTTTTAAAGACTGCAAATTTTATTCCAAAACAAAGGTATTTCTAACATCAGTATTCTTATGATAATGCTATATGGTTGTGAGTCATGAATTAGCACAGTTTCTGAGGAGTTCAAGTTGGGGATCGTCCAAAGGACAAAGGGGAAATACACACCCTCATACCTATGCAGCAAGATGACATTACAAAGAATTCCAGACGAGAAGTTGCATAAAAGATGGCCATTAGAGACATGCATAAATAGAAATGAAGATGCACTATGATTGAGGGAACAACTGTCCCACTGGTACCCATACAAGTCAAGAGTCCTAGAAGAAGTGCCACGGGATTTGGGGTCTCCCTATAGAAAAAAAAAATGAGGTAGAGATATGTTATGTTCTAAAGCAGTGGTATCAAACTCAAATAGAAAAGGGGGCCATTAAATACTACATAGGATCCCTGCACACCGAATATTGATTTTGGCTTTAAAATGTAATATTATCTATGGTTTATTATGCTTTCTGTATTTTGTTAAGGATCTTCCACCATTTTAATCTGGTTCAGCCCATACTTGGGAATGTTGTGGGCTGTATGTGGGCTATTAGCTATAGATATCTGACACTTCTGCTCTACAATGTAGATTATCTACCAATCAATATATATGCATATAAATGAGATCACAATTTTGTTGAAGTTATAATATATTAAAGATGCTATTAAAATAGGGCATAGTGGTATTTCCCTGCATTTGGAATCAGAAGACTTATGTCCTTATCCTGACTCTACCCTTAGTTTTATGTCATTGGGAGGTGTATTTTATCTATGTTGGCCTCAATTTTTCATTTATGAAATGAGGGTAGTGGACAAGAATACCGCTAGATTCTCACCCTAGGCTAAAAATTTCTGTGATAATCAATTATTACACCAACAGACCAAGAGAGTATCCTCAAGGGTACAATTTGGACCTTTTCTCACTAAGGTTTTTACTACCAATTATATCTTGTTTCATGTTCCTAACTGCTTCCACCTTCTATTCAACCCATCAAAAACAAGGGCAAAGCTAAGATACATAACTGGATTTTCGCACCAATGGCATCAAACTTGCATGAGTTACTTTCCCCTAAAAGATGTGAAAAATTTCTCAAGACATTTTGAAAATGGAGAATCCCACCCCACTTCAAATTGGTATCATTATTTATCAACAGTTTTGTGAGGTGAAACTTGAAACTCAAAGTATTACTTCTCAAAACAGCTAGGTTGCCCCTGGCAACCAGCAACTTTAGCAAACTGCCTGCGATAGAAGTGACAATTAGAAAGATCTTATTATGTCTTTTACTTTAGGATAATATATTTTGAACAACAATTTCAAGAAGAAAATTTAACTAGATTGAGAAAGAAATTTTAAAAAATCTTCATCACAAGTAGCAATATCCCTACCCCCAAAACAAAATAAATCAACAAAAACAAAATAAGAACAATGGTTTTATCTTCTTGAATTCATTTTAGGAATTAAAATTTTCTTTTGTGACACATGTTACAGAACAGAACAGAATAGAATAGAATAAGATAGGCTAGAACAGGATAGAATTCAATAGAAATATTCTTTCTGGAATCTCATTAAATTTTGTTCTTAAAAATCTCAATCTCCTCTCCACTCCTCTCTCTTTCTTTCAGAAGATTCTCTCTCATTTTCCTTTATAGAAGCTGATTTTTAAAAATGATGTGCTTGTCTAATAGGAACTTTATGTAAAGCTATTAACAATAATGTTGAGTTCAACATTAGGCAAACAAAATATCTAAGGACTCTAATTGTATTTTAATTATATTCTTTCTTTTATACTATACTTCTCTTCTTGAAGTCATCTTTCTCTTACCATTTCTGAATTTATCCTTATTTCCTGCCTCTTTTTTTCTCTAGTGGAAAGTTTTCAATGACTATTAAAGAGATCATCTGTATTCGATAGGCAGGACCCAAGTACAGCATTTTAAATTTTAAACAGCCCCTTTTCCCACTTGGGAGAAACACAGACACACTGTACCAACTTAAAAAAGGTGCCTTTAATTTACTATTCTGTAATTATAAACAGTTCTCTAGTCTTTTCATTATTTATTGAACAAATGAAATGCATTAAAATTACAATTCTAGTCCTTCTTCCTATGTGCCCAGCACTGATATACTTCACATCCCTCTGATATTTCCATGATGCTTTCCCCCATTAAAATTCCATATATCTTTTGTTATTTATCCATGATGTCCTAATATATGGATGCTATGCACCCTCATTCCATTAATTCTCTCCTCTGCAGTTACTGGTCTACTACACCTTAAGCTTTGTTTTCTAGTATTATTATTCTATTTCTTATGACTAAAAGGTAACAATGTCATTATTTCCACTATTAAATATACCTACTGTAAAACCAGTTGAAGACTTTTATAGCAAATATCAGTTTTTAAAGCTACATTATAGATCAAATAAAACCAAACCACCAAATAACTGAGGGATTTAACCAAAATAATTGGCAACCATGGCATCAATGTGAATTGTTGTTGTTCTAACCCTATACTGAAATAAAGGTGATTTGGAAAACAAGTGTCTTCTAAGATGAATAGGTCCTTTTATAAACCTATGCTTATGATTTTGTTAGCTAATATAAGGTAGCATAAGTTCAATGGGTAGACACTACCAATGTAGATAAGAGACATTGCCATGAATTTATGCACAATCCCATCCAATTTAAAGAAAGGGCTTTGCTAAATCTGTGATCTCATCAATGGTGGAGTATTTTCAGTGGTATAAAGCCTAGTCCACTAGTGGTTTCTTATCCTGTAGGAATACTATACATGTTCTCTGATAAACTCTCCATAGAGGATCCATCCAACATGCTGAGTGCCTTAAACTAGATCTCCTAATATTATGTGGGGCATCTGCTATTTGTTATGGCTTGCACTCATTACATGACTGGCCAAACTCTTCTATTTACACATCTCTTAATGACATTTATGGTGCTGTGGGTGAGTAAATTTTTTTAAGTAATGTGCTCAAGTCTTTACACACCTTCCATGTATCTCCTAATTGTCCTTTGGGTAACCTAGTTTCTTCACAACTTGTGACATTCTATACTTCTTCTCTATTTTAGCACCAGTGGGAGATTAATGAATGGTTTGAAAAAAACTAAGGCCTCTGTTTCAGGGAGAAGCTTGGGGTCATCCAAAGAAATACCTACTTTTTAAACTGCAACTGCGTCTGATTTCTTCCCCCATTCAATTCTTTTTCCAGTTATTTTTCCATTATTACTGACTGCCTAAGTACTAATTACTGATAGATGAGCTCTATGGACTTGCCACCTAATTGCAGTTTGGATAATAAAAACTCTCCATCCATTTTTTCCACCCACGTGTATAATTAGATCAAACTCTTCTGAGGGATTAAGGATCACCTTTAGGAGGCTCTGCAGTGTTCTGAGATTTAATATGACCATCATAATGTCATCAACAAACAGGAATTTTTGTAGGACCTCAATTTTTGAATAATCCCTTTTCCATTTGAATCTTTCACAGGTAATCTCTCATGTGATTAGCAAATACCTTTGGCAAGTATACATCAATCTGTTATGTTCCTTGTTTAATATTAATCATTAATCAAAGGACCATAAAATACAACTATATAACTTATTTTTATAGTAATTATGATTTTGGAGGAGAGCCAGAAATCTTACATTTTTTGTACCTTCCCATGTGTGACACACATATATTAAGTATCTAGCTAGCTAGCTAACTATACACACAATACATATGTGTGTGCATATATATACACACATACACATACACATACACATACATACCAGAGTCATAAAACTTTTATAAAGGTGAGAAAGTAGTCATCTAGACTGATACTTGCTGATAGTTACTGGATAGCATTATTTTTGTTGTAATAATACCCATGATTATTTTTCTAAGCATTTCAGACGTCATAAAAATCGATTTTCTAATCATTTCAATATTTTATCCTTATACTTCCTTCTAGAGAATAAATTCATTAAAATTTAAATTTAAATATCATTTGAAGCAAGTTTCTAAGGAATTAAAAACCTAAGAATATAATGATGACTTCTTCCCTAATATCAAATAATTTCTGATGCTTCCTTATTCAAACTTGGTTTATCTGTAACTTCAATGACTTTCAAAGAGTAGGTTTGTTTTCTTTTTTTTTTAATTTTTTTTTTGTTGTTGAATCTCTGGGTCCTTTCCCTCTTTTTTTTCTTCTTTTTGGAGGGCAATTGGGGTTAAGTAACTTGCCCAAGGTCACACGGCTAGGTTTTTATTTGTGTGTGCATTAAGTGTCTGAGGCCGGATCTGAACTCAGGTCCTTCTGACTCCAGGGCCGACACTCTACTCACTGTGCCACCTAGCCGCCCCGAGTCGGTTTGTTTTCAAACTCAGTTACTTCTTAAGTTGCTTTGGCATGTTTGTCCCAACAAAGGCTACTTTGTCCTCTGAAGTTGCTCTATCTCCAGAGATCTTACAAACTTTACTTATCTATTTATAATTTGAAAGGCAGAATATATTTAATTTGTAATATCATATATATAATAATTCCATATAATATTTTTTGAATTTCAATACCTTAATATAATATTATTCCTTAAGAAACGAGCAAACTGATTGTTGAAACAAGTAACCTATAAATATCCACATAATACTGTATGTTAAGATTTTGAACATCAAGATACATTTTTTAAAAATATTTAATGATATCATGAATGATGAATGCCTTTATCATGCAGTTTTAAAAATAAAAATTTCATGATAATTTTGAGTTTTATATCATTTAAATTTCCTCCAATATCCTTGTTCCTCCTTCTCTTCCGAGAGAGTCATTCCAGATAATAAAGAATTTTTAAAAGAAAAGAAAGAGAAAAAAAAATCAGTGAAACCAATTAATACATTGAAAAAAGCTGACATTTTAGGCAATGTTCCATACCCATGGAGCCCCAAAACTACAAAGAAGTTGTGTATGAGTAGACATATCCCAGTATATACCATTCCCTTCTCTGGGGGAACTACTCCCTCTACTAGGCCTTCAGATCCTATATGGGTCCTATAAGGACTGTTTTATCATTCTGAGACTTGTCTGATACATTTATTGTGTTAATAGATGAAATATCTTCTAGGCCCCTTTTCTGTCCCTTGTTTGTTCAGGAGCAATATGTAAACAATTTTTTAAAAGATGGTAAGATATAATCTTAGAAGTAATAATTTTTCATCTCTCTTCCAACATTTTGATCCAGGTGGAGACCTGTGTTTACTTATGTATGGCAGATGGTATTGTGGTCCTAAAGAGGCACAGAGTCCTATTTGTCACCGCCATGAGTATTTATTCACTCCTATAACTTCAATTCTCACCTACTCCAATGAAAATGACTCCATATTCCACATCTGTAGCTTTGATCTTGCCAACACTTAAATCTCCCACTTTTAAGTACTTGCTAGATATTAACTAATTGCCTGCTGTATTTTTATCTTAAACTCAATGTGCCTAAAACCAAAGTTATGATCTCCCTATAACCTTTCCTCAAAACTAGCTATTCTTCCTTGCTTCTCTTTTTTGTTTTATTAATTATAACACTGCTACTCCTTGAAACTTTGGAACTATATTTCACCCCTCCTTTTCTTATATTGAATATTCAATAAATCTCCAAGAGAGGTGATGAGATACTTTGGACAGAGCAATGGACTTGAGTCAAGAAACCTCTAGTTCCAATTTGGCCAATAAATAGTTCTGTGATCTTGAGCAAATATTTTAACCTTGTTGCATTTTTTTCATCTGACAAATGAGGGATTGCACTTCCTGGGCCTCTAAGGTCCCTTTCCATTCTTCTGGGGGAAAATGTGATTCTAAATCATATTGTTGTTCTTTAACAACTTCTCACAATTACATTCCCTTTGCATTCCTATTGGCCTTTCTGTTCTCACTCACCCTTGTTCTTATCCTAATACCTCATACATTCAGTACATACAATATAGCTTCCTAACTCTTCTCCCTAATTCTAGTCTTACCATAATCTAAGCCATTTTATATCCAGTTGTCAGGTTACTTCTTCCCAAAACACTAATTTTCTGATGTATTCCTTTATTTAAAAAACATCCTTTGCCTCTCCAAAGCCTACTGTGTAAAATCTATATTCCTTAAGCTGGTATTTAAAGCAATCTACCTTTCAAGTGATCTCACAGTACTCCCTTATATAATT
Source organism: Gymnobelideus leadbeateri (assembly GCA_011680675.1). NCBI lineage: Eukaryota > Metazoa > Chordata > Mammalia > Diprotodontia > Petauridae > Gymnobelideus > Gymnobelideus leadbeateri. The sequence goes on from WOXC01002266.1 coordinate 574,903, forward strand.
CTTCTTTCTCTCTCATTGGTCTATTCACCAGTAAGGAGGTCATTTTAGAATTCTCTGTTACTAGGACAAAATAAAATATGAAGAAAGAGAATTTTAGATTTGGAAAGGGCTGTTAGAGGTTGTCTACTCCACCCCCACCCCCATGATACAGATGCTGAGAAAGTTATCAATTGCCAGACTCACAAAAATAACTAGTGAGAGAACCCAGAATTAAAAATGAAAATTAGTCATTGTATGCTCATAATACCATTCTATACTACTCTATGCCACAACATACTTTCTTCTCTAAAGAGAACAGAAAATGCCAATGTGGTATTGTCTCTCCAAAAGCAGATAATTTGAAGGCATATCTCTTTCCAGAAATATCTTAGCATTTGCATCAGCCAGGTGTCTACCATTGCTTAAAAATGTATGATTTTTTGGAAAGTTAATATTGTCATCAGTATCAGAGAGCAGCTCAGATATGTTTATCTTAGAGGACCAAAAAAATGTGGAGCTGGGCTCACTTATCTGCACATGCCCCCAAAGAACTGAGTGCTAGATTTTTTTCAATTCTTAGAAGAACTCAGATCCACAGAGTAATCCCAGAGGGAAAATTTCAATCATAAACCCAGACTGTATCACTTGCATTCATGTCTTTGATTTGTTCCTGGTATAGACACTCCATTTTTTTTTGGTCTAACTCTTTTACTCAGCTCCTAGCATCCCAGGCTGCCAAGCTCTGTCTCTAAGCAACCAAATGATGTCTCCACCTTCAAGATTAGCCACTTCCCAGGTATAGATTCCCTTGCTTCCTCAGAACAAAGCCTTCAGCCCCCACCAATAGGAAGTACCAGGTTGAATCCGTGCCTGATATTCATATTTAGATTTGACTACTCCTGGAGTGGAAACTTGGTTGGAAAGTTTAAGTATATTTTGATAACTTTCTTCTACAATATATACAGTCTAAGCAAACCCAAATTCATTAAAATATAACTACATCGGTGTGGCTAGGTGGCGCAGTGAATAGAGTACTGGCTCTGGAGTCAGGAGTACCTGAGTTCAAATTCAGCCTCAGACACTTAACACAAAAACTTAACTGTGTGACCTTGGGCAAGTCACTTAACCCCAATTGCCCTCCAAAAAACAAAAACAAAAAAATGTAACTATATCTTTTTTTAAGGTGGTGGTGGGGGGAAATTATCACATGGCTTTACTACTTTAGCTGGTGATATTAAATGCATTAAAGTTGTTGGATGAATTTTGAATTGAATAACTAAGCAATCTATAGAGAAAAGAATGTGTGCGAAAAAGAATGTGCATTGGTGTGTGTGTGTGTGTGTGTGTGTGTGTGTGTGTGTGTGTATGTGTGAACCTACCCTGATCACCCTTCAGCCTGTTACTTGACTCATTACCAAATTTATTCATATCATCCTAGGTTCTACAGTAATTCAAGAATATGTTTGGATATTTCATAAAATTGCTACTTTGCTATCATTAATCACTTAGCTTGGAGTCCCATCCCAGTTTATTAAGTATTATTTAATAAAGAGACTTTTCCCCCTATAAGTAATTAGAAAAATGTAATCAATAATGACCCAATGATATATAATATGTGTACATATATATGTATGCATATATATGAATATGCAGATATATGAATATGTACACAGATATATGTATATGTGTGTATAGATAGCTAGAGAGAGAGACAGAGACAGAGAGAGAATTATTCACAATATTGGGCAGCTAGGTGGCAGAGTGGATATATTACCACACCTGGAGTCAGGAAGACTCATCTTCCTGAGTTCAAATCTGGACGCTTACACTGTGTGACCCTATTCAAGTCACTTAACCTTGATTGCCTCAGTTCCTCATCTATAAAATGAAATAGGAAAGGAAATGGCAAACCACTCCCCCAAGTTTGCCAAGAAAACCACAAATGGGGTCAAGAAGAATCAGATATTACTTAAACAATTCAACCATAAACATTCACAATATTCACAGCCAGAGTTACCTCAAACTATCATGAAAACTGCAGATGAGAGAACCTAACTTCTGGAAATATAGCTCACTCAAGAGACCAAGCAAAGGTTCTTCACAGGAATTATTTTCTTTGCAACACATAGAAAGAAGGTCTCCAGCTAATTTCTCTGTGTCTTCTTAAGTTTCTCTTTGAGGATGACGGGAAGATAGTCTCTTCACCTCTCAGGCCATCTCTCTGAACAGTCTCTCCAAACTACTAGTAAAAACTGATACTTCCATAATATTATGTCTGGTTCTTAAACTCTAAGAATGGTGATAGCTTCTGCTGAAGAGGCTTTTGGAAGAAATGTTATATATCTTTTTTCTATGTTTGTACACCTATGTATATATGTACACACATATATGCAGGTGTATAATATCGATAGAATGAAATAGTGTATGGAAAAATGGCCAAATACTCAGGAAAACCTGGATTCAAGTTGAATTCTAACATGTACTGACTATATTACTCTGGACAATACACTCCTCCTATTAGTTCCCCAAGCAATATATACATATAACATATAATGTATGTATGTATATGTATATATGCACATATATGCATCCATATACCTACATGTTATATAATGATATGTATTTATAACCTGAATATATATTATCTATTTATTACTAGTAACAGAAAAATAAACAGTATAAGTGAGAGTTAAGTACACTGGCTTATCAGCTTTGTTGTTGTTGTTATTTAATCAGTTAGTCATATCCAACTGTTTTTGTGCCCCTGTATGGGTAAAGCTACTAGAGTGGTTTGCCATTTCCTTCTCCAGCTCATTTTACAGATGAGGAAAATGAGGCAAACAGGGTTAAGTGACTTGTCCAGGGTCACAAAGCTAGTGAGTGTCAGAGGATTTGAACTCAGGTCTTCCTGACTCCAGGCCCAGCATTCTATCCACTGAGTCATCTAGCTTCCTCTTAATCAGTTTTAAGTATATATTAACTTTAGATGTTGCTAGAGAATTTAAAGTTTTCTTGGGTACTTGAGTTGCACCTTCAATTCAGTCAAAGAGACATCTAAATTAACGGTGATAAAAGTCATGATAAAATCTTAGAATAAGAGAATAAAAAGGAAGTTCCAGTGGAAGGAACCTTAGAAGAAAACATGGGAGATGAAAGGAAGGCTCAAGTAGGGGCGTAATAGATATTGGAATGTGATGATGGGGAGAGTGATTTCTGCTCATTAGAATACAGAGAACAGTAGAGCTGGTTGATATGGAAAAAGAAAGGGAAAAGAGGTCAAGGACTTTTGCTGAAAATTCACCTATCTTCCAGAGGCCAATATGTGCTAGTAAATGTCTAACAACCAGTTTTCTGGTATGAAAGGCATGCTTTTAAGGTTAACCTGCATTATTACATTTTCTCCATCACTTTCTTAAGTATAAACAATCAACCGGATTATAAATCATGCCCTGATTTATAGCGTTTGCCAGTTTCAATGGTGGAAGTGGTCACAGTGGATCAGCCAACTTGAGGTGGCTTCCAGGAGACTCCTATAAGATTTTCTTATAAGATCAATAAAAAGTACTTAAAGAAAATGTATTATATCAAAAAGCTCATTGAGATTCAACTCAGAAGAGCTTTGTTTGAGTCCTAACTCTTAACACTTATTAGCTGTGCAATTTTTAGGAAGTCTTTCAACTTCTCTTTATCTCCGTTTCTTTATCTGTAAAACAGAAATAATTATCTTTAAACTACCTCTCCATTGGCCTATCAAATAAGATGATGCATAAACACATGCCCATAAACAAAATAAATGTCAACTATTAATATTAGTGGAGGTAATGATGCTTATTTTAAGCTTCAATTCTGAACAATTATGCAATATAAATTCTTTTGAATGCTCATGAATCACTTTCCTGAACTTTCTCATGAAAAGAAATAGAGAAAACCCTTCTCCAGTTTTGGACTTAGCTGAATCAGCCATCCAGAATAAATCTACACATTTAAAAAGATTAGATAAATGAGATAACTTATCTGTATGCTGGTTTTTGAAGGACATATGCCCCATCTATAAAGACTTGTTTCCTTTTTTAGCCTTCTTTCCCAGGACATCTTTCTAATTGTTTTCATAATAACTTCATCCGCTCCTTCTAGACAGCATTTCTTAGCAGGTGGCTGCTCTTTTGTGATCCCTGATGTGATGAAAGCCAGTTCCTGATAACTGGGTTGCACCTGCCATGTCTCTATTTCTCTCTCTGCCTTCCTAGCCCCTCTTGCCCCTCACAGAGGTATGTGAAATTGGCTAAATATAGAAACAGAAATTACTGGTAACCACATTTTAGATTCTAGTTCTTCAGTATTGCCTCATAAATTTATTATCTAACCTCCTCATTTCTCCTTTTGTCCAATACTCTTCTTTTTGATGTGTCTGTTCTCAAGCACGGAAAAGGGGGGATGGTTAAGGTCTAATCCAGAAAGAAGTATATTGAGAATGAGGGTTAAATGTCCAGATTACAATGAAATATTGGGATTGCCAGTGACTTCTGTTCATCCCTGCTATCCTTATCTCCCATTATCTTAGATAATGGAGCATATGCAATATCTCAGGAGCAAATAGCCATCTTCAGACTTGATTCATGGGTCATAATGCTGCGTGTGTGTGTGTGTGTGTGTGTGTGTGTGTGTGTTGTGTCTTTCCTCTCTAAAAGGGGTGGGGAGGGGAGGCAGGAAGATAAGAAAACTTTTAATTGGTGCATTCAGCCAAGCAGTTCAGGAACAGAACATTAATTTTTATTTTAATAATGTAATTTTAATTGAATACTTTGCTAGTGCTGAACTAAATTGGGTCTGTTATTTAAAATTACATTAAGAAATATCAACCCCCTCCTACTACCAACACCACTCAGACTCCTAAATGAAATGTTGTCAGTTTGGGAACAGGAAGAATTTAAATTACTGTTCCTTGAGAGATTCTAGCAGAGAAAAGGGATAACTATTCAAAAACTTGTATACTTGCTATTTGTGAATAACTGGAAATACCCTGAAATGTGTTCTTTTTCATATATCTTGATTCTTTTGAGTTTTGTCTTCTAGTAGAATAAAAAAGGCATCAATTAGTGGATTTCACATACTTTCTGATCATAGAATCATAGATTTAGAAGTGAAAAGGATGTGAGAAGTCATTTATTCCAATCCCTTCCTTTTAGAGCTGAAAGAATTGAGGTTTAGAGAGATGGAGTTTGTCCCAGGTGACACAGATCGTGATAGAACTGCCATACTATGTCAGGACCTCTGATTCCAATGTCAACAAGCATTTCTTAAGCTCTTACTATTTTCCCAGCACTGAGCTAAATTCTGGAGCCAGTGTTCTTTCCATGATACCTTAAAGGCTTTCTATGATCCCTAGTAGCAAGAAAAAGTCCATTGAAGGAATGTACGTAACATGTAATCTGTTTGTAACCTCAACATACTATACTATATGTAACCTATGACAACTATGCAGTATGCAGCCCAGATATGTGGTAGATACAACTAGTGTATTTGGTACAACTTGTGGTCTATTTCATGCAATTTTTGCTTTACCATTATGTTCTCTGGAACATCTAACTTTACCATTTTTCCTGTAGCTGTTCCCCAAAGACCCTGGGCCTTTTCACCCACTATGCTTCTGAATCCTAAGGACTTTTCTGTGTCTTTCTATCAGCCCTGTAGTATATGTACAAGTTAGAATGCCAGCAAATTGGGATAAGAGATCGTATCACTTTTCTATTTAAATCTTCAGTTTTTAGCACAATAATTGAAAAATAATAATCATTTAATAAATGCTTATTCATTCATTCATTTGGTCATATCTACATAGTCCAAGGCAGGTCCAATCTTTTATATACAAAGGTGCTTACACCATGGAATCTGAGAATGGTTCACAGCTTATGGTAGAAACTAGACTTTATAACTATTGGGAAATCATAAGTTTTCTACTGATAGAGGAAGCCAGGGCTCAAAGGACACAAATTTTTCTTGGGTCAGTATTTTAAAAAGGGTCATTTCCTGTTCCTTCTCATGAGAACAAGAGATAGAACTTTTTTACTTTCTTTTTAAAGGCCTTAGTCCATGAAGTCTTTTCTTATGATCCTAGAATGAATGTTCTATAAGAGCAATATGCACAACTTCCTGTGGGGGTTCAAAGATAAGATAAATTAGAATTAGTTGGTGAATTAGTAGAATTTTATGAAGATGACATTTTTGACCTTCACTTTAATTTAAATCTACAAATGTATATTAAGCACCTCATATGTGCTAGGTCCTAGGGTGACAGGTAAAAAAATAGAAACAATGTCTTCCCTCAAGGAATTTACAATCTACTGGGGATTATAATACATGCAGAGATAAGTAAATATGAAGTATATACAAAGTAATGCGGATGAATTCCAAAAGGAACAAACACTAATTTTAAGAGAACTAATGACAGTGGGGATATGGAAGGCCCAAAAAAGGAAGTGGTCCCTGGGTTATGATTTGAAGGAAACAAGAGATTCCCTGAGGAAGAAGAGAGAGTGAGTGCATTCCAGACAAAATGGAGAGGGGAGATATTCTGTGCAAAAGCATAGAGGGGAGATATACCTTATACGTAGAAAAAAGAAATAGACCATTCTGTTTAGAATCAAGAGGGTGTAAAGGGGAATTTAGAAAGTTAGGTACTATTTTGACAGAAGAAAAAGTTGGTGGAGCTTCAGGTTTGTCTAGGGAACTGCAAATAGTCTGTGTTGTTTGGTATATTTGACATGTGTTAGAATATGGGTAGACTGGGCCAGAGCATGAAGGGCCTTAAAGTTTAGGTTCAAGATCATGGAATTTAAAGAGAGACAACACCTTAAAGATAAAGAATCCCCTCATTTCTTAGGTGAGGGATCTGATTATGCTCAAGGTGACACAGGTAAAAAGCAGTAGAGCTGGGATTTAAAACCAGTTCCTAACTTCAAACCCAGTGACTCTTGCTATACAGCATTTGATGAAACAACAAGAAACCAAAGGGGAAAAATAGAAACTTACATAAAATTATTATCTCATACCATGTAGGTATAATATTCTACGATCTATTGACTCTGTTTTTAGCCATTATGATAACATCATAGACATAAAGATCTAATTCCCTTATTTTATAGATGAAGAACTGGTCTTCATAGAAGTGTTTTGCCTAATGTCATACAGGTAGCAAATAGAAGATTGAAGCAATTTATCTGATTCTTAATCTAATGCTCTTTCTATTGCAACCCATTTCTTTAGTTCTGAAGAAGAAAACTCATTTGACTGAGCTTAGTCAGACACTTTTGGAACCAAGACAATGAAAATAAAATAGATACCTAAAGAGATCTCTAGGGAGCAACAGCAGGTAATGTGGAGGGATAATTTTAGGAGTAAGGACCCTACCAATCCTCAAATCATATCGAATCTGAGAGCTAGACCCAATTGAGTTATGGGCAAAAGGAAGCTAAAAATGGTATACTGGAAGAGGACAATAGGGAAAGAGAAACTGAAAGACATGTGGTTTAAATAGCATTAATAGAGACCAGCACACAATATATTTAAATGCTAAATGCTACTCCTGACATTTTTGTCCATATTGAATGGGAACATGACAGAACTATGAAGAAAGAATCCCTTGATGTAATGATTGACATTGAATCGAATCATTAAGTACAGGTGTCAAGGTCTAAGATTCATGTTCTGAAACACCACCACCTGGTGTTTTCTTAGGGTTAAGGAGAAAGTTAAAAAGAAAGGAAAGACACTTGTTCTGTGCTTTCACTAGGATAAATAAACATGTTGGGTTCATATTGTAGTGGTTGAAGAATAGACGTCTTACAGAAGTTGATCCCAAGTTGACTTTGGTATGTCTGTGCCCAGTGTATAACGTGTGTATACTGTACCCTTCGACTTCAGGGTGATCCACTTTCTAAAACTAAAAATAGATTAGATGTCCTACCCATTTTGATTTGATGTATATAAAACATCCCACTGACATATGATTTTTGCATGTATGTATGAAGTGTAAATATAACATTAAGATGAAGTTAAAAAAAGAAATAAAGCCCTTTAGAAGAAAAGGTGAAAGAACTGATTATACCCTGAGTTATGGAATGGTCAATTAAACATGTCTATTTTAAAGAGGTGCTGTGAATGAAACAGCATAGGACTTTGTCAAAATAGGGAGTATAAGAGCAGGGTAGCAATTTCCAACTTTAAACTCTTTCTACCACCCCCTTCCTTTCAATCCTTCCCCCCTCTCAAACCTCCCCCCTCCCAGCATTCTGACCTCATCGTCCAAACAGTTAAATGAGTACTTAGCTCTGGAGTTGAGTTCACAGAAGTTAAATGTTTTGCCTAAGGCCACAGAGGTAAATTGACATTCAGTCTCCCTGGACTTTCATTTTTATATCTAAAAAAATGAAGGGGTTGATATAGATAGCTTCTGAGGTCTCTTACATTTCCCAATAAATATACTGGGAAATTGCAATTTAATTAAAAGAAATGTTTTGAGAAATGTGAATTTAATCAAATGTGCATTGTGTTTGACATGCTTTACATAAATATTTCTTATTTGATCCTCCTAACAACCCTTTGAGATATGGTGTGCCTATTTGGTTTTACAAATTATGGAACTGAGGTTCAAAAAATAAAAATTTATGCAAGGTTACACAAGGTAGCAAATACATTCAAATCATCTACCTCTTAAGTCTTGTGCTTTTTCTGTTATGGTCTGTGTCTGTATAAGTTCATCTTTTTATAGAAATTCATTCTTTTTTAGAGTCAATGGGAATTTTAGTAGTCATAAGGTAAGTAAGGTATTGAGAATTTATCTAAATTCACATTGCTGGTTAATGTCAGAGCATGGCCTAGAACCCAGGATTCCTGACCCCCAGTCCAGTGCTCTTTCCACTAAGTCATGCTGCCTCCCTTAAAATTCTTCTTTATTTTCCCTTTGTAAAAAATTCTATCTGCTATTAGTAAAGCAATTTTGATACTATAAATCCACAGTGATGGTATTCTGGCTATTACTCCCCTAAGGACACTGGAATAATGAGTCATCAGAGAGAACCTTGGAAGTGCTAGGGACCTGGCAACCTGAGTCAGGAAAATCTTGCTCATTCATTGGGCTTAGCATACCTGTCATCATTTGCAGAAGCAAATGAACTGAGCTGGAGTCCTCCCACAGAGGATGAAGTGGGTCACTGAAAAGAAGAGCAGTAAGTGCTGAAACTGTGAGGGAAAAAGCTGATATCTGGCAGAGAGAGAACAATGATACAGGCTCTTGCCTCCCAGGGTGAGATCACACAACTGTCACTCAGCCCAGGACCAGGACCTGGCTTAGAACAATAGGTAGAGAGGCTCAGAGACCCTGGCAAAGCCAACCTCAACAGAGAACCAATGAATAAACTTCAGAAAAGGGACACAACAGAAAGAAATGTCTCAGCAATAACCTTGGGCCTTCCATTGCTCAGTCATAGAGATCTCCAGGACAGAGGTAAAGGTTATATCTGCAGTGATACTCTAAAGTGAGAATACTTATCCTGAGGTCCATAAACCATGTTTTTTTTTTTTTTAAATGATTTCAATGTAACTGATTTACTCTGCAATTTTTTTGCATTTGTTTTATGCATATAAAACATTCTAAGAAGGGGTCCATAGGCTTCACCAGATGACTAGAAGGGTCCACAACACCCACAAAAACATAATGGTTAAAGAACTCTGGTCTAAAGCATAGGGGAAGAAATTTGGGGGGTCAGGTAAGAAAGTGTTCTCTCCTTTCAGTGGGCCAGGACAAGGAGAAGGTCAGAGAGGATTGTAGGGTAGATGTTCAGGAAAGCCCAAAGACAAATAGGATGACTGGGGGGGTCTTTTCCAGGAAAAAGGATTAGTAAATATTCTTCAAAGTGAAAAGATGATGCCCTCAGATCTGAATATCTTTATTAATAAATAAATAAATTGCATTTTTCATAGGCAAATTATGTTGAGAAAATAGAAAGAATCACAAGTTTCTAGCCAAACTGATCATAGAGAAGAGGTGAGGACTAGAGATCTATATTTTAAGGGTTGCTTTACATAGTTTATGTCAGAGGTAGGGGGAAGCATGTATATTGTTTTTCTCTTCATTTTTCGAGAAATAATTTGATAAAATGTCTAGTTTTATTTATGCTAAAATAAGAGGAAATCATTATTATTATTACTTTTCCTTGACTTTGGTCTGGCTAGGTGGTAGGTTCAGTGTACTCCTAGAAGATATTTGTGACAGGGGTCACAAGCATGCAATATGAGTGTTTGTAAAGATTAGACACAATGGGGCTTGAATAAGTTGGGGATCCAGAAGAGAAAAAAAAGTCAGGCACAGCAGCTAAGGATGATGAGGGGGAAGAGAATGAGTTTTCACTGAGATCATTTCTTCACATTCCACAAGGTAACTATAATATCACAAATTAAGAAGGAGGATTAGAGGAGTTTTTTTTTTTTTTTAAAGCAATTGGGGTTAAATAACTTGCTCAAGTTTACATGGCCAGTCATTATTTATGTGTGGGTGCTCATTTTCTGAGGCTGGATCCGATCCCGGGTCATCCCAACTCCAGGGCCAGCGCTCTTACTGCACCACCTAGCCTCCCCGAGGAGTTTCTTTAAAAGTCAGATTTAGTGCTGGAAGGGACTTGAGAGACCATCAAGATAAATTCCCTCATTTCAGGTGAGAAAACCATGGCAGAGAGAAGTTAAGAGAATTGTCAAGAGTCAGTATCTGAGTCCATGTGTTCCTCACTGTGTACACTCCAATGCTATGGTCTGAACAATTAAGCTGTCTTCCAAGTCCATAATTATCTGATAAAAAGTGAATAGAATCAAGAAGGATGAAGGAGGGAGGGAGGGAGGGAGGGAGAGAGAGAGAGAGAGAGAGAGAGAGAGAGAGAGAGAGAGAGAGAGAAAGAGAAAGGGACTTTCAGATATTCAGATAATTGTTCCTTTCATGGAAAAACACATTATTCTGAGTTCCCTGTCATTCAAAGCTACAATCTGTTAGCAAGGAATGAGTTACAAATTATTGTGAATTAAGTGGTGGTATTGAGAAGATTAGACAAAGAACTGTAAGGTAAAAAGGGGGCACTCACATTGGTATGTAGTCCACAGAGTCAGTGATGAGTAGAGAAAACCACAGACCCAGAACGGCACATTTTACTGAAGAGCTAATATGTCAAACAATCATGAACTGATTCAGAACATATTTAATGAGGTCTAACACTTCTGTAACAAACACAGACCTATATAGTTTCAATCATCACTTATTTAAATTGATATTCAAACAACCACTATCATAATATGTACTACATACTATGCATTAAATAATCACAGTCGGTTAGGGAAAACAAATGCCTTCCAATGTTTCATCATCACTGATTTGTTAGGGACAATGTCAGTTTTTCACTTCCAAAATACTGGCAATTCGCAAATGATAGGGATTTTGTAGGAAAATATTTTTAAAGGATGAATATAGTTATCTTTCTCTTTAACTTAACAATAACTGTAAATTATTTTTATAAACAGCAAAAAACACACAAACAAAATTATTCTCAGTAGCTTCTCATTGAAATTTATCTTCATGACTCTCAACAGCCCTACTCAAAATTTTTATTTAAAAAATTCCTAGGGGCGGCTAGGTGGAGCAGTGAGTAGAGTGCCGGCCCTGGAGTCAGAAGGACCTGAGTTCGGATTCAGCCTCAGACACTTAATGCACACACAAACAAAAACCTAGCCTTGTGACCTTGGGCAAGTTACTTAATCCCAATTGCCTTCCAAAAAGCAAAAAAAATTCCTATTTAAAATGCCCTATACATGGATATGTTTCATTCTTCCACTTGGGTCCTTAGCACAAATTATTTTTCTCCTTCTTTCAGCACAATACCTTTAGAAATTCCACTTCCAGCAACTAAAAGTTGTAACCAGGTAATATCCCATGTTCTTCTTCCCATTTCCACAGCTCCTACTCTCTTTCATACCTAGACTATGGCAATAACTAAGTGCCTTTATAATGCCAGTTTCTACATCCATCAAGCTATTCTTCAAAATGGTACCAGAATAATCTTTCAAAAGCACAGTTCTCTTCCATGTCATTCCTATGCTCAGCAACCTTCAAGGACTCCCTGTTGCTAAACTCTTTAGTCAGATGTCCAAGGGATACACATTAATTAAATAATGGGAGAACAAACTATGTCATATGAATATAATGAAATCTTATTGTACTTGAAAAAATAATGAACAAGATAGTTCCAAAGAAACCTGGGAAGACACAAATGAACTGATGATGAATAAGCAGAATGAGGAAACAATTTTTACAATTACTAGAAATATTATAAAGACAAATAATTTTGAAGAAAATTCTAATCAATGCCAAAAACTTTATGATCACAAGATCAACAAATGGAGGACTAACCACTTTTTCTATTCCTCAAATACTTCCCACAAGAGCAATTATGTTCCAGAAGTAGAATGTTCATAGCTATCTTAACAGACCAAGACAACAAGAAGCTTAACAAAGTATCCCACTTATGATTTAATATCATCCTAACATACAGCAATCCGAGGAGGACCCTTATTCTGTTACACAATCAGATTCACTGGTGTTTGTGATCTTAGAATTATTCAGTTATTTCCTTGAGGCTCCTGAAGTCTCTGAGTGCATACTTTTATCCAACCTTTACCCTATCATTGTGCAATCAGCAGTGAGACAAATCACCCAACCCATTTGTAGATGACAAAAATTTATAAGGGAGTAGGGGATCACACTCAGCTGGGAATGGCCATGCTCAGTGAGGAAACTGAAGAACTGAGGAAAATGGGTCAGGGTGACAGCAAGTGAAGCTGAACAAGGCTTGAAGGAAAAAGGGTCTGGCACTCAATTGGTCTTGTTCGTTCTTCCTATTACTCCACAAGTCAGTTGGGGCAGGCACTGAGCCTTGATGAATCCCTCTATGAGAGATGAGATTGAAACAGCTTTGATGTTAACCCCAAGCATAAACTTTCATAAAAGGGGAGAGAGTCAGAAAGACAATAATAAGTGAATATAAAGTCTAAAATAAGGATTAAAAACCACTAAATATCTCAAGTGGAATAAAATTCATTTAAAAACCATTAGGAAAGGGAGATAATTAAACAGGGAAGATATTAAAAAAGAAGGGGAAATGGCTACCAAGACATATAAATAACAATAAACTATAAAAAAACTATAAACCTCTTAAAACATCTATTTAAAAACAAAGGAAATTGAACTAATACTTGATGAAACAGAACCTTGTGGATTTCCAAAAGATCATGGAATCACAATGAGATGTTCTATATGGTTCAACAGGAAAATCAGAAATTTTGAAAGAAGTTAAAAGGGAAAAATTGCAGAAGATATGGCCTACACAGTATAAATCATTAGCAGAATACAAAAACAAAACTTGACTCTGTAGTGGTGAATGTCTTTAAAGTAACAAAAGAGAGAACAATATATTGGGACTTCAAATATAGTGGAATAAAGGACAATCTCACAGAAGAGAGACAAATAGAAACATCTTAAAAGAACACATGATCTTTATAAAGGAAAAAAACCCCACATTGTTCAAAACTACAAGATGTAAAGAAATAAGGATAATAAGTCCTGAGAAAATTACAAGTCAAAAAAGTGAGTATCACAATGCAAGAAACAACACAGGAAATCTGCCTAGAATTTCTGAATCTAGGAAACAGAGCACAAATTGAAAGAATTCAGAGAACACTATCTGAACAAAAAGACCTTATGCTTCAAACTCAAAGAAAAAATCATCAAACTTAACAATTTAAATGAGAAACAAAAATTTTTGCAAATGACCAGAAAAGAATGGTCAAATGCAAAGGAAATTAAATTGTAACAATACAAGACAATATTACACTCATTAGAAACTGCAGAAATTAACTAAATAATGCATTTTGAAAAATTAAGTGTCTCAAGATATATATCCTGAAAAATGGCATACCCTGCAAACCTAAGTCTAATCACCAATTAAAGATGACTTTTGAATAAAAGAAAATAATTTTAAAATATTCCTATAAAAATGAAAATTGTTTGGGCAGATGCCAGCAATTATTACCAAAGTCCACAGCCTGGCATTCAAGCCCCTCTACATTTTAACTCCAATTAATCTTTCCAGAATTATATAATACTGTTCCTTTTTGAATCTTCTGTGCTGAAGAAAAAAACTGTACTATTCACCATACCCCGAGCTTAACCTTCTCTTTCCACTTCCATGTCTTTTTTATTGATATCATTCTTTAAATCTCTCCACCATATTTCCATCTGTTTAAAATACATAACACTGGGGGCGGCTAGGTGGTGCAGTGAATAGAGCACTGGCCCTGGAGTCAGGAGGTCCTGAGTTCAAATCCAACCTCAGACACTTAACACAAAAACTAGCCATGTGACCTTGGGCAAGTCACTTAACCCCAATTGCCTTCTAAAAAGCAAAAATATTTAAAAAATAAAATACATAACATCCTTCAAAGTACAACTCACACTACCTCCTTGATAAGGACTTCTCTGATCTCTGGTAATAAATACCTCAGCCTAATTCTCATTGTACTTTCTTTTTATTCATGGATTTACTCCAATTTATATTACATTCTCATGTGTTCTTGTCATTTTTCTTACAAGACTATAGGCTCGTTGAGTAGACATACTATTTTTTTACTTATTTCCCCTCCACAAAAATCTAACATGGGGTCTTTCATATACTAGTACTTAATGCATATTTATTAATATGTGGTAAGTTGAATTGAGTTGAATTAAATTACATGAAAGACAAGCACAAGGACATTAGTGAGCTGAAAATTTTGATACCAACAAGGCTTTAATCTTTGTTTGGCTAACTATTTTAACGATCCTACCCACCTATCCCCAAATAGAAGTTACTGTTTTAATATGTTATATTTACTGATTACTGTCTAACAAAAAGAAGATTACTATGATAAAGATTATTAAATTACTCTACAAAACCTTTTAGAAAGTATAGGCAAGGATTGAGATAATAAAATCTACGATCCCCAAACAACTAGTAGCATGTTAGCCTATAGAAGTAATCTTCTATCTCAGAATTACAAAAAACGATTTTCACATCAATGCCATCATACTAAAATGGAAATTTGTCAATTCTGGATGATACCAATTTTAAACTCACTAGAATATATCATGTAATAACTGTAGCTATTAAGATTTTAGTTTGTATGAATAGGATTACTCCCAAAACTAGTATTTCTATTATTATCAAATGATAGCTCATAGTATTTTCTCCTTCCTTCCTTCCTTCCTTCCTTCCTTCCTTCCTTCCTTCCTTCCTTCCTTCCTTCCTTCCTTCCTTCCTTCCTGTATTTGTCTCCTTGTTATTTCATTGGTATATGAAAACAAACTGTACTGAGAGTAGACTCTATTTTCCAGTACAAATCAGTAATTTTTTTCTTTCAGTATAAAGGGAGTAGAATAAGGGTGAGAAGTTAAATTATGGGAACCTTGTTTTTCCTGACTCCAAGAACAGTTTCTTATTTACTACCTCATACTGTATCTAAACTCATAATATGACTTTTTATATAATTTGACTTTTACATTTCATGTTGTGTAATACAGATATAGCATCTAGGTGACTCAGTGGATAGATATTTGACATAGATTCAGTTAAGACCTGAATTCGAATCCAGTCTCAGACACTTATTAGCTGTGTGATTATGGTCAAATTACTTAAACTCCCTCAATCTTGGACTCCTTATCTGCAAAATGGAGAAAATAAAAGCATTATTATGGAAATAATAGCATTATAATAATGGGCTAATTGTTAGGATACAGTAAGATATTTGTAAAATGTTCTGCAAACCTTTAAGTACTATATAAATGCTAGTTATGAATATTATCAGCAATCCTGATAGATTGATGTGGCTCATAATCATTCCCTTTTTACAAGCAAGAAAATTCAATATAGGGTATCTAATTTAAGATCA
Source organism: Gymnobelideus leadbeateri (assembly GCA_011680675.1). Taxonomy (NCBI): domain Eukaryota; kingdom Metazoa; phylum Chordata; class Mammalia; order Diprotodontia; family Petauridae; genus Gymnobelideus; species Gymnobelideus leadbeateri. The sequence goes on from WOXC01002266.1 coordinate 590,899, forward strand.
CTGAGGAAAGTCTATGTGCATGTGTTAGTAGAAAGGAGGAGGGTGATAAAAGGGTCAGAGATCAGGTTTTCTGATTTTGATCACAGACAAATATTCCACCTTTGATCACCATGGTTGATTGATGAAAAGGAAGCTAATGTCATTTGCCCCTTGGCAGGTTAGGAAGTCAGTCTTTAAATACCCCTTGCATATATGGAGATGTACAGATTACATATACATACATATGTATATATACTGCACACCCACATATATATGCATATATTATATGCATGTGTATGTACACATGTATGCATATATAAAGCTATAATGCTATTGACTTTCATGCATTGTATTGTATTATGCTTTCTTGATTCTTAGATAGGAAACAAGCAGCAGCAGAAACTTCAAGTTTGTGCAGAAGACGGTATCATGATTCAATAAACAGTCTTCTCCCTTTGAAGTTAGTGTATACCTTCAAGATCATGTGTCATTTGAGGTGTCCAATTTGGGATCAGCTATGAAGCCACAAATTCATTTTTCAAGAGTTATGTGTCTGAGTGAACTTAATTAATTACTCATCATGCTGAAAATGAGGGAAAGGGAGGCTGCCTTTTCTCAGCTCTTTTGTTATGCTAAAAATTAAAGAATGTGTGATATTGTCAGTAGAATTGATTATCTGCTTATTTTATGATTGAGTCAGGAAGTTTACTTTTTATGCTGACAGGCATATTATCTAATCACCCTGATCTGAAATTGGTATAGCCTAAAATTTTAGGAAAAGTAGAGCATTTGGTAGAAAACACCAAAACTATGCCTGGGACAAATTTGGATGGGAGAAAGAATACTATAGGCTTTCAGCTGAGAACGGGAAGAGAGGAAGCAAGTTATCTCCCAACTGGAGAAGCACTCCCTGTCAAGCATCACAACTGCATTTATTAGACACAGTTGGTCTTATGTTGATTATATCTATGGTCCTCAATTCCCCATCATATGTTCAATTGCTATAATTCTGTATTGAATCAACTTTTGTGGTATACAGTCAACTTATTCTGCCCTAAAGTGAAAGTTTAATTGAAATAGTTGCATTAATATTATTTTAATCTGCATTGGTCTCTGGATTTTGATTTTTATTAACTAATTTAAACAAAACTTTTCTCCTTTGGAAAGGGAATTGTCAGACTAACATAGTCACCATTTCCAGTAATGGTAATAACTATGTTTGTTAAGGCAGCTCATCTTAGAAAAGTGCCTGGGTGATCCAATGCTGAAGATGAGGTAGAGAAATGGAGATAAATGAAGAGGATGAATTTGTATTAAGGGAGTTTTGCAAATACAGTACTAATAATGATGAAATAATGAATGAATGAACATTTATTGCTCCAATACAAAAATTATAACTCCTTGATGGAAAGGCTATGTCATCTTTTTGTCTTTGTCTAGGCTTATTGCTTTATTTATGTGGGGAATGCCCAGTGTAGAAATTTCCATTACCTACACAAATGAGCAAATAGTTGATTGTTGATTGTCGTGGGAGACAAAAAAGTTATTTGCCCATAGTCACATAGCCAGTATGTAGCAGATGTAGGAGTCTTTCTTACTTCATGACAACCCTTGTATGAAGTATGATAGGCTGATTCTTAAGGTTTCACTACTTTGCAATTTCTCATATAACATTATATATTCAACATATGTTGTGAGTTGACACTGTATCATCTTAGGAACATGAATTAAATCTCAAATATTTATATGAGAAGGTAGAATTTTCTTAGAAATTTAGGAAAGAAAATTACAACATTGCTAAACCAAACAACTCGAAATATCCTGAAGGAATCATTCCATTCCATTTTTCCCCTCCACTGTGAATATCTTACCTCTTTAGCTTCAGACAATTGGATATTCATTGATCCTAGAATTTTTGGTTATGGTTGTAGTAAACCTGGAAATGTCAGTGAGTGAATTTCTTGGACTTAGAATGAATGAATCCCAGCTAAAATGTACTAAGAAATACAAAGCAGTTACCCCTAAGACTAAACCTATTATACACAATTAGTACCTATGATGAGCAGTTAATAAGAAGTAAAAAGGTAAAGGCAGACCTAGCCACATGCCTGCCAGCACCTATCACTCCAATCCAATCCGTTAGGTATTCATCATCTATATGCAAGGAAGGCACTGTACTAGGTTCCTTGTATCCAAAAAGAAAAATAACAATGAATAATAATAGCCAGCATTTATGTAACTCTTTGAGGTTTGGAAAGATCTTTACTGATATTATTTTACTTACATTCAAAAGAAGGTAGATATCATTATTAATACATTTTTCAGATGAGGAAACTGTAGAAGACAGAAATTAAATGACTTCTGGAGGTGACAGGGAGTCACTGAAAGAATCATGGTCCTCTATGTGATGTCACATATTTATTACACATGATAGGACAAACATAGTTTGGGGTGCCAGTTTTATGTTCCCGTATCTTGAGAGTTCTTTCAAACTAATCCTAACTTTAATGCCACCAAAAACCCTGACATATAAAATGGAGGAAAATGGAAAAGGAACAGTATGTGACTGCAATTATCTAATAATAAACTACAGTATGCCCTTGCTAATATATACAATATGGGTCCCAAGCACTACATTGAATGAGGGAACTAAGATAGTTGTGGTTTGGAAGGGTCCTTGAAGGCTGGGCAGGAAGAAAACCCCAGGATTTGGAGTAAGTCTTCATTAGGATGTGAAAGAAGAATCTTCTTGATCTCCATTGAACAGCAAATGAGAGAAGAGCCAAATAATGGAGCCAGTAGTACTGACGGTTTACTGTGTTTTGCTTTTGAAGTATTAACACAGCCTTCAGATGGATTCAATCAGTCCATCAGAAAATATGAATTGTTTACTACATGCTAGACACTCTGCTAGGTGCTGGGTATATAAGAAAAAAAAATACACCATAAACAGTTGCTGCCCTCAGGAAAGCTTATGTTTATCATGAGAAGCAAAATGTAGACATATAAATGGATACAAATATATTAAAATAATCACAAGGTAATTTTGATAGGGAAGGAAATAACAGGAATGGGAAGACAGAATCAAGTTAGGATGGAGTGAGGAGGGTTTTAAGTCTCAGATGACAGTTCTGGTTCTTGCCACAGATGATGTAATAAGATATAGACTTTATTTTGAAGAACAATACTTTTATAAACTCAAGATTGGAATCCTGTGGTACATTTCATCTCAAAAATATTAAATCTATGTGGTATGAGACATGGCACTAGTCAATACTGACTGCCCAGTCTATTTCTGGCTGAAATTTCAAATATTTAATCTACCGTACCTATCTAGTTTGAGACCTGGGTACCTGAGTGAATCTCTTTGTCTTTGCTAACTCTCCCAAAGATAAATCAAACTGGAACTAATTGTTTCTAATTGTTTCTAGAGTCAGACTTAGAAGACCAAGAAGCAGGCAATCTAACTCAGAACTTGCTTCTCCTCCCTGCCTGCTACAATAAAGAGATAGTGGGGTTGATGTTCCTGACATGAAACAAGATCTATTTGTTTAACTTGGTTTGTTCTAATGTGTAATTTAGGCTGTTTGGTTTTTTTCATCTTGTCTATGTTGTATATTTCTTTAATGAACATGCAGTCACCTAGAAACATTGATAAGAATTTAAAACAAAACAAAACAAACCAGAAACAATAAATAAAATGTGAGAAAGAACTGCTGTATCTGAAGTAAATGTGGCTAGATATTTTGATGTCACGGTTCTTCATTCTTTAGACTTAGGCCTCATCCACTTTCCTTCTGCTTTGTTGTTTTTATTGTTGTTTGCCATCCTTTGTTCTTGAAAAGGACCGATGATATCATGTATGCATATATAAAGCTATAATGCTTTAGAATAAGCATATAACCTCTCCTTCTAAGAATCTTTAAGCTATTAACTACAAAGAAACAGATAATTTTTTAAAGGAAAATTTCCTAAATTAAAAGCTAACCCTGGTTTTCCATTTAAATATAGAAGATCTAGGTTTTATTTTTTATAGCTTTCTCCAGAACCCTGTTCTATCCAAAGTAGTTGGCTTCAATCTTGTTTGGGTTAGATGATAGCTCAAGTTCACAGGATACTATCCTAGCATAGATATAGATGGACGAAGCTATTGTCTTTCTTATCCTTTCTGTAATTTGCCTCCCAATAATATCTACAAATATGTGATTCTGGAATTTTGTTCCCCTTTTTTTCCTTTACTTATTCCCATCCCACATCCACTAAAATTATTCCATTGAACCCATGGGCCTTTTGCCATTTTCTAATGGTCTTCCATTTATTTTCCTATCACTCATTAAAGACCTCAACAGATAAAAAAATCTACATTGACCTTGCAGTCATTTCTCTCCTCTTCCCAAGAGGTTTCCATAGCTCTCTTTAAAGCTCTCTATTTTTCACATCCCATTCCTCTTGGTCCTTGCTTGTTTACCTGAAATAAATTCTCTAAGTATTTAGTAAGCATTGTGTCTCCAATTTTGGTTCTAGCATCCAGGCCAACTTCCTCCTAGTGGTTATACATCCTGATGACAGTAAAATCATTTGTTGGGATTTTTAAAAAGTCTTTCTTCTTCATGAACATTCTCTCCAAAGATCAAAAACTCAACTTACCTTCCTAATTCAAAGTCCCCAACATATACTAAATCTCTCCCTAAGTTTCTATTTCTTATAGTAAGTGTACCTCTCACTCTTATTTGTAGGACTGAGATGGCAAACAGGTCTTGAACTCTATGAAGGAGCATAGTTTTGTAAAACCATAAAGTGCTTTATAAATATCAGTTATTATTTTTGTTGTATTTATTGTGAAGCAACATCTTATAATGGTTAGAAACTGAACCTAGGAGTCAGGCAAAGCTGGGTTCAAGTATTACATGTTATCTTTTATGACCTTGATAAATTCACTGAGTTTCCGAATGCCTACAGAAAACTTTTTGAATTTCAGGGTAGGTACTAATCTTCAACAATAGAGCTCCTAAAACTCAATTTCAAAAACGCACATATACATATGTGTGTACACGCATGTGTGAACACACATATAATGTATATATGCATATTATATACATACACTTATGCATATGTAGACATATAAAGCATGAATGTGCCTACATATGCATTCCATACTTCTGCACGCATGCATATATGTATTTACATGTATATAATTTGTGCACATATATAATATATTGTATATGCATATTTAATGCATATATACACATAAATATACATATGTGTACATGTGTATATGTTTGTAGGTATGTGTAAACATTATTACACAGGTAATTAGTTTGCCCCTCTTCTCTAGAGAGGCATGGTGGCATTCTGAAGGAAGAGCTGACCTGAGGTCAGGTGAATTTATATTAAATTTATATTTATATTAAATTTATATTGTGCCTCTAAAACATAGAAGTTATGTGATTATAGGCAAATCATTTTGAACTCTCACCTTTTATTTAAGATACCCTATGGCTGACCTGGTTCTGAGGTGGATCAAGGAGGAAAAACACTAAAGTCCTCCAACATGAACTTAGTCTGTTTGCTTTATGATACATACTCCTTTTGGACCTATTCAATGTCCTATGCCAATATAATCATTAACGCTGAGACAGTTATCCCTTCTGTATCATGACTTTCCCCATCATGGTTTCCATATATTCCCGGTAGGCATAAGAAATTACATGGGAACTTGGGGGGAGTTTTGAAAAAGCCACAAGCAATACAGAAAAAGTTTGGAAACTCAAAAAATGCATTATATATACATATATATGCATATATATACATATATATGTATATATGTATATATATATAGTTGTACAATATCAAGATATTTTATCCTTTAATATCATAATACTTCAGATCTCTTCTCTGGTACAAAGGGACATGTTCAACAAAAAGTTTGATACAGATTTTCCGGAGAGTGCGAGCTCTGTACCCCCAACCCCTGCAATGTGGGTATAATACTTACTGTGTGCCATGCACTGTGCCAAGCACTTTACATCATTATCTCATTTGATCTTCACAACCTTGGAAGGCAGGTACCATCACTATCCCCATTTGACAGATGAGGAAACAGACAAACAGATGATGTGACTTGGCCAGGTAACACAGCTGGTAAGTGTTAGAGACTAGATTTGAACTCAGGTCTTCCTGATTCTAGGTCCAGCACCCTATATCCCTCAGGTAGATCTGCTTTGCTCCAAGATTCATTCCAAAGTGGAATTGATTTTCTCGCCTGATGTGGAGAGGTTTAACTTTAAGTTAAAATCCTGTTGTAGTTCTGCATCAGTGTGGAGAATTATAAAGAGAAAGAGCTGGGGAGCGTGAGGAGGGAGACCACACTGGGAGTTCCCCACATCGCTGAAATTACAGGATCACGGGTCTGGGATGCTATCCTTTCCCCTCCTCCTACACACAGAACTCTTCCTTAAGTACTTTGTGATAACTCTTCCATCATATTCTGTGCTCCCCACTCATACAGTCACCCTTCCTGGAATAAAGGTTCACCTATAGGGGGAATGCCTTATATACAAGCAATAGTAACAAGCAATTCCCATTGACAGCAAGAGAAGGGTCATTTTCCTACATACAGAAATACAATAATAGAATCATATAGTGTTTGAGACCTTGGAAGATGTTAATTTAGTCCTTCCTTTTCCCTTCAGGCAGAATTACACTTAAATCATCCTAGACTGACACCTTTTTCATTATTTTAAAGCTACTTAGAGAGGGAGGCTCCAGAATCTATCTCTCACCCTATCCATGTTAAATTCTTAATTGAGAGAAATCCCTCTACTTAAGCAGGTCAGTACTGCCTTTCTCATCCTTGTATGGGAATGCTTGAAAAGCAAGTGACTTCTCCAGGGTCATACAGTCACTATGTATAGAGCAACACATGAAACTAGATCTTCCTTACTTTGAGGAAATCTAGTCACCCATAGGTTCCCAAAGTTGGTAATACTGCCCTTTTCGTGGCACTGGAACAATCCAGGGTGGCAGGAGAAGCCTTGGCTACAACTGGGGAACATTGAATAAAAATAAGGGTTAACCTAACCTAACCTGAGTAATTTTTTCAAAGGGTCAAATAAATTTGAGAACCTCTGCATACACAATGAATCTCACAATAAATGATAATTACAAATGAAATGAATGATATAATTGGTCATTTTAATATTTATTTAAATATAGATAAAAGTAATTATAATGGGAATGGGAAGCATGTCAGCAGGGACTTGGGAGCTATAGTAGTGGAATATATCTTTCTCCCAAGGTTATTCTTAGAACCTTGAGAATAGGGGAAGAAGTCATTCTCTCTTCAAAGGATGTTCAAATTTGGGGAAAGAGAAAAGAGTCTAGAGAAGGGAGTCAGTCATCTAATAGACATTCATTCATTCAAGAAGCACTTTTTTCTTTTTTTTTTTTTTAGCACTGACTATAGGCAAGGCAATGTGCTAGGTAAAGGGAGAGATTCGGCAATGAACAATAATGGGTCCCTCTGTCCAGTGCAAATATGCTATACCACATCAGGCTATCTTCATTTCTGAAATTTGTGACAAAGTGGAAACAGTCTTGGATTTCAATTCAGAAGATCTAAGTTGATATTCTGGCTCTGCTATTTATTGCCTATGTGTTCTTGAGCAAATTACTTTGACTCTGGGTCTCAATTTCCTAATCTGAGAGTGTGTGTGTGTGTGTGCGTGCGTGTGTGTGTGTGTGTGTGTGTGTGTGTGTGTGTGTGTGGTTTATACTAGGTAATCTCTGAAGTACCCTCTTGTTTTCAGTCCTATTATCCTATAACTCTTAGTTCTTTGACTTCTCCTAACAGCTCCTGAATACTTAACAGTCAACTAAATGTATTTCTTTCAGTGGATAAAACACTGGCCTTGGAAAATCAGAAAAATCAGAGTTCAAATCCTGACCTAGGTTCTTCTTTATTTTGTGACCCTTGGAAACTTCCCTTTTCTTCAGTTTCATCATCTATAAAGTGGGAATAATGACAGCACCTATCTCCCAACTTTGTCGTGATGTTAAATTCTGATAAATTAGCTTAGAAACACTTTGCGAAACTTAAAGTGCCATATATAATATATATATATTATCACACAATCTTACTAAGACTTCAATTTTATCCTATCAGTTTGCAAAATGTTCTCACATATATGTCTCTGTGTATGCATATATGTATACAATGCTTATGTGTATATGTACATGCCATATATATGTACATATACATCCATTCCTTACACATGTATATATGCATACAAATAAATGTTACACATACATATATACACATAGATGTCTCACTTTTTTCTTACAACAACCTTGCGAGAGAGGTAGGACATGAAATGTCCTGCCCATTTTTCAAATGAGGATACTGAGGTTAATATTAAGTAATTTGTACAAGGTAACACGTGTAGCAAATATGAGACCCAGAACTAGACTCCTAAGTCACTGTTTCCTTGGGGAAATCAATTTACCACCCTAGGCCTCAATTCTTCTTTTGTAAAATGAGAGGGTGGACTTGATCATGTCAAACTCTCTTTTGGCTCCAACTCTATGATCCCATGATCTCATGAAACCAAATTCTGCCTTCAATCCCATCCAGCTGGTTTTTCATTGGACTATGGTGCCAAACTCTAATAAGAGTTATCCCTATTATAATTGGGTTTAAAAGATGAGTGATTGATTTCAAATTGGAAATTCAAGTGATAATGCAACCATCTTGTTCATATTATTCTGCAAATAAACATTAGGAATATTATTCTGGATCCTGGCAAACAGAAAAATGTCATTTCAAGAAGGTTGTTGCTGTTTTCATTTATCTTTAAGTAATTGAAATGTGTGTCAAATTATCTAAAGAGTTTAAAACACATTCTAATAATCTGCTTCCTTTTTTCAAATCACCACTCTGTTTTTGTCCATAATGATAGTTGGTAGGTACATGCCAGACACTACTGTTATTTCACTTAAGAATTCTTTCCTAACCCATTAAAATAAATGCCACACTTCCTACTTAGAAGTACCATACTGGGATCTGCTACCAAATGAGTTTACCAAGAAATAATTTAATACTGAATGTGGCAATGTATATATCAGAATTAGAGATTAACCTTAATCTTAATTAAATCTCACTAAGGCAGGCAAGAGCTGCCTGGATTACTAAATAAATAAATAAATAAAGATTTATTGATTATTTTAGAAATGGAAATCACATTTAATAAATATTGGAGTGAGCCATTAAGGGAGAACAGACCACTGAAAAGCATTAAATGGTGATTAAAACAAGATAAATATTTATTAAATGTGGCTGTGATTTATTAAGCTGTGTTGGACTAAACAAATGTAATTTGATATCTGAATCATATCTCATTCTGATATAGCCTTCATTAAATGTGAAGTCTTGGCTTTAAATGGATATCATATGTTCCTTCCCTTCAGTTCTTAATCTTTTTGAAATATCAGTTTGATGCTATGGAAGACATTGAAAGTCACAGAGACTGAAGGCCCTTGATTATCAATGAGGTTGTTCTGCTCTCTGGGTAGGGAATAGTGGATACTTTCCATAATGTGGAATATTTAACTCAGTCAAGTGGTGTAGTTTAAACAAACAAACAAAAAACCCAAACAAACCAACCCCAAAACACTAAGCTGGGAATTCAGACACTTGGGTTCTAGTTCTTGCTTTACCATAGTGTATATATAGGTAAATGGTTTTAGGTTTCATTTTTTTCATCTGTCAAATGAAGCATTTTGATTTGAGGATCTTCAAAGTACTTTCCAGCTCTCATTTCTATGAATCCTGCATGAAATGTACTGTTACTCAGTTAGAACCTTCTTTATCCTGGTGGATCTAAAGAAATAGTCTTTACTGTCTAGGTTGAAAGATAAGCTTCATGCCCATTTATTCTATATTCTTTACAATAACATTTTATTAAAAATATTAAGCTATTCTCATCTGATCTCTAGGCTTATCTAGTAGAAAGAAACAAGGTATGACTTTATAGACAATGGAAGTGGAATTTTTAAATATTTATCTGAATCATTGAAGCCTAAGTACTTGGGAAAAATGATTTGAGGGGTGTGACAGTTCAAAGGCTTCCTTTGATTCGTTACCCACCACAGCTCAGGCCTTAAGCCTCTTGCATGGGGAGGGAAAGGAAAGGACTATATTCCCTCTATCTGACCTGACAATTAATTCACAAGATTCAGGCTAGTCTTCTGGTACAAAAACAAGCAAATTTTATAAAATACCTTATACATATACAGTAGGTGGGTAATAATTGTTCTTCACCTGTCCCTCAGAGTTCTGAATTTTCTTTTAGTGTATTTATGCATGGATCTTGAGTCATTTTATGTCTACTATGGGAAATAAAGAGGCACTTCTTGTTTATTCATTAACAATTAGCCCCTAACAATTATCTCTAGTGTTTATAGTATATAAACAAAGAACCAGCATGACTATAAGCCACAACTCCCACATAGTTATACTGACAGCAGAGGACTATTTATATATATGTTCAGGAATGTGGAATGAGTGGAGGGGAGAGAGAGAGGGAGAGGGAGAAGAAGAGGAAGAGGTAGAGGAAGAAGAAGAGGGAGAGGGAAAAGGAGAGGGAGAAGGAGAATGAGGGATAGAAAGAGAGAGTGAGAGAGAAAGAGAGAGAGAGAGAGAGAGAGAGAGAGAGAGAGAGAGAGAGAGAATGGTAAATTATCCAGTCTAGTTATCTTACATTGATTAGTCTCCAGTTAATTAATTATCCAATGTCTACTACTTGTTTTTTTTCCCAATGTAAAGCCTGTAAAAATGTTAGCTCATGCATACGATTGAATAGGCAGCAGTAAGACTGATTCTTCTTCTTTTTTTTTCAGCCACAATCACAGGAAATTATCAAAAAACAAAAACTGATATCAGATAGAATATGGGAGTGATCTGAATCAGCTAGCAAGGTTGTTAAAATAACCAGTCCAAACATGCCATGAGCTGGCTATTTGCAAGTTGTTACTTATGGCTCATAGGAAGGTCTAGTTGCTTTGAAGCCTAGAGGGCCCAGATTCCAGTTCTACCACTGACAAATACTGGCTATGTGACCCTGGTCAAGTCCTAGACCTCTGGAAAACCAGCTCAAGCTTTGAGATGCAGAGAACATGGCAACCTTCATGAGAAGAGGAAGTCTCTTTATCCATAAACTTCCTGTTCCACTGAAACTATATTTCCAATCTCTACCCCCTATTCTGGACTATAAACTTTTTAATTCATCCAAGTATTTGATAACTCTTGACTTTTTTTTTGGAGGGGGGAGGCAGGGCAATTGGGGTTAAGTGACTCGCCCAACATCACACTGCTAGTAAATGTTAAGTGTCTGAGCCCAGATTTGAACTCAGGTCCTCCTGACTCCAGGGCCGGTGCTCTATTCACTATGCCACCCAGCCACCCCAACTTTTGACTTTATGTACGTACAGACATCATGGAAGCAAATCAATCGATAGCTTTGGAGTTAAGAGGACCAGGGTTTGAATCCTAACTCTGACACTTATTAGCCATGTGATTTTAGGGAAGACACTAAATTTCATTGAGCCTCAGCTTTGTCATTTATACAATAGAGACAATGATAACACCTACCTTCCAGGCCTGTGCTAAGACTCAAATGAGAAGATCAATCAATGTAAAGCTTTCTGAAAACCTAAAAGCACTATACAGAGACTAAGCATTGTTATTTATAATTTATTATTATATCATTGGTATTTATATTTCTAAAATTTTCATTAAAAAGAGATGGCAGAAGAAGAAAGGAGATATGTGAGAAGGGTTAAGGGCACTGACTCTCTAGAGCATCAAAGTGTCACGTGTCCGGCTGCCAGGACAATCCTTGCATTTTCTGGGGCAGCTCACTCACCTTGGCTGAGATGTCTGTGCTCATTAGACATGTGACAAAATCTGCAAGCTACATAAATGCCAGGGCTGACTCATCAATGTGTCAGCACATCCTTTCAAGTTTTCTTCTCTCTCCTGAGAAAACAGAAGTAAAGACTGCATCTCTGAGCAGAGAACAAACAGGAGAGATTTCAGCCTCAAAGGCAAACTGGTAAACAAAGTTACATGACACTAAATATATGTAGAGGCTTAGAGTGAATGTGGCCATGTCAACCATAACTGTAATGAAACAGCTAATGAAGAAGTGCATTCTAGCAGAGAGACTGACGGCAGCAAAGCCGGCCATGTATGGTACTGAGCACAGGAAGGGAACCAAGTGAGTAAACAGCAAAGGCAGGATTAGCCTCATTTGTGAGGAATCTGTTCCAGCCAGGAATTAAACGGGGAAAAGGAGGGACTTTGCATCTGAAAGCAGCTGGACTAACTACTGAGCAAAAATAAAATAAAATAAATAAATAAATTTTAAAAATGTTTTATAGCTCTCTTCCATGGTAAGAAGTTATCATGCATGTAACAGACACATACACATGAACTAATCCTGTAAAACTCTAGGAAAGAAGCCCTAGAAATCTCCCATTGTCTCACAGAGCATGAAAATCCTGAAAGTCGCATCTTTAAAAAAATCTTCCTTGGTTCGTATATTAATAGACAAAAATGTGCTGAGCTTTTAAACCCTATAGAAAAGAAAATCAGACATGATCAGATTGCCTCAGTCTCAGTCTGGAATCTTCTACTTGCAGTTACATATCCTTACCTAGAATTAATAGCCTTATTCATGGAGAGTTTGTAATAGACACAATTTAGCTATTTGATTAAGAAAAATTTCATATTTACCTGGCAAAAGAAAAAAACAAAAGTGATGTTATCAAATTAGTGAAAGGACTGAACTGGAAATCAAGAGACCTAGGTTTATCTAGTCCTATATGCCCTGCTAGCTTCCTTTATAACACTAAGAAAATTATTTCATTCATCCAACAAACATTTATTTTTATTGATTTTATTGCTGTCTTTTGCTTTCATATTGCTTAGATTCCCCCTTTATTTATTTCTTTCCTCCATCTCAGAGAGTCATCCCATTTAGAAGGTATTTTTAAATAACCTACTGTGTTCGAGGTACTATGCAAAGTGCTTGATACACAAAGAGAGTTAAAAAGCTTAAATTATTTGGGCCTCAATAACTTCATTTGTAAAGTGGAGTGCTTGGCTTAAGTCAAATAATTTATTTTTTTCTCTCTCTTCCTCTTTCCCTCCCTTCCTTCCTTCCCTTTCCTTCCTTCCTTCCTTCTTTCCTTCCTTCCTTCCTTCCTTCCTTCCTTCCTTCCTTCCTTCCTTCCTTCCTTCCTTCCTTTCTTCCTTCCTCCCTCTTTCTTTTTTGGAGACAATTGGAGTTAAATGACTTGCCCAGGGTCACACAGCTAGAAAGCCCCCTGAGATCAGATTTTAACTCAGGTCCTCCCAACTTCAGCACTGGTGCTCTGTCCATTGCACCACCCAGTTGCCTCAGATCAAATAATTTCTAAGGGCTTCTCCTACTTTATTTATAAAGTTGTAGGTTCATGGATCGAGAGGGGATTAGTATTCAAAGACCACCTTGTCCAACATCCTTATTTTATAGGTAAGAAAACTGATGCACAGAAAAGTAAAATGACTTTGACCAAGGTCACACACTCAAGTATTTTCAGAGCCATAGTTTATGTCTATTCAGTGATGGTGAATGGCATGTGGGCTGCAAAATCCAGTTGAGTGGGCTCATCAAAATCCTTTCCAAAGAATAAAGTGGCCATTTCTGGGTCCTAGGTGCCCATATAATCCAGATATCATGAATGGCTGTAGGATTACTATAAATTATTTGGATAAAGATAGAAAATTTTTTAAAAATATGAAAAATAGGTCACACACACACACACACCCCTCATAAATTCTTTCCTAACAGGTATCCATGAGTATTTGGATAAAGGAAAAGAGGTATTCAAGCATGACAGAGAGGAACAAATTCTAGTTTAGGAAAAGGAAGAACTTAGGGAGAAAATAGCTTGAAATCAATAATTGGCAAAGACCTAATTATCTTCCCTTCTTCCCCAAATTTTCTTCTCTTTTTTAACCTGTTCCTACTACTAGTTCCTACTACTAGTACTACCTGTACTACTGGTCTTCTATTCACCCCTAATGACCATTGTAGTCATCCTCAACTCATGCCATTAGAACACATTACAAGAACAAATTATGAAAATAAATTACAATAAATTACCTGTCCCAATAATTTTATAATCCTAAAATGGTATGACATTTAATAATACTTGAAAAAGGTAGACCATTTGGGTTGTAATGGTCCAGTGGAAAGGCAAGTGGATTTGGAGTCAGAGGACATCATAGTTCTGCTACTTATTTCCCATGGGACTTGAAAGTCTCTTGAAGTCCCTGGGGCCAAGTTTTTTCTTTTGAAAATGAATGTTAGACTAGATGATCCCTAATGTCCCTCCTAACTATGAAGCTATGATCTTACTATCTTTCAGCTTTATGACATAGCACATTTAGCATTATATTGCATTTTTACTGTTATAATGGAATATGACCTGTACTACATACTTCCTAGTTTCAGATTTTGTGAGCCCTGACCCCAGATTCAGAGAGAAAGTATTACAAAGCTGAAACATTTACTGTTTCAACAGTAGTTAGAGCTAGTCTATCTATGGTAAAATGATTTTATCCTACTACAGATGCTTATAGTTAGAAAGAAGCTTAGAGTTCATCTAGTAATTTACAACCCTTCTTCAATATCTATCTGGCCTTTAAAACACATTATATGGTGACAGTTATCAAAACTGTTTGCTACTGAGCAAAAAATAGAAGCTAATAGAAATCCCAGAGTAGATTCAAAGATATACACAGTACTATAACCACACACACACACACACACACACACACACACACACACACACACACACACACACAATACAATAACCATTGCCATTAAGCAATAGGAGAAATGACCATTAAATAAATATTGGGAAAACTAGATATTATTTGGGGAAAAACATACATTTTAATTTATAGATCATACTACATACCACAACAAATTCGAGTTGGATCAATGAGTAATTTTTATTTAAATAAGTAAATGGAATAGCATACTTACTTCATATAGTGGGGGGGACGACAAATTCTAAATGAAGCAAATGAAGAAATGATTAGGGAAATGATGATGCATTATTATTATTATTATTGTGTGTGCAACAAAGAACAAAGAATCAAGATAAAAAGAAGAACAATGGATTGGGAAAAATTTTCTATGAATACATCAAATAAAATCTTCTCATTCAGAATTTATAGAAAACTAATATGAATTTCAAATGGAGAAGCAAGGACAAACATTTTACAAAAGAGGAAATGCAAATAGTAAGCAAAGATTTCTTTAAAAAAACTTTAAACTCACTAATAATTAAGGAAAGGAATGCAAATTAAAACAACTATAAAATATATCACAGTCATCAGTTCGGCAAAAATAAATAAAATAATATTGTTGGAGCAGTGGAGAAGGTACATTCATATGTTGCTGTTGGCGATGCAAATTGGTGCAGTTTTTCTGGAAAGCAATCTTATAAGCAATATGCAGCAAGAATCAGAAAACCATTTATACCCTTTGACCCAACAATCCCACTACTGAGAATATAACCTAAAGAAGCAATTAAAAGAAAATAAAAAAATAACAATCTCTACAAATATGTTTATAGCTGTTATATATAACAGAAAAAAAGTAAAAGAAAAAAGCTGGAAAAAATCTAAATGATCAAGAGTTGGGGCATGGCTGAACAAACTGTGGTATGTCAATGTAACTGAGTACAGAATCACAATAAAACATAAGAACATACAGAAATATAGAAAGATACAAATGAAGTAATCCAAAGTGAAAAAGCAACAAGCAGCATTATATACATGCAGACTACATCTCTATAATAAAATGTATTTGACTGTACACATATGAATGTATAAGGCCTAGTAGAATGTTACAGAGTTACTAATAAAGCACCGTTAATTCTTGCATCTGTAATTGTACCTATTAGTGTAAATTTTTTAAAATACAAAATGAAATTCAGGGGGAAGATCACCAAACCACAACCTTGTCACACCAAGGTGGCACAGACCTGAGTTCAAATCGAGCCTCAGACACTTACTAGCTGTGTGACCTTGGGCAAGTCACTTAACCAGATTTGTCTCAGTTTCTTCATCTGTAAAATTAGCTGGAGAAGGAAATGGCAAACCACTCCAGTATCTTTGTCAAGGAAACTCCAAATGGGGCCACAAAGAGTTGAACATATTTGAACAACATCAATTATCTAACACTTGTCACTATATAGAGCCAATCTCTTTAGTATTATGTGAGTGCTCTTCTGCTCATGTCACAGAATCTTTTAATCAAAGAATTGGATATGACTTCAAACTCCATCTAGTCCAACTGATAAGTGTTCATCTAGCCTTTTCCTCAAAGAAAAGATATCACCAAAAACTTTAATCACCTATTCTTCTCAAATAATATTTATTAATTAGTGCAGGATACGGTGCTTAATTGAAGCCACACTAAGTTAGCTAATTATTGTTTTTCAAAAGTATTTGAATACCATTGTATCAGAAAACAAATGGGAAGAGAATTCTAGAACAGATCAATTTCCATAATGGCAAGGTCAAGGGACCTCAAGCAAAATCACTGTCATTGCTATGAGAAGTATTGCTTTGCTATTGGTGTATGTATTTTTCCTGGATAACTAGAGGGGGATTCTCACTGTACCACTACTGCCCCTTGAAGGATAAATCAAGATACTTTATAAAGTAAATATACATGCTAGTAATAGTCGATTTTTAAAGAAGATAAGAATTCTTCCCTTCATCTCCTCCTCTCCTCACACAAGATGAGCTTAAAAATTATCCAGCTAATGTGCCACAGAGCATTTGGGTTCAAATTCTGCTCTGCTGCTAAATAAACTTGATGAAATAACTTTCTCCCATCCCGGCCTTAGGTTATTTATTTGTTATATGAGTGGGTTGAACCGGTGATCCTCAGGGTACATTTTAGCTCTAAATATGTGATCTGTGTTCTCTGGTTTGTGTGTGTGTGTGTGTGTGTGTGTGTGTGGGTGGGTGGGTGGGTGTGTGTGGGTGTTTGTGTTTGTGTTTCAGAATACTTAGTATGAAGGTCTCTGCATGACCAGCTAGGGGTAGAAGATTAACTCTGGGCTACCATGCCTTGATCCCAGGAAAAAGTCTCTTTTGCCCTTTGATAACTGCAAAATATATAGGTTTCTGGTGGAACAAGCCCTTCTCATTTCGCAAATATCCTTAAAATACAAAGGTACCATGGATAGTGATGATGCTAAGACTATGAGTGCAGGGAGAGAGAATTCTCTTCAAGGCTACTACACTTATACCCAGTTTTAGAAAGTTTCATGGAGTATGTTTTTTTTTGAATAGGAGGAAAATATTCCTGCTAAGGAGCAACACCTTTGTCCCTCAATTTCCTTATCTCTAAAATGAAGGG
Organism: Gymnobelideus leadbeateri; assembly: GCA_011680675.1. Classification (NCBI taxonomy): domain Eukaryota; kingdom Metazoa; phylum Chordata; class Mammalia; order Diprotodontia; family Petauridae; genus Gymnobelideus; species Gymnobelideus leadbeateri. Next base: position 608,367 of record WOXC01002266.1, read on the forward strand.
TTTAGACTAGATTAGTCCCTAAGGTCTTCTGGTATGAGGTTGCAAAGGAATAGGGAGGGATTCTTAGATCAAATTTTCATTTATTTTAGTGATGCCCTTGGGATATAAATCTAAATATTCCCAGCATTACATATAGAAAAGGTCTCTTCTATTTCTGAAGACATATAATTACAAAGTTATCATTACTGCTATTGTTAAAAGCATTCTACAGGGAAGCAGGAATAAGAAAATGGAAACAAGTGATGTTCTGCAAGCACTTTTACTTGACCAAAGTGGATTGTGTAATGTTAGTTTATTAATAGATGAAGGCATTTAAATGAGGGGAGAAAGGCTGAGGTGGTAAGATGGTTAAAATCCTTGGAATATAATATGAGGAATTTTAATTTAACTCAAGAAGCCATAAGGAGCCTCTCACAAAGTTGTCAGCCTGTACCAGTTGTTTCTGCAGTTCCATCATTTAAAGGACTTAATTCTCTTTAGGCAAAGAGTATAGCAAGTGCAAGGATATAAAGTGATGGGCAAGAAGGCTGGATTGGAGGCTATGAGAATGGAGCTTAGAAATGGTGGTTTCCAACAAATGTTTTACAGTAACAATTAATAGCTTGTAATGAAACATTGATTAGGAGGGTAAAAATGATCAAAAGTTTTCTAGCCTTGAAGTCCAAATGGAACTCATGATATTAGAGAGAATTAAAATGGACTATGAAATTAGGGAGAAGGTATATGGCGGTTTGGACACCTTAAATTGTAGGTTTCCAAAAATATAGAAATAGAAGTAACTAGATGAATTCTGGAGAGAGAAGGGGGGGGGGAGGGAGAAGCTCAAGGCAAAGGATGTAGCTTTTGATTCCTATGCACATGGAAGGTAATTCAAACCATGGAAATGAGTTCACGAATCCCAAGAGAGTGAGTACAGACCTGTAAGTGCAGGACTGAACTATGGTCAATATCCAGCATTAATTAATTATGGGTCTGATGGAGCATGGAGAACTAGATGGGGAAAGACTTATTGCAAAACCCCTTAGGTAGCCTTAGGAAAAAAAAAGGTTTTAAGAATCCTTGTTATAAGGTATTTATGGTGTTTTTTTAAAATAAGTTTTTGTCTCTTTTTACCCAGAAATCCATTATTCCTTCATTATGTAAAAACTATTTTCTTGTTACTCTAATTTTTCCTATCTTATCTTTGATAATCACAGACTTTTTCAATGTTTTAGTATTTAGGTAATCTTTTGTTATTTGGATCTGGGACACGAAATATAACTGTTTGCAAAGAACTGAAAATGAGGATCACAGAGAGGGCATGCATGGTGGATGTAGAATGGCTGCAATATACAATAACTAAAAAGTATCAAAGAAGAACTTGGATAAAAGATGTCATCAGGGATACGTATACTCAAAAGAAAATAGGCTAGTCATATGGGGATAACAGGGAGATAGCCACCAAAAGAAGGTCACTCTCTGGCTAACCTGTGAGGGGAGTCACAGAACGACCAGTCATTGCTGGGTTATAATCCACATCATTGAAAGAACTATCCAAATTGGCAAGACCATGGATTCACTTGAGTATTTGCAGAAATAGTTTGCTTTTGCCCAAATGTCCCTTTTTGCACTTTTTAATCACACACAAATAAATACCAGCAATAATAAGGAAAAGCAGAAATCTTCAAGCCTCCTTATCTCCTACCATTCCAAACTCCACAGGTTAGCATTCAAGGACCACTTCAACCTAGAACTTTCTTACCTCTCCAGCACTTTCTGATAACTATTCTCCTCCACGTGTCCTTTATGCACACTTATCTATTTACTCTCTCTCTCTCATATATTTTATATGTTCAGAGTTTTT